>OY728119.1:1615291387-1616541387 GCA_963277665.1 Viscum album
CTTGACCAGATCCGCACTATCCTTCAAGAAGAATTGGCTAAGGCCAGTCCTAGTGGTGCATCAGATACTCAGATTCTTGCTACCACTAGGGAAGTTAGTAGTTTTGTTCGTGATCACCTGCGGGCAGCTACTTCTTCTCAAGAGGCAATCAAAAATAAGGTGGATGCTTATTTTGACAAATTTTATACCAAGCACCAAATGACAAACCATTTCAAGCTCTTGATTGAGAATATGAAGTTACCTCCGGTTACCCAAGACTTCATAGAATAGGTTAGTAAGCTCCGGGAGCTTACTCCTGCTTTGGATAAGTTTATTGAGAACAGAGATGATTTTGTCTCTACTATGGAGCGAGGTGGAAGCATCATCATGGATTTCAGGAATCTCCTGTTGCCTTTCCTACATGTGGATGCTCGACCGGTTATTGCACCACCTGCCCTTCCACCATCTGCCTCTGGGAGTACTCCTCAACTGACTCTAGTTCAAGCCATCAGGAGCTTGACACCTTTGATCCCTCAGAAAGAGACAGATTACAGATCTGGTGCTGTATCAGTTGCTGATCCACCAATAGTTCTTTCCGGAATTCCCAAGCCTGCTGACTCTACCTCTGCACCCTCTGCTGATCCCAAGGGCAAGACACCTGTCCGAGAGGATGATTGAGTGATTTTTTTTTGATGGGATTAATTGTATTTTTTTTTGTACTTTTCTGATTTTCCCAAATGTATCTTTTTGTTAATCACAAAGGGGGATAAATTCTTGGAAAACAAAAAGAGAATGTTGTTCATTTTTTTCCTCTGATATATATTTTTTACTTTATTTTATTTTTGATTTCTCTGATACTATACTGTTGATATCATAATTTGATATTTTTGTTTTTGGCATATGTTGTGATTATCAAAAAGGGGGAGATTGTTGAACCCTCTGGAATTAAGTTGCTTTATTATGTTTTGATAATCCCAACCATTTCTTTTTTTTATATATATATCTTGATTTTGCATTATCGGATATATGTTTACTATGACCTAACTCATTCTGCCAAGAGAATACTTAAACAATTTATAGCTACCATTACAGTTAGTAGCTACCGTTACAGATAGTAGCTACCGTTATGACTTAAAGCTACCGATATCGAATAAGAGCTACCGATACGAAGTTCACCGGTACTCAAAGTCTACCGCTACTCAAAGTCTACCGCTACTCAAAGTCTACCACTGCATCGAAGTAGACAGTTATCGTTACAGCAAAGCTGACAGCTACCGATATGCTGAAGTTCACCGTTATGCAAAGTCTACCGATAAAGAGCTACCGTTACTAGGAAGAGCCACAGCTACCGATAAAGAGCTACCGTTACAAGGCAGAGCCACAGCTACCGATAAAGAGCTACCGTTACAAGGCAGAGCCACAACTACCGATAAAGAGATACCGTTACAAGGCAGAGCCACAGCTACCGATAAAGAGTTACCGCTACTGGTAAAGGCAGAGCCACCGCTACTGTTACAAGTCCACCGCTACCGATACATCAAGTCTACCGACAGACAAGTCTACCGTTACAGATGCCTACCAATACTCAGACCTACCATGACAAATTCTACCGTTATCATGAACAACCGTTCAGAGACAGAACCCCGACATGCTTTAAATTTCTTTATTATTATTTAATCTAACCAACGGTCACATTAGGTATATTTTAATGCAGTGAAATTTATTTAATATGTGTTGCTGGTTTTCAGAAAACCGTACCTCGTACTTGCAAAAAGGGAATCATATCTTTTGCTGAAGCTCATGCTTTAAAAGAAGGATGCAGAAAAGAGCACGAGAGACACGCTGGCGATCAAGCTCAAAAACGTGCAAAAAGAACAACTGGAGAACTTGCACTCACGAGACTACTACTACCAGCCTCTAGAACATAGAGCATACGTCGAGCAATTTATGTTAAAGAAGAACTACACAACTCTCTTCATTCTCTGAGCTGATAAGCAAGCTGAACCTGGAAGTCAAGGAAACCGATGATACTCTGTTTTCCAGACAAAAAATAGAAGAAGACTCAGAACGAATTCTAATCAACAAAAGGAGTCGAGAGATGCACGAAGATCACTAGAGCCATTTCTACACTCTAAATATTTGCTCTGTGATTTATCTTTTTACATATTGAGCAGTGTGTGTTATCTGCTGTATTTAACACACACACTGTCTCCTGTGGTTTAACTGGAGGATTTATAAATCCTCACTCAACACTCTTACATATTTGTTTTCCCACTGGGACAGTGGTAGAGGTCGTATGTGACCTAGACAGCTAGTTGCTGTTGTGTTTGTTCCCACGAATAACTGTGGTAGAGGTCTTGGACCTGGACAGTTGTAAACTGTTGAACCCCGATCCAGGGAGTGGATCATCCTTATATAAAACTTTTGAGAGGACTAAGTCTCGGCTTGAGACTGAACCTCTTGGTTAACTTCTCTGTGTTTTTAGTTAAAGTTTATATCCATACAATACTTATCTATTTCATATTCCGCTGCTATCACTTTGAAATATAATTTATCTTCAAAGCTACTTTGATAGTTAAACTCGCAAGTGTTTATATTTATTGTAAACCAGTAAGTTAGTTTCAAAAGTTAAATTAATCATTAGATTGAGTTAACTGAGAACTAATCAATCTTTGAGAAACTAATTGAACCTTTATAATCTGTATAAATTCACTACAGTTTAATCTGTTTTTGAAATTGGGGGATTTTAATAAACATTGTTTTTAGCAGAAATTTTAATTGGAACTGAATTCACCCCCCCTCTTGAGTGTCCACTCCGACCAACAATTTTTTATTTTGGTTCTAAACATTCCTTTATTTCATGAAATTTTAGTAGAACTATCCAAATTCCACCATAAAGCATGAAATTAGAGATGTTGGTGATGATAGAAAATAGGGCAATTATTGCATCCCATGTATATAACTCCCCCATCCTAATTTGTGTATTGAACTTCCCTATTAACCTTTTCATACTTCCCTTGGTGATTTTTTTTGCAATTCTGGGCATGGATTGGATTTCCCTATATAGATCTAACATAAATTTCTACAAGAGGGAAATCACTCTCCATATAGAAAATCAACCCCTGATTCTATACAAGGGCAAGGAGAAGGATGAATATTATTTAGCACCATCATCTCAAGAATAGATATTATTTCCCTATGAGAAAGAATATCTAGCTTAAATTATTAAGTCTAAGGAATGAACAATCCTCAAAGACATGCCTGTTTTGAGGGAATTTGCTAATGTGTTTCTTGAGGAATTTTCTGGTCTTCCCCCAAGTTGAGAGGTTGAATTTTTGATTGATATTATACCAGGGGAATTTCCAATATCCAAGACTCCGTAAAGGATGGCTATTGTGGAACTTAAGGAACTGAAGAAACAACTACAAGAGAATCTGGATAAAGGGTTTATACACCCAAGTGATTCACCATGGGGTGCACCAGTCCACTTTGTCAAGAAGAAGGATGAGTCAATGCACCATTACGTTGATTATCGCGATCTTAACAAAATCACGATAAAGAAAAAGTATCTTTTTACATGAATTGATGAATTGTTTGATTATATATATAGATAATAATAATTATCCAAGGTGGATTTGTGGTCAAGATATTACCAAGTAAGGGTGAAGAAGGAGGATATCCCCAAGACTGTTTTTCCTATATGGTACGAGCACTATGAGTTCATAGTGATGCCTTTCAGACTCACTAATTATCCAAAAATCATCATGGACTTAATGAATATAGTCTTTAGAGATTACCTAGACAAATTTGTGGTACTATTTATATATTATATTCTAATATACTCCAAAACCAAGGAGAATCTTGAGGAGAATCTGAGCACTATTCTAAAGATCTTGTGAAAGGAGAAGCTCTATTCAAAGTACAACAAGTACGAGTTATGGTTGAAGGAAGTTTCATTATTAGGGAATATCATCATAATAAATGGGATATCTATGGATCCTTAAAATACAAAAGAAATTGAAGGATGGTCAAGGGAAACTTTTGTGACAGATATCTATAGTTTCCTTAGGTTTGTTGGATATTTTCACCGATTTGTGAGAAATTTATCACGATTGTCAAACCCTTTTACCGAGATAAATTGTAAGGGAGTAAAATTTTCTTATAATTATGAATGAGAAGAAATATTTATAGATTTAAAAAGGAGGCTTATCACTATCCTAGTGCTCACAATACCCATAAGTGGGAAACCATTCATAATTTTCAGTGATGCTTCAAAGAAGAGATCGGGATGTGTGTTGATGAAAAATGAAAAATTCATTACCTACACCTCAAGGAAGTTGAAAATTCATGAGCAAAACTATTCCACACATGATATGGAGTTAGTTCCTGAATGTCCTGAAGGCCTTAATTTTTATTGATTTTTTATAACCCCCATTTCATGGGAAAAGGGGGAACCCTTACTAGGCTCGTAGAATCATAGATTACATGGCTCGTAGGCTAAGAATATTACATGACCTGAAGGTATTAGGGAACTCAACCAGACTGTCTACAAGGAACTGTCCCTCCCCAGCATATGCATCATGATAGTAGCTCTCCACCTTTGTAAGGCCGTCTGGCTAGGTTTCCAGTGCAAGCACAGGCTGGTCCCAATGGCATAGCCATACCCTCTCATTCTGACAAATCCATTTGGCTCTATTCTGGTGAGTGCACCTACTCTGAATCCTCTTCTAGGGCTACTCCTTTTTTTTGAAGAGTCTGTCTTGGTCAACTACATGTGGCCCGAAGTCCTTGAGGTGGCCTGAAAGCCTTAAAGGTGGCCTAAAATCCCTACTGACCCGAAGGACTGGGTGGCCCAAAAGCCTTAAGGACTCCAAGCCCAAACCGATGGCCCAAGGTGAATAGTTCCAACTGCTACAGTACCGAACATTACCTGCTATAGTAACTGCTACAGTGCATGCTACAGTACCACATAGTGTACAGTACTGCTACAGTACTTGTATAGTGTATAGTTTTGCTATAGTACCCGCACAGTGTTCATTCCTGCTACAGCCCCGCACAATGTACAATTCTGTTATAGTACCTGCTACAGTGCTGCTACAGTACCCTCGAAAATATGCCTCTACCTGGTTTTGAACCTGGGTCTTGTGGATGCACTTAATGATACCTCACCAACTAGGATGAGGCTCATGTGAAATATGATGTTATAATATGTGATCTTTGCGTTGAAAATTTGGTGTAATTATCTCTTTGAGGAGAAGTGTGAAATATATATGGTTCACAAGAAGTCTTAAATATATATTCACACAGAAAGAGCTAAATATGCACTAATAAATATGGTTAGAGATAATAGAGGATTATGAATTCTCAATCCACTAACATCCTGGGAAAGCAAACAAAGTGGAATATGCTCTAAGTTTAAAGGATCCAGCGATTCTATAATCAATGATAATTGTGAAGGATTTGATCTTCTTATATTTTAAGAGGATGGACATGGGAATCATAAAGAAAGGAATATCATCAATCCTTTCACAAATTATTTCTAAACTATCTCTTTTATAATGGTTAAAGGATGCTCAAAAATATGATGTGAGAATTTAGAAGAGAGTGGAAACTATAAGGAAAGGTAAATACTCTAAGATTAATGTTAATGAAGAAGGAATTTTAAGATTTGGGTAAAGACTATGTGTTCCATAAAATCCTGAGTTAAAGAAAGAACTTTTGGATTATGTACATAGTTTGACTTTCTTTATTCACCCAAGAAACACAAAGATGTATTGAGATCTCCGAGATCACTATTGGTGGGATAACATAAAGAATGAGATCATATAATATACATCAAAGTTCCTGGTATTTCAACAAGTGAAGGCTGAAAGGCATAAGTCTAAGGGGATGATGCAACCATTACCAATACCAATATGTAAATGGAAAAAAATCACCTTGGAATTTGTCACCAGACATCCAAAGACATCCAAGGGAAATAATGCTATCTGGGTTGTTGTGGATCATCTTATAAATACTGCACACTTCATCATGATTTGAGAGGATTTATCACTGGATCAACTGGCATAGATTTACATCAGAGAGGTGGAAAGGCTACATGGAGTACAACTATTGATTATGTTCGATAGAGATCTAAGATTAAAATCTAAGTTTTGAAAAAGTCTCCAGCATGCTCTAAACACTGAGCTAAACTTCAGTACGACTTACCACCCTCAAACTGATGGCCAATATGAGTGGACTATCCAAACATTTTTGGACATGTTGAGAGATTTATCAATGGACTTCAAAGGTGGATGGAACCAACATCTTCCTTTGGTGGAGTTATCTTACAACAATAGTTTCCAATCAAGCATCCAAATAGCCCCCTATGAATCCCTTTATGGGAAGAGGTTCAAAACACCAACATGTTGGGATGAAGTTGGGGAATGGAAACTTCTTGGTCATGAAATAGTGGAAGAAATGGTGGAGAAGGTTAATACCATCCAACATCACATCAAATCTACTCAGATTCGAAAAAAGAGATATGATGACAATCATCAACGTAACCTAGAGTTTGATGTAGGAGAAATGGTATTCCTCCACATATCTCCATGGAATCTAGTGAAGAGATTTAAAAATAAGGGAAATCATAGTCCAAGGTAAATCGGCCCTTTTGAGATCCTTAATCACATCGGATCAGTTGCCTATCGACTAACACTCCCACCAAAACTATCTCAAGTACATGATGTATTCCATATATCACTATTCAAAAAGTACATACCATACCCATCAAATGTACTCAATCCATAGGTATTACCATTAGAGAATGAACTTTCCTATGATCAGTAGCTGATGAAGATCTTAGATCATAGAGAAAAAGTTCTATGAAATAAGACAATGCCCCTTGTCAAAGTTTTTTGAAAAAAATACAAGTTTGAAGAAGAAACATGGGAACCAAAGGAGGTGATGGAGAAGAGTTACCCTCATCTATTTTAGTATGAGAAAAGGAAATTTCAAGGGATAAATTTCTTAAGGGGGGAAGATTGTAAAAACCCAAACATTTATGAATAAAATTCCACTTTTTGATTTAATTTAATGTCTTGTGAATATATAAAACACATGAACATTTTTCATTTTATCCAATTGGATTTTAAAAGACTATCAAGTATCTTTACCATTGATAATATAGTCGTTGAACATTGATCACATGAACAATATAAATATAGGGTTTTAACAAATCCTTTTAGCACAAACAAAGGAAGTGATGGCCTCAACCAGTAGGATCATACACTTTGAAGCCCATTTATCAAAGCTTCTGAGGGAGAGAGCATTTCTAGGATTTTACCTAGACTAAGACCAAGCCAAGTTCCAACAACTTAATAATTATCTAAACCATTTAAAGTAGAATTTCAAGCTCATTGATATCACGACCCAAACCATGTTCACCAAACGACCCCATGAAAGCCCCACCATTGCACACCTTACTCTTAGGGTGTATTCTAGTGTAATAAAGGTATATGTATCAAGACCATAGAAATAGGAATATGTACATTTTTTATAGAATATTTAATATATTTTCTTCCTATAATTGTAACTTTATAAATGATTTTTAAATCACAAATAGTATTTTTCTTTAATCTTCAAATTCAATAAATAAATATATTTTTATGAATTAATGGATTTTTAAAATAAATAATTTTTAAATAAAATATTATTATTAAATTAATTTTTTTAAAATATAAATGATCATATAATTTTTTATGAAGTCAAATGTAATTTTTATTAGGGTTCAAACATCTGTTATTTGTAAAAAATACACCATTTTAAATAAATGCCCATTTTTATTTTGAAAGTGAAAATTTACATATTTAGAAAATTATTTGGATAAAATGGATATCATTTTTGGAATCAGGATGTTTAATTTTTCTAATGTTTTTTTTTATAATTTTCTAAGATAGCCAATTTTTTTGGTAAAAATTAAATACCTTATAAATATAAAATGTGTTTTATGACATCATATTGTCCCAATAGTGATGTAATAAATAATATAAAATTTATCCTCATCAAAATATATGTTTTTAATTTAAAATAATGTAAATTTAAGTTTATTTGACTTATTTTATAAATCCTTAGTGAATCCTCCAGGACTTATAATATATTTTAAGATTCTAAAATCGTTTCTTTGAAAGTATGAATCACCACCACATAATCAAGGGAAATATTTTATTATATTAGGCCCTTGAACTTATAAAATAATTTAATCTACTACCATTTTATATAAACCATGTAAAAAACCATGGGATGGTCTATGGGTTTGAATATTTTAATATGTAGTGTCCAAAACCAAAATAATAAATAAATCCCCCTCTATTCTTATATAAACCCACCCAAGATCCCATTTCTCTTCACTAAAACTCCTTTAATATCATAAAAACTCTTCCCTATATTCCATATAGACCTCACAAGGCACCCCAAGATCCCAATAACTCTATCCTAAGCCTTTGGATTCACACATCCAAGTAAGGGATTTCTCTCCTCTCCTTTGAATTCAAGCAACTTATTTCAAATTAGTTCTTTTAATTTCAAATTATTATATTTTAACTCATTTATAATAATTAACTTACTATCCAATTGATGTTATTTGTATGAGGGGTTATTTATTCCTACTCATTTAGACCCTTACCTAAGTCGTTACTATGACAAAATTCCGCAAGGGATTCTCCCTCTCCTCTTTTTATCAAGCACTTCATTTATGATATTCCCTTTTGATTTCCATTTGATTAAGTTAGTATACATTATTACCTATCACCTCACTTTACATTTTATTTTTAAATGATGGAATCCCATTTCAATCTCATTTAACCCTCTTATGAACCCTTTTTTACACCTGTTACTGTGCCAAAATTCTGTAAGGAATCTTCCACCCCCTTTTTATCAAGAATTACTTTTATGTTATGTATTCTAATTTAATTTTTCCTATGTTGGGATATATTCTTAAATATCCCTCTTACTGTTAATTTCATGTCTAAATTATGATAGAACCCTTTATATATCATCAACCCATTTTATGAATTCTTATATGATGTTGTTATGCTTCTGAAATTACACCACAACTTTCCATGACAAAATCATCATGTATTGAATACCATACCCCTTTCTCTATCAAAGGCATTAAACTTCATACACATATACTTATTGATTGAGTACTTCCATGTATGTATTCCACATTCTTAGATCATGGAAGAAATTATGATTTTGAATGAAACCATGTTATATAATCCATGTGGCACACTTAAACATGAGGACTAAATGATTATGAAGGGTACACCGTGATAACACTCTAATACATTGGGTAATGTTTAGTATCATGATACATCATGTGAAATGGGCCTTGACTCATTATACTCTATGGGAAATTATCCTTGACTCATTCTCCTCCATGTTCAACGATCCTTGACTCATACTCCTCCATGGGTAATGAGCCTTGACTCATGCTTACGTCATTTTTATGTTGTTTCCACATTTTCCATGTTATAATTATCATGAAATATCATGCCTTATTATTCAAGTTCATTTTATTACCTACTAATATTCCTATTTTCTAACATTTATTTTCCTCCCCATGTTATGCATTTTTTATTCCCTTACTATAATTTATAGCTCACCCCATTCTTATGTATTCCCTTAGGTTATCCCATGTAGTATTTAGTATTAAATAACATTTTGGTTATCTTAAATAATTTTTCAATAAATACGTTGCTTTTCATATTTTAAGTTGTTATTTAATGTACCTAATTTCTAAAATACACTATACATATCAATCTTCTGGGTTGTATTAAGTGAAATTTAATATAATAAATCATGTTTAAATATGATATAAAGTGAAGGGTTTTCCTATACAAACATCAAGAAAAGTTTACTTCATACTACTTATTTAGTTATTTTTTTCATCATTTTGTCTAATATTTTTAAATTAATTTTCATAGCATTTTATCCAATACTTATTTAGTTTTTTTCAAAAATCTTTTTGGAAGCCATACTTTTCTTTCAACTATCCACAACAAGCCAAAAGAGTGAGATAATGTTCCTTCCATATGGAAGAGGAAACCGCAAGCTACCTAAAACATGAAGTGAATCGTTAGGATGCATCTACAAAATCTATGATCATGCTAATTTTCATCAATTAATTTTTGAAAGGGAATCTGTAGTTCAAATAAAATCTCTCATACATGAAGGGGTTTTTATACAGTGTGTTTGGTATGAATCAAAGTGTATTTTTTAGTTTATAATATACATTTTAGTTCAAAGCACACATTACATACTCAAAACTGAGAAAAAAAATTCATATTATTTTTGTACTTTAGTATAATAATTTATAAGTCATTTGTGACTTATATGAATCAACCACACCTCAATCTAATTCACTGTATGTTTGGTAGTACTCAAAGTGTGTATTTTCAGTGAAAAAAAATACATTTTAGTTTAAAACACACATGACATACTAAAAAAAAAAAGAAAACACATTCTGATTATTTTCATAATTTAGAAAAAAAGATTCATAATTCATTTTTGATGTGTAAAATCAACCAAACCTCAATATTATACATGGTGTTCCTAGTATAACTTAAAGTATATGTATTTAGTTTAAAATTGAAAATTTAGTTCAAAACACATGCCACATACTCAAAAACAATAAAACACATCAATATTAATTTTATATTTTAGAATAATGATCCACAACTCACTTGTGATGTTTATGAATCAATCAGACCTCAATCTGATACATGGTATTCCCGATATGAATCAAAGTGCGTGTTTTTAGTTTAAAATTGACATTTTTGTTCAAAACACACGTGACATACTCAAAACAAAGAAAAAAAGTCACATTGTTTTGTTAATTTAGGTAAATGATCCATAAATCATTTTTTACATGTAAGAATCAACCATATATCAATCCATAACATGATTTGGTTGGTATGACTCAAAGTGTGTGTTTTCAATATAAAAGTGTCATTTATGCATAAAACACAAGTCACATATCCAAAATTGATAAAACGAGATCAAATATCTTTCAAAATTTATAAAAACAATTTATAATTCATTTGTGACATGTATGAATAAACCATAAATCAATCTGACACATGATGTGGTAAATATGACTCGAAGTGCGTATTTCTAATATAAAAAAGTCATTTTAGTTTAAAACATGTATCACATAGCCAAAACTGAGAAAATGATCTTGGATTTTTTTTCAAACTTCATGAAAATGATCCATAATTTATTTGTGATGTGTTGTAATCAATTATACATATATTCTATAGACGATGTGTTATGTATGTCTCAAAGCGTGTGTTTCAATATAGAGGTTCCATTTTAGTTTAAAACGTGCATTAAATATCCAAAAATAAGAAAATGAGATCATATTATTTTCAAACATTATGAAAATGATCCATAATTCATTTTTGATATGTATTTATCTACCATACATCAATATGATACATGATGGGATAGGAATGACTTGAAGTGCATGTTTTCAATATGGAAGTTTCATTTGAGTTTAAAACACATCACAAAACCAAGACCAAGAAAACAAGCTTAGATTATTTTCAAACATTAGGGAAAAAATCCATAATTCATTTGTGATGTGTAGTAACTTACCACATGTAAATTTGACACATGATGTGTTCATTATGACTTGAAGTGCATGTTTTCAATATAAAAGTGTAATTTAATATTAAAATCTACATCACATAGATAAAAATGAGAAAAAAAAGATCATATTCTTTTCAAACTTTAGAAAAATTATCCCTAATTATTTTTTGATATATACTAATTGACTACATGTCAATATGACACATGATGTAGTCGGTATGACTCAAAGTATGAGTTTTAAATATAAAAGTGTAATTTTAGTTTTAAATGTGTACCATATAGGAGAAACTGAGAAGAGAGCTAGGATTGTTTTGAAACTTTAGGAAAATGATACATTATTCATTTGTGGCATATAGGAATTGAATTTATGAAAATTTAAGACATGATGTGGAAGGTATGACTAGAAGTGTGTGTTTTCAATATAGAAGTGTAATTTTAGTTTAAAACATGTGTCACATAGCCAAAACTGAGAAAACAAGCTCAAATTATTTTCAAACTTTAAGGAAAAGATCTATAATTCTTTTTTACATGTCAGAATCAACTGAAAATCAATCTTACACATGATGTGTTCGGTATGACTCCAAGTACATGTTTTCAATATAAAAGTTTCATTTTAGTTTAAAATGCATATCACATAGATAAAGCTATTCAAACGAGTTTGTATTGTTTTAAAACTTTAGTATAATGATCCATAATTCATTTATGATGTGTAGTAATTGACTGTACATCATTATGATAGATGATGTGGTAAGTATGACTCCAAGTGCATGTTTTCAATATAGAAGTGTCATTTTAGTTTAAAAGGAATGTCACATAGCCAAAACTGAGAAACCGAGATTGGATTGTTTTTAGAATTAAGGAAAAATATCCACAATTAATTTTTGATGTGTAGTAATAGACCATATGTCAATATAATAGCTGATGTGATAGGTATGACTTGAAGTGTATGTTTTCAATATAAAATTACCATTTTAGTTTAAAACATGTGTCACATAGACAAAACTAAGAAAATAAGCCCGAATTGTTTTCAAATTTTATGAAATGAACCAAAATTCATATGTGATGTTTTAAAATTTACCACACATCAATCTAACTCATGATGTGGTCTTTATAACTATAAGTGAATGTTTTCAATATAAAATTATCATTTTAGTTTAAAAGGACCATCACATAGCCAAAACTATTGAAATAATCTCATATTATTTAAAAAATTTAGGAAAATAATCTATAATTCATTTGTGACATGTAAGAATAGACCGCATGTCAATATGATATATGATGTTTTTGTTATGACTCAAAGTTCATTTTTTCAATATCAAAGTATCATTTTAGTTTAAAACATGTATCATATAGTCAAAATTGATAAAACGAGCTCATATTGTTTTCAAACTTTAGAAAAATGATCCATATAATTCATTTGTGATGTATAAGAATTGATTATATGTCAATTCAAAATATGATGTGGTAGCTATGGATCAAAGTGCATGTTTTCAATATAGAATCATCATTTTATTTTAAAACATTCATCACATAACCAAAACCAAGAAAACAAGCTCAGATTGTTTTCAAACATTAGAAAAATGATCCATAATTCATTTTTCATGTGTAGGAATCAACCACACATCAATCTATCACATGATGTGGTCGGTATGACTCAAAGTTCATGTTTTCAATATAAAACTATCATTTTAGTTTAAAACATGCATCACATAGCCAAAACTAAGCAAACAAGTTCAGATTTTTTTCAAACATTACAACAATGATCCACAATTCATTTGTGACATGTAGGAATCGACTGTGCATCAATTTGACATGAGATGTGTTTAGTATGAATAAAAGTGTGTGTTTTTAATATAAAAGTGTCATTTTTTGTTTAAAGCACATATCACATAGAAAAATAGAGAAAACGATCTCATATTATATTCAAAATTTAGGAAAATGGTCCATAATTCATTTGCAACACATAAGAATTGACTGCACATCAATCTAACGTGAAATTAACTAATAATACCATTAATATTTACAGTAATTAAGAATATAATTTATCATATATGGATTATATAATAATAAAATTATATATATTTTTTATTTTTTTATTTACTGTTATTAAAAAACATTGGTTTTATTATAGACACAAGCTTTTATATAGAGGTTGATTTTTGGAAAAGTTATGGTAGTTTTGATTTTGTATATGGGTTGTAATTTTTTATTAATTGTAAATATGACATAAATGTAAATATTTTGTATGTAGATTATGAAATTAAATGATAGTGCAACATGGTATTTGTATTCCAATCCTGTTTTAAGTATATTTAAATTTTTATTTATGTATTCTAATTATGTTTGTTTTTATAGGGCTGATACAAGGCTGATATAGGGATGCAACTGTGTAGAATCTGATGTGGTCTTTATCATCACTTGTTCTAGAACTAATAAAGGCCTCCTTTATCATCACTAAAGGAAATGATAATAAAGGGTACCTTTATTAGTGCTAGATAAAGCACTGATAAAAGGTATCCTTTATCATCTCTAGAGAAAGAGCTGATAAAGAATACATTTATCAACACTAAAAAGGAAGCACTGATAAAGTATCCCATTATCACTACCTTTTTTGTTAGTTCTAATAAAGGGAAATTTTATCACCACTTTTTCTAGCATTGATAAAGGCCTCACCCTTTTAATAGAGCTTATGTATTCAATGCTTTTTGTGCTGAAAAATCTCTTTTATAGCACTGTTAAAAGTGATATCTATAGTAGTGGTAACAGTTGAATAATATATCATGTATTAATAATAAAGGAAATCTCTATTTATCATTTATTTGGGGTATAATTTATTTTTCATGAGTAGAATGATAATATCCCATTAAAGTATGATGTTGAGTTGTCCCTAATCGAATATCATCATAAAGTAATATGGGTTGTGATGATATCTTAAGATTAGCATGAGTAGTGGACTCATGAGATAATAAGTAAAGACTTATTATTTGGATTAACTTGCCAAGTATATCCCATAAAATATCATATAATTAATGATATATTTAGGGATGCATGTTTATTATCAATCCTTCTCACCTGAGGTTGGTGTGATACCTAGCATGAGAACCATCAGACTTTAATACCCTTTCACTACAACAGATTCAAGCAAGGGATGTGTTGGGTTTTATCTGCACTAAATAGAAAGCACTGATAAAAGGGGGGATTTTATCAGTGCTAGAGAAAAGGGTTGATAAAGGGTATATTTATCAGCATTATGTTTAGCACTGATAAAAGTTTTTAATAAAAAATATTATTAATTTATATAAAATTATTATATTTATATTCAAAAATAATGTTTATTTGTACACATTAATTAAAAAATGCATGTTTATAATTAATTTTTTTAATAAATAAAATATATATAATAAATTTCATTAAATTATAAATATATTTATTATATATATTATATATATTATATTTATATATTTATATATTTATAATCATATATAAATAATTTTTAAATATATATATAAATACTTTTTAAATATGTATATTTATAATTATATTAAATTTTTATATTTATAATTATAATTATAATATATATATATATAAATAAATAAATATATGTTTCCAATGAATTTGGTCAATTGATTCGTGAATATAATTGGCGTTCATATATATGTTATGTATTCATCATGAATGTTCATTTATACATTACACCCTCATTACTATTCATGTTGGCCATATATATGGAGACCCATTTTTTATGATATATACTCTACTCGGTGTATATGATTCATTCATGTTCCCATAAAACTATTATGTTCTCATAAATACTTAAAATCATGATAAAAATATTTAAAAAATAAATAAATTTATTTTATTTATAATTATAAATATTTAGTTATATATAAATACTTTTTAAAATATAATTATAATTATTATTATATATAAATATATATATATATATATATATATATATTTAAATGAATATAAAATTACAATGATTTTTTTAAAATTATAAAAATATTTATTATATTTATAATTATATATGAATACCATTTAAATATATTTATTTATATTTATATTTATAAATATATATATTCATATTTAAATAAATATATGTCTTTAATGAATATATATATATGTATATATATATACATATATAAAAATATTTATACATATATACAAATATTTATATTTATAAGTATAAATAATATATATTTATATATATGTAAATATTTATAAAATTAAAATAAATACATTTATTATATTTATAAGTATAATTGTATATATATATATATATATTTATAGTTGTAAATATAAATATAAATATATATATATTTAAATACTTATGAAATTAAAATGAATATATTAATTATATATATTTTTTATAATTTCATAATTATTTAAACAAATATATATTTATATTTAAATAATTATAAAATTATAATTAATATATTTATTTTAGTTTCATTATATATATTTATATTTATATTTATGACTATAAATAAATATATATTTATTTAAATAATCATGAAATTATAAAAAATATATATATTTAATATATTTATTTTAATTTCATAAGTATATAAATAAATAAATATATATATATTTATATTTATGACTATATATAATTAATATATTTATTTAATTATATATATTTATTTAATAAATATATTTATTATAATTTTATAATTATTTAAACATAAATATATATTTATTAAAATAATTATGAAATACTTATGAAATAAATATATATTTATTATAAATATATATTTATTAAATATATATCTTAATTATAATCACAAATATAAATAAATTTATATATATATATTTAAATAATTATAAAATTATAGTAAATATATACAAATATTTACAATTATAATTCTAAATAAATATAGATATATTTAAATATATATAAAATTATAATAAAGATATTAATTATATGTAATTATAAATATAATAAATGTATTTATTAAAAAATTTATATTTATAAATAAATATATAATTATAAAGAAATATATATTTATTATATATATAAATATAAAGAAATATATATTTATTATATATATAAATATAAAGAAATATATATTTATTTATAGTTATTATTATAAATAAATATAAATATTTTTATTATACATATAATTTTATAAATATATATAAATATATAAATAATTTATTATCAATATAGTTTTATTAGCGCTTTTTTAGCGCATATAAAGATAAGCCTTTATCAGCACTTGTTTAGCACTGATAAAGGCTTGTTTTATCAACACTTTCTAATTTAGTGTAGATAAAACATACCTTTATTAGTTCTTTTTAGCTAGCACTGATAAATGTTTCACCCAATTTTATAAATAAATCCTAACAGTCTCCACCTTTGTACGCCTCAAGCTCTCGCGAAGGCCTTACCCTTCAATCGTTACCTCCTCCTCCTCCTCCTCCTCCGCTACTACCGACTACTCCTCCTACTCCGCCACCGCAAAACCATCATCCGCTGTCACCATGAATACCTGCTCTACCGCCGCGCAATCCCTCCTCCGCCCTATCGCCATACGAGCCCTCCTTCACCATTCCGATGTGAAGCTCTCCTCTACCGCCACTCAGAGCTTGGGTACTTTTTTAAAAATCCCTACTTAAATCTTTTTTGGCCTCCATGTGGTAGAGTTGTATGGCTTGGATCTAGAATGCTGGAAATTTCAGCTATGATCCATTTGTTTCACATGGAGGTTCTATCTACTGCAAAAGATTTGGATGGGAGTTATTGCAATTTGTCTTAGGAACTTTTTCTGTGATTGTGCTTTTTATGGGGGATTTATCCCCATTATTTTCTAGGTATATGAGATAATGTAGGTTCATCTAGAAATTAGGACAGTTTGTGAATTGAATCATGAATTTTCTAGTGATAATGAATTTTTTGATACTTGGACACCCTAAAGAGTACCATAGGTTTTTTCTTCACCTATAGGGTAATAAAAATTAAATATATATTATGTTTCTAAATAGTAGTTACAATATTTACCATTAATATTGAGTATATGTATCCAATGCATGCTAGAAAATAATCAGTTGGATGATGCCTCATTTGAAAGAGATTAAATTGATTTGAGGGGAGAGGAGTGATGTTTTGTGATAATTATAATGAAATCCATTTGCATCTGAAAATTATGGTTTCCCCATGGATGAAGAATATCATCCTGTAATACAATGTCCTCCAAATATTGTTTGAGGACTGATTGCATGATTTCTAAAAGATAGTTAGAAAACACCATGTGTTGTATGGATTGGTTTTTTTATCTTGTGTTGAAGAGTTATATGATACCGTAGTCTCCATGAAGTAGTCTTCAAGCATGAAAAATATTTGGAATGTGAATCCTCACTCATTTTTTGATTAACTCAACCAAAATGAGAGGCTCAAGAATATAGCCTCAATTTTTTATATAGGAAGTAGTTACTAAAATATCCTATAGATTTGGTAATTTTTAAAGATATGATTTTTAGAAGTGGATGGTGTAATGTTAAGTAGTCCAGAAGTTGTGGTTTTTTGAATATGGGTTTTTAATGGTGATATGTTAAGGTATTCTCCTAATTGTATTGTGAAAATGTTTTTGGAATGTAAGATTCATTCATTTAAAAGTAAGAGTGACATTAACTATTCATCAAAAGTGATTGATTTTATCCGAACATGACACTGGTGGTTATAAAGTCCACATGTTCAATGGGGATACTTCCATGAAATTTTGGAAGTTGGTGAAACTAGACGAACATATGATACTTAATATAATCAAGTGAGAAAACAATCAGAAGAAACATGTGATAGGGGTGTATTTGGAAAACTCATTAATAAGAAAAAGCATTGCACAAGAATCTTTGGAACATAAAATGATAATTTTATTATGGTGATTTTGTTAGGGCTTCACTTTTATTACCAGAGGGTCAATTGAGATTCTTCATGATTGGAATCTCTAAGAAGGCCTTAACCAATAATGTGGTATGGTTCCTTTGCTTATATTTTCATGAGATATCCTTCTAAGATATTAATGGTAGATTGATAAAAACACCAATCTTAATCATAAATGAGTTTGGTAAAGAGTATGGATTATATTGTGTTGCATCAGGAGTTAGTATTTGAAAAGTTCTAGTCCACGATGGCCATCTGGTTACTTATGGGTCTAGACAGTTAAGGACACATAAGAGAAACTTCCCAAATATTTTCCTTGATTTGGAAATAGTGGTATTTTTTATGAGGTGTTATTGGAATACACTAAAAAGTGTTAGAAATATATTTAATCACAAAGTGAAATGAACCATTAATAGCAGAGAAGGTATGAGGACCTATAGTTCTTTAACATTGAATTAATGTATACCCTCAATAAGGGGAACCTTTTTTCTAATGTACCGTATTGGAAGGATCAAGATTAGGTAGTACATGATTCAAGAATCAAGTAGAATATGGTTTCCCACTTTGAAGAGATATGACATTATGTTCAAAAGTATCATTTCCAAGTGATGCTTATATATTTATCTATCGCTTATTCACTCCTTGGAAATATTACAAGAGTAAACTATAGGATTCATATTATTTAATCATGATAGACATGATAAACCTTTTATTAATTTATATTTTATAAAATGTTGGTTAGTTTTTATTCACACATCCTTTATAAAGTGCCTCTATAGGGATTTATGTTTTTGTAAAAATGCCTAAGTGGATCTTTTAAAATGATTTAAGTGTTTTGAAATGTTTTTAAAAATTATTATGTGTTCAATATACCTTTTTTTGTTTTAAATTACTTTAAAATGATTTAAACACTTGGAATGGACGTAGGTTTCATTCCAAGTGTTTTTCAACTCACATGATTAGCTTTTAAAAAGGGATGTGAATGTTTTGAAAGCGTATGTAATGCTGGTTTCATTTTAAAAAGGGGTGTGTGATGTTTTAAATGAAAATTTGTAAAATATATAGGGTTTTCATTCATTTTAAATGATTAAGATTTTTGGGTCATGAAGTTTCCTTGAATACCTTAAAAAAGGATTTGGGGTTTCGATAAAGATTGTTTGAAACCGATTGGTTTATTTTAAAAATGGTGTGTTAATTTAAAGAGGAATTTGTTTAAATGGTTGGGTTTTTAATGGGATTTAAACTATGATTTGATAAATAGTTTTCAAAGGATACTTAAAAGTATATAATTTTTTTTAGCCTTGGTTAATTTTTATATCAACATTTTGTGTATCTATTTTGTTAAATATCAATATCACTAAATCAAATATAATGGATATGAATAAATAATGGATCGATTCCAATCATTTAACAAAATATTATGAATTTTGAGTGAAATAGTTCATAAAGTTTGCAAAATATCATGCATATGACCCTTTTCAAATCCTTTTTCCATGTTTATACTGTTTTTATTCAAGACAAGTTAGTCCAGAGGAGTTGGAAGAACACTTGATCTGTCACAGAATAGATTAAAGTTATAAATGCTAGAATAAACATTAGGAAAAAGTGAATATAGCTAGTGGGTGGGATAACACTACGTTTTATAGATTATCTGATATGATTACAAGTGTGGACAATGAAGAAGACCGTATAGAGGACATGATTACAGATGTGAATTATGATGACGATCATATTGAGAAAATGACAAGGACCATTGAAGATGAAATTTGTTATTGCCCAAAATTGTTTGAACAGTTAAAGAGTTTTGAAAATACGCCATTGTATGGTGGTTGCACTAAATATACAACATTATCAGCCGTACTGAAGCTCTATAATTTGAAAGAAAGAAACTAATGGAGTGATTCCAGTTTTACTGAATTACTTGCTCTATTGAATGGTATGCTCCCAAAAGATAATGAGATACTAAGCCAAACATATGATTCCAAATGAATGCTATGCTCGATGGGTATGATCTCTAAAAGAATACATATCTCCCTGAATGAATGTATACTATTTCTCAAGGACCACAAATCACTTAGATAATTACCAAAGTGTGGTTCTTCTTGATATAATAAAGATGAATCTGATCCTATGAAAGTGTTATTGTAATTTCCAATCATTACAAGGTTTTAGTGCATATATGGAAGTGAGGAGACTGTAGGGAAATTGACATGCTACGCAGACTGAAGAAATATATATTGGAAACTACATCACCCGTCTGACTCTCGTCATTGGAAGAGAATTGATCATGATTATCCTAAATTTGGAAATGAGATGAGAAACTTTCATCTTGCATTATCTACAGATGGAGTGAATATTTTTGGTTTTCCAAGAAACACTCACAGTACCTAGCCAGTTATGTTGGTAAATTATAACTTTCCACTATGGTTATACATGAAACGAAAACACATCATGTTATCTATGATTATATCCAAACCAAAACAACCTAGTAATGATATTGATGTTTATTTGGTTCCATTGATCAAGGATTTGAAATTACTGTAGGATTAAGGTGTTACATTGTATGATGCATATAGAAATGAAGATTTAACATTGAGAGCCATGTTTTACGAGATGATAAATGAATTTACTACTTATAAAGATTTGTTAGGATATAGTATTAAAGGAACTCATGGGTGTCCTATTTGTGAACAAGGTACACAATCAATTTGGTTGAAACATTCATCGAAAACTGTGTTTCTAGGACATTTTTGATTTCTACCCCAATGACATAAGTACCGATCTTGGACGACATCATTCAATGGAAGTTCAGAAGAATGTACAACACCATCTCCACTAATAGGTGATCAACTGTTTGAGAAAGTAAAATATTTAGACATTTCTTTTGGTAAACCATTTTAAAAAAACCTTATGAAAACCAGTTGGAAAAAGAGATAAGTTTTTTTTAAATTACCATACTATAATTGTCTATACGCTAGAAACTTTCTTGATGGTACGCATGTTGAAAAAATGTATGTGATAGTGTCAAAGACATGTTGCTAAATGCATTCGAAAAAACAAAGGATAGAATTAAGGCTAGGTTGGACATGGTTGACATGGGAATATAAGAAGAGTTAGATCCGATGAAGGGTGAAAAACAAACTTTTCTTCCTCCAACTGCTTACACTCTTTCCAAGAAGGAGAGATATCAATTTTGAAACTTCTTAAATGATGTAAAGGTTCCAAATGGGTATTTATCGAATATCAAGAACATCGTGTCAATAACCGATTTAAAGTTAAAGGTTCTAAAATCACACGAATTCCATTTTTTGATACAAGATATAATGTATATAGATTTACATTACATTTTTTCCAAGAATTTCTATCATATATTAACCAAACTACATTTCTTCTTCAAAGCTATATGCAAAAAAGTTATAGACATGAAAAAAATTTCGAGTATGGAAAGAGAAATTTCTGTCATATTATGTGAATTGGAAATGTTCTTCCTACCAAAATTCTTTGATAAGATGGTTCATTTTATGGTTCACTTGGTGAGAGAGATTCGACAATGTGGTCCTATACACTATAAATAGATGTACCCCATGGAACATTGTATAAATATTTTGAAATGGTATTTCAAAAATCAAATTTGGCTAGAGGGTTGTATTTCGAAGCAATATATTGCTTAGGAAGTCATTGAATTCTATACCGAATAACTGTACAGTGTGAAAAACATTGGTCTACCTAAATCTCATCACACTGGGAAGCTTGTAAGTGAAGGAATTTCTGGAAGATATGATGTCACAATCAATATTACAGATTGTTAGTAGGCCCACATTTATGTTTTTTATAATAGTTTTGAGGTATCCCCATATGTCGAAACCTTCAAAGAAATTATTAGGCATTTGAATCCATCAAGGGATGAAAAATGGATATCAAATACACTTAATAAATAGTTTATAGGATGGTTTCAGGAAAATATTTAAAAGGATTCAAATGAAAATCCAGATTCAACTTCAGAATGACTTCGATAGATATCCAGAGGAACAAGTGTGTTTGTATTATCTTAGAATAGTTATGTAATTAATGGTTATACATTCTATAAAAATGATCATGATGAATACAATACCATGAAAAATAGTGGAGTTACACTCATGCTAAAGTGATGCAAGATTCTGGTACTAAGGATAGAAATCCAATTTATGTGAATATTTCACACTTTTTTATCATCAAATAAATATGTGAGTTAGATTATAAAACATTCCAAGTGATGATTTTTCAATGCAAGTGAGTTGATAATAGGGGTTTTGTTAAAATAGATGAATTGGGATTCATGAAAGTTTATTTTAGTAAGGAAGAGTACAAAGATGAACTATTTATAATGGAATCACTTGCAGTACAAGTATTTTATGTTACAGATCTTAAAAAATGAAAGTGGTAAATTGTTCTATTATCAACCAAAACCAGTGATGGGTCAGATGAAAATTCAATCGAGGATGACCCTTTCATTGGGACATCGTAATCATTTCATAGTGGTCCCAATGTAGATGGAATTTTATATATCATAGGAGACCATAATGAAAGGATTTTGATCATGAATAGAGGGGTAAAATTACTTTAGCCTTTAAAAAATAAAAATAGAGTTCAATAATCAGGTTATTTTTTTGTAATATACATCACGTTACCTCATGTTATTATCTATTTGTTACTCCATTTATGTACTCTAAATTAAATGTTAAACCACTTCTACAGATAATGACTTCCACATGTGTTGGAGATCCCAATCCAAAGGAACAAGAGGAATCTCAACCTACTGCTGATCACAATATAGAGGAGCGACCTTTAGCACGTGTTGGAGCTCCCATTCCTAAGGAACAATGAGTTTCTCAACCTGCTGCAACTCCCAGTGTATAGGTAACACAACCATCTGCACATGTCAATGCCACCAATCCAGAGGAACATATTGAGAATGTTGATTCTGGGGAAATGGTTGTTGATAAAGGACTGACATCGTATAAAAAACAGGATCATCGTAGTTTGATGATGTTAGCAAAAATCATTAAGTCAAAAGACAAAGGCATCAAATGTAAGGTAAGATGGAATGTGTGGGGTTAGAATGTTAACCCCAAAAAGTCCATGTTCAGTAGTTATATTGGAATTGTCACTTGGAAACGCGTTCCAATTGACATAGATTCATGGCACCATGTTGTAACCGATCTTAATACACTGATGTGGGAAGAGATTATGGTAAAATTATAATATCATTTCTTTATTTTACTAAAAAAATAAAATAATGAAACATTGACTTACTCCTTTTCATCTATTTCATAGTGAATTTATAGTATATGAATCCCACAAGAAGTATGTATTAATTATTGCTGGAATTATTCACATAAGATTTCGTACAATCCTGATAAGACATCATCTTAAATATGATCTAAGGAAAATAAGCCCTCACCCACCACTTATCTATGCACACCTGATAACCCAAGAAGTGTGGGATGAATTTACCATACATTGTGCAAATGTGTCTTTTTAGGTACATTGTGTCCAATAATACATTGTTTGATGATACGTGTATTCATCACTTTGATTGACATTTTTTTATTTATGAAACAACAAATGAGTGCTGAAAATAAGGAATGAGCAGCAAAACCAGTGTACCCTACCGTAAATCAATGATGAGGTATGCTTCACTTGAATTTTTTTTATGTATTTTAAATCTATTGTAATAATTTTATGTGACATGAAACAACACCATAATTATGTTCCTCTATTTATATGAAGATTGGTGACTTAGAATTAAATGAAAATTCCATCCCATGCCATGTACTATAGAAGGAGGAATGTGGAAATAAAGATGGGATACTAATAGATGAGAACACACAAAAATTATGGGAATCATGTGTAAGTATTATATAATAAAAATTTGTTTTTATTTAAATCACTATTAAATAACAATGATCGCTTATCTTTATATATTTTCTACTTTACATAGTCACATGAATCAAAAACCCCTATTTTGGATGAACACAAACTATCAGTGGCCTTGAAGTAGCCTTAACATTATGGCCGCATCAGAGGTGTGGGTTTTGGGGTTACACCCCGAAAATATTTTGAGAAAAAAAACAAGAGGATGATCAAAGTGAATTAATAAAAAAAAATGAGAGAAAGAATATCTACCCTTGAAGGAAAATTCCAATGGCAGAGGGAGATGATGGAAAATTTAATTATAGACAGGCAAAGAGAATAAGAAACTAAAGAACATCCATCACATGTAGATCCTGCCCCACCCCCATCAGCTATGGGGCTAACCATTCCCCTAAAAGAGATGTCTTATCAGAGTTAATAAATGTTCTAATAAATATTTCTATGAAATGTGAATCAGACAGACACTAATACCTTTATTATACTGTTATTATATAGGGTGATAATTATTGTTCTTTTATCTAGAAACACCCACCCATATCCTTGTGGTGAGGGCTACAGTGTTCAATATTCAAAATGACATGCTACACACCAGACCACTTCCAACAGGTCATGTGTGAGTGTTGATCAATGTATCCCATGAGTCGAGCACATAACTACCTATTCCAATTCATGAGGATGATATTAATATGTTCAAAAAATATGTTGGAACATTCATCGCATGGTTGTCACATCTTGTAAAAAATCACGTCAATAAAGAGGTATTCATTACCAATTTACATTTTTAATCTAAACCTTTAACAATTAATGAAAAAGGTATGAGCTGATGAATGTTATTATAGATGGAAAAATAGAAGGGGATGAAATTAAATACTATGTCAAACCATCTAAAGGATCAAACAACTGATCAAAAAGATCTACTGAAAGCACAATTACCCCACCCATTCTATATCCACATTTACTATCATTCAAGGATCATGTGGAAACCACATGGTCACGATCACATAGTTGATTTTGAAAAAAATATGCATGGATAAAAAGATAATGAACTCATTGGTGTTGAGAGTGAACCTAAAATCCTTGATTATGAATGTCTAGGCAGCTTGGTTGTAAATTTATACATGAGGTATGTTCTCCTGATTTCATTTTCCAAAACCTGATATAATGTGTTAATTATGACTAAATACATTTCATATTTTTGTCAAGCATATATATGAAAAACAATTGAAGGGATTTTACCATGAGAAAAATTTCATACTTTTTAATCCCCACATCACCTCAATAGAAAAAGATAAAATAGAACAAAAAACAGATAAAATAGTGACAGGTCTTCTCAAATCCTTTGAAAGAAAAATTTCAGATGATAGACTCTATTTAATACCAATGATGCAGGGATAAGACTTGACAATTTAATCATATAAAATTTATTTTAATGTATTTCATTAATTATTATTTTTTGGGTTTTTAGGAGCATTGGATGCTCATTATGGTAAATTTGGATACTCCAAAGATTTATTTCTTGGATTCAATGCATGGATATCCAAAAAACCATCCACACATGATGGAATTTATCAATTTTTAATACACTATATCCAATGTTTTAGAACTAAAATTCAAATTATATGATTTATATTATTTTTAATGAGGATTATTTTATTATGGGGAAGTGCATCAATATTTTGAAAAGCAAGGAATAAGGCCAAGGGCTAAGAAGGAGGAACAAAACAAGTACTACAACTGGATAAGTATTAGGGTGTATATAATAATATTTCACTATCCAAACACATATCAAACCAAATTACTTATTCTCCTCAATGTTTCTATAGTATATAAAACAAACCAATTGAAAATATTGTGGTTATTATGTTTATAAATTTATGAGAGTGATCATATTCTATAAATAAACTAGCATCCCTAAAGAGGTATTTTCAAAGATAATTACTATTTCATTTAAAATATTTACTAATCCTTTGTGTATTTATATTTTTTCAGTACTACTATGGTTGTCGAAAAAACTCATATTCACTAGATGATATAGATGTCCTCAGAATCTAATGGAAAACATACCTGATGAAAGAATGTACAAAAATAGCATGAAGATGCGACTTCCATATGCTGGGTATGAATTTCTAATGTTAATATCACCTTATAACATCTTTATTCCCATGTTATCCTTATATGATCATTGATATATCCCTTATTTACACTTATTGAACATCTATGATCACCCTTTATTATGTTTCATATCCTTAGGTTATTAATAATGCTTTCAGAAATGATGTTTAAGAAGGGTTCTAGTAAATAATAACTTAATGATAAACTCTTATGAACTAGTTCTTTATGTTTTCATATTTCCAAAAGTACTAGACCTAAATTATTCTGGCATAGATCATTATTTTATGTAAGGAATATTAATCTACTAATATGTGATATCTATGTATGAAATTTTTGGGTTAATATAGTTGGTATCAGAGAAAACGAGCTACTCAAAATTGAGCAAAAATAACAATTGATAAGTATCACTCAAAGTGTGTCTTTTTATTTAAAATTGACATTTCTTTTAGTAAAAATAACAAGTGACATACTAAAAACTGAGAAAACTAATTCAAATTATATTTATATTTTAGGACAATGATCCATTAGTAATTTTTGAGTTGTACAAATCAACCGCACCTTAATCTAATGCGTGGTGTGGTTGGTATGACTTTAACTATGTATTTTTATATTAAATTGACATTAAATTGAGAAAAAAGAACAAGTGACATCCATAAAATAGAGGAAACTCATTCATATTTTTTATACCTTATGAAAATTATATATGAGTCATTTTTGGCATGGAGTAATCAACCACACCTCAATTCGATGCACAGTGTGAACGGTATGACTAAAAGTGTCCGTTATCAATTAAAAATTGACATTTTAGTTCAAAACGTGTCACTCACTAAAAAACAAGAAAACATGCTTTGATTGTCTTGATAATTTTGGATAGTGATTCATAAGTCATTTGTGACATGTATGAAGTATTCTCACATCAAACTGATGCACGATGTGATCGTTATGACTCAAAAATGGGTGTTTCAAGTTTGAAATGACATTTTAGTAAAAAAACAGAACTCAAATACTGAAAACCAAGAGAAAATATTTGGATTGTTTTGGTACTCCAGGAAAATGATCTATAATTCATTTTTGACAAGTAGGAATCATCCAAACCTCAATACGATGCACGGTGTGACCAGTATAACTCAATGTGTCTCTTTTTATTTCAAATTGACATCAATTTAAGTAAAAACAACAAGTGACATACTGAGAACTAAGAAAACACATTTGGATTGTTTTTATACTCTATGAAAATGTTCTATAAGTCATTTTTTGACATGTAGGAATCATCCTCAACTCATTATGACACACGGTGTGTCCGGTATGACTCAAAGTGTGTCTTTTTATTTAAAATTGACATTATTTATGTAAAAAAGAACAAGTGATATACTAAAAACTAAAAAAAAATATTCAGATTGCTTTTATACTTTAGAATAATGATACATGATCAATTTTTTGAAGTTTAGGGATTAGAAACACCTCAATACGATGTATGGTATGATTGGTATGATTCAAAGTGTATCTTTTTTATTTAAAATTGATATTAATTCAAGTAAAAACAAAAAATGACATACTGAAAACTGAGCAAACACATTTGGATTGTTTTTATATTTTAGGAAAATGATATATTTTTCATTTGTGACATGTAGGAATTAGATTCACCTCAATAAAACACATTTTGTGGGCGGTATCACTCAAATTGTCTCTTTTTATTTAAAATTGACATTAATTTAAGTAAAAACAACAAGTGACATCGTGAAAACTAAGAAAACACAAACATATTGTTTTAATATTTTATGAAAAAGATATATTAGTCATTTTTGATGTTTAGGGATCATCTTAACCTCAACATGATTCATGGTGCGGTCGGTACAACTCAAAGTGTCTTTTTATTTAAAATTGACATTAATTTAATTAAAAACAACAAGTGATATACTGAAAACTGAGAAAATGAATTCAGATTGTTTTTATATTTTAGGAAAAAGATCTATTAGTCATTTTTTATTTTTAGGGATTATAATCAACTCAATACTACACATGGTGTGGCTGGTATAACTCAACGTGTCTCTTTATTTAAAATCGACATTAATTTAAGTAAAAACAACATGTGACATACTGAAAACTAAGAAAATGTATTCATATTGTTTTTATACTTTATAAAAATGGTCTATGATTCATTTTTGACGTGTAGGAGTCAACAAACCCTCAATATTATGCACGGTGTGGTCGGTACAACTCATAATGTCTCTTTTTCTTTAAAATTGACATTAATTTAAGTAAAAACAACATGTGACATACTGAAAACTGAGAAAACACATTCGTATTATTTTGATATTTTAGGAAAATGATCTTGTAGTCATGTGTGATGTGTAGGAATCATCCACACCTCAATATAATTCATTTTTTGGCTGGTATAACTCAAAGTGTATCTTTTTATTTAAAATTTACATTAATTTAAGTAAAAAAATGTGACATAATGAAAACTAAGAAAACCCATTTGGATTGTTTTGATATTTTAGGAAAATTATATATTAGTCATTTGTGATGCGTAGGGATCAGTAACACCTCAATACGACACACAGTGTGGCTGGTATAACTCAAAGTGTCTCTGTTTATTTAAAATTAACATTAATTTATGTAAAAACAACAAGTGACATACTGAAAACCAAGAAAAAACTTTTGTATTGTTTTGATACTTTAGGAAAATTATCCATGAGTCGTTTTTAACATGTAGGAGTTACCGTCGCCTCAATCTGACGCACAATGTGACCGATATTACTAAAAGTGTCTGTTATCATTTTAAAATTGACATTTTAGTTTGAAAATTTTCACTCATTTAAAACCAAAGAAACATGCTTTGATTGTATTAATAATTTATGACAGTGATTCATAAGTCATTTTTGATATGTATGAAGCAGTATCACATCAAAATGATGTAAGATGCAACTAGTATGACTCAAAATTTGTGTTTTTAGTTTGAAATTATATTTTAGAAAAAAAAACTAACATACTGAAAATTGAACAAACACATTCAGATTGTTTTGATAATTTAAGAGAACAATCCATCAGTAATTTTTAATAGGTAGGAATCAGCCTCACCGCAATACGATTCATAGTGTGGCTGGTATAACTCCAAATGTGTCATTATTTAAAATTGACATTAATATTAGTAAAAGAACAAGTGACATACTCAAAATGATAAAATTCATTCGGATTATTTTGATATTTTAAGAAAATTATCCATAAATCATTTATAACATGTAATAATCAACCCCACCTCAATAAGACACATGGTGTGACTAGTATAACTCCAAATGTTTCATTTTTATTAAATATTAATATTTTATTAATGTGTACTTTCATATTAATGTTTAGTTTATTTCTTTATAGTATTACTAACATGATATTTTTTTTCTTATATAGGTGGAATCTTTTTCTCAAGTTGAGATGAGTTGGGTGAAGACTGATACCATGGGTAGAGATTATGGAGAGGGGATCACATGTGTTAAAAGATGAAATATTAATGTTTTATAATGTTTGTTGGAAAATTTTAAATGTAATTATATAAAACATTTTGTTTTAAATGTAAATAACAACGTTTTTTTGTATATACCATGGGTGGATAGTTTTATATTCATGATGTCAATTAAATGTATATAGTAGGTTTACCTTTGGCGTGTTTTTTAAATTACAGTTTTCTTTTGGGTGTGCTGTGTTTGGTGTGTCGTGTTTAAATTGCAGGTTTGATTATAGGTTTTATTCTAATGGGTGTGTTGTTATATAAACAACAAATTGTAGGTGGGTATCCCTTTATCAGTTTTTTAGCATGAATAAATGACCCCCTTTATCAAATTTTTTTTAGAGATGATAAAGGGGACCCCCTTTATCATCATTGCGATTAACATTTCTCTTTTAGCACTATTAAAATCCATTTTTTGCACTGTTAAAGGACATATGTTTAGTAGCATTCTTACGTAAAGCATTAAGGCTAGGATAATCAGAGGGTGGTTTGATATTTTTTTGATCATGTCATCATTTGGAGATCAACCAAGATGGGATTTATCCACTCATATAATGAGAAAAGACATTTATACATTAATTGAATTAGACTAAGGAAATTCATGGCCATGCTTTGTTGAGTCGCATATTATGTGTTTAGTTACTTGGATAAGGGGCATGTGATGTGCTCATTTGGTTGATGAATGAAATGTGATGCATTCATCGACCAAGTCAGTCTCTTTTACAGAATCAATAAAGTATGATATGAACTATAATAGATTTACACTGTTATACTCTAGTGATTAGTCGATGTCATGAACAAACGGATTATATAGGTGTATATACAATGTATATGATACATATTGTGGTGGATATGTTCATATGAGATATGAGTATGTTTTATGGAAATCACATTAGACCCCTTAGTCCCTTGAGTTTCACCGATGCTTTGATTACATCTATGAAATAGAGATTGCATATATTTTTTCAACACTACTAGCCTTGGTAGGGTCATGCTGTTAGGGTTTTGGATACTGATAAATATTTTAATAAAATTTTTATTTCAAAATGATGAGAGTTTAATAAATCATATTCAAAAGAGTTTTGGATGGATTCATGGATTTTTAACATTTTACAAGAAGTAATTTTGGAATTTAAGTGCATGTGAGAGATTGTTGCATGTGACCTTATACAGTGGTATATCATATTCTATGATATACCCATATCTCTAGGTATGATATTTATGTAATTAATATCATAGACTATGATACAATCACATCATAAATATACTGGGATGTATATGTTTTCCCCTATCATAATAAGGCATACTATAAGATTGTCACATGCCTAAAACACTCCCCCCTTGCACAGTTTCATCAATCATAAACCAATGATATTTCTTTATTAATGGATTGAAATGTTTTCATTGAAACATTCAATGAATATTACCCCAACTGGTAGAAATGTTCAGGCTTCTCCTTCTCAGAGAGTCAGGACATGATGTTGACGGTCCGAACAACGGAGGGGTCGAGGAATACCATGCTGACTGATCCATGCTAATGTCGTGGGAAAGAATGATGACCCTCTCACCGATGCCAACCACCTGAAAATTGAAGGCACTTAGAAGAAAGTTTTTCATTTTATTGGCATGAAATAGGTATGGAAAGGGGTGACAGGTAGAGACTGGCGGGTGATAGTGGGAACAGAGACTGGTCGGGGATCAGGTACCTCCATCCAAGGAATTGAAGGCCCTTGTACTCATGATGTTGAATATTTTATAAAAAAATAAAAATAAAAAAACAATCACATATCAATGATGATGACACAACTCCCAATGGGTGTGGATGGTCGAACATGGGAAAAACCAAAACTGATTAAATAAAAAATATTTAGTTATTTTTTTATACTTTCAAAATATATGTAAAAATATTCATTTATATTTAATTTATATCTTACCAGCATCCTACTGAGTTTTATTTATGTAATGATTTAGATGTACAATAAAAAATGGTAAGGTTTATTTGACCCCTCATATTTTCATGGTATAAAAATGCTAAACAAAACACTATGGGCTCCCCATTCAATACACCTATCCCTCTCTAGTCTCCCACATCTCTCTATCCTCCTGGTCAATAACTATTATTAAATTTTCTTTTTGAAATAAAATTCACATTCCATAAATTTTATTTTTTAGTTTCTAATTTTATACATATTATATTTTCATTTTAAAATATATTTCTTTTGTCCCCCCCGTAGGCAAGGTGGTAGGGAGGGGTGGGGTTTGGGGTGTTGGTCGTAGGGTCAAGTCCCCAAATCACTTTATTTTTTTTGTTTCTTGTAGCGTGTGTGTTGTTGTTGAAAGTTTTACCAAACCTTTTAATATATTTCTTTTGTTTTTATCCTTTTTTCATAACCTTTTTTTTGCATATTGTTTTTACATTTTCAGGAAAAAAATAATTTTACTGGACTATAAGATATATTCTATATTAAAATAATTTAAAAATAAAAACATTTTTTAGATACTAAATATATTAGTATGTGAAAATTGAATGTAAAAAATGAGTGCAATATATATATATATATATATAATAAAAAATCCCTAATCAATCCCATGTACAATGCATGTCCCTCCTACTAAAACACCCCCCCCACACACAAAGAGTATCAATAATATTTTTTTACTATTTCATATGAAATAAAATATTCTCACTCTTTGTATTATATGAATTTATAATTGAAAAAAAATCCAAGTTGTTGACAATGTTGTTGTATTCCCCATTACCCCATAATACAATATCTGAAGATTTGATTCTAACAAAAACCCTTTGTTTTACTAATGACTTTATTTTAAATGTGAAATAGGTTTGTGTATGTTTCTCAATGTGTAATAATAGTTTTCGCTAAATACATAATATCACATATTCGGTGAAAATTGAAAATTAATTTCACTTAGAAAGAATTTCAATCTATTGATTCTTGCATATGCATTTCAAAGTGATAATTATTCATAAGTATCATAAATTTCATAAAGGAAAGTTTATTACACACAAAAGTGACAAATTATGAGATATTACACAATTAATGTTTATTTTTATGTTTGGTAAAGTAACTCATACGTATTAGCATCTCACAAAGTAGTAGATATTATATAGTGAGTTATATTTAAGGAAACAATTATTCTTAGATGTCATCAGAAGAGGTTATTCCTATGTATTATCATAATAGATAATACTTACGTATTACTAGAAGTGGATATGCATATATATCTTTAGAAATATCTATCCTTTCGTATGAAATATGTTTGATGATTTATTATTATGTATGAAGTGGAAACTAAATCATTATTAAGTATTCAAGTTTGAATATATTTCTGAGTGAATATCTAATGCTAATTTAAAAGACATCATCAATCAACTTTTAATTGGTTTTTTATAGAATTATATGACTTTCCAAAGGGTATTTCACCAGATTCAAGGAAGATTCTCAACATATAGTTTTAACTATAAAATTTAATGGAGAAAACTATGGAGTTATTAATTAAAATTATGAATCAATATTTGAGAGTCTTGATTCGACAAGGATATATACATGAGGTTCATATGAACAAAGTAAGAAGAATTACATATACGATTTTCTAGTTAATGGTAGTATGACCAATATACAAATTATGAAGGAAATTATGAATTGTTGTTAATGTTGTTTTTTATTATTGTAAGAAAATCACACAACTTTGTTGAATATTATTCCTTGTGTTCAATATAATTCATATCCTTTACATTAAGATTTATTTTTCCAGAGGAAGATCACTATCAGTTGTCATTGAAACTATGTGTTTTCAACCACAACTCAAATTCTACATCTTTTTTATACTATTAGAGTGCACCCTACTTGTACTTTGTGTGGTCACACTGTTGGATTTGTACTAAAATGTACATTAATGAGATGCATATACATGTGCATATGATACATGCGATATATATATATATATATAAGTGTATATTTAATATATGCATATGAGACACATATTTTTCATGCATGCGATGCATGAATATATATATATATATTTCATTTTCTCCTAAATGGTCCATTCATTAATACATTATGAATGGATTAAAGTCATAACATTAAATTAATTGAAAACATTTAACGGATGATACCCAACAGACAGAAACACATAAAATGTGTTATGAATATGAGAATCATCAAGCTTCACCTATATAATAGGTTGAGATACTCTCCTATTATGTGTGCGTGGTGTATTGTGAATGAGAATTTAATAAACCCACTTCCTCCTGAAACTCCATAGATCACATTTGATAAGGTGCTAGAACCCCTTCAGTTATCAGGTATCCTCATCATATGATCATAGATCCATCGACCTACATACTCCCTCAGAATTAGGGTACTTATGTTCATTGCTTCTTGTGATCTTCCTCACACAGTCTCTATAGTGTTGGGGATAATCCTGATTCCAGGATGAAAAATACTTTCCAAAATATTTTGAGAAACTTTATGAAATATAGAAACAATATAAAGAATAATAAATAAATCAACACACATGATTTGTAATGTGGAAAAAACCTCCCATCCGAAATCTTCGTCACGTCTGTATATGCATCATCCTACTAAACAAGACTATAACAAAAAACATCTAGCTCCCCCATAATAATGATTACCACATAATCTAGATCACCTTCCAAAATTAACTACTCCCCCAATTCAACATCCCCTAAGAATACATGTGTATCACCTCTCTCAGCCTGCTTTAATTTTCATACCTTATTCTACTTCATTCTCACATCAAAGATCCTCTAAGAAACTTCCATAATTCTCATATTAAATAGAAAGCATGAAATTTCACCTCTGATACCACCTTTTGGGGAGAATCCCGATTCCAGACCAATTTTTTTTTGCCAAAACGTTGTGATAAACTCAGTGATATATGGAAATGATATAAAGCATAATAAATAAATTAGCACATAATATTTTTAACGTGGAAAAACCCTCCCATTCGGAGGATTAAAAAACCACGGGAAAATTAAGAAAAATATCCATTATGAATCATAGAATACAAAAAAAAACAAGTAATTTCCAAACATTAATTACAAATGAGAGATTGTAGAAAATCTATGTGAAAACCACACCTTGATACGCCTCTGCATTCTCTCTGAAAAACATCTTGCCAACACCATATATCAAAATATCAATCTGTGAAAAACACCATCCTTATGTCGACAAACATCACCACATCATAGGTCTTCATTCAAAAATGTTTCACCTTCACACCCTTTTGACACATCCAAAATATTTCACTCTCATGATCTATCCATCATGATGTTCTATAGATCATTAACTAGGATGTGCCACCTGATCACCACTATCAAGAAGACTTTTGATACATGGCCCCAATCAATGATTGTGTCGCTGCTACTCCATAACTGTTAAATGCCAACGCACTACACATGATACTTTCAAAGTAGTATCCCCCTTCCTGCTCTCAATGGATGACATCTTGATCATCTAGCCAAGAAGATATCCACACATACAAGATAATTGTGTCATTTTCATCATGTCACATGGGCCACTGCAAACTCAGAAACCCATTCCTAGTTCTCTCTTGTTGGATACATCATGTTGGCACTCCTTTTTGGTTCTCTCTTTTCGGCTACATTTTTCTAGTACACCTCTCAAATATTCTTCTACATCCTCTTATATAGACAACATTTCATAATCACCCATTAATGTCATCAACGTTAAATTGTCCATCCATCAATATTTAGAATTAAATATTTGTTAATGTTGGGATAAAATTCTCAATTAATGTTGTAATAAATCACTCCATTAATATAATTTTCTCTTTCATCAATAAATGTGATGAATCCCAACACATATAAGGAAGATCGAAATCGTTGATGTTCATGAATTCCAGGTACTCTGTTTTTAAAGTATTATTTCGGTGTTAATTTCTTGAAGATAGATCTAGTATGGTATAGACTGTATTCTACTTTAAATGATTATTAGATTATCATACAAAGCCCATAATTGGTATCAGAGACTAGTTCTTCAAGATTTAGACGTGTTTGAATCATTGGTTTTCAATCAAAAATGAAAAACAATGTTTTTAAAAACTCAAAGAAGCATTACAGACCCTTACATGAGCTGCTTAAAGGTAAATATGATTTACCGTTACGTAAGTTAGCTACGTAAAGGTTATAACCTTACGTGATCTGATTACGTAAAGGTAAATATACCTTTAACCTTATATGATACCCTTACATAGAATGACTTCATAAGGGTAACCTCTTTTTTACCTTTATGCAAAGGGGTTTACATAAGGGTCATTGACACTTTACCCTTATACATAAAGGTATTAGAGCCGCTACATAAAGGTCTCTAATATTTATCTTTACACAACATATGATAAATTGAGAATACCCTTACACAATGAAGATTTTCAAAGTTAATACCTTTACACGAGGGATATACATAAAGGTAATTTGTGTATTTCCTTTACAAAATAGTGTTTAATCGAGCCGCATAATGGTAACCTTTAAGTTACCTTTACACGGTTTTCTAAAAACATTAGTCACCCTTACACAAAATGTATCATGTAATGGTAAAGAGAGGATACCCTAAGAACACATATCTTTTTTGCATAAGGGTAAGTAGAAACAATATTTAAAAAATATTTTTAAATATTAAACAGTTTTTATGGTTTATAAATTGTTTATAAATCATAATAAAATGTGTTGTGGGATATTTTATTTTATAATTAATTAATTAATTAATTATAAATTGTTTATAATTAATTAAATATATATTTATGAACATTATTCCCAAATATTAAAGGTTAATATTTTAAAATACCTTTTGAAAAATTAAATGGAATACCTTATGATCTAGAAATAAATGGTTTATTGAGATATCATAAGAGGTGATTTATAAAGAATTTATAAATTTAAAATATATATATGATATTTATATTATATAAAAAAAAATATATATAATATTGAATTATAATTTTTTTATAATTTATGAAATATCATATAAATTCCATTTAATATAAAATATGAATTAGTTCATATTGAAATGAATTTAAAATGATTATATTCTTTCTAATTCATAAATTGTTTATAATTATCATTTATTTATGAAATGTTCATAAATATCTCATGTTTTAGAAAATAAATAATTTTTTTATTTATTTGTCAATTTTTTTTGATATTCATGATTAGTAAATTGTTTATTAAACGTGAATATTGTTTATACCCATTTATATGATAAATTTCTTCTAGGATAAAGCCTGCATATAATGTTCTTGTTTGATATCATAAAATTTAGTTTTCATCTACTATGACCTAGGTTTGTAATTTTATTTATGAGATTGAGAATTGTTTTTGAGCATAGTTTGGGGATATTAGGTATTAGATTTGTAACATCCCATTACTATTTTTTAGGTATTCATGAACCCCTCTTTTTACTAAGCTTTGGTGGGGTTTCATTTGGGGTTGTTTCAGGTTGAAATTTTAAAAGTTTTGGAACATTTTGGGCTAGTGTATGGTTGGCTCACGATTTTACCAAATTGTTCACCCTCCCAAGGAAAACTTTTCAAACCCAAATGATAGGGTTTTGCACGATTAGCACATGATTAGTCATACTATGTGCTCTCTTAGGAGAAATCATGTGGCTCTGCCCAGCTAACCATGCACGGGATTTCTTTAATCCAAAAATCCAACAGAAAAAATTTGAAACCCCCACTTTAGGTGTCAGATGTACCTCGAATGACCCCATATGAGTTCTTCTTCCTCAGGAATATCCAAGAGCAGTTCTTGTCCCCTCAGAACTCTCTCAAAAGCGATTTGAATCTTAAGGAATTCCCTTTGATATTCTCCCAGATAGTTTCCCCACCCTAATCTCTATCTCTCGTGATCTCTCTTATCTTCTCTAGGGTTCCATGGATCCCTGTGTTTCTTTGTGGATATAATACCCTCTTTTTTGGGATCTTAATCCTAGGTTTGATCCTTGATTCCTAGATTTCATGATCTTAGTTCTTTATTTTCAAATCCAGATTAGGGTTTGGCATTATGAGATCCATTGATCCCAAGGTAGGTGGTTCCGTCATGATCCCCAATTTATGGTAACACTAAATTTATTTATTTAATTTCAATTGTATGAATTAAATTCAATTGTTTGATTTTGATTAAATATATTTCAATTGGTTTATTATAAAAAAACCAATTCTATTGAATTTTGGTTTTAAAAATGGGTTTTAAGCATGAATTTGAAAACCCCAAATTCCATTGATTTAGGGTGTGTTTACGGAAATTGATGGAATTTAAATTGTTTAATTTAAATTGTGGAATGGATTTGTTAGAAAAATTATAAAAAACACCAAATCCATTGAATTTGGGGTTTGTTGTGAAATTGATGGAAATTCTTTGAAATTAAAATTTTGAATTTAATTATGAAATTAGATTGTGAAATTGAATTGTGAATTGATTTAAAATATCTATTTGTGAAAATGGATTAAAAATGGTTTGATAGAAACCTTAGGGTTTTATCTTGGTGAAAAGGCATGTTTTTTTTATTAAAAACCCATTTTTGTTTTTAAATGGAAATTAATATTATTGAAATGGGGGAATGAGATTTAATTTTATTTTAATAATTCTTAAAAAAATTTCCATCATTGAATTGTACTAGAGAACATGAAAGACTATGTAGTTAGTGAGTAATTAGGACCAACACGACAGGTTGGAATTTCCCTAGAAATAGATCAACACTTTACAACACTAACAAAATATGGGTCACCACAACTTTCTTCCCCATTAAGACATAGATGAGTCCTCTATTTACACTGCTAAGGGATGTGTGTAAAAATTACGGTTTATCACGTGAGTGCATAAGGATCCCAAAACCTATAAATATCATACCTCTTAGAAGATGACCATGTTTCTCGCTTATTTATATATGAGATATAAATTTATGATAATATTGTAAACTGTTTTACATGCCTTCTAATTTATATAAAATGTTTTATATAAAAGTTTTTATTTAATCCATTTGTATAAAGCACTATTTGAGTAAAGTGTTTCCATCATTTGAAAAGTATTCGCATCATTTGAAATGTAAAGCACAATTTTCTGAAATATGCTCTTTAAATACCAAACCTATTTATTTAAAAAATTGAAATCACTTTATTTGGTTAATTTGATATTGGAATCTTGTTATGGAATCCTTGGTGAGACACTACTATGATTTTATCTCACACCCTACTTGTGCCTTCAGGTGTTTTTCGATTATCTCCTTCTACGTTCAAGTAGGGGTAAAGCACCACTTAGAGGTGGTTCTAGTTGTTGATCTTTGGACTTGAAGAGTTGCATTTGTTGGGACTTAGGATATTTATCTTCTAGATTTTTTGTACTTTGTTGTAGTAATTTGGTTTTTCATACCTATTTGAATTATGTTACACATCTCTCAATGGATTTTTTCTTGTACACATACCAATTTGTTATCTTTATTCTGCATTGTTAGTGGAAAACTCATTCCCATTTTTGTTTTGTATTATGTCAGATGGTAGTCATCAACTTGTGGGGATCAGGAATTCCCTTCAGGACATGTTAGGACTGGATCAATTATCAGGTTACCAGGGTACCCAGGATAGTTCGTGAAAAAGTGGTATCAAATGGAGGTTGAGCTTCTGTCTTGAAATTAGTATGTAGTTTTGTAATCTTGTCGGGACATAGGATGTAGATATGATTGAGTGTCTAGCCATATCTCACCATAACAAACATTAATTCACTAAGGGTGGTTAGGGAAATATGTCTTGATGATTAGTTATAGTATTGTCCCTTCTTTTGATTTGGATAGAGTGAAATCCAAATCTTGTTTTCTATCTATTGGGATTGTTTTCCATTGTTTATATATTTGAGTGTTAATCTGATGACTTACTTGTTGTCTGCTGATTTTTTATAGCATCATGCCTCCGAGAAGACGTTCAAATTGAATCCAAAAGGAAGCTGCAACTAAACCTCAGCGAGAAAATACTCTAGTGGTCCTAAATATGGTTGAGGGGATTGTGAGTACTGTCCAAACTCTAGGATATTCACCACCACCAGTTCTCATTAAGGATCCAACCGTGGAACCTCAAAGGGTTTCTATCTAGGAACATTCTCAATAATTCCTTCTCCATAAGTTAGCACCATTCAAAGGCTCAAATGATCTTCAAGAGGCTGAGGAATTGTTGAGCGGGATGGAATGTTTTTTTTGAGTTCTTGGAGACACCTAATGAAATCAAGGTGAATTGTATCACCTTCATGCTAAAAGGACCAAGAAAGAGATGGTGGGACACTATGGTGACAGAAAAGAAGCATGAGATCTTAGATTAGAAACACTTTAAATTTATTTTCACCAACCATTTCTATCCAGATTCCATGTTGTTGGCCAATGATATTGAGTTTTTCAAACTTGAGCAAGCTGACAGGACCATGAAATTGTATGAAAACCATTTTGCTGAGCTCCATAATTTCTCACCTAAGATAGTATTAAATGAGAAAATTAAGGCTCAAAGGTTAAAGTTTCCACTTCTTTAGGATATTCATTCTCATTTTTTCCTACTGAAGCCACCTTCATATACTGATGTTCTTGATAGAGTGTTGATAGTCAAAATGGACTTGGATGGAAAGTGAGGGCTATTGAGAGTTTCTTTCTCTACTAGTGGTAATGTGAGTTTCTTTGAAGGAAAGTGGAAGTGTAATGATTCTCATAGTTGTTCTCAATATCAGGGTCATTCTAGACCTCAAATAGTACCTGACAGAGGCCTATTGATTTGCTACCAATTTGGAAATATAGGGAATTATAAGAGGGTTTGTATTGAGGCACCTAAGGTATGTGGTTTTGTAGACACTCAGGTCACTTAAAAAAAATATACCATGTTTATTCCACTCTGCATAGTGGAATGGGATCATCATCTCCTCCTAAAACTACAAGGTCAATCAGATTCTTCACATATAAAAGGGTTTTAGCCACAGGTGTTCGGAATGAAGTTTCTTCACATAGTGGAATAGTCACCAGAGGAAGAGAATATGGATCTAATGACCATGAGAGGTACCATTACTATATCTTTTCCATTAGTGAAAACTTAATTTGATACTTGTGCATCTAATTCATTTATTTCAACCTGTATTGTCAATATGATAAATCTTTCTATGGAGATTTTATCATATATTATTGATATTACTACACCCCTTGGTAAAAAGAGAGATTAGGGTCTCTATAGTCCTGCTTGTGTCTTCTCTTTATCAGATGTAAATATTTCTTGGAGTTTTTAGGTTCTTGACATAAAAATTCTTGACGTCATATTTGGAATGCATTAGATCATTTATAATATATCCTAGATTTATTTTTATCTTCTATAGGTCTCTTTTACTACACCTAATGGTGTGTGTCACGTCTTAAAAGGAGAATTGGACCCAAGGTTGTGCAGGGAGGAACCTTCATATCTAGAGTTGGGGAAAATAATATTAGTATTTGATTTTGATTAGGAGTGGAAATATTTGAGTGGTGATCTCCCTCCAATTTTCATCAAGTTTTCTAATAGGTTTCTTTCTGACTTCTCTAGTTTCCCACCGATAATAGAAGTATAGCTTTCTATTGATTTAGTTCTTGGTACTCAACCAGTTTCTATTCCTTCTTACCATATGGAACTATCTAAACTAAAAGATTTGAAGACTTAGTTGGATGATATTATAGAGAAAGGTTTTATACACCTGAGTGTGTCACCTTGGGAGGCACCTATTCTCTTTTCTAAGAAAGATGATGGTTCAATTCACCTATGTGTTGCTTACTAAAAGGTCAATAGAGTGATGGTAAAGAATAAGTATCCATTACCACAGATTGATGATATCTTTGATCATTTGAAAGGGGTGAAGTGGTTCTCAAAGATCAAACTTTGATTTGGTCTCCATCAGTTGAGGATTAAAGAATCTAACATTTAGAAAACTACCTTTCAGAGCAGGCATGAACATTAAGAGTACCTTGTTATTCCCTTTGGTCTAACTAATGCTCCTGCAACCTTTATTAATTTAATGAACATGCTTTTCCATGATTATCTGGGTACATTTTTGGTAGTCTTTGTGTATGAAATCCTTATTTACTCTAAGTTTGAGGTGGAATATGTGAATAACCTAATAATGGTTTTGGAGTTTCTAAGAAATCACTGAATTTATGCCAAGATTTAGAAATGTGATTTCTGGATTCGGGAAGTGAAATTCTTGGGACACATGGTGTCAGAACATGGGATATCATTTGATCCTAAGAAGGTAAAAAATTTTATGACAAGGGAAAGCCCATGAAATGTTTTTGAGATTCCAATATTCTTGGGTTTAGTTGGGTATCATCGCTGGTTTGTTAAGGAATTCTAAAATTTGGATTCTCTGATGAATACTCTGACTCGAAAGGGAGTAAATTTTTCTTGGGATAAAAAATTTCAGAGTTCATTTTTTGAGATGAAATGTCTTCTAACTAATATGTCAGTGATGAATCTTCTAGAGGATGGGTAGGGCTATGTGGTCTTTTGTGATGCATTGAGTTCAGGTTTGGGATGTGTTCTTATGAAAAGTGATCATGCCATTGCTTATGGATCTCATCATCTTAGTAAACACGAGAAGAATTATCCAACCTCTGACCTTGAACATACAGTTGTGATGCACGCGCTTAAGATTTGGTGGTATTACCTTTATGAAGAGAGATTCACCATGTTTTCAGATCATAAGAGATTGATTTATATCTTTTCTCAAAGTGATTTGAATCTCCACCAGATTCATTGGGTGGAATACTTTCAATTCTTTGACTTTGACATTGCCTATACCTTGGGAAACGGGAATTTCATCGCAGATGCCTTGAGTAGAAAACTTATAACCCATACAGTGAAAAAATATTTGGAAGAGTGGAATTTGATGGCTCTCTTTTCACAGTTACATATTGGAGTCTAGGAATCAAGGACCAAGGATTCTTTGGCCAGTGTTCAGTTTCCATCCACTCTTTTCGAGATGATTCTTTAGGAACAATAGCTTGATGATGAGTTATATAGAATTATAGAATCTCTTTATGGTGGGGAGACCATTTCTTAGTGGTTGTTCTTCAAAGAGAGAATTCTATGCTTTCATAAATGTTTTGTTGTGCCTTTAGTGGCATGGAAACCTATAATGGAGGATCAACATAATTATCAATGGGTTGGGTACCCAAGAACCACTAAGATGTTTTATGACATGTGATGAAAATTTTGGTGGTCAGTAATGAGATGGGAAATTTTTGATTTTGTCTCTCATTGTTATATGTGCCAATAGGTTAAGGTAGAGCACTAGAAACCTTCAGGTTTGCTTCAAACACTTCCAGTGCCTAATTGGAAGTGGGATGATATATCTATAGACTTTGTGGTTGGGTTTTCATGTACCCAGATAAAGAATAATACAACATGGTTTTTGATTGATCAGATGACTAAATTGGATCACTTTATACACATTAGTGATACAACCAAAGTTAAAGAGTTGAAAAATCTATTTGTGAAAGAGATTTTTATTTTTCATATAGTACCATATATATAGTCTATTCTAGGGATCCTAGATTAAATTATTGTTTTTTAGAGGCCTTTAAGATGCACTAGGATCTCACGTCTATTTGAGAATGACATACCATGCACAGTTGGTAGGCTAGATAGAAAGGGATATGAAGATTCTTGAGGATATTCTACACGATTGTGTTCTCAGCTTTAATGGAGCTTGAGAAGATCATTTGGAGCTAGTTGAGTTTTCTTATAATAATAGTTACTAGTCCACAAAATAGATCCTTTTGAGGCCTTGTATGGTCGGCCTTGCAGATCTCTATTGTGTTGGTTGAAAATTGGTAAAAGTTCCTTGGTTGGACCAAGTTTGGTGCAAGATATGACATCAAAGATTTATCTAATTCATTAGATAATATTGACCGCACAAAGCCTATATAAGTATTATGCTGATCTTCATCATAGATCATTGGAGTTATCAGTCGGTGACCACGTGTTCTTGAAAGTTTCACCCAGATTGGTTCATCGACAGCTTGAGAGACAAGGGAAACTTTCTCCTCATTTTATGGGACCTTTTGAGGCTATTGAGCAGGTGGGAAAGGTTGCTTACCATTTATCACTTCAACTGTAACTGACATTGATAAATAACATGTTCCATGTATCTCAGCTGTGAAAGTATCTATATGATCCATCTCATGTTCTAATATGGCATGATCTTAAAGTAGAATCAGATTTATTCATGTGTGAACATATAGTTAGGATAGTTGATTCTGAAACCAAGGTACTTCATGGGAGGAAGATACCTTTGGTTCGCATGCTATGGTAGCACGATTATGATAATCATGGGATTTGGTAGAGGTGGGAATTGATTAGAGATAAGTGTCCACATCTTTTTGGCATTGAATCCTCTGAGTATGATATCTAGGGATAGAAAGTTTCTATGGTGGGGAGGTGGTAACATCCTGATGCTATTTTTAGGTATTCCTAAACCCATATTTTTACAAATATTTGGTGGGGTTTCATTTGGGGTTTATTTGGGTTGAAATTTTAAAAGTTTTGGAAAATTATGGGCTAGTGCATAGTTAGAACATGATTTTCCCAAACCGTGCACCTTCCCAAGGAAAACCGTGAAAACTCGGGTAGTCGGGTTTTGTATGGTTGGTGCACGACTAGTTAGACTATTCAAACTCTTATGATAAACTATGAAACACATTTAAAACAAGTGCACGGTTAGTTCACACGGTTTTTCAAACTGTGCGGCTCTACCCAGCTAACCATGCATGAGGTTTATTTAATCTGGAAATCCAACTTAAAAATCCCCAAAACCCCACTTTAGGTGTTAGACAGACCTAGCACAACCCCATACAAGTTTTTCTTCCTTGGGAGAATCCAAGAGCAGTTCTTGGACCTTCATAACCCTCCTAGAAGTGATTTTAAGCTTTAAGAATTCCCTTCAATCTTCTCTCGGTTAGTTTCCTCGCCTTGATATCTATCTCCCGTGATCTCTCTTCTCTTCCCTAGGGGTTTGGGGATACCTATGGTTTTTTGTGGATCTAATTCCCACTACTTTGGGATCTTAAACCTAGGTTTGATCCTCTTTTCCTAGATTCTGTGATCATCATTCTTCATTGTATAATCCCTATTATGGTTTGGCATTATGATATTAATTGATCCTAAGGTAGGGGGTTCTATCATGATTCCCAATTTCTGTTAACCCTAAATTGATTTATTTAATTTTAATTGTTTGATTTTGATTAAATGGATTTCAATTGGTTTGTTGGAAAAAACCCAATTCCATTGAATTGGGGTTTTAAAAATGGTTTTTTTGCATGAAATTGGAAAACCCCCAATTCCTTTGAATTGGGGTGTGTTTAAATAAATTGAAGGAATTTAAATTTTGGAATTTATTTGATGAAAAAATTGTGAAAACCCCCAATTTTATTAAATTGGGGTTTGTTGTGAAATTGATGGAAACTATTTGAAATTTAATTTTTGAATTTAATTGTGAAAGTATGTTATGAAATTGAACTATGAATTGATTTTAAATCTCTATTTGTAAAAATGGATTAAAAATGGTTTGATTCCTTAGGGTTTTATCTTGGTGAAAAGTCATGTTTTTCATTAAAAACTCATTTGGGTTTTTAAATGGAAATTGACATTTTTTAAATGGGGAAATGGGATTTAATTATATTTTAAGGTTTCATAAAGTAAATTGTCCATAATTGAATTGTACCAGAGCACATGAAAGCCTAGGTAGTTAGTGAGTTATTGGAAAAAACATTCTAGGTTGGAATTTCCCTAACAATTTATTGACACTTTGCAACACTAACAAAATATTGGTCAGTACATCTTTTTTTCCCCAGTGGGACATAGATGAGTTATCTCTTTCCATTACTGAGGGATGTGTGTACATATTGTGGTTTATTATGTGAGTGTGTGAGGATACCATAACCTGGAACTATCATACCTCTTGGTAGATGACCGTGTTTCTCGCTTGTTTATATATGAGATATAAATGTATGACAATGTTGTAAACTATTTCACATGTCTTCTGATTTATATAAACTACTTTATATAAAAAAAATTATTTAATCCATTTGTGTAATGCACCATTTTTTAAAATTATTTCCATATTTTGAAAATTATTTCCATTATTTGAAATAATTTAAAAAAAACACTTTATTTGAAATAATTATTTGAAATTATTTCCATTATTTGAAAATTATTTCCATTTTTTTAAATGTAAAACATGTTTATTTGAAAGATTGAAAGAACTTTATTTGGTTAATTTGATATTGGAATATTATTATGGAATCATTGGTGAGACCCTACTAGGATTTTAGATCACACCCTACTAGATCCTTCAAGTGTTTTTAGATTATCACCTTCCACATTTTATCATGGGTAAAGAACCACTTGGAGGTGGTTCTAGTTGATGATTTGTAGACTTGGAGAGTTGTGTCCATTGGGACTTGGGCTGTTTATCTTTCTATTTTATGGAACTTTGCTGCAATACTTTGGTTTTTTCACACCTGTTTGACTTATGAAACACATATCCCAGTGGATTTTTTCTTGTACGCATACTAATTTGTGATATTTCTTCTACATTGTTAGTGGAATTTTTTTCCCACTTTCATTTTGTATGATCACAGGTTCTAGTCACAATGTCATGGAGATCGAGAACACCCTTTGAGCCATGTTAGGAACGAATCAATTATCAGGTTACTGGGGGTACCTAGGCTAGTTCGTTAAAAGAGTTTTTATGAATTGAATTTTCTCTTAATTAAAGTCTCCCTGGGTAGCGGGACTTGGGGTTAGACCAATTACTTTCTTGGAGGCTTTCCTTAGTGAGGGAAGTGAATGTGGATGACTATATATCACTTCGGGGTTACTCATGTGGAGTTTTTCAATCTCATATAACTTTATGCCTTTTCATGAAGCATTCATATACCTTATTCATTTTATGAATTTGGATATGTATGAATATACTTGAATTCTTCTTTTGTGTGATTAACACAGACTTGTGGGTTGTGTAAGGAGTCACATATTAATGTGGTGGGAACAAATTAATTTGGTGGTTATTATAGGGATTTCTAAAACTAAATTGTTAGAATAATTCATACAAAAAATGAAATAAAACATGAAAATATAATTATTACATGGGATGTAATAGTTATGAATTTAATACACATATGATTTATATTAATTAGGAGAGACTTTTGAAGGAAAACCCCTTATATACTAAGTGTGATATTATTTCCAAAGAAACACTTGTTAAGACCTTGATTATGAAACTGGGTAGGTCATGATAAAGCTGCGTGCCCTTGGATTATTTTGTGTAAGGTAAGAAAGTAATGAGTTTCTCTATATTATTCTATTGGTTGAGTTATGGTAATGTTGGGTTCCCCTAGATCATCCTTTTTAGCTTATTTTGGATTTTTTTTGGTTATAGTAGATGAAATACCCTAATTGGATTAAATTACTATAGGAATAGAGTTGAGTGATTTATATGGTGGATTTGGATAAAGGGTTATCCAATCAACTATCCAAAAGTCACAATTATTGTGATTGGGTTGATTCCTTACCAAAATAACTAACTGGTAAGATAAATGATAAAGAAGGCTCATTTCATAGTGAAATATGGGTCTTGGATCACTAAATGGCTATGATGTATGAGGTCATCATTATTAGTGGGATCAATTTCATTTAAATTACTTAATGAAAAGATATAATACTTGATATTCATATGATAAATTTTCCTTTATAGATAATGGCATAATCCACCACTTTAAACTTGAGATCTGTTCTGAACAAAAAAAGTTAAATGGAAGAAACATTCTTGATTGGTATAGAAAATTGAGAATAATTCTCAATAAAGAGGATAAATTCGATGTATGAGAGTAGCCACTTCTATAGATACCCATTGGGAAGAATACTCCATAATGAGAGTTAGTATGAGTAGTATAATCATGAGATAATAAGTGGAGACTTATTATTTGGACTAACCAGCCAAGTATATCACATGGAATATCAAATAATAAATGATATACTTAGGGTTTTATGCTTATTATCAATCCTACTTACTTGAGGTTGGAGTGATACCTAGCATGAGAACCATCATAATTTGACACATTTAAATAAAAGACATTAAATATTAGATAATCATAGGGTGGTTGGATATGTTGTTAATCATGTCATGTAACATCTTGTTACTATTTTCATGCACTTGTCAACCCCTCTTTTTATCATGATTTAGTTGGTTCTCGTTTAAGGGTGTTTTGGGAAGAAATTTGAATTTTTTGAAACTTTATGGGTTGTGCATAGTTGGCGCATGGTTTTCCCAAACTTTGTGCCCTCACAGGGTAAACCATGCAAACCCAAATAGTGGGGGTTTTAATGGTTGGTGCATGGTTTAAAAAACTATGGTCCCAACTAATAGAAACTATTAACCCCACTAGATGGTTTCATGGTTAGGGCGTATGGTTTTTCTAACCATGCGGCCCTACCCAGCTAACCATACATACATGAAATTTTAATTTTAATTTTTTATTTTAAAATCCTGAGACCCCCAGTTAAAGTTCCCAATGATCCCCTTCAAACTTAACCCAATTTATTGTTCCTTGGAGGCTCCCTAGAGGTGTTTTTGGGTCCTCTAAACCCTTTCTGAAGTAGATTTAATCTAGGATAACATTGTTCGATCTCCTATGAGTATGTGAATCTTCTCCTCTTGGTTTCTCTTATTCTATTCCTCTATCATCCTTAGGGATTGATATATCTCCATGTTGTTGAAGTATTTAATCTTTATTTTTTAGATATTTAATCTAGGTTTGATTATAAGATCTATGTTTTTGATGTTCTTTTTTGGTGAATCCCTTTGCAGAAGTTGTATTATGTGATCCCGTGATCTACGGTAGGTGGTTCTGTTTGAGATTGGATAATTTATTTAACCTTAAATTTCTTGACTTAAATTAAATTTCTTTCAATTGGATTATAAAAATCCCAATTCTCATTGAATTGATATTTGAAATTTCTTTGGCATGAAATTTGGGAAAACCCCAAATTCCCTTGAAATGTGATGTGATTGTGGAAATTAGATGGAAATTATGAAACTAAATTGTGTAATTAAATTTTGAAATTTATATTTGAAATTTATTTCAAATTTTTATTTGAGAAAAATAGATTAATTTTTTTATAAGAACCTTGGTTGGATTTATCCTAGAAAAGGCATAAATTGATTAAAAACACATTTTGTTTTTTAAATGGAAATTGGCATAGTGAAGTAGAAAATGGGTTAATTTTATTTTGAAAAAAATTGAGATAAATTACCCATTATTTATTTTTGTTTGAGAACATGAAATACAAGGTAGTTAGTGAGTTTTTGAAAAAACACTCTATTGATGCTTTACAACTTTACAAAATATAGTATAAAAGGTCACATTCCTGATGGGTTGGTGATGGGTCCTCTTTGATGAGTGTCTGGGGGATGTGTGTACATATATTTTCATGATCACCTATTAGAGTGTGTGAGGATCCCATAACCTAGAAATATCATACCTCTTAGCAGATGTCCATGTTTCTCATTTTTGATTTTTTTGACAAATGCCATTTTTGTAAACTTTTTTAAGAATTCCTTGTGAATTTATATAAACAGTTTGATATAAAATGTTTATTAGGACATTGTTTAAAATATTTCCATCAATTGAAATGAAAATCATGATTTTTTTAATATGCTATTAAACTGCCATGTATTCTTTATTTAAAATTGATATCTTTATTTGGTTAATTAATTGTGGCATTTTTTTAAGGAATCCTTGGTGAGACCCTATTGGGATTTTAACTCACTCACTACCTATGACTTTGGGTCTTTGTAGATTATCTTCTTTCAGGTTCGAGAAAGGGAAAAGTTCCACTTGGAAGTGGTTCTTATTGTCGATCCTTTGGAATTTGATAATTGTACCTTTTTTGGTCTTGGGTTGTTATATTTTAGATTTATGGTACTTTGTAGTTGTACTTTGGGTTTATATACCTGTTTGAATTTTGGTACTTTTCTCCCTATGGAGTTTTCATTTGACCATACTAAATTGTAGCTATTCCTTATGTAGTTTATGTGGAAAAATCATTCCCAAATTATCTTGTATGATACCAGGTTCTAGATTCCAACTTGTGGGGATTGGGAATTGTAAAGACCTCGACCCCAGTAGCCTAAAGACGGTGTCATACTTTATTACATTGGTACTAAGTACAAGCGATATCATCCCAAAGGACCGAATAGTTTAGTAGCTTTGGAAAACTAGATGCAAATAGAAGTTTTACATTATAACTTGAAATGTAATAAAACATAGAAACTCCATTGGAAACATCCCTATTCTCCTAGATTATCCCTATATCTCAATCAAAATATACTTCTTGGCATCCCGAGGAAAAATAAAACATAATAAATGGGTGATCTCATATGATCAGTAATGGTAAGAACACAACATAATATATCATAAATAAACATAAACAATTAGTCAAGTATAATAACACATGTCATTAAAACATAATATTGATCATAATATGGTAGGAGTAAAATCTGATCAAAGAATACCATATAAATAATCACATGAGAATGAAACTGAACCATGGATATTATACTAGTCGAATAATCACATGGATTACCAATAAATAATCTCATAATGAGTGAATGAATAATGAAGGACATTATAAACATATTATCAAGGCCTCATCCAAGAATTATACATAAATGGGTAAGGCCTCGACCAAAACCCGATCAGGTTTGTCTCATTGAGACCTACCGATGCATCGAGAGGCTATAGTGGGCCCCACATAACACTTATTAAATCCAATTCATTCCTCATATGAAATAGGTGAAACATAATCAACATATTCATTCATATTGAAACTATCATACAAAATGTTAGTAATTTTCCCCATACAATAAACACAATCATAAACCATTTAGTACAATATGATGAATGGTATCAAAATAGAACATCCATAGTGAAACTAATCATAAATAGTTAAATAAAATATGGTATATAGTATCAAAATATATCAACCTCAATTAATAAAAATATCCAACAAATAGTGTTGACATATATGAGAATACTCTAATAAAATCATTAAAAATTTCCCGAAAGAAATACCACTTTTAATTTGAAATCATTTATTTTAAAAGACATGAAATTATAAAGAAAATATTTTATTTTAAAATGAAATTATAAAATTTTAAAGGATTCATCAAGGAATTAATTCATCATGAAAGTGCTAAAATCCTCTCATGCCTTATAAGTTTAAAAAAACATTTCCTTTAAACTTTGAAAAAAGAAACATTTAAAAGGGAATTTTTAAAAGAAAAATGTTAGCGTTAACAAAATGAATTGATTATTTATATCAGATGTAATTTCACATAAAACAATTTCTAATAAAAAATAAGATAATAAAAATTAATTTCACACATAATCATAGAATGGAATAACCATTAGTGTAGAAGTTTAACATAAATAATGGAAATTGGGTTAAGAATTACATTACCACTTTGTTATCGTTCAGACCGTATGACCTATAAAAGTAATAATTATCAAATGAAACATTGAATACCATGAATATAAGTGGATTAATGAGATTATATATCAAAGTTAATTTTATATACACCAAACATAATGAATAATTAGTGAATAAGGCTTGTCTCACAGAAATTAAATTGAGCTGAGAAAACCCTTACCATATGTCTAAAAGCATTCTGAACTTATACTTAATGTCCTAGATAATAAAATTAGATCCATAAATGACTAAATTAAGGACCAATAAAAAATATATTTTATTTATTAAAATTTTATTAAGTTCATTTATGAGCATTTCTATGGGTTATAATGTTTAATTTTGTTGTTCTGGGTGTGTTTGTTTTTTTGGTTTTCATTATCTGTTCGCTTGTATACAACTATGAAAGTTAATTTAAAATGAGAATAATCCTCCAAAATTGAAATTATATGTTATTAATGAAATTAAATAAGTTTAAATGTCCTTATATATAATTTTATTATATGGTATGAGAATTATTCATTAGATAAAATGTTAATGAAAATGATTTAATTTATTTTGGAGGTTTTACGACCATCACAAATTAGTATCATTTTATTTAATAATGTGTTTATATACTGGTAAAAGAACATTAAATAATTTTTATTACATATATTATAATCTGTTTTAAACATAAAAAGTGTTTTATAACTAGTCTTAATGGTGTTAATGAAAACTCATCATCCACAAAGGTGGTGAATCGACACATTAGAGATGATGTTTTCATTTTTAAAATAAAAGGAGAAGATAAAATAATTGATAATGAATATTCCTTTAACATAATAAAATTATAGTATATATATGATACTATAGTTATCATTCTACTTTTTAAAGGAGGAGGTGGGATAAGGACAAGAAAATAAAATAAACTAAAAGAGAAAGAGGAAGAGTTTTACCTCTTGAGTGACGTCTCCTTAAAAACCCTCTTAAGGAACTTGGAGATGGTATTTTGGTGAGACCATCCATCCCATAACATGGGGTAGAGATTTGGGAGAGTAATTTTATAGAATATAACCAATATTAAAGCATTATAAGGTTTGAGGATAAGGGGTGGTATTTATAGTGCAGGAGAGAAGTGTTTTTTTATTATTTTATTCATTAGTTTATTATTTTGGATGAAGACTATCAATAGTATTTATTCTTGGACTATGTACAATAACTAGTGCATGTGAGTTCTAACTAAATATTATTACATCATCCATACACAACCCATGACTAAAAAGTTCATGTAGTTGGATTATAATTTTAAATACCAGAAATTACCGTATTTAACTATTCATTAAAAATTCAACTATTTTAGAAAAATCCAAAAAAATCACTCTGACCATTTATTAACATGTATATTTAAAAAATGGACTCCATTTTATGAAAAAAGTTCTAAATATGAGAAATTTAATTTTTAAATAAAATTATCATTTATTCAAAAAATACCGATTTTAATATTATAAGAGATTTTACGACACTTTGAAGAATTAATTATGGTCTCATAAAATTATATTATAATTATAATGAAACAAAATATTAATTTATTATTATATTTTATGAAATTAAATTTTCTTTTAAAATATTATATTAATTATAAAATTATAAATAAATATTTTCATTTCACAAAAATACCAACACTTAATATATAATTTTTAAAACAATTATTTACTTATTCCATGATATAAATATATCATATTTTTATTTATAAGATACCTAAATTTTATTTATACTATCATAGGTTAGGTTATTGACCTAATTTACATATTACTATTCTTAATGGTCACATTACTATTCCAATGGTCGTGTTAATATTTAATATTATATCATTATTTTAAACTCGGTGTTGCATGCTACATCAGATACCAAAGATATTAAATTTAAATGAGACATAACATAAAATCTTTAGGTGTTACAGGAACACCCTTCAGGCTATGTTAAGATATGATCAGTTATTAGGGTACCAAGGTATCTGGGCCAATTCATAACAAATTGGCATCAAAGGTGTAGGTTGTGCATCATTCTTTGATGTTAGTATATAGTTGTGAAATCTTGTCGGGACTTAGGAAGTAGTTACAAATAAGTACCTAGATAGTTCTTTCCATAATGAGACTTAAGTAACTAGGGGTACTTTATGAAAGATGTATTAAGGATTAGTTCTATTTTTTCCCTACTTTTGATTGGACAAGATAAAATCCAAATCTTATTATCTATATATTGGGATTAATTTCCATATTTATCTTGTTTGAGTGTTGATATGAGTATCCTTTCTGATGTATTCAATGTTGTCTATTAATGTGGTGTCACATCATGCCTATGAGAAGACATGTGAATCAGATTCAGGAGGAATTTGCTGATGAAACATGGTGAGAAAATCCTATTGGGAAAAAACCTAGATAAGTATTAATTGAGAAATATCAAGCTTTTGTTTGAGTACATAGAGACACCAGATAAAATCATGGTGAAATGTGACACCTTTGAACTAAAGTGGCCTAGTAGGAGATGGTGGTACGTGATGGCGATGATGAAGAAGCGTGAGGGTTTATATTTGAAATACTTTAGAGTTATTTCCATCAACCAGTTCTGTCCAGAGTCTATGTTGTTGTCCAAGTCTATAATGTCTTTCAAACTCAAGAAATTTGACAGGAATATGATAGAATATGAAAATCTCTTTGCTGATATTATGCAGTTTTCACCTTAAATTATATCGATTGAGAATATGAAAACTCAATGGTTTAATATGGGACTTCGATTTAATATTCATTCTTAGGTTTTCTTTCTGAAACTACCTTCTTATGATGATGTGTTGGATAGAGTGTTGATGGTTGAGATGGACCTGGCTGACAACTCAAGGTTGAAGTGAGTTCCTTTTTCTCCCAGTGGTCATTCAGTGAGTTCCTATAAAGGGAAGAGGAAGCGTGATGAATCTCATGGTGGTTCTTGACAACATGGTTTTTCTAGACCCTCTGTAGTGCCTATAAGAAGCCCTTTGATTTTTTACCAGTGTCGCAAACCTGGGCACTCGAAATGGGTTTGCACTGAGGTTCCCAAAATATGCAGTTCCTATAGATTCTCAAGTCACTTGCATAAGTTATTCCATTTATATTCTACTCTACATAGTGGAATAGGATCATCAAAACCTAATAAAACTACTATTAAATCATATTCTTAATGAACAAAGGGTTTCTAACCACAAGCATCTAGAAAAAAACTTCTTAATAGAGTATATGAGTGTGCAGAGGAAGCATATATCGGTCAGGGACTATGAGAGGTACCATCACTATTGCTTCATCTTTAGTGACTACTTTGTTTGATACTGGTGTATCTCATTCATTTATTTCAACTCATATTTTGAATCTTCCTAATCTTTCTATGGATATTTTATCTTTTGTGATGGATATTACTACACCACTAAAAATGAAGACAGAGTAGGGTATCTTTAATCCTGCTTGTGTTTTCTTATTATCAGATATCAAGCTTGTATGGGATTTTCTAGTTCTCTACATAAAACCTATTGACGTCATATTCATTATGTATTGGCTCATTTCTAGTAATCTGGAATTTATTGTTATCTTTTTTAGGTCTCTTTTAATACACCCGATGGGGTGTGTCACATCTTTCAAGGATAATGGGACCTGAGTTCAAGTAGAGATAGACCTTATTATCCAGATTTAGGGGAATTAATTTCAGTGTATGATTTTGATCTCGAGTGGGAATCTTTAAGCGGTGATCTCCATCCATTTTTCATAATGTTTCCTTGAATTTCACTTCTAAATTCTCTAGATTTCCACCAATAAGGGAGGTATATTTTTCTATTGACTTAGTACCTGGTACCAAACCAATGTCTATTCCTTCTTACTGCACAACACTAGATGAAATTAAAGATTTTAAGTCCTATCTGGATGGTCTTTTAGAGAAATGATTTATATTCCTGATTGTGTCACCTTGGGAAGTGTCTATCCTCTTTTCTAAGAAATTTGATGGGTTACTTCACCATTGCATTGATTACCGAAAACTTAAATGATTTTTGGAAAAGAACAAATTTTATTTTTCACGTATTGATGATCTATTTGACCAGTTGAAAGGGGATAATAGGTTTTAAAAGATTGATCTTCGATCTAGTTATCATTAGTTGAGAATAAAAGGATATGAAATTTAGAAAACCGTATTTTGGAGAAGGTGCAACCATTATGAGTACCTTCTCATTCCATTTGGTTTAACCAGTTCTCCTACAGCTTTTAGGGATTTGGTGAACATGATTTTCCATGAGTATCTTGATATGTTCATGGTGGTATTTGTGGATAACGTCCTTATTTACTCTAAGTCCAAGGAGGATCATATGCGTCATCTGAGAGCTATTATGGAATTGTTGATAAATCAATGAATTTATTTCAAGCTTTCAAAATATTATTTCTATATTTGGGAGGTGAAGTTATTGGTACACATGGTGTTGGAACATGGTACTTCTTTTGACCCTAAAAAGGTGAAAGCTGATATGATATGGGAATAACCATAAAAAAATTTCTAGATTCAGAGATTCTTGGGTTTATCTTGATATTATCACTAGTTTGTAAAAGATTCTCAAAGTTGTATTCTCTAATGACTACCCTAACTCAGAAGGGAGTAAATTTTGTTTGGGATAAAAAATTGCAGAGTTCTTTTTTTGAGATCAAATGTCTTATGACTATTGCATCGATGTTGACTCTTATAGAGTTTGAAAATGGATATGTGGTGTTCTATGATGCATTGGGTTTAGGTTTGGTCTATATTCTTATATAGGGTTATCATGTAGTTACTTATGGATTTCATAATCTTAGGCCACACAAGAATAATTACCCGACCCATGACCTTGAACTCGCAGCTATGATGCATTCACTTAAGAGTTGGCAGAATTACCATTTTAGAGAATGTTTTACCATGTATACCAACCACAAGATCTAGAGTTATATCTTATATCAAAAAATTGAATCTTTTATAGAGGCCTTTGGTGGAGTGCCTGTAATCCTTGGATTTTGACATCGCTTATACCTTGGGGAAAGGGAATGTCATCATAGATTCTTTGAGCAAGAAACCTATGAACCAAGGTGACAAATAATCATCAAAAGTGTGGAACTTGAGGGATCTTTTTTTATAGTTACATATTGGAGTCTAGGAATCAGGGGTCGAAGTTTTCTTGGATAGTGTTTAGTTTACATCCCCTCTTCTCGAGATAATTCTTCAGGAAAAATAGCTTGATGATGAGTTCCATATCATTAGAGACTCTCTTTGTGGTGGGGATATTGTTGCTGAGTGGTCATTCTCCATAGAGGGTATTCTATGTTATCATAATTGTTTTGTGGAACTTTTATTGGTTAGGAAAGTTGTGATGGGGGATTTACATAATTCTTGGTGGGCAGTGCACCTAGGAACCCCGGAGATATTCTATGAAATGTGGTGAATATTCTGGTGGCCATGTATGAGATGGGGAATTTCTTATTTTCTCTCTCTTTGTTATACTTTTCAATCTGTCAAGGTTGATCACCAAAGACCTTAGTGTTTTCTTCAAAAAATTCTAATGCTGACTTGGAAGTGCTATGAGATCTCTATGGAATTTGTGGTTGGGTTGTCATGTACCCAGATAAAGAAGAATGTGACATGATTTGTAGTCAATAGACTGACCAAATCATCTCACTTTATACCCATTTTTGATTCAACCAATGTTGAGGAGTTAAGAAATCTCACTATTGGAAAATAAAGATATACCCACTATTTTGGAAAAATCCATGGGTATAGGTTATCCCTATATCCACGAGAAAAAAATCACAGGAAGGACCTATACCTATGGTTCTACAAAAATCATGGGTATAGGGGTAGCTATACCCATGGTTTCTAGAGAACTATGGAAATATGTTTAAAAATTGGAAAGAAATTTTCATGGGAATGACCCATACCTACGATTCTCCCAAAAGTGCGGGAATATGTTTCTTGGGAAAAAAATTGTGGGAAGGACCTATACCCAAGCTCTCTAAAAACCATGGGTATAGGTCACCCCTGTTTCCATGATTTTTGTAAACCGTTGCAATATATTGCATGGGAAAAAAAATTCCCTAGGAAAACCTACACCCATGATTTTACCAAACCGTGGTTATAGGTTGGCCCATTATTTTTACATAATAATAATAATAATTAATTTCAAATTATTTTTTATACACACACACACACACATATATATATATATATATTTAAATATATGAAAATAAAATGTGTTGTATGATAGTGTTAAATTCATTCCTATGTACGCAGAAGGTGTTGGGATCAAATCCCAACCAAGGATTTATTTTTTTATAAGGATCTATACCCATGGTTTGATCAAACTGTCAGTATAGACCTATACCAACGGTTTGGTCAAATAGTGGGTATAGGTATTTCAATTGAAATTTCATGAACCAACGATTTATGAACCATGGGTATAGGTGGCCTATATCAACACTTGGGTAAAATCATGGATATAGATCTATACTAATGCCTTGAGCTCCCAAGATTCATAAAATCTTGGGTGTAGCCTATACCCATGGTTTTATGGGTTATACCCATGATTTTGAACCATGGGTATAGTATTATTTTAGAATAGTGTCTCTACGTGAAAGATATTGTTTTCATGGAGATATATATGTTATAGTATCTGATATTGATCCTTGGTTTACTTCTCGCTTTTGGAGAGGCCTTCAGGAGGAAATGAGATCTCTGGTTCATTTGAGTACGATATATCATTCGTAGTGTGGTGGCCCGATAGAAAGAGTTATACATATTCTTAAGAATATGATTCACGTCTGCATTCTTGACTTTGATGGGGCTTGGGATGACCATTTGGGATCGGTTGAGTTTTCTTATAACAATAGTTATTAGTCTGTGCCGCATCAGTGGTGGTGTAGTGGTTCAAGGTCGAGGGCCATAACAAGGACGTTCGATGAGGTATGGGGTTCGATTCCTAGGAGCCCTATCTTGGGGGTATTTTTTCCTCCCCTACTCTGATCACCTTGTCGAGTCACCCAGTGTCTCACTGGGTGGGCAGAAGGGTGCAGACCACCTAGCTGAAGAATTTCTATGTTGAACCATCGCTGATCAGACAGTTGCCTCATAGGATTCTCTGTTATCCCGGATGACAATGGATCCTTCCTAGACAGGGCTTGTTTGGATGAACTATTCATGGTAAGGGGGGTTCCTGGGTGTGGAGGGTTCAAAAATCCACTCCTGGGGATTCCATTTTAAACGAAAAGAAAAATAGTTACCAGCCTATGATCAGAATGGATCCTTTTGAGGCCTTGTATGATTGACCTTGTAAATCTCTATTATGTTGGTCAGATATTGGAAATATTTCATTGGTTGGATCATTCTTGGTCTAAGAGACAACAAAAAATATTGAGTTGATTCATCATAGAATATTAACGGCACAGAGCTGATATAAACCTTATGTTGACTATCATTTCATAACGTGCAAATCCAATGATGATGACATAACTCCCAATCGCTGTGGATGGACGAACATGGGACAAACCCAAAAAAATTAAATAAAAAATATCTAGTTATTTTTTATACTCCCAAAGGATATTTAATCATATTTATTTATATTTAATTTATATCTTACCCACATGATTTTATTTTATAACTCCTATTGCTGAGTTTTATTTAGGTAATGATTTAGATGTAAATTAAAAAAATGGAAAGGTTTATTTGACACCTCATATTTTCACGGTATAAAAATACTAAAAAAATCACTATGGGCTACCCATTCAATGAACCTATCCCTCTCTCGTCTCCCACATCTCTCTATCTTCCTCATCAATAAGTATTTTTAAATTTTATTTTTTGAAATAAAATTAACATTCATCAATTTCATTTTTTATTTTTTATTTTATACATATTATTTCTTCATTTTACAATATGTTTCTTATGTATTTATATAGTTTTTTTAAAATGGGTTTAATGTTTTAATGTATAGAGTCATAAGTGTTAAAAAAAAGGTACAGAGAAGTGTGAGGTTCTCCATTTCACCGAGAAATGTGAACGCGATTTATAGTTCTATTTTTTCCACCCAGGAAGCATGAACCTCATTCAAGTTTCCTTCAAAAAATTTAAAAAGTAGGCTTCAATGAGATTCAATCCTCTTTAAGCTTTTAATAAGTTATAATTTCTATTTATAATTTTAATTGTGTAATTCTATTTATTTATTTTGTTTGTATGATTTATTTATTTAATATGTATGGATGTATGGATTTATAAATTATTGAACTTTGTGTGATTTGAATCATGAATGAGTTATTATTTTTTGTATGGTTTAATTTAAATTGAATGATTTAGGAAATTTAAATATGGTGTTTATATAATTTAAGTTTTATTTACAAATTATAATTTATATTTAGGGAAATAATATTGTTTTAAAAAATGTATATATTTGTAATTTAAATGGAGATTAATTAAATTTGAATATATATATATATATATATATATATATAATATTATATTTAAATCAACATAAAATTAAATTATAATATTCCATACACAAAGATGAATAATGTGAATCTCGATAATATGCTATTAAAATTTTATTATTAAAAAAATACTAGTTATATTAAGTATCATATTTAAATTTATTTAAATATATATATAATATCATGTTTGTTAACGGTATAATTTTTTTTACTATAAATAAAAATTTTAAATTATATTAATTATAAATAATTATTATTCCAAGTAATAATGTATAAAATAGAATTACTTAAAATTTGTAAAGTAGAAATACTACAAAAATTTTATATATACATATGTAATTTTATAAAATTGAAAATAGCATAAGTTTACAATATTTTAATTGTTATTATGTAAGTGTAAATATTATTAATTTTATTAATTAAATTTAATAAAATTTATTGTTAATAATATTTCCAGTATTTATGTATAAAATAATAATATTTATATTTAGAAAACTATTGTTGTTTATAAAAGAATATGTAATTAAAATATTAATAAATAAAGTTGAATATATTTAAATTTGTATATATTTATGTTATATTACATAAATATATATTATTGTATATTATATATAAAGTAAAATAAAGTTGAATTATAATATTCAATACACATAGGTAAATAGAGTGAATATACCTACACACACATTGAAAAGTTTAGATTTTGGAAAGAAGGTAATATAAACATATTGATACATATGTAGATATTTATTATATATTGGATAAAATTATTGGTAAAGTTATATAATATGTAAACCATAATAAGTATCTCAAAAACATGTTAAGAGTATTGTGTGGTGACTGATTTTGAGATGACCAACCAATGAATAATTGAAATTACGTGTCTTTTTTGTGTATGTGCTTATATAATTTGTAATAATTTCATTTTATTTTCCTCATTGATGACCCGCAAGTCATCTCTCTCTCTAAGTATGTAATAACCTGTGTGTCTGCATAAAAAGTGTCACTATTACAAAATCTGGAATAAGCGACTGCCAAAAGAGGTCGCTGATGGGCTTTAGAGGCCACCAATCAGTCACCTTTGGCGGTCACAATTGGCAGTTGCAATTGGGATGATGGTAAAGTGTATTATAGACTGCCAAAGGTTGTCTCTATAGGCCCTCCCCTGGATAGCAATAGTAGCAGTCGTTAGGAACATCATTGGCTACCGCTAATGGATCGAGAAAATATAGACTATAGCAACTGCCTATGTTAGTTTCTATAGCCCCTTCCTTATATGGCCATAATAGCAGTTGCGAGGAAAATCATTGGTGGCTGCTAATGGATTAGGAAAATATGGATTATAGAGACCACCTTGGTTAGTCTCTATAGGCCCTCCCTTGAACAACCATGGTAGCGTTCAGTGGGAACATCATTGGCGGCCCCTGATAGATTAGGAAAATATGGACTATAGTGACCCCCTATGTCGGTCGCTGATACTCCATGATTAGAAAACCCTTTGTGACCGCCAACAGGGGTCCCTAATCTACAAGTTTTGTTAAAAGAAACTACAACATGATAGCTTCTGAATAACCAAAACAAAAAAACAACATGTAACCAAAACAATAAAACAACATACATAGATTGTTTTTTTGCATGGAGTTCCTAATGATATAGTTTCTAATATTGATCCTTGGTTTAATTATTGCTTTTGGAGAGGCCTTTCAGAGGAACTGAGATCTATGGTTCATTTTAGTATGACATATCATTTGTATTATGATGGTAAGATAGATAGAGTTATACATACTCTTAAGCATATGATTCACGTCTGCGTTCTCAACTTTTATGGAGATTGGGATGACCATTTGGGACTGGTTGAATTTTCTTATAACAATAGTTACTAGTATGTGCTGCTTCAGCGGTGATGTAGTGCTGTAAGGTTGAGGCCCATATCAACGACATTTGATGAGGTGTGGGGTTTGATTCCTAGGATCCCTCTCTTGGGGGGATTTCTGCCTCCCCTACTCTGATCACCTTGTCGGGTCACCCAGTGTCTCACTGGGTGGGAAGAGGGGCGCATACCACCAAGATGATGGATTTCTATGTTGAACCATCACTAATCAGACAATTACCCCATGGGACGCTCTTCCATCCTGGTTATAAATGGTTCCTTCCTGGCTGAGTCTTGTTTGGATGACCTCTTGATTGGAAGGGGTTCTTGGGTGTGGAGGGTTTGAAAAGCCACTCCCAGGGATTCCCTTTTAAAATAAAAGAAAAATATTTACCAGTATGTGATTAGAGTGGGTCCTTTTGAGGCCTCGTATGGTCGACCTTGTAAATTTATATTGTGTTGGTCAGATATTGGAAATATTTCATTAGTTAGATCGTACTTGGTCTAAGAGAAAACAACAGATATTGAGTTGATTCATTATATAATATTAATGGTGCAGAGCTGATATAAAACTTATGTTGACTGTCATTGCAGACCTTTGGAATTTTTAGTTTGTTATCAGGTATTCTTAAAAGTTTCACCTCGGTTGGCTCATCTATAACTTGGGAGGAAAGAGAATATTTCTACTCATTTGTGGGAACTTTTGAAATTTTTGATCAGGTGGGGAAACTAGATTACCATTTAGAACTTTCTCTACAGTTAACGTCGATACATAACATTTTTCATGTATCATAGCTGTGAAAGTATCTTTCTAGTCCATCTCATGTTTTGAACATTGATCTTGATGCAGAACTTGATTTATCCATGACTGAGCATCCAGTCATGATAGTTTTTTCTGGAACCAGGGTACTTCATGGGAGAATGATACCTTTGGTTTGATTGCGATAGTAACATGGTTTTGATACTCATGAGACTTGGGAGAGAGAGGCACTGATGAGAGAAGAATGACCTCATCCTTTTGGCATGGAATCTTCTTAAGAGTATTTTTGGGGAAAAAGTTTCTATGGTGGGAGGGGGGGTTGTAACATCATGTTACTTTTTTCATGTACTTCTCAACCCCTATTTTGATCATGGTTTTGTTGAGTATCATATAAGTGTGTTTTGAAAAGAAATTTGAAACTTTTTAGAACTTTCTAGGTTGTGCACATTTGGTGCACCGTTTTTCCAAACTGTGCACCCTTCCAGAGTAAACCATGAAAACCCAAATAATGAGGGTTTACATGGTTGGTGCATGGATTGAAAAACCATACACCCACCAAGTAGAAACTTTGAACCACACCACAAGGGTGTCGGATTAGGGCACAAACTTTTTCTAATCATGCAGCCCTACCTATCTCACCAAGCGTATGATAAATTTTAATTCCAAAATTTTATTTTAAAATCTCAAAACCCCCAGTTTGAGTGCCCAATGAGCCCCTTTGACCATAACACGATTTCTTCTTCCTTGGAGGCTCCCTAGAGTTGTTTTTGTATCCTCTAGACCCTTTATGAAGTATATTGAAGATAGGAAAACACCGTTCGATCTCCTCCAAGAATATGAATCTTCTCCTCTTGGTATTTCACGGTCTCTTCCTCTCTTCTCCATAGGGTTTGATAGATATCTGTGTTTTGGGAGGATATAATATCCATTGTTTTAGATCTTAAATCTAGGTTTGATCCTTGGATCTCCATTTTTAACGTTCTTCATTGGTGAATCTCATTACAGAATTTGTGTTATGTGATCTTGTGATCTATGGTAGGTGGTTCCGTTTGAGCTTGGATAGTTGATTTAACCTTAAATTGATAGATTTAAATTAAATTTCATTCAATTGGATTATGAAAAACCTAATTCACATTGAATTGGTATTCATAATTTCTTTGACATGAAATTTGGGAAACCCCCAATTCAATTGAATTGGGGTGTGATTATGGAAATTTGATGGAAATTATTAAATTAAATTGTAGAATTAAACTATGGAATTTATATTTGAAATTGATTTTAAAATTTTATTTGAGAAAAATGGAATGATTTTTTGATAAGAACCTTGGTTGGTTTTATCCTATAAAAGGCATAAATTGATTAAAAACCCATTTTGGTTTTTAAATGGAAATTGGCATATTGAAGTGGAAAATGGGTTATTTGTATTTTTAATAGTTATGAGATAAATTTTCCAATATTGATTATTGTTTGAGAACATGAAGGTATAGGTAGTTAGTGAGTTATTTGGGACAACACTCAATTTACGCCTTACAACTTTACAAAACATAGTGCAATAGGTCACATCCCCAATGAGAAGGTGATGAGTCTTCTTTGACCAGTGTCTGAGAGATAGGTGTACACATATTGTCATGATCACCTATTTGAGTGTGTGAGGATCCCATAACCTAGAACTATTGTACCACTTGATAGATGACTATGTTTCTCATTTGTGATTATTTTAATATATGACATTATTTGCAAATTGTTTTACACATTCCTTGTGAATTTTAAAAAATGGTTATATATAAAATGTTTATCAATCCGTTGTTTGAAATATTTACATATATTGAAATGAAAATCATGATTTGTTTTAAATATTCTCTTGAACTACCATGCATGATTTATTTAAAATTGAAAGATTTATTTGGTTAATTAATTATGGAATATTCTTATTGAATCCTTGGTGAGACCCTACCAGGATTTTAGCTCGCACCATACTTGTGACTTCGAGTGTTTTTGGATTATCTTCTTCTAGGTTCAAGTAAAGGGAAAGCGTCGTATGGAGGTGGTTATTTTTATTGATCCTTGGGATTATGAGAGTTGTGTCTTGTTGGGACTTGGGTTGTTGTCTTTCAAGTTTATGGTAATTTTTTGTTGTACTTTGGGTTTAGATACCTATTTGACTTCTATTATTGTTCTCCCTATGGATTTTTCTTTTGAGAATACTAACTTATAGCTGTTTCTTCCATTGTTTATGTAGAAAAACCATTCCCATGTTATCTTGTATGATGTCAGGTACTAGTCAACAACTCATGGGGATCAGGAATGTCCTTCGGTCTATGTTAAGATCACCTTGGTTATTTGGGTACTAGGGTATCCATGATGGTTTGTGACATGTCGTCAGTTGGATCTCAACCAAGATGGGATTTATCCACTCGAATGGTGAGAAAAGACATCTAAAACATGATTGAATTAGACTAAGGAAATTCATGGTCATGCTTAGTTGAGTCACATATGATGTGTTCAGTTTCATGGATGAGGGGCGTGTGACATGCTCATTTATTGGATGAATGATATGTATTCATCAACTAGGTCGGTCTTTTTTAGATAATTAAGAAAGTATGAGATGGACTATACTAGATTGACATTGTTCCACATCTAGTGATCTATCAATGTCACAAACAAATGGATTATATATGTATACATACAATTTATATGATACATCTTGTGGTGGACATGTTCAATTGAGATATGAGTATATTTGATGGAAATCACACCAGACCCCTTGGTACCTTGAGTAGTATTGATGTTTTTCTAGAATCCATTTTTTGATCACATCAATGAAATAGAGATTTCATGTTGTTTTTCAACACTACTCATGCCGATATGGTCACACTACTAGGGATTTGGATAATGATTGATATTTTAAAAAAGTGTTTGTTTCAAAATGAAGAGAATTTGACAAATCATATCCAGAAGAGTTTTTGGATGAATTCACAAAAAGTTGTAACATTTTAGCTGAAGTCTTTTTGGAATTTATGTTCAAGTGAGAGATTGTTGGATGTGAACTTAAATAGTGGTATATCATATTCTACTATAAGCTCATATATCTAGATATGATATTTATATAATGAATATCATACAATGGGATATAATCATATCATAAATATACATGGGATGCATCTGTTTGATCCTATCATGATAAGGCATACGATATGATTGTTGCATGCATAAACACTCCTCCCACAAAGTTTCATCAATTAATAAAGCAATGGGATTGCTTTATTAATGGATTGGAATGGTTTTATTATAACTGTCAATAAATGTAATGCCAACCGGTAGAAATGTTTGGGATTCTTCTACTCATAGAGTCAGGGTGCGACGTTGAGGGTCCGAGAAACAGTGGGGCAGAGGAGGGCCAGGGTTGTGAGGTGGGGTCGGTGGGTGTTAGTTTTGAGGAACTATAGGGTAGTGGGGCCACCAAAGTGGTGGTGGAGGTAGAGGGTGGTAGAGGCGGGGATGCTGGAGTCGCGGGCTGTCAAGATGATGTGGCAGGGTGTGGGGGCCACTCCCAATTAAGGGAGATTTCAGTGAGAGGAATTATTTGGTCGGGAACAACTTCATCATGGAAGTCCTCTCTGGTGGGCGGTCAAGGTAGACAAGCAGCAGGCGGTGGGAGTTTCTTCAAGGGTTGATGAACAACCCTAACCCAACCTTGGACTGCTGCTTCTTTTTATAACGGGATTGAATCCCATGAATTGTAATGTGTGAGTGATCCTCCAACGATTGATCTAGAGAGAATAATTGAAAGGCCCCCCTCTTCTCCTGTGGACATAGGCACACTTCCAAACCATGTAAATCCATTGTGTTCTCCATTTTAGTTTCTGTTTTGTGTTTTATTTCTTCACCACAAACCTCGGCTGCCCCAACAAAGTGGTATCAAAGGGTTTAGAAGTGAAATGATGATGCAGCAGAGAAATGTTCCGGCGATCAGAAAATTGAAGTTGCTCAGAATTTTTTTTTGAGCCCAAATCTGTGAAGAGAACGACGATCCGGTTTCAACGGTGTAAGCGACGTCAAAAACAGAGCTGAAGCGATGGAGATAGGCTCGGTCAAACTTTGGTCAAACCCGCGAGTGCTACAGTACCCCCGTGCCGGAGAAGACGACACTATTCACGCCCCTGACAACTTTCCGATGACATTCCAGCCACTGTTCCGGCACGCCACGCCAGTGCCACGTCAGCGGTCAATCCAGACTGTTGAATCTGTTTTGGCTATAACTTGGCCAATCAGAGTCCGTTTTCAGTGATCCAGGAGCCAATTCTAGGTATTTCGACCGTTCCAGACACATTCGTACGGTTAAATTTCCGAAATTCACAATCCATAAATGGAATAAAATACCGGTAATATGATTAAACTTATTACGTTTAATTATGCCATCTGGAAACCGAAAATGGAGGACCTTTTGTATATTAAAGATTTGTGGAATCCTATAGTGGAAACCACTTAGCCTGTTGCAGCGCAAGCATAGGAAACGTCATCTAGAGATAAAACAAACGAGAAGACATCAGCAAGTACCCTGCCAGTGGATACAGAGTGGGTCACACTCAATAGGAAGTGCACTGCCCAAATCAAAAAGTGGATTGACAAAAGTATCTTTCAAAATTTTTCTAATGAACATGACACCTCCATTCTTTGGAGAAAATTGGAAAATATGTATGTGAGGACAACCGTGCAAAAAAAAGCAGGCCTGATACGTCGTCTTGTCAACTTGAAATAAAAAGATGGGACCAACGTATCAGAGCACATGAGCGAGTTCCAAGTTAATGTTGATCATCTTAATTCTATGAAAATGATGATTGATGATGAGTTTCATGCACTGTTGATGTTGAGTTCTTTACCGAAGACGTGGGACACATTAGTTGTGTCAGTCAGCAATTCTACTCCAGATGGAACTCTCACCGTGGAGATGGTGAAAGACAGAATGCTGAATGAAGAGTCCAGAATAAAAGACGAGGGGCATACACCTGAATCAGGTGCTCTTGTCACTGAAATGCAAGGGAAGAAAAAATGGTAGGGAGGAAGCAGAGGAAGAGAACCCCGTGACCAAAGTCTTCAAAGGAGGAAGCAATCGAAATCTTGATCAAGATATGACATGAAGTTCCACCACTATGGCAAGCCTAGACACTTCATCCGGGAGTGTAGAAGGCTAAAGGCAGAGCAGAGAAATCAGGAAGTTAAGGCCCAAAATAACAATGCTTCAGTTGTCAATGATGAGATCGTTATTATTCAGGAAGAAAATCAGGTTAGTCTTGCTAGCCAAGAGTCGACATGGGTGATCGATTCTAGCGCCTCCTACCATGTCACTTCTAGAATAGATTTCTTATCATCCTACCGTTCAGGGAGTTTCATACATGTGAAGATGGGAAATGACAGTGCATCCAAAATCACCGGTATTGGTAATATTTTTTTGGAAACTGATATTCGATACAGGTTATTATTGAAGGATGTGAGGCATGTTCCTGATATTCGCCTCAATATGATATCCACTGGAATTCTCGACGATGAGGGATATGTCATTTTCTTCAGTGATGGGAAATGGAAGATTACCAAAGGTAACCTAGTAATTTCTAAAGGAAAGAAAGATACTTCTCTTTATCTCACAGATGCAAGACCGTGTGGAGGAGAAGTAAATGGATCCAGAAAAGATGTTCCTACAGAAGTTTGGTATAGGCGGCTGGGTCACATGAGCAAGAGAGGAATCAGAATGCTCTCCAAGAAATATCTCCTGCCAGGAATAAAAGGTACACATCTGGATACTTGTGTTGATTGCATCATAGGAAAACAACAAAGAGTATCATTTCATGGTTATATACCATCCAGAAAAGAAAATGATTTAGATTTGATTCAAATCGATGTTTGCATGATGAGCTCCAAGATGATGGGAGGTGCTATTTATTTTGTTACCTTCGTAGATGATCATTCTAGAAAAGTTTGGGCCTTTTCTTTGAAAACTAAAGATCAAGTGCATGATGTTTTCAAGAAATTTCATGTGAAGGTGGAAAGAGAAACAGGAAGGCGGTTAAAGTGTGTATGGGCAGATAATGGAGGAGAGTACTGTGGTCCATTTGAGGAGTACTACAGGAGTTTCGGCATCAGGTTGGAAAATCAGTACCAAATATGCCTCAGCATAACGGTCTTGCTGAGAGGATGAACGGAAAAATTTGTGAGAGAGTAAGATGTATGCTCTCAAATGCAAAGCTACCAAACAACTTTTGGGCGGAGGCAATGATGAACTCATTTGATCTTATCAACATTTCTCCATCAGTTCCACTGAACTACGATGTTCTAGAAAGTGTCTGGACAGGTAAAGATGTTTCATATAAACACTTGAGAGTATTTGGCTGTAGGGAATTTGTTCACATCCCGAAAGATGAGCGGGAAAAGTTGGATGTAAAAGGAAATCAATGTATCTTTTTGGGATACAGTCATGAAGAGTTTTGATATCGACTCTGGGATCCTATCAGCAGGAGGATCATCAGAAGCAGAGATGTAGTGTTTCTTGAGGATCGGAAAATTGAAGATTTTGAGAAGCCAGAAACTGCAGAGAAGCTGTAGTCTGAGGAAATTCCAGTCAGTCTGGAACCAGTCCCACCACCATCAGTACTAGCTAGTGCGATAGAGATACGCGACAGTGATGATACATCACTACCAGGTAATATGTCTCCATCTGCTGACATGTCTTTATCATATGATATTACAGAACAGATTCCTTCCGAAGCACAGTTGAGGAGATCCACCAGAGAATGACAACCGAGTCGAAGATACTCACTAAATGAGTAAGTGATTCTCACTGATGGGGGAGATCCAAAAAGTTATGATGATGCGATCATGAGTCAGCAGAAGATGGAATGCAAGAAGTTCATGAAAGAGGAGATGAGATCCTTACACAAGAACCGTACATTTGATTTGGTAGAATTACCACATGGAAAGAAGGCACTCAAGAACAAGTGGGTGTACATAATTAAAGGAGAAGATGGCAGCTCACAACCGCGCTACAGAGCCAAAATGGTTTTGAAGGGATTCAGTCAAAATAAAGGTATTGAATTTGATGAATTTTTTTCTCCTGTGGTTAAAATGTCTTTTATCAGAGTTGTTCTTGGATTGGCAGCTAGTTTGAACCTAGAGGTTCAACAACTAGATGTAAAGACAATGTTCTTACATGAAAATCTTGAGAAGGAGATATACATGGAGAATCCAGAGGGATTTCATGTTAAAGGGAAATAAAACCTGGTATGCAAGCTTAAGAAAAGTTTATATGGTCTGAAATAGGCACCGAGGCAGTGGTACAGGAAATTTGACTCATTCATGGAGAAAAATGAATACAAAAGGACAACTGCTGATCACTGTGTTTTCATCAAACAATTTGATGAGGGTGATTTCATTATCTCGTTTCTTTATGTTGATTATATTCTAATTATTGGTAGAGATATCACCAAGATTGACAGGTTTAAGAAGGAGTTGAACAAGTCTTTTGAAATGAAGGACTTGGGAGATGCTACTCACATTCTTGGTATGACGATTGCTCATGACAGGAGGAATCACAATATTTGGATATCTCAAGAGCGGTACATTGAGAAGGTTCTTGAAAGATTCAACATGGGAAATGAGAAACTAGTTAGCACTCCACTTGCGAGTCATTTCAGGCTCACAACAAGTCAGAGTCCATCAACTGAGAAGGAGAAAGAATAAATGGAAACGATTCCTTATCAGTTGCAGTTGGGAGTCTTATGTATGCTATGGTGTGCACCAGACTAGATATTTCTCACATTGTTGGTGTTGTGAGTAGGTTCTTATCAGATCCAGGAAAGGAGCACTGGCCAACAGTCAAATGGATATTGAGGTATCTTTGAGGTACATCTAGTCATTGTTTATGTTTTGGAAATGGTAAACCTATTTTGGAAGGATACACAGATGAAGATATGGCAGGAGATGTAGATACGAGGAAATCCATATCCGAGTACCTGATATCATTTGCAGGGGAGCAGTATCATGGAAATCATGACTTCAGAAGTGTGTTTCCTTATCCACCACAAAAGCAGAATATATCGCGGTCACTGAGGGCTGTAAGGAGTTGCTGTGGATGAAGAAGTTTTTACAGGAGCTGGGACAGAGTCAGGATAATTATATTCTCTATTGCGATAGTCAAAGCACTATTCATCTCAGCAAGAACCCGACATTTCATTCTAGGTCCAAACACATCGATGTGCGGTATCACTGGATTCGAAATTTACTGGAATAAAGGTTGTTGAAAGTTGAAAAAATCCACACCAATGATAACGGGGCAGACACGATGAAGATGGTTCTACCGAAAGAGAAGTTGGACACCTGCAAGGAGACTGCAAGTCTATCTTCAACCCCAAATTGGTCATGAGGGGGAGATTTGTGGGGGTCCACTAATAATTAAGGGAGATTTCAACGGGTGGAATTCTTTGGCCAGCAACAACTTCAGCGTGGAAGTCCTCTATGGTTGGCGGTCAAGGCAGACAAGCAGCTGGTGGTGAGAGTTTCTTCAAGGGTTGATGAACAACCCTAACACAACCTTGGACTGCTGCTTCTTTTTATAACGGGATTGAATCACATGAATTGTAATGTGTGAGTGATCCTCTGACACTTGATCCCGAGAGAATAATTTAAAGGCCCCCCTATTATCCCATGGACGTAGGTACACTGCCGAACCATGTAAATCTGCTGTGTTCTCCATTTTAGTTTCTGTTTTGTGTTTGATTTCTTCACCACAAACCTCTGCTTCCCCAACACAGGGGACACACATGATTTTATTAATATTTTCATGACTTATTATATTCCCCCTTTACTGATTTTATATGAAATGTGCATAATTTGTGTGAAATATTAATGTTTTAATATTAAATATAATTTTTGAGCATTTTTAGAAGTAGTCCAATTGAGTCAGTTTAATGTTTTAATAATAACTGTCACTATACTGATCCAACTTGTGTGGTTATTGTTTTTTTAGGATCCTCCTTTCAATATAAAACATTTAATTAGAAGGAACCATGATCCAATTCTGCCATTTGAAGGGTCATATGGTCCTCACAAACAAGACCAAAGAATCTGTGAACAAACTGGACCAGCCTTGAAGATTGATTTACTGGGCTCAATAAAGAAGTCCAAAAACATTAACTCTCCACCATAATTCGGGGGACACTACATGTCATCTTGGATAAAAATTTCAAGGCCCAAATCCAAGTACAAGAGGCCCAAATAAAGCTTTGAAGTCCAGCCCACCATTCTGGCCGAGAATTAAAATCAGTATAGTATGCATGACATATCTCATGATGTAAGCATAAAATCGAGCTGAACTGTTTCAGTGTGAAAGAGGAGATATAGGCGGCCGACTTTTTTGAAGAAACCATTCGGATTTTAAGGCATATTCATATTCAAAAACCCTTTTACATTATGGACTTCAAAAAGACTGGATTGAAATGGACAGTTTAATTTTGTTTAATCAACCGGACATAACTTCCGATCCTTAAGTCCAAATGACCCCAACTTTTGAGAGTAGTCGGCCAACATTATTGTATACAACTTCTAAGAAGGTGATATGTGAAGATTCGGCTGTCTGTATAGCCAAATTGGAGATACAAGTGGAGGGACATATTGGGAATGCAAACAGTCCACTCCTTGGGCTATAAATATTCTCCCCTTCTCTCCTTGAGAGAGGTTGGCATTTCAGAGGAGAGGATATCATATTGGCATGACCAAAGCCTTTCCAAAGTCTTGGGAGGATCTTACATACTCAAGTTTTCACTTGAGATACCTTTCCTCCTCTCTTTGTTTTCACTTACTTTTGTGTTCTTCATTTTTGTAATCTTGTAATTCTCTTTCTTTGTAATTCTGTTTTAATGCAAGTTACTTCTTCAATATCTCTTATTCTCATCCACCTTCTGTAGTTTAATATTTATTTTCCTAAAATAGTTTAAATTCAGTTTAATCCCCTTCCCTTATTTTGCTTCCTCATTCAATCAAAAATCCGTTTTTAATTATCATCATCGTTCATGTTTGTGTGTCAATGTACCACTCTTTTCTAATCCCTTTATTTTTCTTATATTCTTAATTTATCATCATAATTATTTTAACCAGAATATTAAACATCCAAATGGCTGAGTAAATCTCTCATTGGGGTGAGTTATAATTCGGGTATGTTAAGTGATTGAGAGTTTTGCTCGATGAGTATTCTTTAAATTAATATTGTGTATGTTAAACTTAATATGTCATGGATTAATGATATGTTTTGTTTAACGAGTGGTTTCCATGGATTATTGGAACCATAAATACACTACCATAAATAAGTTTTGATTGAGATTAGAACCCTAAGTTAAGTTAAGGCTTGGATTAAAGCCTTCACACTTAGGAATTCCAATCAACGTCAACTTATGACATGGGTGTTAATTTAATGCAATACAAAGTAAGGCTCAAGGATATGACATGATTAACTCCCCAATGATGAACTCACCCCAATATTTATCAATTTGGTAAATCAAACATCATCCATAAATCATTTCAATTAAGCTCTGCAAACAAACCCCCCTAATCAAAATACAATCAACTAAAAACAAACGACTATTACAAAGTATCATCGCCGAGGATTCGACCCGAGTGCTGCTATACACATTAGCAGAGCACCGGAATTTTGACTGGTCGATAGGCGACAATCGGCCGTGCGTTTCAAATGGCGCTGTTGCCGGGGATGGTGCTTTAAGTAGTCATTCGTTTCTGGTTATTGTCAAAAAACCCAAAAAAAAAAAAACAAAATTTAAAAAAAAATTGAAAAAAAAACACAAATAAAAACCCGTCTTCCTCTTAAAAATCATAAACTGAAAAAAATAAAAAGAAAAAACCCGTGTTCCTCTTTCTTCCAAAATCTCTCTGAATGCCCCGTAGCCTTCCAAACAATCCCTTGGATTTGTTTGACCCTGAAATTGAGCGAACACTTTACCAACTTAGGAGGAACATAATAGATACTCAAATAATTCAAGAACCAGTCCTCATCCAACCAATTGAAATTGAAATGGCCAATCCTAGGGAACAAACCCTAAAAGAACTCGCTACCCCTGATATGAATTACCAACCTCTTGGTATTCAATATCCAAACATAGAGGCTGACTTCGAACTCAAGTCGGGTTTGATTCATCTTCTTCCTCATTTCCATGGTCTAGCTGGTGAGGATCCTCATCTTCACCTCAAAGAGTTCCAAGTGGTCTGCTCAATCATGAAACCTCAAGGGGTTTCTGAAGAAAAAATCAAGCTTAGAGCTTTCCCCTTTTCCCTAGAAGATTCTGCCAAGTCTTGTCTCTACTACCTCCCACCTAGTTCCATAAACTCATGGGTTGACATGAAGAGACTTTTCCTTGAGAAGTTCTTTCCCGCTTCCCGAACAACTTCTATCCGAAAGGAAATAAGCGACATCTGTCAATTCCCTAATGAATCACTCCATGAGTATTGGGAGAGGTTCAAAAAGCTTGTGGAAACTTGTCCACACCATTAAATCCCTGACCAACTCCTGATCCAATACTTCTATGAGGGGTTATTGGCTGTGGAGCGAACTCTCATTGATGCCGCAAGTGGCAGTTCTCTTGTTGACAAAACTCCTGCAGCTGCACGAGAACTCATAAGCAACATGGATGAAAACACGCAACAATTCCCTACTCGAGCACATGCTCAAGTGAAACAAGCCCAAGAGAATCAATCCATAGAGCCCAACAAAATGACTGAGTGGATGAGTGAACTTACAGGTCTTGTGCGTCAACTAGCTGTGGCTTCCAAAGCCCCAAACTCCTCTCCCCAACAATCTCTTTTCACTGGGCCTGTCCAGAACTGTGGAATCTGCAACTCACCAACTCATCCGACTGACACATGTCCACAACTTCAAGATGGTCCATCTGATTCATCTAGTCCAATGGAGCTCAATGCGGCATATTCTCAGCGAAACTTCAACCCTCAACAACCAGGTCAGTTTGTTAGAAACTTCAACCAACCCCACTCTGAGCCCTTCTATTCTACCTTTAACCCACCTCTGAGGTATGGTAATCCCATTTCTCATCCTCCTCAGTTCCCTCATCAAAATCCAAACCAGTTCCAATATGGTCAAAGTGGTGGTAACATCCATAAACCTTATCCTTTTGTTCCTCAACCCCAAAAGAACAATCCTCCTCCTGGATTCCACTATCCTAACGAGCCTTCCCAATTCCCCACCCAATACAATCGCTTTCCCAAGAACCAAAATCAAGGCCAACCCAATTTGGGACAAGCCTCTTCTTCTAAACAACCATGGGAAAGTGCTGTAGAGGATCTTGCTTCCTTCACCCGTTCTAGCCTCAAGAACATTGAAACCCAAATAGTTCAACTTGCATCCCACCTTACCCAGCAACAACCATCCAATTCATCCCAACTACCAGCTCAACCATTACCCAACCCTAAGGGTAATGTAAGTGCAATTTCACTTAGATTGGGAAAGCAAATTGCTATGCCCCATGCTGATTCCTCTACCTCCCCTTTCGATGTTGATCTAGAAAATGAAAAGAACAAAAAGCTGGAAAAGGAACTTGAATCCACTCCTTCACCTCCTTCCATTCCTCTAAGGAACCCAATTCCTTTTCCTCAAGCCATCTCTAAGCCTAAGAAGTCCTTTGAACCTGATCCTGAAATGCTTGACATGTTTAGACGTGTTGAAGTGAACATCCCCCTCTTAGATGCCATCAAACAAATCCCTAAGTATGCCAAGTTTCTTAAGGAATTGTGCACCCATAAGAGGCAACTTAGGAACATTGAAAATGTTTCAACCCAACAGTCCATTCCCATGAAGTGCAAAGATACAGGGACTTTCACGGTTCCATGTCAAATAGGGAGTTCCAACTTTGATGATGCACTCATAGATCTTGAAGCCTCAATAAATGTCATGCCCAAATCCATTTTCTCCAACCTTGGTCTAGGTCCCTTGCACCCAATGGGTGTTGTCATTCAATTAGCCAATCGAAACACTGCCAGTCCTGAGGGGATAATTGAGGATGTTCTTGTTCGGGTCAATGATCTTATCTTCCCAGCTGATTTCTATGTCCTTGACATGGAAGGTGAGACGACCTCTTCTCGATCTCCCCTAATTCTAGGAAGACCATTCCTCATGACTTCTAGAACCAAGATCGATGTCCATTCGGGCATATTATCCATGGAATTTGGTGACCAAGTGGTCAAGTTCAACATTTTTCAAGCCATGCGATACCCATCAGAGAATCACTCTGCATTCTCAATCCAAGATTCCGAGGACACTTCTAAGAGTAAATTGAACCCCATTACATCATGTTCATCCTGTTCTGAAGAGATAGGATGTTGTGAAATCTGCACCATGATTAACAAAGTCATAAATGGTGAAGTTGATGTAGACCTCTCATTCATAGAATCCATCAATTTAGAGGAAATTGAAAACTCTCTTGAATCCCACATCAACTCTGATCTCTACTGCTCCACCTTGGACAGCATTGAGAAAAATGAATATGAAGAAAATGAAGTCCCTTCCTCCATTTCTGAGTTGTCTAGCCCAAAAGTGAAAGATGGGATTGATCTGAAACCTCTTCCTGCACACCTGAAATATGCATTCCTCTTCTATGATCACTCATATCCTGTCATTTTCTCTACCACACTTACTGAAACAGAGGAGTCCAAACTTGTTCAAGTATTAGAGGAAAAAAAAGGCCTTAGGTTGGACCCTAGATGACATACCAGGAATCAACCCTGCCCTTTGCATGCATCACATCCATCTTGAGGAATCATCCAAACCAATTAGACAACCACAAAGAAGACTCAATCCACTCATCCTTGAAGTAGTTAGGGAATAGATCACCAAGCTTCTTCAAGCTGGTATTATCTACCCAATTTCTGATAGTGAATGGGTTAGTCCAATTCAAGTTGTACCTAAGAAGGGTGGGATAACTGTTGTCACAAATGAACATGGAGAGGTAGTCACAACTCGAGTGAAGAACAAATGGCATGTATGTATCGATTATCGAAAATTGAATGCTGAAACACGAAAAGATCACTACCCTCTTCTATTCCTTGATCAAATGCTAGAAAGATTAGCCAGAAAGTCACACTATTGCTTTCTTGATGGATACACCGACTATTTTCAAATCCCAATCTCACCTCAGGACCAAGAAAAGACTACTTTCACATGCCCCTTTGGAACATATGCATATAGAAGAATGCCTTTTGGCCTTTGTAATGCTCCTGCAACATTCCAGCGGTGTATGATGAGTATCTTTTCTGAATTAATTGAGAATTGCATGGAGGTCTTCATGGATGACTTTACCATTTATGGCGAGTCATTTGAATCTTGCTTACATTCACTCTCTTTGGTCCTTCAAAAGTGTGTCAAGTGCAACCTTGTGCTGAATTTTGAAAAATGTCACTTCATGGTTTCAAATGGGATTGTTCTAGGGCACATAATTTCTCAAGAGGGTATCCAAGTTGATCCAGCCAAAATTGAGGTGATCCAATCACTTCCTGAACCCAAATCAGTTCGAGACATTTGGTCCTTCCTTGGTCATCCCAGTTTCTATCGGCGATTCATTCAGAACTTCAGCAAGATTTCCCTCCCACTCACTCGTTTACTTCAAAGTGATGTCACATTCAATTTTGATGAGGCTTGCAAGAGAGTCTTCATTGAACTCAAATCTGCTCTCACATCTGCTCCAATAATCCAACCCCCAGATTGGTCCTTACCATTTGAATTGATGCGTGATGCTTCTAATAGGGCCATTGGGGCTGTTCTTGGTCAAAGAAGAGAAAACATTCCTCATGTCATCTTTTATGCCTCAAAAACATTGGATGAAACTCAATCACACTACACTGTGACGGAAAAAGAACTTTTAGCTGTGGTTTTTGCCTTGGATAAATTCCAGCCCTATCTCTTAGGTGCCAAAATCATCATCTTCACAGACCACTCAGCATTAAAGTTCTTACTTAAGAAAAGTGATTCCAAACCAAGGCTAATAAGATGGATTTTAATGCTCCAAGAGTTTGACCTTGTGATAAAAGATAAACCTGGAAAAGAAAACCCTGTGGCTGACCACCTGAGTAGAATTTCTAATTCTTCTCATTCTGAAATAATTGATCCTGAATTTCCAACTGAACACCTCTCATCTCTCACTCCAAAGTTACCATGGTATGCCCCAATTGTCAATTACTTGGTTTCTGGTGTTTTCCCTGAATATTTTTCAAAATAACAAAAATAAAAGATGAAAAGTGATTCAAAGCATTATTTTTGGGAAGATAATAAACTTTGGAAAACTGGGGCTGACATGGTAATTAGGAGATGTGTTGATGAAACTGAACAATCCTCCATCTTGAAATTCTGTCACTCAATGCCTGGAGGTGGCCACTTTGGACTACAAATGACTTCTCGAAAGGTCCTAGATTCTGGATTCTTTTGGCCTTCACTCTTCAAGGACTCACACGAGTTCTGTCAATCATGTCCCACTTGCCAAAAGTTTGGCACAATTTCCAAAAGAAACGAAATGACTCAAAATCCATTAATCTTCTGTGAGCTTTTCGATGATTGGGGCATCGATTTCATGGGACCTTTTCCCCCTTCCAATGGATTATCCTACATTCTCCTTGTCGTTGACTATGTTTCTAGGTGGGTCGAGGCCAAACCCACTAGGAAAGATGATGCTCAAACTGTGAGTGAGTTCCTCAAAACCCATATCTTCCATTGATTCGGAACACCACGTGCTTTGATAAGTGACTTAGGAACTCATTTCTTTAATAGAACCATGGAGTCACTTTTGAAAAAGAATGGGGTTGTACATAAAACATCCATTGCATATCACCCTCAAACAAATGGAATGACTGAACTTTCTAACAGAGAAGTGAAAAGAGTGCTTGAAAGAATTGTTAAGCCCACAAGAAAAGACTAGCCCGATAGACTCGGTGAAGCACTTTGGGCCTATCGAACAGCCTAAAAGACACCCATTGGGATGTATCCATTTAGGCTAGTTTTTGGTAAATCCTGTCATTTACCAGTTGAAATCCAACATAAGTCATTTTGGGCTGTCAAAACTTGTAATTTTGATTGTGAAAAATATGGTGAAGAAAGATTGTTGCAGTTGACTGAATTGGAGGAGCTTCGACTCGATTCGTATGAGAACTCCATTCTCTACAAATAAAAGGCAAAGTCACTCCAAGACAAGAACATTCTTCAAAAGGTATTTCATGAAGGTGAAAAGGTAATTCTCTTCAATTCTCGATTTCGACTTCACCCAGGTAAGCTCAATTCTCGTTGGGATGGACCTTTTATTATTACTAATGTTTACCCATTTGGTGCAGTGAAAGTCCAAGACCCTTCTTCAAAAAGAACATTCACGGTAAATGGACACCGGTTAAAGCATCACCATGAGAGGCCATTCACTTCAGGTTCCACATCGACTTCCATTGACCCACCACTAGATGGAAACATCGACCCACCAAATCCAAACCAGGGGGCACCTCTTTCCCTTTAACTCTCTCTCTCCTCAATATCTCTTCCCTCTCTTCTTCTCTCTATTTCTTCTTCTTCCTCTCTCCCTCTCATTTTTTTACAACATTCTTCCGAAACCTTTTTTCTATTTTCTCTTTTGTGTGGATGTGTCATTAAAAATAAAAAAATTTTAAAAAAATTAATTAAAAAAAATGAAAATTAAAAAAAAGGGGTGTCATAATTACTCATCATCCAATATTGAAATTCTGTCCAACCATTTTGGGGAGTCAAAAGGCTTGTTTTAAACTCAAATATATTGAATTTTTATCTCAAACTTGGGTAAACAATTTTGTGTCAATAACAAACATTTTGAATGAACAATTTTTGGTGGAAAATGATTCTCCCCTACCGTGAGGAATAACATTAGCCTTCATGCCAAGGTCATCTATGGCCATCTTTTTCATTGTGTGTCTTCACCACTGATTGTGATTCTTGAGTTTGTGGACCTTCGAGCTGAATTTCCATCTTTTGTGTGCATTAATATGATAGAGGCATTTTCTAAGCCACATGAGAATCAGAATAGCCAAATAGCCTCCCGTTACCCTTACATTGATCCTACTTTTGAAAGCCCCTTTAAGCCTATAAAAACCTTTCTTTTGATATCCACATTACAAGCCTAATACCTTGTCCCACCCAACATCTTCATGGATTTTCAATGTACAATTTATTGAAATTTAAGTGTGGGGGGAATGGACTTCATTTTTGGGCGTACTTTCATTGATTTCCAATGTGTCATCATATGCTTGAGGGCAAGAATCCATTAAAGTGTGGGGGAGAGGTTGTAATTCTGTGAGCTTTGGGGTGTATATGTGTAATTGCCATTTGTACAAAAGTCATTGAAAAGTGTTAAAAAAAAATTAAAAAAATTATATTAAAAAAAATGAAAAAAAATGGAATGGGTTGTGTCTTGGGTGGGTCAAAAATCATTCATCACCAACCTTTGATCTTGTTATAACTACTAAAATTAGTTCCATGAGGAGATCAATCATGGGTTGGGAGATGACTGTGATACTTGTTTCAATCACAACTTTTGAAAAAAAAGCAAAAAGAGAGAAAAAAAGAACACTTGAATCATCTTGTATTGTGTCATTATTGGAAGTATTCCATGTTGTACATATTCCATCATCTCACCCTATTCCATTTTCTATATCCCTCACTATTCATTCATCACACATTCATGCCCTTGTAAATATGTGTTTCTATTTCCTTTCAAATCAAATTTCAAAAAAAATGTGCATTGATTTTTCCATGTTGGTGTTTTTAACCCCTCTTTTACTTTGGAAATTATATACCTACCGTCCCATAGACACTGAAAAACCCCTTAAAATATATCTTGATTCTTGTACACATTAGATTTGGGAATGGAAGCTGAGAGCTCTTACAAACTCTTGATTTTCACTTTTTGTTGGTGAATAAGTGAACCTCCTAAAATACATTTTTATCATCTTGACAGAAGTAAGTTTTGAGTGCCTACATTTTCCAATTCAAACCTTGAACATGAAAAAATTAATTGTTTCTGATGCATTATTGTGAACCAAATTTGTGATGGAATTCAATATGGATGAGTGAAATAGTCTAAACCTTCCCTGATTGGAGAAAACAAAATTTTAATATTTGATGGTGAGTGAAAATGATTTTGCCATGTTTTTATATTTGTTGCACATGAGGACATGCACAAAACTAAGTGTGGGGGAGTTGATGTTATTAATATTTTCATGACTTATTATATTTCCCCTTTACTGATTTTATATGAAATGTTCATAATTTGTGTGAAATATTAATGTTTTAATATTAAATATAATTTTTGAGCATTTTTAGAAGTAGTCCAATTGAGTCAGTTTAATGTTTTAATAATAACTGTCACTATACGGATCCAAATTGTGTGGTTCTTGTTTTTTAGGATTATCCTTTCAATATATAACATTTCATTAGAAGGAACCATGATCCAATTCTGCCATTGGAAAGGACATATGGTCCTCACAAACAAGACCAAAGAATCTGTGAACAAACTAGACCAGCCTTGAAGATTGATTTACTGGGCTCAATACAGAAGTCCAAAAACATTAACTTTCCACAATAATTCGGGGGACACTATATGTCATCTTGGATAAAAATTTCAAGGCCCAAATCCAAGTACAAGGGGCCCAAATAAAGCTTTGAAGTCCAGCCCACCATTCTGGACGAGAATTAAAATCAGTATAGTATGCATGACATATCTCATGATGTAAGCATCAAATCGAGCTGATATTTTTCAGTGTGAAAGAGGCGATATAGGTGGCCGACTTTGTTGAAGAAACAATTCGTATTTTAAGGCATCTTCATATTCAAAAACCCTTTCACATTATGGACTTCAAAAAGACTGGATTGAAATGGACAGTTTAATTTTGTTTAATCAACCGGCCATATCTTTCGATCCTTACGTGAAAATGACTCCAAAGTTTGAGAGTAGTCGGCCAACATTATTTTATACAACTTTGAAGAAGGAGATATTTGAAGATTCGGCTGTATGAATAGCCAAATTAGCGATACAAGTAGAGGGACAGATTGGGAATGCAAAAAGTCCACTCCTTGGGCTATAAATACTCTCCCCTTCTCTCCTCGAGAGGGGTTGGCATTTAAGAAGAGAGGATATCATATTGGCACGACCAAAGCCTTTCCAAAGGCTTGGGAGGACCTTCCATACTAAAGTTTTCACTTGAGAGACCTTTACTCTTCTCTTTGTTTTCACTTACTTTTGTGTTCTTCATTTTTGTAATCTTGTAATTCTCTTTCTTTGTAATTCTGTTTTAATGCAAGTTACTTCTTCAATATCTCTTATTCTCATCCACCTTATGTAGTTTAATATTTATGTTCCTAAAATAGTTTAAATTCAGTTGAATCCCCTTCCCTTATTTTGCTTCCTCATTCAATCGAAAATCCGTTTTTAATTATCATCATCGTTCGTGTCTGTGTGTCAACGTACCACTCTTTTCTAATCCCTTTCTTTTTCTTCTATTCTTAATTTATCATCATAATTATTTTAACCAGAATATTAAACATACAAATGGATGAGTAAATCTCTCATTGGGGTGAGTTATAATTTGGGGATTTTAAGTGATTGAGAGTTTTGCTTGCTGAGTATTCTTTAAATTAATATTGTGTATGTTAAACTTAATATGTCATGGATTAATGATATGTTTTGTTTAACGAGTGGTTTCAATGGATTATTGGAACCATAAATACACTACCATAAATAAGTTTTGATTGATATTAGAACCATACGTTAAGTTAAGGCTTGGATTAAAGCCTTCACACTTAGGAATTCCAATCAACGTCAACTTATGACATGGGTGTTAATTTAATGCAATACAAAGTAAGGCTCAAGGATATCACATGCTTAACTCCCCAATGATGAACTCACCCCAATCTGTATCAATTTGGTAAATCAAACATCATCCATAAATCATTTCAATTAAGCTCTGCAAACAAACCCCCCTAATCAAAATACAATCAACTAAAAACAAATGACTATTACAAAGTATCATCGCCGAGGATTCGACCCGAGTGCTGCTATACACATTAGCAGAGCACTGGAATTTTGATCGGTCGATAGGCGACAATCGGACGTGCGTTTCAACACACCAGGCCTAGCACCCCTCAGAGGTCGCTATTGATGGTTGTTCGCGCCATGAACAATGTAATGTCTAGACGCATGTTGAACAACATCCGATTAAACTTCTATAGGGCCTCTGGCATGTCCGCCCCAACCACCATTTCCACCTTCCCCTCCGCCCATACCTTTTATTTCTCCTTTATGTAGTTGTACGTCTATTCCAATTGCTCCATCTCAAACCCTCCCTGGTATTACTCGTCGTTTGTGAACCTGTCATGTACCAAAGTATATGAATTTAAAGATAATAAATCCTCACATCCATACACAAATCATCTTCTCCAAAATCTATTCATTACCTGGGGGAGGCGCCGATGAGGATGAGCATGGCGAAGTGGTCAGGGCATCAGATGGAGGCCATGATCCCAACCATGGCAGAGAGGGACTGGGAAACCAGGGTGCAACGGTGGAGTTTTAGGGCTTCTATAATGGCAATGTGGTCATCCACCTAGCCGTCAAGGGTGCTGTAGAGGTGGAAGTCAAAGAGATCAGTATTGACGCAGTCGGCATAGGAGAGGTCGAAGAGGACGACATGACATGTGGGGAGGAAGTAGGGGAGGATGCACCGCCATGCTGACTGCTCCGTCCCAAAGCTGTGGGCGAGAACTACAACCCTCTCGCTGACTCTGACCATCTGAACATTGAATGCACTCAGTAGGAATTCGTTCATTTGACTGGTGCCAAATATGGAGGGCGATGGGATACGACGGGCGGTGGTGGGGACATAGACAGGTAGGAGATCAGGTCCCTGCATATGAGGAATTGAAGGTGAGTTTTTTTAAAATATGTTTTTTTAATTTTATTTTTTTAACAGGTTAGGTTAAAAGTTTTTTTAAAAATACATCATGATAGAAGCTCTCACCCAGGGCTCCATTTTATAAGAGGGATTATCCTGTAAATCATTCTGCATTTCCGATGTGGGATTCTAGTTCTCCCTTTCCTATGCAGAACATTATGCATTTCTGATGTGGGATTCTGTTTCAAGTATGTGGCTTTGGAAGACTATAAAATATAAAATATAAGAACAATATAAATGAAACTTAAAACACGGAATAAACATATAAGAAATAGTTGAAAACAAAAAGATTTTCTTAAAAACCATTGATGGAAAATAATTTATAATGTTTCAAAGGAATCTGCATGAAACTTAAAAATGTTTCAAATATGTGACTTTGAAAGCCTATAAAATATAAACTACAAGACTAACATAAATAAAGCTTAAAAAATTATTAAACATATAACAAATAGTTGAAAATTAAAATATTTTTTCAAAAAATGTGGATAGAAAATAATTTATAGGTATTCAAAGACACCTACTTGAAACTTAAAAATGTTTCAAGTACGTGACTTTGAAAGTCTATAAAACATAAACTATAAGACCAATATAAATGAAACTTATAACATAGATTAAACATATAACAAATAGATGAAAATAAAAAAATAATAATAAATGCTGATGAAAAATAATTTATAAGCTTTCAAAGACACCTACTTGAAACTTAAAAATGTTTCATGTTTGTGCCTTTGAAAGCCTATAAAGAATAAATTATAAAACCAATATAAATGAAACTTAAAACATTGATTAAACATATAATAAATTATTTAATTAGTTAATTAATAATTAATAATTACTAATTTATAATTAGTAATTACAATGAATACTGAATAATTAATAGTTATAATGAATACTTATAATGAATAATTATAATGAATATCTATAATGAATAATTATATTACTAATTAACTAATTAATTATTATATAATAATTTTTAATAATTACTAATTTATAATTATAATGAATAATTATATTACTAATTAACTAATTAACTATTATATAATTAATAATTATATTACCAATTAACTAATTAATTATTATATAATAATTTTTAATAAATACAAATTAATAATTATAATGAATAGTTATAATTTATAATTATATTACTAATTAACTAATTATAAAAAGGGCCTCACATTATCTTTCTCAAGAAATTAACTAATTAACTATTATATATTTAATAATTATATTACCAATTAACTAATTAGTTATTATATAATTAATGATTAATAATTAATAATTAACTAATTAATAATTATATAATTAATAATTATATTACTAATTAACTAATTAATTATTATATAATTAATAATTATATTACTAAATAACTAATTAATTATTATATAATTAATAATTATGTTACTAAATAACTAATTAATTATTAAATAATTAATAATTATATTATTAATTAACTAATTATATTATTAATTAACTAATTATATCACTAATTAACTAATTAATTATTATATAGTTAATCATTAATAATTACTAATTAACTAACTAATTATTATACAATTAATAGTCATATAATTAATAATTATATTAGTAATTAATAATGAATAATTATAATGTATTTTTATAAAGAATAATTATATTACTAATTAACTAATTAACTATTATATAATTAATAATTGCATTACCAATTAACTAATTAATTATTATATAATAATTTTTAATAAATACTAATAAATAATTATAATGAGTATTTATAATTTATAATTATATTACAAATTAAATAATTATAAAAAGGTCCTTGGCTCTAACTTTCTCAAAAAATTAACTAATTAACTATTATATAATTAATAATTATATTACCAAATACCTAACTAATTATTAAATAATTAATAATTATATTACTAATTAACTAATTATATTACAAATTAACTAATTAATTATTACATAATTAATTATTAATAATTGATAATTAAATAACTAATTATTATACAATTAATAGTTTTATAATTAATAATTATATTAATAATTAATAATTTATAATTATAATTAGTAATTATAATTAATAATTATAATTACTAATTATAATTACTAATTATAATTAATAATTATAATGAATAATTATAATTTAGAATTATATTACTAATTAATTAATTAACTATTATATATTTAATAATTATATTTCCAATTAACTAATTAATTATTATATAATAATTTTTAATAATTACTAATTATTAATTATAATGAGTAAATAAAATTTATAATTATATTACTAATTAACTAATTAACTATTATATACTGAATAATTACATTACTAATTAATTGGTTAATTATTATATAAATAATTATTAATAATTTCTAATTAACTAATTAATTATTAACTAATTAATCATTAGTAATATTAATTTAAGAATTAAATAATTTATTATATGTCTAACCCATGTATTAACTTTAAATTATATCGGTCTTATAGTTTATATTTTATAGTCTTTCAAAGCCACATACTTGAATCATTTTTAAGTTTCAAGTAGGTGGTTTTGAAAGTTTATAAATTATTTTTCATGAACATTTTTTAAGAAATTCTTTTTATTTTCAACTATTTGTTATATTTTTATTCATGTTTTATGTTTCATTTATATCAGTCTAATAGTTTATATTTTAAGGCTTTCAAAGTCACATGCTTGAAACATTTTAAAGTTTCATATAGGTGTCTTCGAAAACTTATAAATTATTTTCCATCAACATTTTGAATGAAATTATTTTTATTTTAAACTATTTTTTATATTTTTAATCCATATTTTATGTTTCATTTATATTGGTCTTATAGTTTATATTTTATAGTCTTTCAAAGTCACATACTTGAAAAATAATCCCATATCAGAAATGTAGAATGTTTTCCACAAGGGAGAACCAGAACCCCACATCAGAAGTACACAATGATTTCTAGGGTAAGCTCTCTTATTAAAGGGAGCCATGGGTGAGAGCTTCTGTCATAATCCAGACTGTTGTAATGGAAGTACTACTGGATTTTAAATAACGGATAAATTCTCCTGAAAAATTTATTTTATATTTTTGTTTTGTTTATATATATATATATATAGACGAAAAAAAACAAAAATATTAAAAATATATATTTTTTTGTTTTAGGGGAAAGGAGGAATCATGGATGCAGCCTTTGTGGCACATTTTTTTAAAAAAATTAACCCAACATGTTTTACAAAATTATTTAAAAAAAAGTTATAAAAAATCACTCTTGTGCTCATGATGGTGAATATTTTATACAAAAAGAAAAGAAAAAGAAAAAAACGATCACATACCGATGATGATGACATAACTCCCAATCGTTGTGGATGGACGGACATGGGACAAACCCAAACAAATTAAATAAAAAATATATAGTTATTTTTTATACTCCCAAAGGATATTTAATCATATTTATTTATATTTAATTTATATCTTACCTGCATGATTTTATTTTATAACTCCTACTACTGAGTTTTATTTAGGTAATGGTTTAGATGTACATTAAAAAAATGGAAAGGTTTATCTGACACCTCATATTTGCACGGTATAAAAATACTAAAAAAATTACTATGGGCTACCCATTCAATGAACCTATCCATCTCTCATCTCCCACATCTCTTTATCTTCCTCGTCAATAAGTATCATTAAATTTTATTTTTTGAAATAAAATTAACATTCATCAATTTCATTTTTTATTTTTTTATTTTATACATATTATTTGTTCGTTTTACAATATGTTTCTTTTGTATTTCTATAGTTTTTTTTAAAATGGGTTTAATGTTTTAATGTATAGAGTAATAAGTGTTAAAAAAAGGTACATAGAATTGTGAGGTTCTCCATTTCACCAAGAAATGTGAACGCGATTTGTAGTTCTATTTTTTCCACCCAGGAAGCATGAACCTCATTCAAGTTTCCTTCAAAAAATTTAAAAAGGAGGCTTCAATGTGATTCAAGCCTCTTTAATCTTTTAATAAGTTAGAATTTCTATTTATAATTTTAATTATGTAATTCTATTTATTTATTTTGTTTGTATGATTTATTTATTTAATATGTATGGATGTATGGATTTATAAATTATTGTACTTTGTGTGATTTAAATCATGAATGAGTTATTATTTTTTGTATGGTTTAATTTAAATTGAATGATTTAGGAAATTTAAATATGGTGTTTATATAATTTAAATTTTATTTATAAATTATAATTTAGATTTTGGGAAATAATATTGTTTTAAAAAATGTATATATTTGTAATTTAAATGGAAATTAATTATATTTGAATAGATTTATATGTATATAATATATATTATATTTAAAGAAACATAAATTTAAATTATAATATTCCATACACAAAGATCAATAATGTGAATCTCGATAATATGTTATAAAAATTTATTATTAAAAAAATAGTAGTTATATTAAGTATCATATTTAAATTTATTTAAATATTTGTATAATATCATGTTTGTTAACGGTATAAAAAGTTTACTATAAATAATAATTTTAAATTATATTAATTATAAATAATTATTATTCCAAGTAATAATGTATAAAATATAATTACTTAAAGTTTGGAAAGTAGAAATACTACAAAAATTTTATATATACATATATAATTTCATAAAATTGAAAATAGCATAAGTTTACAATATTTTTATTGTTATTATGTAAGTGTAAATAATATTACTTTTATTAATTAAATTAAATTAAATTTATTATTAATAATATTTCCAGTATTTACGTATAAATTAATAATATTTATATTTAGAACACTATTGTTGTTTATCAAATAATATGTAATTAAAATATTAATAAATAAAGTTGAATATATTTAAATTTGTATATATTTATGTTATATTACATATATATATTATTTTATATTATATCTAAAGTAAAATAAAGTTGAATTATAATATTCGATACACATAGGTAAATAGAGTGAATATACCTACACACACATTGAAAAGTTTAGATTTTGGAAAGCAGGTAATATAAACATATCGATACATATATAGATATTTATTATATATTGGATACAATTATTGGTAAATTTATATAATATGTAAAAAATAATAAGTATCTCAAAAAACATGTTATGAGTACTGTGTGGGGACTGATTTTGAGATGACCAACCAATGCATAATTGAAATTACATGTCTTTTTTGTGTATGTGCTTATATAATTTGTAATAATTGCATTTTATTTTCCTCATTGATGACCCACAATTCATCTCTCTCTCTAAGTATGTAATAACCTGTGTGTCTGCATAAAAAATGTCACTACTACAAAGTCTGGAATGAGCGACCACCAAAAGAGTTTGCTGATGGGATTTAGAGGCCACCAATCAGTCGCCTTTGACAATCACAATTGGCGGTCACCATTGGGAAGATGGTAAAGAGTATTAGAGACCGCCAATGTTTGTCTCTATATGCCCTCCCCTAGACAACAATAGTAGCAATCGTTAGGAACATCATTGGTGACCACTAATGGATTGAGAAAATATAGACTATAGCAACTGCCTATGTTGGTCGCTATAGCCCCTTCCCTGGACGGACATTATAGCAGTCACGAGGAACATCATTGGTGGCTACTAATGGATTAGGAAAATATGGACTATAGCGACCGCCTAGGTCAGTCTCTATAGGCCCTCCCTCGGACAACCATGGTAGCGTTCACTGAGAACATCCTTGGCATCCCATGATAGATCAGGAAAATATGGACTATAGCGACCCCCTATGTCGATCGCTAATACTATATGATTAGAAAAACTTTTGTGACTGCCAACGGGGGTCGCTAATCTACAAGTTTTGTTAAAAAAAACTACAGCATGATAGATTCCGAATAACCAAAACTATAAAACAGCATGTAACCAAAACAGTAAAACAACCTACATAGATTGTTTGTTTGCATGGAGTTCCATATACTATAGTATCTAATATTGATCCTTGGTTTACTTGTCACTTTTGGAGATGACTTTAGGAGGAACTGAGATCTATGGTTCATTTGAGTATGACATATCATTCGTAGTATGATGGAAAAATAGAGAGAGTTATACATATTCTTAAGAATATGATTCACGTCTATGTTCTCGAATTTTATGGGGCTTGGGATGACCATTTGGGACCAGTTGAGTTTTCTTATAATAGTAGTTAATAGTCTGTGCTGCTTCAGCGGTGGTGTAGTGGTTCAAGGACGAGGGCCATAACAGTGACGTTTGATGAGGTATGGGGTTCGATTCTTAGGAGCCCTATCTTGTGGGGATTTCTGCCTCCCCTGCTCGGATCACCATATCAGGTCACCTAGTGTCTCATCGGGTGGGAAGAAGGGCACATACCACCTAGCTGATGGATTTCTATGTCGAACCATTGCTGATCAGACAGTTAACCCATGGGATGCTCTTCCACCCCAGCTAGCAATGGTTCCTTCCTGACTGGGTCTTGTTTGGATGACCTCTTCATGGGAAGGGGGTTCCTGGGTGTGGTGGGTTCGAAAATCCACTCCCAGTGATTCCCTTTTAAAATAAAAGAAAAATAGTTACCAGTCTATGATCAGAATGGATCCTTTTGAGTCCTTGTATGGTCGACCTTGTAAATCTTTATTGTGTTGGCCATATATTAAAAATATTTCATTAGTTAGATCGTTCTCGATCTAAGAGACAACAACAAATATTGATTTGATTCATTATAAAATATTAATGGCGCAGAGCTAATATAAACCTTATGCTGACTATCATTGCGGACCTTTGGAATTTTTAGTTTGTTATCAGGTATTCTTGAAAGTTTCACCTCAGTTCGGTCATCGATAGATTTGGAGGAAAGAGAATATTTCTCCTCATTTTGTGGGACCTTTTGAGATTATTGATTAGGTGGGGAATCTATATTACCATTTATAACTTTCTCCACATTTAACGTCGATACATAATGTGTTTCATGTATTGTAGCTTTGAAAGTATCTTTCTGTTCCATCTCATGTTTTGAACATTAATCTTGATACTGAACTTGATTTATCCATAACTGAGCATCTAGTCATGATAGTTTTTCTCGAACTAGGGTACTTCATGGGAGAATGATATCTTTGGTTTGATTTCTATGGTAGCACGGTTTTGATACTCATGAGACTTGGGAGAGATAGGCACTGATGAGAGAACAATGACCTCATCTTTTGTCGTGGAATCTTCTTAAGAGGCTTTTTTGGGAAAAAAGTTTCTATGTTGGGTGGGGGGGGGTTGTAACATCCTATTAATTTTTTCATATAATTATCAACCCCTATTTTGATCATAGTTTTTTTGAGTCTCATATAAGGGTGTTTCAAGAAGAAATTTTAAACTTTTTAGAACTTTCTAGGTTGTGCACATTTGGTGCACGATTTTTTCAAACTGTTCACCCTTCCTGAGTAAACCGTGAAAACCCAAATATGAGGGTTTTAATGGTTGGTGCATGGATTGAAAAATCGTACACCCACCTAGTAGAAACCTTGAACCCCACCACAAGGGTGTAGGATTAGGGAACACACTTTTTTTAATCATTTGTCCCTACCTATCTCACCACGCATATGATAAATTTTAATTCCAAAATTTTATTTTAAAATCTCAAAACCCCCAGTTTGAGTGCCCAATGAGCCCCTTTGACCCAAACCTGATTTATTCTTCCTTAGAGGCTCCCTGTAGTTTCTTTTGTATCCTCTAAACCCTTTATTAAGTAGATTGAAGCTAGGAAAACACCGTTTGATCTCCTACAAGTATATGAGTCTTCTTCTCTTGGTCTTTCAAAATCTCTTCCTCTCTCCTCCTTAGGGTTTGATAGATCATTATGTTGTGGGATGATATAATCTCCATTTTTTTAGATATTAAATCAAGGTTTGATCCTTGGATCTCCATTTTTGACGTTCTTCATTGGCTAATCTCATTACAGAAGTTGTGTTATGTGATCTCGTGATCTATGGTAGGTGGTTCCGTTTGAGATTGGAAAATTGATATAACCTTAAATTGATAAATTTAAATTAAATTGCTTTTAATTGGATTATTAAAAAGCTAATTCACATTGAATTGGGATTTGGAATTTCTTTGACATGAAATTTGGGAAAACCTCTAATTCCATTGAATTGGGGTGTGATTATGGAAATTTGATGAAAATTATGAAATTAAATTGTGGAATTAAATTATAGAATTGATATTTGAAATGTATTTTAAAATTTTATTTGAGAAAAATGGAATGAATTTTTTTGATAATAACCTTGGTTGGTTTTATCCTATAAAAGAAAAAAATTGATTAAAAACTCATTTTGGTTTTTAAATGCAAATTGGCATATTGAAGTGGAAAATGGGTTATTTGTATTTTGAACAGTTATGAGATAAATTTTCCAATATTTATTGTTGTTTGAGCGCATGAAATTCTAGGTAGTTAGTGAGTTATTTGGGACAACACTCTATTAACTCCTTACAACTTTACAAAACATAGAGAAATAGGTCACACCCCCAATTAGAAGGTGATGAGTCTTCTTTGACCAGTGTCTGAGAGACATGTGTACACATATTGTCATGATAACCTATTAGGGTGTGTGAGGATCCCATAACATAGAACTATTGTACCTATTGATAGATTACTATGTTTCTCATTTGTGATTATTTTGATATATGACATTATTTGTAAATTTTTTTACACATTCCTTGTGAATTTTAAAAAATGGTTTTATATAAAATGTTTATCAATCCGTTGTTTGAAATATTTCCAACTATTGAAATGAAAAGCATGATTTGTTTTAAATATTATCTTGAACTAACATGCATGCTTTTTTTAAAATTGAAAGATTTATTTTGTTAATTAATTGTGGAATATTATTATGGAATCCTTGGTGAGACCCTACCACACTTTTAGATCACACCATACTTGTGCCTTTGGGTGTTTTTGGGTTATCTTCTTCTAGGTTCAAGTAAATGGAAAGCGTCGCATGGAGGTGGTTCTTGTTGTTGATCCTTAGGATTAAAAGAGTTGTGTCTTGTTGGGACTTGGGTTGTTGTCTTTCAAATTTATGGTACTTTGTGGTTGTACTTTGGGTTTAGATACCTATTTGACTTCTAGTATTGTTCTTCCTATGGAGTTTTCTTTTGATCATACTGACTCTTAGCTGTTTCTTCCATTGTTTATTTGGAAAAACATTCCCATATTATCTTGTATGATGTCAGGTGCTAGTCAACAACTCATGGGGATCAGGAATGTCCTTCAGGCTATGTTAGGATCAGCTTGGTTATTAGGGTAATAGGGTATCCATGATGGTTTGTGACATTTCATCAATTGGATCTCAACCAAAATGGGATTTATCCACTCGTATGGTGAGAAAAGACAACTATACCTTGATTGAATTAGACTAAGGAAATTCATGGTCATGATTAGTTGAGTCACATATGATGTTTTTAGTTACTTGGATGAGGGGTGTGTGATGTGATCATTTGTTGGATGAATGTGATGTATTCATCAACTAGGTCAGTATTTTTTAGAGAATTAAGAAAGTATGACATTGACTATACTTGATTGACATTATTCCACATCTAGTGATCTATCGATCTCACAAACAAATGGATTTTATAGGTATACATACAATTTATATGATAAATCTTGTGGTGGACATGTTCATTTGAGATATAAGTATGTTTGATGGAAATCACACTAGACCCCTTGGTACCTTGTGTAGTATTGATGCTTTGCTAGAAGCTGTTATTTGATCACATCTATGAAATAGGGATTTCATGTTGTTTTTCAACACTACTCACGCCGACAGGGTCACGCTGCTAGGGATTTGGATAAGGATCTAGATTTGAACAAAGTGTTTGTTTCAAAATGAAGAGAATTTGATAAATCATATCCAAAAGAGTTTTAGAATGAATCTATAAAAAGTTGTAACATTTTAGCTGAAGTATTTTTGGAATTTAAGTTCAAGTGAGAGATTTTTGGATGTGTACTTAAATAGTGGTATATCATACTCTACTATAAGATCATATATCTAGATATGATATTTATTTAATGAATATCATATAATGGGATATAATCATATAAATATACATGGGATACATCTATTTTACCCTATCATGATAAGACATATGATATGATTGTTGCATGCATAAAACACTCATCCCACACAGTTTAATCAATCATAAACCAATGGGATTGATTTATTAATGGATTTACATGGTTTCATTGTAACTATCAATTAATGTAATGCCAACGGGTAGAAATGTTTGGGATTTAACTGCTCAGAGAGTCAAGGTGTGACGTCAAGGGTCCAAGCAACGATGGTGCTGAGGAGGGATGGGGTTGTGAGGTGGGGTAGGTGGTTGTAACGCCCTGACCCCAGTTACCTAGATTCGGTGCATTATTACATAACATTGGCATGATCACAAGAATGATCAAGTCTCGAAAGACCGATTAGTTTAGTATCCATGGAATAACTAGATACTTTCATAAAGTTTACATTACATTATAAAATGAAAACTACAACAATATAATCTCCTTAGTCCACACTCATATCCCCTCATACTATCCCTACAGGTCATTCATAAAATACTTCTTCACATCATGGGAAAAATAAAACATAGAAAGGGGTGAGCTCAAATGCCCAGTAAGGATAAAAATATAGTGGAAACTTTCATAAATAAGCATAAACATTTAAGGCAATGTATAATTAAAACAAAAGGCTTTTAAAACTTGAACTTCAGTATAATATGGCAGAAATAAAATGAAATAATTCCATATACTTATTCACATGGATATTCTACTAGTCGAATAATCACATGAAATATCAATAACCACTTTCATAATGATGGAATGCATAATTCCAGACTATCATAACCACATAGCCAAGGCCTCGTGCCAAGACTACAAATAAGATTTTGTCAAGGCCTTGTGCCAAGACAGTAGTTTGTCTCATGAGACCTACCGATGCATTGAGGAGCTATAGCAGGCTCCACTCGTCACTTATTAAGTCCAATGCATTTTTCATATGAACAGGTTTAAACATAACATAAACATTCGTATTAAAACTAGCATATGAAATGTCAACACTTTTTCCATAAACCATGAATGGTATAAAAATAACACATCCACAATCAAACATATCACTCCTCCAGGATATTGCCTTCCAGCTTTCACTTGTTGACAAACCATACATATTGACACAAAATCAGCAATCTCCCTCTTCATGTTGTCCCACCAAAAATGTTCTTTCAAGTCTCTATACATTTTGGTGCTCCCAGGGTGAATAGAAAAATTGGAACTATGAGCATCGTCCAACAATTCCCTTTTTAGATCAGGTATATTGGGAACACAAAGTCTCTTCCCAAATTTTAAAATTCCATCTTCATACCCAAAGTTATTCAATCTCCCATCATTCACAGCTTTAATCTTCTTTTGAAACTCTTCATCACCGGTCTGAGAACTCTTTATCCTTTCTAGTAAAGATGGTTTGGCAACCATTTGAAAAAGTATTGATGTTTCACCTTCCATGGTAATTCCCATATCCATCTTCACTAGATCCATGAAAATAAGATCCCTTTAAATTCTCATCATGTTCAAAACTCCATGATATTTTCTTCTCAAAGTATCTGCCACCTTATTTTCCTTCCCTGGGTGGTAGTTTATCATGCAATCATAATCCTTGAGTAGTTCAAGCCATCTCCTTTGCGTCATGTTGAGTTCTTTTTGTGAGAAAATATACTTCAAACTCTTTTGATCAGTATAAATCTCACATTTTTCACCATAGAGGTAGTTCCTCCATATCTTTAAAGAAAAGATCACAGCTGCTAACTCGAGATCATGAGTAGGATAGTTTTTCTCAAGAATTTTCAACTGTCGTGATGCATAGGCAATAACCCTATCATTCTGCATAAGGACACAACCAAGTCCTTTCTTTGATGCATCACTATAAATAACGAACCCATCATTCCCCGATGGTAGAGTCAATATAGGATCATTTACTAATATTCTCTTCAGTTCTTCGAAACATTTTTCACACTCTTTTGTCCAAACAAATTTAACCCCCTTACGTGTGATCTTTGTTAATGGGTTAGCCAATCAGGAAAAATTATGGACGAAACACCGATAATAACCTGCTAAACCAATAAAACTGCGTACCTCAGTTATACTCATCGGTACTAGACATTCTTAGATTGCCTTGGTCTTAGAAGGATCAACAGAGATTCCATATTTAGAGACAATATGTCCAAGAAAAGAAATCTCCTGAATCCAGAATTCACACTTTCTAAACTTCCCATATAATTCATGTCTTCTTAGAGTCTTATGGATAATGCACGAGTTATTTTCATGATCTCCGTAGATTTTGTAGTATACCAAGATATCATTAATAAATACCACCAAAAAATCATTGAGATATTCATTGAAAACTCTATTCATTATATCCATGAATACAGAGGGTGCATTAGTCAGCCCAAAAGGCATTACCGTAAACTCGTAATGCCCGTACCTTGTTCGAAATGTTTTCTTCGGAATGTCTTCCTTCTTCACACACAACTGATGATATCCAGATCGAAGGTCAATCTTTGAAAAGTATTGAGCTCCATGCAGTTGGTCAAATAAATCATCAATGCGAGGTAGGGGATACTTGTTCTTTATTATTATATCATTGATCTCCCTATAGTTGATACATAACCTCATAGATCCATCTTTCTTTTTAACAAAAAGAATAGGGGCTCCCCACAGAGAAAAACTAGGGAGAATAAATCCGTTATTAATCAATTCTTCTAGTTGTTTCTTTAGTTCAACTAATTCCACAATGTCCATTATATTAGGGGTCTTCTATATAGGCCTTGATCTAGGAATTAAATCAATGGAAAACTCAACTTCTCATTCTGGAGGATGTCCAGGTAAATCTTCCAGAAACACATCTACATATTCTTTCACAATAGTTACATCCTCTATTTGAACATTCCTATCCTTACCCATAGTCATTTCATTCTCTTCCTCCCCAATAATTGAATTTAGTTGAGCTATTGGGGTGGATCTAGATAAGAATTAGGTGGTGACGATTTTGCTCTAAAGATAAGGTGTTCCTTATCATCATCATCAAAAATCGTAACCTCATTCTTCTTACAATAAATCTTTTCATCATGGTCCAAAATCCAATCCATACTGAGGATTATATCAAACTAAATCATAGGTATGACGATGAGATCAGCGGATAAAGAACATTTATGTTCTCTAATGGGGACTGATTCACAAAACTTTGTTGCAATGATACTTCCCTTAGGAGTTTTAACTGACAACTCCCTTGTTAAATCAAATTGGAAATATCTAATTTTATTAGCAATCTGGGAAGATATGAAACAATGCGATGATCCAGAATCAAATAATGCATTTTCTAAACTTGAAGAAACCATTAAATTACCTGCCACCACGTCTTTCAGAGCTTCTACCTTAGCAGTAGTGATAGCATAAGCTTGGCCTTGATCCCTTGGCCTTTTCTGAGGTAAGTTCCCCTGATGCTTAGGACATTAATTTGCATAATATCCCATCTCCTTGCAATTATAGCATTGGAAATTGGTATCTTCCTTCTTCCCCTTGCAATCACGAGCTTGGTGTCCTTTTTCACCACACTTGTAACAGACTCCCATTCCTTTTAAGCAAGTACCAGGGTGTTTCTTCCCACATTTACTGCAGGATGGATATTCAAATTTTCCCTTCTTCCCCTTATTTCCATTCCCAGATTGATCAGAATATCTCTTCTTCTCTTTCTTTTCTTTAAAGTCATAAAACTTAGAGAATTCCTTTTCTGTCTTAACAGCACATGAGACAATGTCTTCGTACGACAAGAAGGATTGTGAGACTAATGATCGACAGAGAAATGGTTTTAACCCATCAAAGAAACGATCAATATTACTTCTTGGGTTATGTATATAATCTCCAGTATATCTTGCTAACCTTGTAAATTTAGCCTCATACTTTGTGACATTCTCATCCTCCTTTTGTCTTAGACTCAGAAATTGCCTTTCCATATCTGCTCGATGGTCACAAGGAAAGTATTTTTCTAAAAACAGATCTTTGAACTCCCTCCATTCCATATTTTATACTTCATCATCTTCCTTCATGTTTTGAATCAATGAACACCATTGATTAGCATCTCCAGTGAGGAGGTAAACTGCTATGATAACTTTTTCCCATTCACTACTCCCTAAAGCCTAAAATATTTTCCCTAGGGAATTTATCCATTGCTTAGCTACTAAGGGATTTTTACTCCCATTGAATTTTGGTGGTTGCTGCCTCATGAAGCGATCTAACATTGATCCTCCACGCTGCGGATCGGGGTGCTCCATACGGGTAAGGTTATTATTCATAACCTGAGTGAGTTGTCCCAGTATGGTGATTAGCTGATCAGCACCAGTTGCATCACCAACTCCACTATAATTATCTTGAGCAGGCAGGCAATCCCTACATAGAGTGTGTGCATTGATATAATTTAAATTTCTTCCACTAGGTGCCATTTCTAAACAATGTCATGAACTAGATCAGTTTATGAATCAAAATACAGAATTCCATACTTGTAAAACACTTAACATAAATTGAACTATTTATGGATATAATCCATAATCATAAAAATGTTTTCTTTGAGGAAGTATATACTCATAAACCCTTCATAATGGATTGTAAAGAAAATGAGAGTTATCCTAAGCATATCCCTCGGGAGTGTCGTAACCAAGAGTGCAACAAGGCCCGTTGCCGTGCACCAGTTCCCGTTCGAGTCTAGATCAAAGCGGTGTTTTTGGGTTTTACCCCTAGGTACATCTGTGCCAGAGCCGCCTCTACCTGATCGTATCTAGACAGGGATTTATTGCTCGGAAAACTCACAAAATCTCTACAATACCAAAATTCTAGGAAGTTCTTCTATACTAATCCTCAAAGTCCATCTTAGGTATATGTGCTCTAATCAGAGTTTATCTAAATCTAGCTTCCAAGGTTTGTACTAAACTTCCTCTAATACCAACTGTAACGCCCCGACCCTAGTTACCCAGAGTCTGTGCATTATTACATAACATTGGAATGATCACAAGAAAGATCAAGTCTTGAAAAACCGATTAGTTTAGTAGCCATGTAATAACTAGATACTTTAATAAAGTTTACATTACATCATAAAATGAAAACTAAAACAATATAGTCTCCATATTCCACACTCATATCCCCTCATACTATCCCTGCAGGTAATTTATAAAATACTTCTTCACATCCTGGGAAAAATAAAACATAGAAAGGGGTGAGCTCAAATGCCCAGTAAGGATAACAATATAGAGAAAACTTTCATAAATAAGCATAAACATTTAAGGCAATGTATAACTAAAACAAAAGCCTTTTAAAACTTGAACTTCAACATAATATGTCAGAAATAAAATAAAATAATGCCATATACTTATTCACATGGATATTCTACTAGTCGAATAATCACATGCAATATCAATAACCACTTTCATAATGATGGAATGCATAATGCCAGACTATCATAACCACATAGCCAAGGCCTCGTGCCAAGACTACAAATACGATTCTGTCAAGGCCTTGTGCCAAGACACTAGTTTGTCTCATGAGACCTACCAATGCATTGATGAGCTATAGCGGGCTACACCCGTCACTTATTAAGTCCAATGCATTCCTCATATGAACAGGTTTAAACATAACATAAACATTCGTATTAAAACTAGCATACGAAATGTCAATAATTTTTCCATAAACCATGAATGGTATAAAAATAACGCATCCACAGTCAAACATATCACAAAACCTTCAATACAATATGGAAGTTTTGTATCATAATAAATAAACTTCAAATAAGCTTAAAATCCATCAAAGGATGTTGACATAGATGAAATCAAAACTATTTGAGAGAAATATATCTTTTTTTGAAATCATTTAAAAGTCACATAATTATAAAATAAAACTTTTACTTTGAAAATATTCTTAGAATCTTGTAAGGGAAGCTTCTAAGATTTTATAATGGCGGAAAATAGCCGCACCCACCGTATAAGTTAAAAAAGAAATTCTTACCTTGATTCTGTCGAAAAGGTTAAAAAGGACCTTGTTTAGAAAACGACGGAAAGATTCCTTTATAAAACTCTTATAAAAAGTCAAAAAAGGGTATAAATGACTTTAACCCATATTCTGTAAAATAGCAAGAATTTTTTGAAATACATTTTTAAGAAACATGGATGTGGATGACAAATGGGTCCCAGTAGATAATTACATATAAACAACCTCTGATAATGAAGAGATTGTGAAATAACCCTTACCTTGTACTTTTCCTTAGTCGATGGTATGTTAAACTACTTTATAATAGTTAAAACATTGTTATTAAATTATAAAAGAACAATATACATAATTATGATACCATATATGGTCTTTTAACATTGATTTGTTAATAATATCTTAGTATTATCATTGTTTCGGGTGTTAACTTACTCGTTTTCTTTTATATGTTTTGTTACATAAGTTGTGTTTGTCATGGATAAATTGTATATTATTCATATCCATAATGATATCAAGTCCTTAAACATTATTTTTAATCATTAAATGAGAATTAGTCTTGAATGGATACGACAGGGAATGAATCTCATTGCGTTCATGGAGACGATAGTCCGTACGTACGCACGAGTGACAATATCATTATTTTGATATTAAAATAACATATAATTGGATGGTATATCATATATACAGAATCATTATCATTTTATATTTATTATTTAAATGAATTAAAAATCATTATTATACCCATCCAAATAATAATATATTGAATAACAATTACACCACGACGTGGAGACGGTAAGCCGTACATACGCACGTATGGTGACATGTCATTCAAAGGATGGATAGAATACTGAATATGGTTGTAAAATATTTATAATAACATCACAGTATATATAATATACTGGATTTATTATTTTAGAATGGGAATAACAAAGAAAGAAGAAGTTGAAGAAGAAAGGAACTTGAAAAAGGGTGGTGAAAACATTACCTCTTCTTCGGGTTCTTCATTTTGATTTGATCAAAAGGGATCCATAGGATGGATTTTTGATCAAACTAATGCCTCTAGGTTGTAGTGAGGGAAGTTTATAGAGTATTTGGGTAGGGGTTGGCCGAACCAAAAGGCTTTGAAAGTGTGAATTAGTGAGAAGGGGGAGTGCCATTTTATAAGAGGGGTAAGGGGTACCTTTGGAAAAGCTAGAAATATTATTTTATAATAAATTCCTATTCGGTTTCTAATGGCTCAAAATTATATTATTTAAAGGTTAAGGTGGGTATGGGTCGAAAACCACTCAACCAATAGGTTTTAGACAGGTTTGGGTCACTATATTAACCTTATCTTTTAGTTTTAACTCTTAGTTAATTAGTTTGACACTTACCATGTCACTTTGTATTTTTATATTATATAGTTAATAAACGTACTATATACCTCCAATAGACCCCCAAGTGGTCCATTAATGATACCATTATCATGATATAAGTATCTTGGCCAAACCTTAGATTTTTAGGAATTGAATATAAATTAATAATATAATATTTGTTTTAAAAACTCTTTTATGTCAATTTTGACACCATTCAATAATTGATTTTTGTTAAAGTCTTAAAAACATTATTAATTAGAACCAAATTCATTTAATAAATCCTATAATTTCATAGTAATCAATAAAAGTCATGGATGTCATCAAAACTTTCAAATTATATTAATTTTAACATTTATAATACCAATTATTTGATTCTTTCATTAATAAGGAAAATACTGCATCATTATTGTGTCATAAACAATATTAATTATTAAATTTCTAAAAATTATAAATAAAATATCATTATGTATGAAATCTTTTTATCTTTCTAATTAATATTTATAGTCCAAAATACAACATATACAACCCTATGTAAAAATTGTTTTTTTAAAAGATATATGCTTATGTCATTTTTGTATTTATTTTAACTTAATTAATATAAAGTGTCATTATCACTTACAAGTGGCTCCATGGGGTCCCAAAATCTACCCAAAGATGACCATGGTAGGACATGTATCAACCAATAAGGTTAGGACACGTTTTTGGGTAATTTATTATTTTTTACCCTTATTTACCGGATTTACCCTTTAACCATGGTAAATAAAATTTTTACCGAAGTAATTATTCAAAATGTCTAAAAATAAAAGTTACCTATTTACACAATTTGGACATACTGATTCCAAATATGGAATCAATTTTTCTAAATTCAAAACACAGAAGTGGCAGAAATTAATTTAAAATTAATTCCCGTTGTTAAAACAAAAAGCGTGTTTTTAAGAGATAATAACTATCAAAAGATTGACACTTGTTCATGTCCAGTTTAATTGTGAAATTATGTCCAATGACAAACACTGTATTAAATGGTAAAAATATATTCAAAATATACTTTAAAACCACTCAAATTCATAATTTATCACTATTAATTATTTCGATTAAAAAAGTTGTTTTTAATTAAAATTTAGTAATTTTTACTATTCATCAAAATATAAATGTAATCCGAAAAGTTCCAAAATTTTACCCTAGGATAATTTCGATATTCTGAATCAAAAAATGAAGTCAATTTTGAGAGATAAAATTTATAAAATTTCAAAAAGTGGGTATTACTATTCATAACGGCTAGTTTGATTGGTTGTGGTGTGTGTGTTAGAATTCAAAGTTGCGTACAACACACGCTACTGTATTATTCAAAGGGAAGCGTACCGTGGAAGCTTGGGGTGTCATAGTGGTCTTTAGTTTTGAGGAACTCTATGTTGGTGGGGCCGCCAAGGTGGTGGTGGAGGTAGAGAGTGGCATAGGTGGGGATGCTGGAGTCATGGGCTGTCTAGATGATGTGGGAGGGGACGCGTGTAAGTTCCGGGCACAGAGGAAGCGCATTGGTGGGAGTGCCCAACTTTGATTTTAGCGTTAAACAACGTTCAATCCGATATCTGTCACGATGTAAAATGCCAGATCTTCGGAAAAGAACGAAGAATGAAAAACAAAAGAGGGAGTCCTGGAACCATAGAGATAGGATCATCATATGTTGGTTATAATTAATTTAATTAATTCACAAGAATTACCTTGGTGGAATTTTTACTTCGTTGATGTCTCTGGTCACGATCTTATGTGATCAGTCATTGTGTCATAGAATCCAAGTGTAGGATTCCTCTAGTAGTGATCCACACATGCTCCACATATATCTGGATGTCATCGAAGGGATCTCTGGGTGCTAGCACGGAAGAACCTTCGCTTGCGATGTCCGCCTTTGATCGCTTTGATCCGATGGAGGAGGATCTCTCTCGGTTTTGAGAGAATTCTTGGAGGAAGTAGTTATTTCGGCCTTGAAATAAATCTCCAGAATTTTTGTTCACAATGATTGGGGAGAAGTGTTGGGGTTGTGAGGATATTTATAATCGGGTTTGAGGTTATAGAGTTATGAAAATAAATAAATGCGTTACATGTTTTATTTATTTTATTAACTCTTATTGAAAACCCCCATGTCGAATTATCAATTCCTTGACATTTGCCCACACTGATTATAATAAATATCATTTAATAAAACAATATTACGCCCTCAAAATCCCGACTGGAAAATCTACACGATGTGTAATCATTAATACACGGTGTGTACTCATTTTCTATAAAAATACACGGTGTGTATATTTAATATACACGATGTGTACCTTTATTTTCCATTTTCCTTTATTTCCTCCACCACATTTATTAGTCCTTGAGTAATGGCTATTCATTTTTTAAATAAATATAACTGCATTACTTGCTAATAAATATATATTATTTCGCCCACAATATATTCTCTCAAATAACTAGTGTCGAAATAAATGCAATCAGTAATTATTAAATAATTATTAAACCACATTCGGGAATAATATTTATTTAACTTGTTAAATTAATATTTAACTGAGATACATGGACACACTTAGTGTGTGACCCTCAAGGACCCTATCTCAGTGGCATTAGACGGAGCCTACCTAAAGTCCAAGGTTAACGTCTAGCAACACGCCAAGGCACCCATAGAGAAAGAATTTAATGCCACAATGACGTGTCACCTCCTACGAACGTTTATTGTGTAATATAATCCCCTTGTCACGATATCTCGAATCAAGCGGGTTTCATGCTAGTGTCATCAACCCATGTGCTCGATTATTTTTTCTTTGAATTTATGGAATTCAACTCGCCCATACCTTACCATGTCCATGGATTTATTTAGGTTATATCAATTCCATCAAAGGGCCTGATATATCTACTTCCGTTATGGAACGGAAGGGACAGATCCTTTCTCGCATTATCTATTAATGCAGTATTACTCGTGATGCTCCCAATGTATCCAACCTCGCTGCGAACAGTGTGTCGTCACAGTTTTCATCAATACATCTAAGTGCGTGAGTTGTAATACCCATTAATAATAATCTTGAAGTCTAAGGACCAATACAGACATCCGTAGATAGGAACATCCAATGACACTATGAAATGTGTATTTCCTACTAGCGGGTCTCGTTCTCATAATATCCTCCTGGATATTACCAAGGGCGCACACCATGAGAAGGTGCCTCAAAGTCTTATGAGTCTTCACCCCTAATGGACTGTATTATTTGTGTCCCTCAAATAACATCATCCGGACATAGAACATATATTCAAGAACAGTTTTATGACACTTCCGGGTTCTCATCATAGCAGGGATCCACTATGACCCTTTAATGCAACAGCTGTCCTTAGGACATTATCACATGCATTGTCACACGGAAGAATAATCAAGATGTGATAAGGTATTTATTAATGAATAAAGTACAAAGTAGTTGGTTCTAGGCCACCAACTCCAACAGACTCCCACTTGGACTAGAGACAACTGCTAACAACCTTTAACATGATATTCATGCTTCTGCTGAGATATGCCTTTAGTAATGGGGTCTACCACGTTCTCTTCCGTGGACACTCTGCTCACTGCAACTTCACCCCTCTAATAGAAATCCCTCAAGAGGTGATACTTTCAGAGTATGTGCTTTGTCTGTTGATGTGACCATGGTTCTTTTGCAAGAGGCACCGCTGTAGTATTATCACAATACAATGTGATAGAGTCTTTAATGCTAGGCACCACATCAAGCTCCTGGACAAAGTTCTAAATCCATACGGCTTCCTTGGATGCATCAAAATCTGCTATATATTCAGACTCTGCTGTAGAATCGGTGACAACTGGCTGCTTTGAACTCTTCCAGCTCACAACTCCTCCATTGAAACAGAAAACATATCTAGATTGCAACTTCAGATCATTTTGATCTGTCTGAAAACCAGTATTAGCATACCCTCTGAGGATAAGCTCCTCGTCTCCTCCATACACTAGTAACATATCCTTATTTCTTCTCAGATACTTATGGATAGTCTTAACAGCAGTCCAATGCTGTTGTCCTGGATCTGATTGATATCTGCCTGCCATGCTCAGTGCATAGGCAACATCAAGTCTGGTACATAACATGGCATACATGATGGATCCTATAGCCAAAACGCATGGGATCTTACTCATTCTATCATTCTCCTGTTGTGTCTGTGGACACATTTTCTTAGAAAGATGTAGGTCACGTGACACTGGTACTAATCCCCTCTTGGATTGTTCCATACTAAATCTCTTTATTATTTGGTCAATGTATGTACCATGACTTAGTCCAAGAATCCTTTTGGATCTATCACGAATGATCTTGATCCCTAGAATGTAGGCTGCTTCACCCAAGTCCTTCATGGATAAACACTTGTTCAACCAATCCTTAACTGACTGTAATACTGGTACATCATTTCCAATAAGCAATATGTCGTCAACATATACTACTAGGATAAATATCACATTCCTATTAAACCACTTATAAACACATGGCTCACATTCATTCTTAATGAACCCAAATTCCATTACGGCTTCATCAAATCAAATGTTCCACGACCTAGATGCTTGCTTTAATCCATAAATGGATTTCTGCCACTTGTAAACCCATTTGGCTTCACCTGGTGTCACAAACCCTTCTGGTTGTGTCATATAGACATCTTTCTGAAGGTTCCCATTAAGGAATGCTGTTTTGACATCCGTTTTACAAATCACATAGTCATGGTAAGCTGCTATGAAAAGTATAATTCTTATGGATTTAAACATGGCTACTAGCGAGAAGGTTTCATCATAGTCAATTCCTTGATGCTATCTAAATCCTTTAGCCACTAGCCTTGCTTTATATGTGCTAACTTGACCTTCCATGTCTAGTTTTCTCTTGAATATCCATTTTCATCCAATAGGTTTTACATCAACTAGCTCATCGACCAGAACCCATACATGGTTCTGATACATGGAATCCATCTCAGAATTCATAGCTTCTAGCCATCTTGTAGCTTCTGAGCTTTCTATTTCTTCCTTGTAGAAGATAGGTTCATCATTGTCCAACAATAATGATTCACCATCCTCGGTGACTAGGAAACCAAATCTCCCTGGTTGCCTAACCTCTCTTGAGCTCTTACGCAGTACTTGTGTTTTTGGAACCTCTTCCATGGGGACCTGTGGAACTTGTTCCTGAACCAACTCCTGTGTATCTTGATCATCAAATTCGTTGAAGTCAATCTTGCTCCCACTATCCTTTTTGAGGATGTGCTCCCTCTCGATAAAGACGGCTTGTCTGGTGATAATCACTTTCTTTTCTGAAGGGTTATATAGGTAATATCCTTTAATTTACTTGGGATATCCTATAAAGATACATTTCGTGCCCCGGGGTGCTAGTTTGTTGCTTGAGAAGGCCTTAACAAATGCCTCACATCCCCATACACGTATGTGCGACAAAATGGGTTTCTTTCCATTCCATAACTTGGATGGAATTTTATTTTCCACCTTAGTTGGTACTCGGTTTAATGTGTATACTGTAGTTTGTAATGCATATACTCAAAAGGATAATGGATAATATGCTTGACTCATCATCGACCTCACCATGTCCAACAAGGTGTGGTTCCTCCTTTCACTAACACCATTCCACTATGGTGTATAAGTAGAAGTGAGCTGAGATAGAATCCCAGACTCCCGTAGAAGATCGATGAACTCTTGGTTCAGATATTCTCCACCTCGATCTGATCGCAGTTTCTTTATCTTCTTACCAAGATGATTCTCCACTTCATTCTTGAATTCCTTAAATTTCTCTAAGGACTCTGAATTATACCTCATTAAGTATACATATCCATATCTACTTAAATCATAAGTAAAAGTAATGAAGTAAGAATATCCACCTCTAGCTTCTACTGGAAATGGTCCACATACATCCGTGTGCACCAATCCTAGAAGTTGTGTGGCCCTTTCACCCTATCCACCAAAAGGCGGCTTGGTCATTTTACCTTGTAAACAAGTGTGACATCTATAAAGTGGTTTTATCTTAGTAGAGTCTAAATAGCCATCTTGGTAGAGCTTTGTCAAGCGCTTCTCGTTTACATGACCGAGACGGTGATGCCACAATTGGGTGATGTATGAGTCATATGAGTTTGTTTCGTTATCAATTTCCAACACTTGGTTTTCGTAATTTAATACATACAAACCATTATTTAAATGTTCCATACCATAACATACGATGTTCTTATAAAAGAGACAACCCTTATTTACAAAATTAAAAATAAATCCATCCATATCCAAAAAAGATACAGAAATTATGTTCTTGGTAACACTAGGCACATAATAACAGTTATGAAAAACGAAAATCATCCCAGTCAACAATGAGAGGTAGTAATCGCCAATAGCCAACACAGCCAACTTTGCGCCATTGGCAGCTCGAAGATCCACCTCTCCTCTGGAAATCTTTCTAAATCTACTGGGTTCCTGCATTTGAATACAAATGTGATCCCCACAAGCTGTATCTAACATAAAATGTGTAGAAATAGAAATATTACACTCAATAACGAATGCACCTTTAGCGTCCCCACACTTTTAGATACAGTTCCTCTTCTAGTGGCCTTACTTGCCAGATACAAAACATACTGCTTCCAGTTCCTTGCCCTGCCTCTGGATCTTCCCCTTCTTAGAAGGACGACGCTCAGGGGCTTCATACTGTTTATAAGTCTTTGGCCCCTTTGACTTGTCCTTCATTTTCTTATTCACCATAAGGACTGCGGGTTTGTCACGCCCCATATTCTTATCTACCTGGAAAATTAAGGTTATAATTTCCGATAGACTCTTCTCATTATTTCTAATGTTGTAGTTGAAAAAAAATCTTGAGAAGGCCTTGGGCAGTGATGATAGGATGAGATCTGTATGCAACTCATCTGGGAACTTAATCCCTAAGATGTCCAGTCATTCAATGTAGCCAATGATCATTACTACATGAGTCCCAGCAGGCACAAACTCTCCAATAATAGTTGTAAACAAAGCGTTTGAGATCTCATATCTCTCCTGTCTCTCCTTCTCTTGTTAGAGATCCTTAAGGTGAGACATCATGCTATACGCGTCCATGTTTTCATGTTTCTTCAAGAGCTCATTAGACATAGAAGATAACATGAAACACTGGAAATCTATGGCATCATCCATGTGTTTCATGTAGAGAGATAGTTCCTCATCACTGGCCTCCTTTCCAGGCACAACTAGAATAGGCTCTTCCAGAACATACAATTTCCTTTTGGGGCGAAGGATGACGCGTAAACGCCTCTTCCACTCTTGGAAATTGGTGCTGGTGAGAAGGTTTTCCTTCTCGAGTATGGTTCGCAATGATATGTTTGAATTCATTTTTCTTTCCGTTTCTACAAATTAATATGAGCAAAGGTTTAGTACTTTTTTAAAAAATGAGACAAATAAATAAATTAATACTTATTAGTCTCCCACTATTTTATCGAAATCCAATAGCCCTCATCATTGACTTCAGAATATTCGGTTGCCTGAATATTATAGTGGAAAGGATCCATATTTCCCTTCTCATTACCACAACTAGGGTTGGTCAAGAAACATGAAGGGTTTTAGGTAGGCATTCCAAATTCCAACTACATTAACTCACAGCTCCTTGATCTGCTGAGTGGACTCCACAATCCTGAAATCCTTTTATTTTGGATTTCCTCAACCTTTCCCTCTTGGTCACACCAAGTATTGTTGTGGTAGTCAAACCTTGATGCGAACCAAGTTAAGTCAACCCAAAACCTTGAATTAGAATTCCCCTATAATTGAAAGCACCCCAACTAGGGTTGGTCAAGCACTTTGAACTATGGTTCGGTTCTAACAAAGATTATAGAAGGATATACCGACTTAATATTTCTTTGAGGGATTTTATCCTTATACGTAAATTTCCAATTTGTTACCTTTTATTACATACTTTTTAATATTAAGTGGGATATACATAAGTGATTAACCATGTCTAAGATAATATTTATGTATAAGCTAGTTTTATTTTAGTTCCATCTTGAATTATCGTTTAATTCATTAATTGTGTGATCGTGACAACACACCCACAATAAATAAACCATGCAACTGAAAGAAATAAAATAAATGGTATGATCATGAGAATTTCTATTGGTTAGTTTATCTAGCGGTTGATAAACTAACCAAAGAACTAGGGGAGAAACACCTTGAACCTTTTGGGTTCGTGTTTACAACTTTCCACCTATCCACCTTTGTATCTCCTTGGATTGGTTTTGCATTGGCTTCTGACTTGAGCTACCTCCACTAGCTTGAGTTCCATCTATTACATATGAATTTATCACACACGTAGGTGAGGGGTAAAAAGGGGTTTTACATAAAAAAAAATCCATGGGCGCGCATGCCCTACATATTAATGAGAAGAAGGCTCGCATTCCAACAAATTTAATTTAAATAAATTAAAGAAACCATTCACATACAAAGGTCTTGGTCTAGCTCATGATCATCCATAAATGCAAGGATATTTACGCATAAATAAAACTAGCATTCAATTCTTTAATCGTTCTTGTTTAAGATAAATCACACTCGAATCAATTAATTATCTTTAATTAACAATCCTTTTATCTTAAACCATTTTCTGAATTTCCTTTAGATTCTCATCCATCATAATTTTAAACAAATAAATTCATTTAAAATTATCTTTGTACGTAACTTGTATCTTGGAGGAAACCTGGTGAATTCCTGTTCACTACGCAGATGTTAAATTAAATACATATATATAAAAAACCTATCACGTGTTGTGCCTCAGCTTTATGTATGCACCATGGTACATGTATCAAGGTTTTTTATAATATAATAATAAATTTTAATAAATCTGCGTAATTTGGGTGAGTACACGACGTGTAGTTCCGACTACACGACATTTAATTTTCTTCACCATCCATCCAAAGTACACGCTCGGGGATATGTCGTGTTAATTTACTTTGGAAATTTTCGGAGTACACAGCGTGTTCAGTGGGACACATGCTGTGTAGTTTCCGTTTTACACAGTTTCCAGCCGGACAAGCCATGTACGAGGTACACGGTCCAACCCTAACCCAAATGGACTACACGCCATGTTCTGTTGGACCACACAACGTGTAATCTGGAAACCATGTGCCACCTATTCCTGGTCAACACATGGTGTCATAAATAAATTAGATAGGATAAATACACGGCCTGATTTGACAGACCATTCTGATGCATAAACCTAGACTACACGACGTGTACTTCCGAATACACGCCGTGTATTCTCATATTGTACGACCATGAACATTTGGATCCTCTAGATGAGATCCACTATTTTATTTTAATAAAAAATTTAAAGAAAATGTCATTTCTATATGGTGAATGAGAAATGATAGAGGAGGAATAGATATCGAGATTTAGATTTAAAGAACGATTAACTTGAATTGAAACAAATAAATTATTAAATGCGTAAATCACCATTGAAAAAATAAATAATTATAATCAATGATACGACTCCCTCTAATTCCACTTGTAGGTTTTGGGCACAGTGGAAGCATGATGGTGGGAGTGCCCAACTTTGATTTTAGCGTTAAACAACATTCAAACCGAGATCCGTTATGATATAAAACGCTGGATCTTTGGAATAGAATTAATAATGAAAAACAAGAGGGAGTCTCGGAACCATAGAGATAGGATCATCATATGTTGGTTATAATTAATTTAATTAATTCACCAGAATTACCTTGGTGGAATTCTTACTTTGTTGATGTCTCCGGTCATGATCCGATGTGATCAGTCATTGCGTCTTAGAATCCAGTTTGTAGGATTCCTATAGTGATGATCCACATGTGCTTCAAATATCTCTGGATGTCGCCGAAGGGATCTTCGGGCTCTAGCATGGAAGAACCATCGCTTGCAATGTATGCCTTCGATCGCCTTGATACGATGGAGGAGGATCTCTCTCAGTCGTGAGAGCGTTCTTGGAGGAAGTAGTTATTTTGGCCTTGAAATAATTCTCCAGAATTGTTGTGCATAATGATTGCAGAAAAGTGTTGGGGTTATGAGGATATTTATAATCGGGTTTGAGGTTATATAGTTACGACAATAAATAAATGTGTTACACATTTTATTTATTTAATTAACTATTATTGAAAACCCCCATGTCGAATTATTAATTCCTTGACATGTACCCACACTGATTATAATAAATATCATTTAATAAAACAATATTACATCCTCGAAATCCCAACTGGAAAATCTACGCGGCGTGTAATCATTAATACACGACGTGTACTCGTTTTCCATAAAACTACACGACGTGTATATTTAATATACATGACGTGTACTTTTATTTTCCATTTTCCTTTATTTCTTCCACCACATTTATTAGTCCTTGAGTAATGGATATTTATTTGTTAAATAAATGTAACTGCATTACTCGCTAATAAATATATATTATTTTTCCCAAAATATATTCTCTAGAATAACTGGTGTCAAAATAAATGAAGTTAGGCATTCTTAAATAATTATTAAACCATAGTTGGGAATAATATTTATTTAACTTGTTAAATTAATATTTAACTGAGATACATGGACACACTTTGTGTGTGACCCTCTAGCCCCCTTTCTTAGTGGCATTAGGCGGAGCCTGCCTAAAGTCCAAGGTTAGCATCTAGAAACACGCCAAGGCACCCATAGATAAATAAGTTAACGCCGCAATGATGTGTCACATCCTAAGAATGTTTACCGTGTAATATAATCCATTTTTCATGATATCTTGAATCAAGCGGGTTGCATGCTAGTGTCATCAACCCATGTGCTCGATTATTCTTTCTTTGACTTTCTGGAATTGAACTCTCCCATACCTTACCATGGACATGGATTTATTTAGGCTATATCAATTCCATCAAAGGGCCTGAGATATCTACTTCCGTTATGGAACAAAAGGGATAAATTCTTTCTCACATTATCTATAAATGCAATATTACTCGTGACGCACCCAACGTGTCCTACCTCACTACGAATAGTGTGTCGTCACAGTTTTCGTCAATACATATAAGTGCACGAGTTGTAATACCCATTAATAATAATCTTAACGTCTAAGGACTAATACACACATCCGTAGATAGGAACATCCAATGACACTATGAAATGTGGATTTCCTACTAGCGAGTCTCATTTTCATAATATCCTCCTGGATATTACCAAGGGTGCACACCATGAGAAGGTGCCTCAAAGTTTTATGATTCCTCACCCTTAAGGGCCTGTATTATTTGTGTCCCTCAAATAAAATCATCCGACCATAGAACATATATTCAAGAATATTGTTATGATACTTCTGGGTTCTCATCATAACAGGGATCCTCTATGACCCTTTAATGAAACACTTGTCCTTAGGACATTATCACATGCATTGTCACGTAGAAGAACAATCAAGATGTGATAAGGTATTTATTAATGAATAAAGTACAAAGTAGTTGGTTCTAGGCCACTAACTCCAATAATGCGCACCAAGCCTAGCACCCCTCAGAGGTCGTTGTTGATGGTTGTCCGAGCCACAAAAATCGTAATGTCCGGTCGCATGTTGAACAACATCTGACTAAACTTCTGTAGCGCCTCCGACATGTCCACCCCAACATCCATTTTCACCTGGGCTCTGCCCATGCCATGTAGTTCTCCTTTATGTAGTTGTACGTCTCTTCCAACTCCTCCACCTCAAACCCTCCCTGGTGTTCCCCGTCATTTGCGAACTTATCATGTACCAAAGTATATGAATTTAAAGATAATAAATCCTCACATCCATATAAAAATCGTCTTCTCAAAAAGCTAGCCATTACCTAGGGGAGGCGCCGATGAGGATGAGCATGGAGAAGTGGTCAGGGCATCAGATGGAGGTCAGAATCCCAACCATGGTGGAGAGGGAGTGGGAAAACAGGGTGCAACGGTGGAGTTTGGGGGATTTTAGAATGTCTATGAGGTCATCCACATAGCCATCGAGGGTTTTGTAGTGGTGGAAGTCGAAGAGATCGGGATTGACGCTATCAGCGTAGGTGAGGTCGAAGAGGATGATGCGACATGTGGGGAGGAAGTAGGGGAGGACGCACTGCCATGATGACTGCTCTGTCCCCAAGCCGTGGGCGAGAACTAAAACCCTATCGTCGATGTCGACCATCCAAACATTGAAGGCACTTAGTAGGAATTCGTTCATTTGACTGGTGCCAAATATGGAGGGCAGTGGGCGGCGGCAGGTAGTGGTGGGAACATAGATTGGTAGGGGATCATGCCCCTGTATCTGAGGAATTGAAGGTGAGTTTTTTTTAAATAAGTTTTTTAATTTTTTTTAAAATAGGATAGATAAAAAGTTTTTTTAAAAATACGCCACAAAGGCAGCATTTGCGATGTCGCCATTGTGTCTCAGGTGAAAGGTGGCATCACTGATGCCGCCTTTCCCCTATTACCAAAAAAAATTGTTTTGTTTTGTTTTTTTATATATATATAAACAAAACAAAACAAAGGAAAAAATAAAAATAAAAAAAAGTTTTAAGCAAAATTTATTTGCTATTTAAAATCCAACAGTACTGTCATTACAGTAGTATGGATTCTGATAGAAGCTCTCACCCAGAGAGGGCTTATCCTTTAAATCATTCTACATTTCTGATGTGGGATTCTGGTTCTCCCTTTCTTGCGGAGAACATTCTGCATTTCTGATGTGGGATTCTATTTTCAGTACGTGGCTTTGAAAGCATATAAAATATAAACTGTAAGAACAATATAAATGAAACTTAAAACATGGAATAAACCTATAAGAAATAGTTGAAAAAAAATTCTTAAAAACTGTTGATAGAAAATAATTTATAATGTTTCAAAGACTTCTACTTGAAACTTAAAAATGTTTCAAGTACGTGACTTTGGAAGCCTATAAAATATAAACTATAAGAACAAAATAAATAAAACTTAAAACATGAATTAAACATATAAAAAATAGTTTAAAATAAAATTATTATTATTTTTAAAAATGTGGATAGAAAATAATTTATAAGTTTTCAAAGACACCAACTTGAAACTTAAAAATGTTTCAAATACGTGACTTTGAAAGTCTATAAAACATAAGCTATAAGACCAACATAAATGAAACTTATAACATGGATTAAACATATAAAAAATAATTGAAAAAAAAATCATAAAAGATATTGATGAAAAATAATTTACAAGCTTTCAAAGACACCTACTTGAAACTTAAAAAATGTTTCAAGTATATGCCATTGAAAGCCTATAAAAAATAATTATAAAACAAAAATAAATGAAACTTAAAACATTGATTAAACATATAATAAATTATTTAATTAGTTAATTAATAATTATTAATTACTTATTTATAATTACTAATTATGATGAATACTGAATAATTAATAGTTATAATGAATACTTATAATGAATAATTATAATGAATAATTATAATGAATAATTATATTACTAATTAACTAATTAAATATTATATAATTAATAATTATATTACCAATTAACTAATTAATTATTATATAATAATTTTTAACAAATACAAATTAATAATTATAATTAATAATTATAATTTATAATTATATTACTAATTAACTAATTATAAAAAGGGCCTCGATATTATCATTCTCAATAAAATAACTAATTAACTATTATATATTTAATAATTATATTACTAATTAACGAATTAATTATTATATAATTAATGATTAATAATTACTAATAAACTAATTACAAATTATATAATTAATAATTATATTACTAATTAACTAATTAATTATTATATTATTAATAATCGTATTAATAAGTAACTAATTAATTATTAAATAATTAATAATTATATTATTAATTAACTAATTTTAGTGTTAATTAACTAATTATATAACTTATTAACTAATTAATTATTATATAATTAATCATTAATAATTACTAATTAACTAACTAATTATTATACAATTAATAGGTATATAATTAATAATTATATTAGTAATTAATAATGAATATTTATAATGAATAATTATAAAGAATAATTATATTACTAATTAACTAATTAATTAATATATAATAATTTTTAATAATTACTCATTAATAATTATAATGAATAATTATATTACTTATTAACTAATTAACTATTATATAATTAATAATTGCATTACCAATTAACTAATTAATTATTATATAATATTATTTAATAAATACTAATTAATAATTATAATGAATAATTATAATTTATAATTATATTACAAATTAACTAATTATAAAAAGGGTCTTGGCTCTATCTTTCTAAAAAAATTAACTAACTAACTATTATATAATTAATCACTATATTACTAAGTACCTAATTAATTATTGAATAATTAATAATTATATTACTAATTAACTAATTATATTATTGATTAAATAATTAATTATTATATAATTAATTAATAATAATTTCAAATTAACTAACTAATTATTATATAATTAATAATTATATTAATAATTAATAATTAATAATTACTAATTATAATGAATAATTACAATTACTAATTATAATGAATAATTATAATGAATAATTATAATGAATAATTATAATGAATAATTATAATTTGTAATTATATTACTAATTAACTAATTAACTATTATATAATTAATAATTATATTACCAAGTAACTAATTAATTATTATATAATATTTTTTAATAATTACTAATTATTAATTATAATGAATAAATAAAATTTATAATTATATTACTTATTAAGTAATTAACTATTATATATTGAATAATTATATTAATAATTAATTGGTTAATTATTATATAATTAATTAATAATAATTTCTAATTAACTAATTAATTATTATTTAATTAATTATTAGTAATATTAATTTAACAATTAAATAATTTATTATATGTTTAATCCATGTTTTAACTTTAAATTATATCAGTATTATAGTTTATATTTTATAGTCTTTCAAAGCCACATACTTGAATCATTTTTAAGTTTCAAGTAGGTGGTTTTGAAAGCTTATAAATTATTTTTTAGTAACATTTTTTAGAAAAATTATTTTTATTTTCAACTATTTGTTATATGTTTAATCCATGTTTTATGTTTCATTTATATCAGTCTAATTGTTTATATTTTATAGGATTTCAAAGTCACATGCTTGAAACATTTTTAAGTTTCATGTAGGTGTCTTTGAAAACTTATAAATTATTTTCCAACAACATTTTTTACAATTTTTTTTATTTTAAACTATTTTTTATATGTTTAATCCATGTTTTATGTTTCATTTATATTGTTATTATAGTTTATATTTTATATTCTTTTAAAGTTACGTACTTGAAATAGAATCCCATATTAGAAATGCAGAATGTTCTCCACAAGAAAAGGAAAACCACAATCCCACATTAGATATGCAGAATGATTTCCAGGGTAAGCTCTCTTATAAAAGGGAGCAATGGGTGAGAGCTTCTGTCAGAATCCAGACTGTTTTAATGGTAGTACTACTGGATTTTAAATAGCGGATAAATTCTGCTGAAAATTTTATTTTTTTCTTTTTGTATTGTTTATATATATATATATAAAACAAAAAAACAAAAAAAACATTAAAAATATTTTTTTTTTGTTTTAGGGGAAAGGGGGAATCGCGGATGCCGCCTTTGTGGCATATTTAAAAAAACATTAACCCAACCTGTTTTACAAAATTATTTTAAAAAAAACTTATAAAAATCCCTCTTGTGCTCATGATGGTGAATATTTTATACAAAAAGAAAAGAAAAAGAAAAAAATGATCGCATATTGATGATGATGACATGGCTCCAAATCATCGTGGATGGTCGAACATGGGACAAACCAAAACAAATTAAATAAAACATATTTAGTTATTTTTATACTTCCAAAGGATATTTAATCATATTTATTTATATTTAATTTATATCTTACCCAGGTGATTTTATTTTATAACTCCTACTGCTGAGTTTTATTTAGGTAAAGATTTAGATGTACATTAAATATGGTAAGGTTTATTTGACACCTCATATTTGTACGGTATAAAAATACTAAACAAATAACTATGGGCTCCCCATTCAATGAACCTATCCCTCTCTCGTCTCCCACACCTCTCTATCTTCCTCGTCAATAACTATTATTAAATTTTATTTTTTGAAATAAAATTAACATTCATCAATTTAATCTTTTATTTTCTTATTTTATACATATTATTTCTTCATTTTACAATTTTTTTCTTATGTATTTCTAGTGTTTTTTTAAAATGGGTTTAATTTTTTTAATGTATAGAGTCATAGTATTAAAAAAAAGGTACAGATAAGTGTGAGGTTCTCTATTTCACTAAGAAGCGTGAACACGATTTGTAGTTCTATTTTTGCTACCAAGGAAGCATGAACCCCATTCATGCTTCCTTCAAAAAATTTACAAAGGAGGCGTCAATGAGATTCACACCTCCTACTACTAAAAAATGATAAATTGTGTCTCACACACTCCATTTTCTATCATTCGGATCTATATTTTGATGTGAACTACAAGATTTATTCCTCAACATATATTTTAATCTTTTAATAAGGTAGAATTTCTATTTATAATTTTAATTGTGTAATTCTATTTATTTATTTTGTTTGTATGATTTGTTTATTTAATATGTATGAATGTATGGATGCATGGATGTATGGATATATAAATTACTGCACTTTGTGTGATTTAAATCACGAATGAGTTATTATTTTTTGTATGGTTTAATTTAAATTGAATGATTTAGGAAATTTAAATATGGTGTTTATATAATTTAAATTTTATTTATAAATTGTAATTTATATTTAGGGAAGTATTATTGTTTTAAAAAATGTAAATATTTGTAATTTAAATGTCTATTAATTAGATTTGAATAGATTTATATGTATATAATATATATTATATTTAAAGAAACAAAAATTTAAATTATAATATTCAATACACAAAGATCAATAACGTGAATCTCGATAATATGTTATAAAAATTTTATTATTAAAAATGAAGTAGTTATATTATGTATTGTATTAAAATTTATTTAAATATATGTATTATATCATGTTTGTTAACGGTATAAAAAAGTTTACTATAAATAATAATTTTAAATTATATTAATTATAAATAATTATTATTCCAAATAATAATGTATAAAATATAATTACTTAAATTTTAAAAAGTAGCAATACTACATAAATTTTATATATACATATGTAATTTTATAAAATTGAAAATAACATAAGTTTAAAATATTTTAATTGTTATTATGTAAGTGTAAATAATATTAATTTTATTAATTAAATTTAATTTAATTTATTATTAATAATATTTCAGTATTTATGTATAAATTAATAATATTTATATTTCGAAAACTATTGTTGTTTATAAAAGAATATGTAATTAAAATATTAATAAAAAAAGTTGAATATATTTAAATTTGTATATATTTATGTTATATTACATATATATATATATATATATTATTTTATATTATATCTAAAGTAAAATAAAGTTGAATTATAAAATTCGATACACATAGGTAAATAGAGTGAATATACCAACACACACATTGAAAAGTTTAGATTTTGGAATGCAGGTAATATAAACATATCAATACATATGTAGATATTTATTATATATTGGATACAATTATAGGTAAAGTTATATAATATGTAAAAAATAATAAGTATCTCAAAAAACATGTTAAGAGTATTGTGTGGTGACTAATTTTGAGATGACCAACCAATGCATAATTGAAATAACATGTCTTTTTTGTGTATGTGCTAATATAATTTGTAATAATTGAATTTTATTTTCCTCATTGATGAACCAAAAGTCATCTCTCTCTCTAAGTATATAATAACCAGTATATCTGCATAAAAAATGTCACTACTACAAAGTCTGGAATGAGCGACCGCCAAAATCAGTCGTTGATGGGCTTTAGAGGCCACCAATCGGTCGCCTTTGGCGATCGCAATTGGCGGTCGGAATTGGGCTGATGGTAAAGAGTATTAGAGACCACAAAAGTTTGTCGTTATAAACCCTCTCCTAGACATCAATAGTAGTGGTTTCTAGGAACATTATTGGTGGTCGCTAATGGATCGAGAAAATATAGACTATAGCCACTGCCTATGTTGGTCGCTATAGCCCCTTCCCTGGACGGCCATAATAGCAGTCGCTAGGAACATCATTGGTTGCCACTAATGGATTAGGAAAATATGGACTATAACGACTGCCTACATCAGTCGCTATAGGACCTCCCTCAGAGAACCATGGTAGCATTTACTGGGAACATCATTGGCGGTCCCTGATGGATTAGGAAAATATGGAATTTAGCGACCCCCTATGTCGGTCGCCGATATTGCACGATTAGAAAACCTTTTGCGACCATCAATGGGGGTCACTAATCTGCAAGTTTTGTTAAAAAAACTACAGCATGATAGATTCCGAATAACCAAAACAATAAAAATCATGTAAACAAAATAATAAAATAGCCTATAGAAATCAAAAAACAACAAATAGAAAATAGGTATCCTAAGCAAACCAGCACTCCAAATAGGTACAGATCCCTTCCAATCTTATGTCTCAATCAACATACCGATATGATACAAAAAAGACAAAGAAAAATAAAAAATAATTTTAACATTAATCATATTTATCCAGTACTCTCATTCAAACCTAGAATTATTGAAGATCTCATTTCCACACTATTGGCAATTGAAGCTCAAAGGTTACTACATGCATGAGGTTTGAAAAATAGAATGATGAAGTTTTTTTGGAAATAAAATCTATTATTAACATTTTGATCCATCCTAGTGATGAGTGGGTATAATGTTGGTTCTCGAGTGATTCACACAAATGAAGTCATTGTTCATGTTTTCTCATATGAATTCACACTACTACTTCACTGGTGGAGTGATCTTGGTATTTTTGGATCATATTGGAGGCTCGGGATGCTTAGTTCGGGATCCACTGATATTAGTCACACGCCATACTTAGTAAAGAACATACATATTTTCTTTGACATTCCTAAGAAAAACAACAATGTTTTTGGATGATGTTAAATATAAATGAGTTGTTTTTATATACAGTGGAAGTATAAAATATGTGAATTAATACAAACTCTTTGTGATACAAAGGAAAAACATAAAGTGAATATTAGTGTGGAATATGAAGATGTATGAATTCATAAAAATAATATGAGCTCATAAATAATACTTTAAGTCATCAAAATGTTGATTTATATATTATCAGAAGGGGATAGTAGATGTGAGGTGCACCAGAAGAAGTTTGAGAGTGCATGAAGATGTTTCACACACACAGACTCAGAATAAAATAGCATGGAGGCTATCCAATATTGAAAACTACTAGAAAAATTATGCATGTAGAATATTTAAAATAAAATTTAAAGGAATCCATGATTGAATATATTTAAATATCTATGAAATAAATTTTACTGCTTATTATGAGGAGAATGGAGAACTCTAAAAGATGAGAAACTGGTGGTCACACATCCTCAGTTACTAGTTGGATAAGACTAGGATGATAAATATTACAAACAAAAAAACTGAGAATGAATGTATTTATTATATGAGAAACTAATTTGTTGTATGTTTTTTAATTTATTTTTTTTGCACATGCATGAAAGAGAAAGATGAGAACAAAAACAGAAGTAGTTTATTAACTTAATTTTTTGATGTCAGAATGATATAGTGAGAATCAATCACAAAATCCGAGAAGAGATATATTGAGTAATGGAAAATTCAAAAGAATAGGTCAATGTTTTAGGAATAGTGAAACACTCTATAATGGCAATGAAATTTGAAGAATATTGAGTTGTATGAATGTACCAGAAAAACCCTTTTCAGATAGTGATAGAATCAACATGAGAAGACTGTTGCAATGTATGAGAAGGAAAATATTGAATGTAAGCACAAGAGGAGTTATTGGATTTGAGATAACATATTAAGATAATGGGTTGTAAATGTAGTTTATTTTGTGGAATCATAAATTTATTAGAAGATGTGATTTTGTCATGACCCGTCCTCAGGGAACGTGTCGTGACTACCCCAAGCCCGCCTTCCATAGGCCAGGGGATGACGACTAGAACCAAAGGCATAATCCCGATAGAAAGGGAAGGCATTGCCTTTATAAAAGTAAACAAACACAACAGAGTACACAACAAAAGTAAGCACAATGTAATAATGAATACAAAAGTAAGTGTTGAAAGGAAAGGGGCTGGAAATACAAGCCCAACAGTAAAGTAAAGTACAACTAAAAATCTAGTACAACTACCGTAAAGTAAAATAGCAACTACTAAGTCATCCTCCGGGAATCCCACCTGAAGGGTGGGTGCAGATGGCCTCCTCAGCACCTTGGGTCTGTCCGCCTGCTCCGTGTACGTCTCGCCAAATGGTCCACCTCCGGGTACCGTCCATCTCTACAAGACTCTACCTTGATCAGCGATGTCTATCATCTACATCCAACACAACGTAGTACGGGCATAGCCCGTGTAGGGGTGAGTATATGATACTCAGTAGGGATCCCGAGACCCCCGAAGGTCTCCCAGAATCCACAAAGTATAAACATCATAAGAAAGATACAATCATGAAGTATCAACCAACTATACTTAGGTATATGCCCATACATATACCTAAGTCATCATTCCCAGTTCGGCTCCAACTCTCGAGCCCAAGCACAACCCAATCCACACAGGAAAGAATTCAATCACATCGATGATAATGATTGAAAGTCAAGACTCAGCTCACACAGGTATACATATTTCGTATAGAGATAGATATGATTAGATGTAGTCACTGATTCATCTAAGCTGTCAGACCCACATAGGATACCAAACCATCCAAGCTGTCAGACCCACAGAGGATTCAAGTCTAGCTACTCTGTCGGACCCACTCAGGATACAAGTACCGGGGTCAAACGCCAAACCCATGCAATATACAAGAACAATAGTAATCACTATCGAACCCACAGAGGATTCTTGTACATTATCCATCATTATCGAACCCACAGAGGATTCCAGTACGGTATTCATCGTAGTCGCAGCCAACTCTAGGGTTCCCGCACACATCACGCTCGATTCAGGGAGGTTCCACTCCTCAGGCCAAGGGTTCGATATATAAACTATTATGAAGTCCAGATTTGATGTATCCCTAAGTTCCATATCATCAAAAGAAACCCAACACGATAGATAGCGCGTTAATCAGACGCCCGGTCTAAGAGTTATTGGCTTTTCCATTCCAGGGGCCCGGTTGGAATTACGCTCGTTCCAAACCCAACCTTCTTCAAAAGTCGTCCAAAACTCACTTAGAATATCGCAAAATGACCGCTTCTTCACGAGGATCCCAGTGCCGTAGACAATGCCTCGATCGGACGCACGATCAAGAAGTTATTCGCATTTAAGTGTAACGGCCCCGACCCGTCAAGCCCGGTGGGCTGGCGGGGCGGCTCGTCCTGGCTCGGCGGGTCCGACCCAGCTAAGGGGTCAGCCTGACTCGATGGGGTGCGGCCCAGCTGGGTGCGGTCCAGCCCAGCTGGCACGGCCCGGCCCGCGGCTGGCTGCGGCTCGACCAGCTGGCTTAGCGGATTGGGGGGCGCGACCCCCAGTCTTCTAAAACGGCAGCACTGCCCCTCCTGTCTGGCCGGTATTCACCAGTGCGAGCGGACCACTCAGGCGAGCCATTTTCCTCCGCAGGCGGTGCCCGGCGGTGTCGCGGCCTTCAACACGATTGGCATGCGGCCGGCCGGTTTGCCGCTGAAGCGGCCCGCAGAGCGCGGGTCCTGGTCCTATGTAGCGCGGTGCCCTTGTGGCACCGTGGTCTCCCTGTCTGGCCAGCTATTGTCGGCCGGTTCGTCATTGGCCGAGCGGCCTACAGATTGCGGGTCGCGGTTCTTCCGCAGTGCGGTGCCCTTGTGGCACCACGGTTTCTTTGGCCCGGCTGGCTACAGCCAGCCGGTTCGGTTCGTCTGCCGAGGAGCCCGTGGATGCGGGCTGCGGTTTCCTCCACGCCGCCGGTGCGCGGCCGTCGCCTCCTTTCGCCGCCACCTCCGGTCTCTACCACCTTTCGTTTCCACCACCAAAATATTCAAGAACCATCGGAGGGTTGTCGGGCCGTGTTCCTTCGACCCGCGCCCTCCACGTTAGGCGATATCAATTGGTCGAAGACAATACAAGCATTCACCATGGTCAGAATATAATTTCATTCACTTAAAATTATATCAAAACCCCTACCTTGATTCTGATGCTCGCTTGTCCATGTTGCGGGAAGAGGATCTGAAGTCGACGTCGATTCGTTGATATCAGGGTGAATCCAAGGAGGAAGCATAGTCGATGTTTCCTCGCAGATGATATCTCCTCCCTTAACACGGAGGAAGAAGAAGAATTATGTCATTCCTCATGAGCGTCGCCTCACGTTCTTGCCTCGGTCGTTGAGAGGATATCGTTCCTCGTGTTCTTCGTTGGTGAGGGATGAAGCTCTCCTCCAAATCTTCAAAGGCTCCACCACCAAATATTTTCCAAGAAAATATAATATTAAGGCTCCACAATTTTAATAGAATTTCCATGCAATTCTAATTGATTCAAAAGAGGTTTCAATTAATTAATAAATATATTAATTAGATAGGTTGGCACATTCAATGGGTGGGTGGTGGAGAGGCTCCACCATAATAAATGAGAGGTGTTGTCAAATTAAATAAAGGGGTGTTAATGGGGCGTTTAAGGGAATTTGAAGGGTTAGGGGCTCGTGTGGGACCCACCTCAAATTATCCTCTCATGGGAGGTTATGTGGGAGTGGGACCCACCTCTAAATTCCCCTTGTATGAAATAACCACCACCAAAAAATAAAATTGTGTACAAAAATTTTATTGAATTTAATATAAATCCCCAAAAATTAAATTCTCCTCTCGAGAAAACGCAACCATGGTAAAGGTCCCCTTAAGAGAATACAAGCGCTGCGAGTTCATCGATGTCCTCAGATTTCAATTCCAAGCACCAGTTCAAATGATAGAAAAACCCGCACATACGTTTACTGAACTTACCCAAAAAAAACTTCAGAAATTGATTCCGAGCACACCGGGCCTCGAAATCAGGTGCCGTTAGAAACTGCAGACTCGTAAAATTCCAAAGTATTTAAGAAAACAAATTTCCATGAAATTTCTGGGTCTTTATAGATTTCACCAGAATATGAAGTAACAGAAGAAGAAATTTTTTGAAATTATGACCATACCCAAAGCAGCAGAAAATCAATAGAGGATGAAGATTGTTTTTTTAGAAGAACAGTTATAGTGATGTCACCGATGTAAAATATAAATGCTTTTATCAGAAAGAGTTGAATAAATAAAACTAAAAGATGAAATTTAAGGGAAACTAATGTAAAAACTATTCTAACCTAGAATCATTTTTATTTAGTACTCTCATTAAAACCTAGAATCTTCTAAGATATCATTACCACACTATAAGATCTTAAAGATCAAAGTTTCTTCCATACATGAGGTTTGAAAAATAGAATTCATGATGTTTTGTTTGGAAAGAAACTATCTAAACTAAAATAATAGGATAAATAAAAATGTTCAACCTTTAAGAACCATGCAATTATGATGAACATGATGAGACTAATCGATTGAATATAGACTGAGCCTGGTGTTTCTAAAACCGAGTTTTGGTGATATCCACTCCACAACGAATGGTGTTTTGAGTTAGAGAATTACCTAAGTGAAATAAGGAAAAGTAAAATAGAGAGATGGTTTGGACCACACTAAAATGTGTAAACTGGAATCCGAGAGTGGGTGTGCTGATATATGTGTAGGTAATTCGAGAGTGGGTATAGCCTGAACTTGTGAGTTCCCTTAGAGATGAGAAGTATGGGTAGGGTCTTTAGATTATGAGATAATTAATTGGTAGTGTTTCTAGATATATGATATAGGAATTGAGATACCATATAATTTTTTTGTGTAAATCACTTGTAGTTCTTTTGTTATCATGGTCAGTTTTGTTGGGAAGGATAAATTGGATGCCTTTCCATAGAGACTTCATCTATAGTTTCTAATGATGATGCATATTATGGTTATATATGGTCATATCCAGTATGGTATGAGAGTGTTTAGATGCTTCTCATTTAAGGAATGACTCCCAAGTGGGGGGTGATTGTGTGTTACTCCTTAGAAAGAGGGATATTTTAGAATTTTTCTGAAGCAATTCACCATAGTTATTCTAGAAATATGAGACTGATATGCACTAGGAGAATAGTTAGTAGATGTTTTCCCTAGGTTTGATAGAAATAAGAAATGTCCCTCTATATTTAGTGGGTTCATCTGAAATGGATCAGACTGTGGTGACTTGGTTCATTCACATTTGATCCTAGAAAAGAGTTTTCTGGATAGGGAAGAGAATAGCCTATGAGGAGTGACACATGTTTGATATTAGAACCTATCATGAATTTTTCTCAAGGTGTGGTGTAAGAGAATCCATATAGTGGTATGTTACCCATTGTCCATTATAGGGTATGCACCTAGATATGGATGGAGTTCTTGAGGATTTAGAGGTGGGAATTCCTAGTGATCTTGGGATAGGTAGAGATTAATGATTCATGTTGGATATCATGTATTAATCAGTCAAGAACATCTAATCAATACATGTAGTGATGGATTGAAAATTGGAATTAAATATTAGTGTTTTTATTCATTGGGGATTTGGTAATGAAACCCTATTCTAGGTTGTGACTTATCGATTACATATGTATGACCCCGTGTTTGTAGGGATGTAGGTATGATGGGAGAGATACATCATGGAGAACTATTATCCTCATGATTTATATTGTGATGATTTTTTGAATAATCTTTAAGAAAAAGACACATGTGTGTGACATAACATTGTCTATAAAAGTTAATGGAAGATAGAAGGCCTTGGGATTTGTTAAGAAATCTCTGAAATGATTTTGAGTTGAATTCATTACTTTTTTAAAGGTAACCCTATATTTATATAGGCTACATAATGGTAAGATAATAATTCCACTATCTATATAAAGGTCACTATATCTAAACTTCATAAAGCTAAGATGGTATATAATAGAGCTATGTAAAGGTGAGATCATGTTTCTAACTCTATGTAATGGTAACATGAATTATACTAAGCTATGTAAAGGTAGTACGAAATTCTATAGATCTATATAAAGTTATCTTTGGAACAACATTGGCTATATAAGGGTTTGTTGTGAGTTGAATTGGATGCATAAAGGTAACCTTGGACTAATATTGGTAACATAAAGTTCATCTGTAGGTTGCATTATGTAAAGGTAGATTATGATCTATGTTAAAGAAACTCTGAATAACTAAAGGCTACTTATAGATAAATATGAAAAACTAGGACTTGTGCAATGGTAATGAGAAAGGTATGAAAGCTACATAAGGGTTATTTGTAACTTCATTAAATTAATATTGATTTTGTAAAATTTACTCCAGTCTACGTAATGGTATGATTGAGTTTTAAGAATTCATTTCAAATGAAGGATATATTCAAAAGTTGATTTGTGGTCTATTCATTACTGAGTAGATAATCAAAATCATAAAAATAGATTATTATCTAAGATTATTAGTGTGAAGAACTATCCAACACAAAGTAGTTGAAAAGGGTGCTAAGATGAGTACCTTTTTATAAGAAGCAGAGAAACGAGGATGCTACCACGCCATAGTGTATTACCAGTGGGAGTTTTAGTGACCGTGTTCATTTTGTAATTTACTAATGTGAAATGGAAAGTATAAAATGACAGCATATTTTTTTTGATTTTTGAATTTACTAAAAATGTAGTTGAAACACTAAAAGATACAAAAAACAAAATGATATAGTCAATTTAAACGATAAACCATGAAGGTAAAATAAAACAAACCCCTTGAATCTGATGGGTCAAGTGGGGCCATGTCTGCTACCTCTGTCTGATGTGGCAGGGGCCTACAAAAAATAAAAATTATGAAGATAAAAGTAATGAATTTAAAAATAATAAATTAAATAATTTCAGTATAAACCCATATCATAGAATCTCTTACATCATCACCCCAACGTACATATTCACGCAGTGCTATAACCTCAGCTACCAGCTGCACATTTTTCTCCTCATAAGCATGCATCTGTGCCTCTAAATCCATCATTTGTTATGTCATCCCAACAACCATAGGAGATATAGCCTCAGAATGTAAAACTATAGAACAAGAAATCCCTATTCCATAGGTCAAACTGTATCCATGTCCATCACAACCAATAATGTGATGAAATATCTCATCCCTTCACATGGAAAGTTTTTGCTGGTCCTCTGACAGCTGCGCTAACTCAGCCTCAAATTGAACCTATATAATATATAAATATAAATATATATGTATATACATATGTATGTAAATATTGATAATTAGTACAAAAACTTACTATAAGAGCTGAAACCTTCGGATCATTTTGGTCATGAGTCGTCATCCACGCCGACATTTTATCAATCAGTGCACCTTGCTCCCATAACTATATACCAATAAAATATAAATATAGAACAAAAAACCATATTAAATAATAAATTTAAAATGTGAATAATAAATACATCATGCTGAATCTAGGACATGTGATGAGTCCCAAGTCTGTGAGGTGGTCCCTACAACGCAAAATTCTCAGAATGACATGTTTCCACCTCCTTCAATCAATTAATTAAAAATTCAAACATGTAAAATGTTTCACATTATTTTAAATATATATAAAAAAATAAATAACCTCACTATTACATCCACATAGGACCAATATGCAACTAACTCACACTACTAAGATGGTAGAACCCCTCTCGGGACTCTATCTCGAATGTATGGGGTGCCAACATTTGGAACCCGGTGACCCCTCTTGACTCTCCCTTTATTATATTTCCAAAATTTAAAACATTTTCCGCACATAGTGCTCAAAACTCATTGGAACACACTCTCATATTATTCTATTTATGAAAAAAATTTATCACACATGTTAGTATTTTTTTAACATAACTTAGAAAATAAAATGATCCTCTTACCTAAAATTCCGCCCATAGTTGATCTAAAGTGTCCTGGGGAATGAATCTCAGTCATGTATAATCAATGAAAATATATGTGGGTTGCGTATGGTATGACCCTACTGGTGAATAAATGCAGGGGCACCCACTCTCATAGGATGGTATCTCATGTCAAATGATATGTCAAGTGTCGTGTTAGAATTCCAAGATGAAATGCCACAACTAGGGTATCTCCTATTAGAAGAAGAAGCTACCGAGTATGATAATATTAAAAAAAATCATACATAATTGGAAAAATGTTCATATATATGTTTAATATTTGATTAAAAAATAAAAACATTTACATTCATACATACCTCGACCCTTAGACGTAGATAGATCTACAGAATGATGTGGATCTGGTTCCTGTTCTCCTAACATGTCTACAGTCATAGAAATCATTAGTAAGGAAATAATTCAATGCCTATTACAGTACCATATAGTGTGAACTACAAAGGACTCATTTACTTTTTATTTATTTCACACATATTTCATCAAATATAAAGGGGTGTTGAATTTTAGTGATGTTATTTATAGTTATAAACAATTGCTAAAGACACATAAAAATGAAGAATTCTTGGAGTCATAAGTGGATATCATCAGAAACATAAACCACCTAGTAGCACAGAATACCACAAAAATTGAGAGTGGAAAGATTCAAATGGATATGTTTTCCCACTAGGTTCACAACAATTGTTTGGACCCAGTGCTTATCAGAAGCCAATAAACAAGCTAGACACAATCATGTATCCAAGAATTAAAATTTTCAATAGCTAATAGACTTTACCTTTTGATTAAGTCCCATATTTAAGTAACCACAAATTCTTTATTAAATTTCACTTAGGGTTACACAATCAGTTGTCCTAACCATTTTTATTGGTCGCATACTATAAGAAGTTCCTTGATGGGTTTGAAAAACCTCTCCATAGTAGTAGACATAGGAAACCATGATTATCTAGGTGAAACATGTTTTTTGATCAAGATTCTGATAGTGTAAATACTATTTATAGTTAGGGTTGACCATATAATCTCTATTATACTAATATTTCAGAACATATTTTTATATCCTAAAAGCTGAAACTGAAGTTTCGTAGTATAATTTTTAATCTTCCTAAATGTATATTCAGTAGTTTATAAAGAAAATATGAATCATATAAAGAATATCCCCTAGGTGTGTCAAACTGGATGTGCAATAAGGCCCATTGTCGTGCACCATTTCCCGATCGAGTCTAGCTCAATGCAATGTTTTTGGGTTTTACCCATAGGTTAATCTGTGCAATATCCATATCCACTTTTAGTATCCAGATAAGGATTTGATTGCTTAGATAACCACATAATATTTATGATACTAAAATTTTAGAATATTTTCTTGTATCCAAAAAGATGACACTAATGTTTTTTAGTAAATTTTTTGACTTTCCTAAAGGTATATTCAGTGGTTTATAAAGAGAATGGTATTAATCTAAAATATATCCTTTGAGAGTAGCAAACTAGGCATACAATTAGGTACACATAATCAAAGTCATGGGAGTAAAAAATCATGTGTGCAGTTAATCCTCTTTTCCATCTAGTTTTTGATCTTTCATCCTATGTTTATTATATGTTAATCCTAAGTTAATCAATAGATAATCATTAATTAATAATTACTTAATACTTATTTAATTAGTATTTAATTAATCTTTAATCATTAGTTGATCATTATTTAATCCTTAGTTAACATTTAATTAATAATTAATTAATAATGACTTAATCATTATTTAATCATTCTTTCATCATTATCTAATAAATCTTTAATCATTAGTTAATCATTATTTAATAATTCTTTCATCATTATTTAATCAATATTTAATCAATAGTTAATCATTAGTTAATCAATCTTTCATAATTATTTAATTATTAGTTACTAATTAGTTAATAATTATTTAATCATTAGTCTGTTAGTAGTTCATAATTCTTTAGTCATTAGTTAATCATCAGTTAATTAATATTTAATCATTAGTTAATCAATCATTAATCATTATTTAGTCATTAATTAATCAATCTTTAATCATTAATTAATCATTAATTAATCAATAGTTAATTATTAGTCAATCGTGAGTTAATCATTCATTAATAATTATTTAATAATTATTTAATCATTATTTAATCATTATTTAATCATTAATTAATCATTAGTTAATAAATATTTAATCATTGATTAATAATTCATTAATCATTAGTTAATCATTCTTTAATAATTAGTTAATCATTAGTTAATCATGATTTAATCATTAGTTAATCATTCTTTAAACATGAATCATTAGTTAATCATTCTTTATTTGTTGGATAATAATTAGTTAAACATTACTCAATCCTTAATTAAGTATGACTTAATCAATAATTAATCATATCATAGTCATTAATTAATTTCTATTATCTAATCATTATGTCATCATTATTTATTCCTAAGTTATTCATTAGTTAATCTATATTTAATCTTTACTAATAATAACTATCATTTCTAAATTATATGTAACTAACTAAATGAATAAATAAATAACATATTTAGAACTAATTAATAGAAAATAAATTAAATAAATAAATAACTTCAAAATAAATGAGAAAAATACATCGAAATGAGGCTTCGCAAAAATCGGCACTCATTTAAGTCATTGAAACCACCACACACAAAGGAAGAACCATCGAGATTATTTTAGAGAGATAGAGAGAGAGGAATTTAGAGAGATAAAGGGATTTCTTAGTATGGATGGGGGGTTCCCTTTTATAGGAACTTCAGGGAAAGGAGACACCCACTATCGCCTTTCACCTTTATTTACACAAAATGTTTAATATCACAAGCCACCTTTCACTTTAGTTTAGGTAAAAGGAAGATGCTCCCATTCCACCTTTTCCATATCATTGATCTGCATTGATGAGAGACAAAGATGCCATTAGCTATGCTACCTTTTAACTTATAGAAAAGGTGTAAGGGCCTCTGCCACCTTTACATGGTAAATTTTAAAAAAAAGTATAACCTGCACTTATTTTAAAAAAATATTTTTCAAAAAACATATAAAAAAACTCTTCATTTGACTTGGGTGAAATAGGGATGGTAGGGGACAGTAGTGTGAATAGAGACTGGTAGGGATCTGATCCCTACATCTAAGGAATTGAACACTCTTATTCTCATAATGGTGAATATTTTATACAAAAAAAACAATCGCATATCAATGATGATGACATGACTCCCAATGGCTGTGGATGGTCGAACATGGGAAAAAACAAACCCGAATTAATAAAAAAATATTTAGTTATTTTTTTATACTTCTCAAATATATTTAATCATATTTATTTATATTTAATTTATATATTACCCGTGTTATTTTATTTTATGACTCCTACTGAGTTTTATTTATGTAATGATTTATACATACATTTGGTAAGGTTTATTTGACAACTCATATTCGCATGGTATAAAAATGTTAAACAAATCACATTGGCCTCCCCATTCAATGAACCTATCCCTCTCTCATCTCCCACATATCTCTATCCTCCTGGCCAATAACTATCATTAAATTTTATTTTTTGAAATAAAATTAACATTTCCTCAGTTTTCTTTTTTTCTAATTTTATACACATTATTTCATCATTTTACAATAGGTTTCTTATTTTTTTCTAGAGTTTTTTTAAACGGGTTTATTTTTTTAATGGATAGGATTATTAGTATTTAAAAAAAGTCTAGAGAAGCATCATGCTTCTCCATTTCATTGAGAAACATGAATGGGGTTCACGGTTCAATTTCTATCACCAAGGAAGTGTGGACCCCATTCACGCTTCAAATTTTTTACAAAGGAGGCATTAATGAGGTTCAAACCTCATACTGCTCAAAAACTATAAATAGAGTGTCTCCCCACTCCATTCTTAATCGTATTTCTCTATATTTTTCCTCGTATTGCAATATTTCTTTCTCAACAAATATTTATGGTTTTTAAGAAGGTAAAATTTCTTTTTAAAATTTAAATTTTCTATTTTATTTTATTTATTTTGTTTCTATGATTTATTTATTTAATATGTATAGATGTATAAATTATTTTCCTTTATGTGATTTAAATTATGAATGAGTTATTGTTTTTTTGTACGGTTTAATTGAAATCTAACTGTTGGACTCCTCCTGTATTAATCATGTTTTAATAATCACAAATATTATTTAACCTAGTTAACTCCTATAAATTATATCCAATCATGTGTATTTATGTTTAATGTTTTCTCATGCTTTAAGAAGAGTCATGCAAGATCTTAATTACTCTACATTCTGTTTACCTACTTTATACTATCTTTGATCAACTCTCATAATCCCTTCTTTGAAAAATGCTTAAGTATAATCCTTTATATTATCATCATTATTTAAGTCTAAACACATTTACTTTGAAATGTATAAGACACCGTGAGTTTACCATTGGCTATGTATTTCTGACACCGTGAAGCAGACACTATGAATCTAGACACCGTGAAGAAGACACCGTGAAGCCAGACATCGTGAAGCCAGACACCGTGAAGCAGACACCGTGAATCCAGACACCATGAACAAGATATCGTGACCGCGAGACACTGTGACCGCGAGACACCATGACCATTAGAAACTGTGACACTCAGACACCATGATCAATCTAGACACCGTGTGTAGGAGACACCATTTCCATGACTTACTGTGACACTATTTCTTAAACTATTTTGTCATCTTTCAATTTAATTTCTAATGGTCATATTTGATGATTTTAATGCACTGACATAATTAATGTTTCTTTGTAGACATATCATCAGATAGTATGAGGTAAGAGGTGCAGAATACATGAAACCTGTCTACTCCAACACATGCATTCCAAGTTAAAAGAGAAGTGTGGACAAGAATCATTACGCATGATACAAAAATGAAAAGCAAGACCATGAGCACGATAACAAAAAAGATACTCAGAGAAAATTTCCAAAGAAAGGAACACTACATGAAACTCGACCCTGCTGAACACACGAAGCATATTTGAAGCTTAAAGAACATCTTCGCTCTGTTGAACCTTATGAAGAACACAATTTGAATCTCAACACTCTGTTTTTCACACAACTTCCAGAGAAGGACTCAAAGCTTCATATAATTCAATCTAAAGGAGTCCAGAGCTGCAATAACATCACACAAGATCATTATAAACTCATCTCTATATTCTTCCTCTACTGTGATCATTCTTTTATTTACATTACAAGTAGTGTGTGATTCTATCTGTTTGGACACACACAGACTCCTAAGCTGAACTAGAGGATACACAAATCCTCACACCAAACTCTTTATACCTTTGTGTATCCCATATAGAACTATGGTAGAGGTATGAGGACCTAGACAACATGTGTGTTGTTGTTGTTGCTTTCCCACATAGAACTGTGGTAGAGGTCTGAAGACCTGGACAATCTGAGTACTGTTGTAAACCCCGATCCAGGGTGTGGATCAAAGTTTATTTATATAAACTACTTAGTGGTAGGTGATCACCAAGTGGAGTGGATTAGGTCTTGGCTTGAGACTGAACCACTTGTTTGATATCCGCTGTGCTATTTAAATTTAGTTATCTCTGTTTTATTGCTTTACTGTATAATCTAGAAATCACTATTTTCACTTTGATAGTTAATCATGGAAAATAGTTATAACTGACTTGTCTTAGTATAATAAATTAAAATGTAATATTAATAACACAATTTAAGATTACTGAGAATTAATCAATCTTTTAAGAAGTTACTTGAACAGTCAAAATCTTATAATAGTATAACCTTGATTAACTGGACTTTATTTAATCTTTGTGGAAAACCTTTTTAGAAAATACTTTTTAACAGAAATTTTTAATTAGAACTCAATTCACCCCCCCTCTTGAGTATCCACTCCGACCAACATTTGGTATCATAGGTTGTTTATTAGGACTCTGTGTAATCTTATTCAACTATGATTTTAGTTGTATCTTAAAGATTTTAAATTTCTATTATTTCTAAATCTTTATCTCTTTAAATACTTTTGCTAAAATCTAATTATGGATAACAGATTAGAAGGTGTATCTACCAACAGGCCACCCATCTTTAATGGTGTTAATTATTCCCAATGGAAAATAAAAATGAAAATCCATTTAGAAAGTATGGGATTTGACATTTGGACTGCTATAGAGACTCAGTATATGATTCCAGAAACTGTTAGAACAACTTGGAATGAACCTAAAAAAGCTTCTTACTATAATAATTATAAATCGATGAATGCCCTATATTGTGATTTAGGAGATGAATAATTTAATCGAATATCTGCTTGTAATACTGCTTATGAAATATGGGATACTCTGGCTGTTTCCCATGAGGGAACAACCAATGTTAAGGAAATGAGACTAAATACATACAATATTAAGTATAATAATTTTAAAATGAAATATGACGAATCTATTTCTGATATGTATCTTATGTTTAATGAGATAGTCAATACAATGAGCTCACTGGGAAAAGATTCTCCAGCAAAGGAGCAAATCATGAGGATACTAAGATGACTACCAGATAGATGAAGAAGAACCTCTGTCTCTATACGAGAATCATGTGACATTGGAAAGCTACCTGTCAAGGAGATGATTGGAAAATTGATGATGTATGAAGAAGAGCTAAAGGTACAAAAAGAGGAAGATGATGAACCTAAGAAGAATTCAGTGTCATTTAAGTCTACTACTTCAAAAATCAAGGACAAAGATAAAGTTCACATAACTAAAGAAAGCTCAAATAGTGAAAATTCTGACTCGGACAGTGATGAAGAGATGGCTCATATAGCCAGAAGACTCAAGAAGTTATATAGAAAGAAGAAATTTTTCATAAAATCAAATTATAAGGGTAAGTATGCCAACAAGGTAATTGGAAGAGTGATTGGAAGAAATATGATAAAAATGATGAGATAGTATGTTATGAATGTAAAAGGAAAGGACATGTTAAGGTTGACTATCCAAAATTGAAGTTTAAGAAGAAATATGATTATAAGGACAAAAAATATAAGAAAGCTATGAAGGAAACATGGAGTTCTTAGAAAGACAGGTCAAGTGGATCTGAAGCTTCTAATTCTAAAGAAAAGAATCTTTCCAACATGTGTTTCATGACTAAAACATCTGAGGTACCTATTTCCCCTATGCTGAATGATTACTATTATGGGAATGAAAGTGATTCAAATAATGATGATAATATGTCTAAAGATGAATTATTTGAATACTGTAATATGTTAGAAGATAATTTTAATGAGATAAAAGATAAGTACAAATCATTAAAGAAACAGTATGCCTTGACTAGTAATGTTAAATCTGATCTTAGTATAGAAAAAGAAAAGAATGCTCAAATGTTAAAAGAGAATACTAAACTAAAATTGTCTAATGAGAAACTTAGAAAAGATTGAGAGAAGTTCAAAAATGTAAAGAACACTCTAACTCAAATGATTGGAAAAAAAGTTTCACCAAAGTATACTACTGGTTTAGGATACCAACCTAGACAGAGACAGTTTGTTAAAAATAAATTTATTTCAAAATATGGACAGTACTCTACTAGTTCAAATTCTGGAAGTTCTTATGCTTCATCTAGCTATTAAAATTCTTATAGACCAAAAAAAGTTTATTTATCAACATATTTTTAATCTGTTAATTATAGGAAACCCATTAGACAAATATGGGTGCCTAAAGTTTTACTTGCTAACCTTTCTGGACCCAAGAAAATCTGGGTACCAAAATTATCATCTGTCTAAATCTGTTTTGTAGGAAACTTTCTTGAAAAGTTTCTATAGGAAGATATGGTACTTGGACAGTGGATGTTCAAGGCATATGGTAGGACATTACTCATGCTTTAAGATCTTAATCAAAGTTGATGGAGGACATGTCACCTTTAGGGAAAAATCAAAAGGAAAAATCATCGGCTTAGGCTAGATTGGTAACACTGATTCAATTTTAATTTTTAAAGTACTATTTGTCAATGGATTAAAATAAAACCTGCTGAGTATTTCTCAGTTGTGCGATGATGGATTCAATGTAAAATTTAAAAATGATTCATGTAATGTTTTTAATTATAAAAATGTTTTGGTATTTACTACATTAGGAAATCAAAATGTATATGATGTAGATTTGAATTCTTTAGCTAAACAAAATGTTAATTGTCTAAATGATTTTCATAAAGAATCTTGGCTATGAAATAGAAGGCTAGGACATTGCAATGTGCACTCACTTATCAAACCGACTAGGAAAGGTTTAGTTAGAGACTTACCTAAACTGAAATTCCCACTTAACAAAGTGTGCAATCCTTGTAAAAAGGGAAAACAACACAAAGTTTCTTTCAAATCAAAGAAAGAAGTTTCTACTTCTCAACCTCTCGAGTTGGTTCACATGGATTTGTTTGGACCATCAAGAGTTTCAAGTCTAAATGGGAAGAACTATGTTTATGTTCTTGTAGATGATTTTTATAGGTACACATGGGTATAAATTCTTGCTCACAAAAGTGAAGCTTGTTCTTATTTTATCAAATATTCCAAGTCTGTAGAAAACCTTAGTGGACTTAGGATAAAGACCTTGAGAAGTGATCATGGTTGTGAGTTTGAAAATCAAGAGTTTGAATCTTATTGTTCACACAATGGCTATAGTCACAAATTTTATGCTCCTAGAACACCTCAACAGAATGGTGTAGTATAAAGAAGGAATAGGAATCTTCAAGAGATTTCTTGGACAATGCTCAATGAATATGATTTTCCAATTTACTTTTGGGATGAAGCTGTTAATACAACTTGTAACATTATCAATAGATTATTTATTAGACTAATTCTTAAAAAGGCTCCTTATGAGATTTGGAACAATAGGAATCCTAAGGTTAATTAATTTAGAGCTTTTGGTTGCAATTTTTTATCCTTAATACTAACGATAATCTTGACATATTTACTTCCAAAAGTGGTGATGGAATTTTCCTAGGTTACTCAATATCGAGTAAAGCCTATATAGTATTCAATAAGAGAACCAAATGTGTGGAAGAATATGTACACATCAAATTTGATGAAACTGATCCACATGAACCTAATACCCCTCTTGAAAATCTTGAAGAAGATATGTCCATTCTAAACCTTAATGACAAAAACAATGAACTTGTAGTTAAGACAACCAGTTCTGGAAATTTTCCAGAACCTGTTTCTGTAGAACCCAAACCTATAAATAAAACTTAAATTTCTAGACCTATCTTTTCTAGACCAACTAGGACCCTTAAAAACATCCTTTAGATGATGTAGTAGGTGATTTAGATAGAGGGACACAAACTAGAGCTTCTATGAAAAACCAGGTTGAACATCAAGCTTTTATTTCGCAGCTTGAACCTAAAAATATCAATGATGCAATCAATGATGAATTTTGGGTGATGGAAATTCAAGAAGAATTGAATCAGTTTGAAATAAAAAAAGTTTGTGAATTGGTATGCAATATTAAGGACACTTTGACCATAGACACAAAATGGGTTTTTAGGAATAAAGTTGATGAAGATGGTAACATAGTTAGAACCAAGGCTAGACTTGTTGCACAAGGATATAGTCAAGAAGAAGGAATTGACGATGAGGAGAGCTTTGCATCAGTATCCAGACTTGAAGCCATCATAATCTTGATTGCCTTTGCTGCACATTTTAATTTCAAACTATATCAAATGGATGTTAAGAGTGAATTCTTAAATGGGTATATAGCTGAGGGTGTTTTTTTGACAAACCCCCTGGATTTACAAACCCCTATTTTCCAAATCAAATTTTTAAACTATCAAAATCCTTATATGGTTTGAAGCATGATCCATGAGCTTGATATGACAGATTGAGTACTTTTCTTATTTCCAAAGGTTTTACAAAAGGAATAGCTGATCCTACCCTTTTTATAAAACGAATTTCTAATGATGTTTTAGTTTTTAAAATCTATATAGATGATATTATTTTTGGATCTTCGAAGAATTTTTTATTTTTTGATTTTTCTAAAATGATGCAAAATGAATTTGAAATGAGTTTAATGGGAGAACTCAAATATTTTCTTGGATTTCAAGTTTTTCAAAATGAAAATGGTATTATTTTAAATCAAAGTAAATATACAAAGGACCATCTAAAATGTTTTGGATTGGACAACACTAAGAGTAGTGACACTCCCATGAGTACCACTTGTAAGTTGGATCTTGATGAAGATGGAAAATCTATTGATCAAACCACTTATAGATGAATGATTGGAAGTTTACTCTACTTAACTGCTAGTCGTCCTGACATTATGTTTAGTGTGTGTATGTGTGATCATTTTCACAAAAACCCCAAGGAATCTCATTTAAATGCCGTAAAGAGAATTTTCAAATACCTCAAGCATATACCAAATCTAGGACTATTTTATCCTAAAGGAAAATCATTTGAATTAATTAGTTATTCTGATGCTGACTTTGGTGGTTGTAATTTAGATAGAAAAAGCACCTCTAGAACATGTCACCTTTTAGGCAAGTCACTAGTATCACGCTGTAGTAAGAAACAAAATTTTGTTGCATTATCTACTGAATAAGATTAATACATAGCTACTGGAAGTTGTTGTGCACAAATTTTGTGGATGAAACACACATTACTAGATTATGGATATCAATTCAGACATGTACCTATAAATTGTGACAACACAAGTGCTATTAACATCTCAAAGAATCCTGTTTCACATTCTAGGACAAATCACATTGATGTAAGACATCAATTTTTGAGAGATTATTATCAAAAAGGTGATATCACTTTGGAATTCATTGGTATTGAATATCAACTTTATGATATATTCACCAAACCATTAAATTCTGAGAGAATAGACTACATCATACATGAACTAGGCATGATAAATATCAAATAGATATCTTACCTGTTACTATTTCAGGTCTAACTATTCGATATCTTACTGTGTTATACTTTACTGATTCATGATTATAGTTTCTCAGTTACTATCTCTCATGTTTACGGTCTCACCATTAATATTTTGTACTTACTGTCTAATGTTTACTGTCTCACCATAATGCTCACTGAAAAGTTCATTCACGGTCTCACCGTAAAGCTCATTTATTGTCTCACCGTAATGAACAGACACAGTCTCACCATAAAAATTATTTATGTTTTTCTTTGAACCTGTATCGCGGTAATTATCCTTTTCACCCTTTTTTATTTTCCCACGATTTTATTTTTGCGACATTTGATATTCCAAAATGATAAAACAAAGAAAGTATCACTCGATTATTCACTCGAAGTTTCTTTTGCTTACTCTTTTTGAACCCTTCTTTATCCTTGAAACCCTTTTCTTGCTCGAAACTTTAGTGAATGCGAAGAATGAAATGTCCATCATCATCGACACCTAAAAAGCGCAGCTCGAAGAAGAAGAAGATTTCACTTAAGCTAACACCAGAAGGACCCTTAAATCCAAATCTGGTAAACCACGTTGTTGTACCCGAGAAAGAGATTTTCCCCAAATGGACTCTGTCTAGTAACTCTATGGTATTAAGAGTGTTAGAACAACAAGGCTGGTTAGAGTGGTTCTCGAAGTAAGATAGACCCATCTACCCTAGGTTAGTGGATCAGTTTTACCAGTACGTTCAATTCTTATTTAATTCTAGTGATAGTTGTATTGTAAGAAGCTGGGTCAATGGCCAGAGATTCTCATTCTCTTAGAGGTTATGGGATGCATGCCTTAGGATACCTCATGAAGGCATCTGTGAGGATTATCATAGAGGACCTCCACCTTCAACCGATTTCTTTGATTTAGAAGATACCCTGAAAACCTTAACTGGAAATGGCACCCAGAGGAGAGCCATTGCTGCTAAATTAGATAGAGAATCAAGGCTTTTGTTCAAGTTTATACAGAATTTGGTTAGTCCTAGTAAAGGTGATTTTTCTATTTTAAAATATCATGATGTGTTTCTGATTCACCTTATGAAAAAATGGGCATAAGATCAACCTGTGCAAGTATATCATACACCATATGTGTGAGTTGATCAAAGTCACATCCAAGTCAACTTCTCTGTTCTACTCTCGGATAATCTCAGCCATGCTTCTTGCCATGGGTATGGTTGGACAAAATTGGTAAGTGATTAAGGACTGTGAGTACTTTCTCTCAAAATCCACTATCAAAATAATGAAGATAATCTGGAATCCTTGGAAAAAGGAATGGGTGGAAGATAATGATAGAATTTATGAGAAATTTAATCTGGTGGATTATCCCTCAAGACCACGAGATATTTCTGATCCTAGTTTGGAACCAGATGATATTGTTGAGTATCCTGAAGAATAGGAAGAAGAGGCTGAAGTTCCACCTAGGGAAGCTATTATTGTTGAGGAAGACAAAACTACTATTCCTTATATAGTTCTTGAGGAAGAAGTCCCTACTCCTAAAGAGGCTATTAATTTGGAAACTCAACCCAAAGCTATAACAGAATTAGTTTCCAAAGAACCTGAAATGCATGCCATGGAAGAGCCTATAGTAGAAGATCTTATAGTGGAAGAGATACCTATTTTGCAAGAGGTAAATCTTGAGGAACTCCATGTGGAATAATCTATTCCTGAAATCATACCTACAACTGAAGAACAGATGGAGATAGATTTTCATCTAGCTAGATAGGAAATGAGTGAGGAACTTAGAGTTAAGTCTATGGAATTAGACCAAGATCCTAAGCCTCTCAGTCCTGAGAAGGAGGCATCAGTTGAGGGGGAGACAACCCCAAATCTTGATTCTACTGAAGCCTCACATCTAACTGAGTCAAGTCCTATGGACAATCAGTATAAATTTCCTAGTTTCTATGATGTGGATGTCTCTCAGCAGGTTACAACAACCAGACTTGATATTTCCTCTCTATTTCAGTTGAAATCAGTCTCCAATATTGCACCTGAGAAGGAAACTGAACCTGTACCAGTCCCTACTCCTGAACCCTTGTCTGAACAACCATCCTTTGTGAGTAAGGATGATCTGATGGAATTTAGTGCTACCCTCTTATCTGGAGTTGATAAACTCATGAATACCCAACCTCATCCTATGACAAAATTAAGTGAGAGAGATTCCTCACTATTATTGGAGAAAATTATTTGGAAAATGAAATCTAATATGCTCCGTGAGATTTAAGAAGTAAGAGTTGAAAATAATATGCTCAGTAATGAAGTGAAGACCCTAAGAAGTATGGTTGAATACATGCAGAGAGAGTTGCATTCGAGATTTGAGTTTATTTCTACTCCTGTAGAACCTATTGCTCCTCAAATACCACAGGTTGGTGTGTCTCAGATTCAACCTTATCTAGCATCCTTATAAGAAAAGATTGATGAAAGAAACAGACAAATTGTAAAGAAAATGAAATAGCTTGTTTCCAATCTTAATAAAATCACTGATTAGTATACAGGGTGTCTTTAAAAGGTGATGAATCAAATAAAATCTCTAACCATAGCTATCAAAGCATCTGTTCAATCCTCTAAACTCTCATTGGACAATGATCTGCTCAAAACTATAGTCAAATAAGAACTTCAAAATGTACTCAGTGGATTCAATGTGGCTTCTTTATCTAAAGCGATCAAGAAAAATTATAGAGTTCTTGACCTAGTACAAATCCACTCTAAAATTGCTAATGATGCTCAACAAGAGATTTCCAAGAAAGTGGATTTCTACTTCAACAGAATCTTCTCCAAGTCTGATTTGAAAAACCATTTCAAGTACATTGTAGAAAATTTGCAGATTCCTCCTGTGACTCAAGCTTTCAAGACCCAAGTCCAGAATCTCACAGAGTTTACTCGATTGTTGGAAAAGTTTATGGAGAACAAGGATGATTTTGAGAAATCCATGCAGTATGGTGGAGAGATCATTAGAGATTTCATCAAACTCCTGAGGCCCTATCTTCATGTCCAGAGTAAAACTATTGTTGCTCTAGTGGTTGCACCTCTCAGACCTGGGATGCCTACCTTCACCTCTGCCCTAGTCTCAACCACTATGTCTCTCAGCCAAGCACTAAGTTAGATCAGGCAAGTGATTCTCAATCAACAACTGATGATATCTTCTACTGCTCCTACCTTGGCTCCCTCAGACTTTGAAGGCCTTCCTTTACCCTCCTTATCAACCACCTCACTGCCTTTTACTACCTCGACCTCTATCCCTATGGCTTCCTCTTCTACCACTACAACTAAAGGCAAAGAGAAGTCTTGACCATGAAAAAGAATAGTGATTACTTTTTTTTGATAGGGATGATTTTTTTGAAATACTCTTCTGTTTTGTACTGAACCTTGCTTGCTATTAATGGAATGTTTTTTTACTTCTCTTATTTAATCTTTTTTATAATCCCAAAAGGGGGATAAGTTTCTATATGCTATCCTTTTATCTCCTTTTATCTATATAGTTTAATCCAATATACACTTTAACTGTAAATGATTTGTGATCATCAAAAAGGGGGAGATTGTTGGACTCCTCAAGTATTAATCATGTTTTAACGATCAAAAATCTTATTTAACCTAGTTAACTCATATAAATTATATCCAATCATGTGTATTTATGTTTAAAGTTGTCTCATGCTTTAAGAAGAGCCATGCAAGATCTTCATTGCTCTACGATCCATTTACCTACTTTATACTATCTTTGATCTGCTCTCATAATACCTTCTTTGACAAATGCTTAAGTCTAATCCTTTATATTATCATCATTATTTAAGTCTGAACATAGTTAATTTGAAAAGTCTAAGACACCATGAGTATTCCATTGGCTATGTATTTCTGAAACCATGAATTAGATACCATGAATCCAGACACCGTGAACAAGACACCATGAAGCCAGACAACGTGAAACCAGACACCGTGAAGTAGACATCGTGATGACAGACACCATGAACAAGACACCGTGACCAAAAGACACTGTGAATGTGATACACCATGACCATGAGACACCATGACACTCATACACCATGATAAATCTAGACACCGTGTGAAGGAGACATCGTTTCCATGACTTACTGTGACACAATTTCTTAAACTATTTTGTCATCTTTCAATTTAATTTCTAACGGTCATATTTGATGATTTTAATGCACTGACATAATTAATGTTTCATTGTAGACATATCATCAGATAGTACAAGGTACGAGATATAGAATAAATTCAACCTATCAGCTCCAACACATGAATTCCAAGTTAAAAGCGAAGTGTGGCCAAGAATCATTACGCGCGATTCCAAAACGAAAAGCAAGGCCGTGAGCACGATAATAGAGCATATGGTCAGAGAAAATTTCAAAAGGAAGGAAAACTGAATGCAAATCGACACTGATAAACACAAAAATCATATTTGAAGCTTAAAGAACATATTCGCTCTGTTGAATCTCACAAAGAACACAAGCTAAATCACGACACTCTGTTTTTCACACAACTTCCAGAGAGGGACTCAAAGCTTTATCTGCTTCAATCCAAAGGAGTCCAGAGCTGCACTGACATCACACAAGAGCATTCTAAAATCATCTCTATATTCTTTCTCTACTGTGATAATTCTTTTCTTTACATTAAGAGCAGTGTGTGCTTATATTTGTTTGGACACACACAAACTCTTAAGCTGAACTGGAGGATACTGAAATCCTCAAACCAAAATATTTATACCTTTGTGTATCCCATGTAAAAATATGGTAGAGGTCTGAGGATCTGGACAGCCTGTGTGTTGTTGTTTTTTCTTTCCCACATAGAACTGTGGTAGAGGTTTGAGGACCTAGACAGTATGAGTACTATTGTAAACCCCGATTCAGGGTGTGGATCAAAGTTTATTTATATAAACTTCTTGGTGGCATGTGATCACCAAGTGGAGTGTATTACGTCTCGGCTTGAGATTGAACCACTTTTTTCATATCCACTGTGCTCTGTAACTTTAGTTATCTTTGTTTTATTTCTTTACTATATAATCCAGAAATCACTAATTTCACTTTGATAGTTAATCTTGGAAAAAAGTTATAACTGGCTTGTATTAGTAGAATAACTTCAAAAGTAATATTAATAACACAATTTAAGATTAATTAGAATTAATCAATCTTCTAAGAAGTTACTTAAATAGTCAAACTCTTATAATGGTATAACCTTGATTAACTGGGCTGTATTTAATCTTTGGGGAAAAACTTTTTAGAAATACTTTTTAATAGAATTTTTTAATTGGAACTAAATTCACCCCCCCTCTTGAGTATCCACTCCAACCAACATTAACAATTAGGGAAATTTAAATATAGTTTTTATTTATTTTCAATTTTATGTATGGATTATAATTTATATTTAGGGAAACAATATGTTTTTATAAAAATTATATATTTTTAATTTAAATGGTGAGTAATTAGATTTGAATAGATTTATATATATATATAGTATCATATTTAAAGTAACATAAATTTAAATTATGATATTTCATACACATAGGTAAATAACGTGAATCTAGCTAAATATATTATAAAAATTATATTATTAGAAAAATACTAATTATATTAAGTATCATATTTAAATATATTTAAATGTATATATAATTTCATGTTTGTTAATGATATAAAAAAGTTTACTATAAATAATAATTTTAAATTATATTAAGTATAAATAATTATTATTCTAAGTAATAATGTATAGAATAAAATTACTTAAAATTTTGAAAGTAAATATACTATAAAAATTTTATATATACATATATACTTGTATAAAATTGAAAATAACATAAGTTTACAATATTTTAATGTTTATTATGTAAGTATAAATTATATTTATTTTGTTAATTAAATTTAATAAAATTTATTATTAATAATATTTTCAGTATTTATTTATAAATTAATAATAATTATATTTAGAAAATTATTATTGTTTATAAAAGTATATGTAATTATATTTTAAAATATTAATAAATAAAGTTGAATATATTTAAATTTTCATATATTTATGTTATAATATATATATATATATATATTATTGTTTTTTTATATCTAAAGTAAAATAAATTTAAATTATAATATTCGATAAACATAGGTAAATAAAGTGAATCTACCCACGCACACACATTGAAAAGTTTAAATTTTGGAAAGCAGGAAATATAAATATATGGATACATATGTAGATATTTATTATATATTAGATACAATTTCAGGTAAATTTATACAATATGTAAAATATAATAAGTATCCCAAAAAACATGTTAAAAGTATTGCGTGATTACTTATCTTGAGATGACCAATCAATGGATAATTTAAATTGCATGTCTTTTTTTGTTTATATGGTTATATAATTTTCAATAATTTCATTTTCTTTTCCATGTTGATGACTCATGATTCATCCCTCTATAATTATCTAATGACTTGTGTGTTCATATAAAAATTGTTATGTATCTTAAATCCCTAGACCCCTTACATGCATGTGAGTAACATTGTAATAAAAAGGCATTTGACAAAAGGTGTTCAACATGAGGTGTTTCTATTTTAAAGGAGACTGATGGTTACTGAAATATTCAATAATAGGGGCTATAGGAGTTCCCCTATGATTTGGTTGTTTTATCAAATAATAATAAACTAATCCATAGAAAAAGTATCATGATCAAGATATAGTTATTTATTCATAACTAATTAAAATATGTTAAACATTTTATGATGTGGTATAAATATATATAATGTTTTATTAAATTTTCTTTGGTAATTATATCACTTCCAATATACTTCAAAATTTAGGTTATTTATATCGATCAAGGTTTTAGTTATAGTTTTACACCTACAAGAGTGAAAAAACTTAATGAAAGTATGAATATAAATATATGTTTATATATATATATGTATATATTATTTATTAAATATAGTTATAGGTAAAGTTACAAGATGCGGAACATAAAAACTATATCAAACAAAAATTTTAGAAATCTTGTATGATGAATAATCTTGAGATGACCATCTAATGTATGATTGAAATTGCATGTTTTATTTTTTTTGTATCTGATTATTTAATTTGTAATAATTGAATGATCTTGAGATGACCTACAAATGTATTATTAAAATTGCATGTCTTGTTGTTTTCAATTATATATTTTCAATAATTCCATTTTCTTTTCCTCCTTGATAACTCATGTGTCATTCTTCTCTCTAAGTATGTAAGTACCTCCATGTTCACATATAAATTGCTATGTATCTCAAACCCTAGACCCCCTCACTTCCATGTGAGTAACATTGTAATAAAAGGGAGTTTAATAAGAATTGTTGTAGTTTGAAGTTGTATTTTTACACCATACCTGATTGAAGACTAATGGTTGCTAAAATCTAAGATAATAGAGGCTCTAGGAGCCCCCCATATGTTTTTGTTGGTTTATCAAATAATGATAAACCATCCCATAGAAAGTCTCAAGATCAAGTCACAATTATTTAATCCTAACCAATTTCAAATTTTTAAACATTTCATGATGTAGTATATAACATTTTATTAATTTTTTTTCTAGGTAATCAAGTTTGTGAAAATATATTGCAACTATGAGATAATTTATATCAAGAATTATTTTAGATATAGATTTCCACCGTTAATAGTGGAAAAACATCATGATTTTGTGACATTGGATGAAGTTTGTAGGAAGATTCATAGTCAGTTAAAACTAAGGGTTGATTAAACAATTACTTCAATTACATATTAACATATTCAATATCATGAACATCTATGACACACTGGGTATCTTCTAGTTGATGATGAGGATTGGATGGGTGAATCATTTTTGTTCAGAAAACAATGTAGTAATGGTATAATATAATTATATGTGGCGATTTCTAATATTGATGAGGCGAAACCTACTATTACAGAACCATGTTATGTGATCTCTGTAGAAGTCAGTCACTCACAACTCTCTCATTAATTTTCTATTCATATGACTCGAGTAATAGAAATAAATTATGAAGAAGGTGATCAGAATTTGGAAGGAACTATTGGAGGAATACTTGTGTGTACTACTGATTTATTTAATGTCACATTATATTATGAGAAAGTATCTAGTGATGAACCATGAGATGATGTGGATGAGGGTGATGTGGGGAATGGACCTTACGAGGTTCCTTTGATAGATATGCATCCTCAAATTAGTGGTATTCATCCTATATTATTTACTTTATTGTTCGAGGAATGTCGTGTACATGGAATTTTGTTTGGAACTTCATTACACCAACTACTGAATTCTTAAGCATTATAGTTAATATATCTTCATCAACTAATACACCATATATATTGGGCATGAGTTATATAGTAAAACTATATTGAAAAATGTGATAAAAATACCACATAAAGAAACATTTTTCACTTGTGGTTGATGAGTCAAAGAATGAAAAATACCTCATTCGATGTGATAATATGTGCCAAATTGTAAACTCTGGATGAGGGAAATATATGATAATTTTTTTTCATGTTAGAAGATAACAAAATTAAAAGGCCCACACACTTGTGTACATCCATGCTTCACATAGTATCAATCTTCACTTGATGTAGTGTTTATATCAACTATTATTATAGAGATGATATGAACATGTCCGGATATTTCTATGTCCCTTGTTTTAGAACAAATAAAACAATTTTTTAAATATAATATATCCTACAACAAAGCTTGGAATGAAAAACAAAAGGAAAATGTGAAATTTTGTGGTGATTGAGATGAATCATTTACAATATTTTTGTAGTTTATGGGATTTTTGTCTCTCAATAATCAAATTAATTATATTTTGGAAGCTATTGAGTGTGTCTTCCCAGTTCACCAAGTTGATCAAACAAAGGTGAAGTTCCATAGGTTGTTTTAGGAATTCAGTCCATGCATCACTTCTTTTCTATATTGTAAACAACTCATTCTAGTCCATGTAACTTTTATTTATGAAAAGTATACAGGTGTTATACTTATTTTTTCCACACAATACTATAATTGTGTTTCTCTAAATATTGCATTTTCCATTCTTGAAATGGATAATTTTAAATTCTGGAGTTTGTTTTTGACATGTATACACCTTCATCCCACAAAAATCCAGGATGTGTGTCTGATATTTGATATCCATAAAGTGATTATAGAGGCTATTAATAGTGATGTAGATTCATGGACAGAACTAGATGCTTATCATTGATATTTCATTAGACATATTTATAGTAATGTGCATAATCATTTTAGAGATGAGGAAATAAATAAGGTGATCATCAAGATGGGTATGTTTTTTGAACTTATTTTTTTGGAAAAAATTAATATCTTTTTAAATACATTAATCTATTATGTTTTTATCATACGATCCCCAAAAGATAAGTTTAATCAATGTATTCATGAAATTAAAAGGGCCAATCAAGATGTGTATGATTATATGACACAAATTTCAAAAGATAAATAATCATTAGTATATGATAGTGGTAGGAGATATGGTCACATGACCACTAATATATTAGAGTGAATAAATATGGTATTCAAGGGTGTGATCAAACTATCAATCATATGATTAGTATAGGATAAATTTTATAGATGTGTGAATTAATTTTTTGAATGGTCCCAATGGTTTTATTAGAGTATGTAAAGTAGAATGTGTTTTGGTCAGTATTTTTAAAGTACCATTGATAAGATACTACATGAAACAACATCATTATGTGTTCTAACCTGTAACCAAGTATAGAGCCACTTTTAGGATAAGATAGTTCCACGACCCACTCACAGGAAAAAGTGGTCAGGTGTTGGTGGTTATATTGGAAAATAGGTATAGTGATTGTGATAACTTACAGGCATTAATATATCCCTATGAACATGTTGTTGCATCCTTTTAATTAGTGAACATATCACGAGATCCCTATGTTAACCTAGGTATCATGTGAGCACTCTTGTTAACAGTTATAGTGAACCTTGGATACATGTTAATGAATTTCGTTCTATTAACTTGTCTGTTGATCAGCTGACTATCATCCCTAATATTTCTAGGTTTCGTATTATGTATTTTTTTATGAATTTTTTTATTTATGTATTTTTTATTAATGGGTTGTTAAATTTTTGGTTTGATTTTTTTTTTGATATTTCATACTTTTACCTTTCCCACTCATCAGCCGATTGTGCTGCCTAATATTACCAAGTTTCTCCCTTAGGGATGACCAAAGTCTAATCATATTAGTAATGAGATGGACTAGCCTTGTAAATAGGGAGGGAGAATATGATGCTGCATTTGTCATGTCAAAGGGAATACTCATAAGAGATGTCCCTAAGTGGCAGGATAGAGCTCCACTTCCCATCATCCTTGATTGAGTCTATGTATTTTATCATGAATGTGTTCATTTTTTCAATATGCAGACTTATCATTAGTGGAACCTTTTATTTCTAACTTACTTTATTTTAGGAATGATTCATCTCTAGTTTATTTCATTTCTTGATTCAATTAGTTATAATTGTTTTATACTTAAATTATTAAAAAAAATAAACACAAAATGGTAATGAATAAAATGAGGTTCAACCTCTAAATTAATTTTCTTCAAATATGCCCTTCAAATCACACGGTCAATTGAATATATGATGGAGCCACATGTTTAATGTAGTATTTTCATCATGAATGATATTCATAGAATTATTAATAAATAAATTAAACATTATTGGAGATCATTAAAATAATAAATTGATAGAATAATCCAATAACATTAGCCACATCTATTTGTTTACCTCATTTTTCATCACAATTCTTAATTATGAATGCCAATTGTCTACTTCATTTTTATTCTTGTAGTTTTTTAAAAAATAGTTTATAAATTTTATTGAATTAACTATAAAAAATTAATGATGATATAAAATTTAGATATGAGAGGTCCTCCATTACCCACATTCTAGGATATTCATGTTTCACGAATGGTTATAGAGGGATGTCTAGTTCATGCTTTGAGTGTACAAAGATTTAACCATTTCCATCATGTTTCACCACCTCCTTCCATCATCCCTTATCTTCATCATGTTGGGTTCTATAGTTTTTTGATGTGAAACTTCACATTTGTTAATCATCATATCATTACTATGCTTGTATAAATATGGAGGCCAGAGGCATAGACATTCCATTTTCTCAAGGGAGAGGTGACTATTACACTCGAGGATGTATACATTATGTTGGGCCTCCCCATCAATGGTGTGGTTGTGATGAGATGAGTGGGTATAGATTGTATTGATCTAGTTTAAAGATTACTAGGAATTAATGTCTATGATGATGGAAGGTCCATCTTTGGTAGCAGATTACGCATGTTATGGATATACAAGAACTTAGCTCATCTAGACGATAATGCTGATAAGATCACTAGGTTGAAATCACCTTATGTATACAACTTGGGTCTTATCATCAACACAATCATTGTTGATCATTCAACAATGTGACACCCCAAAACTCGAACCTCATGTATTAATAAGTTATGTTTACTTTTGTTTGAATAACTGAACAAAACTTGTTTCTCATGAGAAGGTAATAATATGGTTTTAATTTATATTAGAATGCAACCGAGTAAAAAAAACAAGTGGATACAAGACTTTTCATATATATAAATACACCGTAGCGTTTACAATACACTAACCAAAAATACCTATTAAGAACCCTATTAGAATTAAAGGGAGACAACTTAAAACAATGATAACCCCAAGGAAATAATATGGGTCCTTAGGATTCGTCATAATGAACATAAGAATGGTTGAAGCCACTACGACCACACTAAGAACCAATGGTATGACGTGAACCATCTTCTTCAATCAACTTGAGTTTTAGGACACCTTAAGTCCTGAATTTATAAGACACTAATGTGACTGTTTCCTTGGGAAACCATTGAACTCTAACGGCTATGAATATAGTCATTGGACTTGTTTGATAATTAATTGAAAACTTATAAATGTATTTTAGTTCACCAAGTAATTTGGTTATAAATTGAAAGAATTATAAAAACTACCCCTGAACATGAACTTTAAAAGGACATAGTGAAATGTTTTGAATTATACATTGGTGTTTTTGAAATGTAATAAGGAATCCAAAACATGTCGAAATTAATTCAAATGTATTGTAAAGATTTTCATTCAGTGTATTAAACTATGTTTAATCTCTTTTAATTGAATTATAATTTTAATTAAACTAATTTTTTACCCCTATAACACTAGTATAAGAGTTAACATTCAATTTTATAACTTTTTATGTTAAATGTTTCATGTTTATAAACAACCTTAGAAAATACTTTTAAGTATAATTTTTATATATTAACCTTCTAATTTTTGATAAAATCCATGTATAAAAAAAGAGAGAAAATTTCAATATAGTATTATTTTCCCTTAAGACTTATTTTTTATTATTTTAGTTAGTTTTTATTAAAAATTTGGGCCCGCTAACGCCAACCCTTTATGGTTGGACTAAGAGAGGTAGCTCATGCTAGGTGGCTGAGCCTAGCCCTCAACCCAAGCCTGGGCTAGCCCGAGCTTGGGCATAGGTCTCCCAAGGTCCACACAGAAGCATGGGAGTGCAGGATTTCATGAGTGCGTAGTGCGGACGCAAGGCCGCGATGAGCATGGGTAGGCCGAGGCCTGTGGGGGAGGCGGGAGCCCATGTGTAAGGCCCACTGAGTGTGTGTTGTGTGATTTCTGAGTGAGGCTTCAGAGGATTAGGCTTATAAGGAAGTTGTGCACACCTTCCCGTTTTGATGTGGGATTCCTTTTTTCAGGCGAAACAAGATCTAGGTCATTGGATCGCATCGCGCGCGATCTGGGCTGTTGATCCCGATCTAGCGTTCGACCTCAAACAACTACGACACATCACTAGGTTTCTGTGGTCCGTTTGATTTGGAACAATCTAATCATGGCCATTCAAAGTTTTTTTTTAAATTTACATTGATCTTGTGTCGTCCTTTACCTTTAAAAACCACCGATGCATCCCAACCCTTGAATCCAAACCAGATCTGATCCTGGCAGTCGAAACTCCTCCCAGTTTTCCACCCGCAGCGACGTCTTCTTCTTCCCGTGGCATGCACTACACCAGTGCCCTATATCCTATATCCCACCATTTATTTTTCTTCACCTTTTATAGCTATTGGACCCTCCTTCATGTGGTTTCTACAAGAGTTGACAAATGCACTTTCCTCATTAAGACTATGTAAATTAATTAACCAGAGGATTATTTGACTAGTAGAATATTCCTGGTTAAAGAGCTTATGATTATGAGAATCAAAAGAAGTTTAAGTGTGGCATATTTATTATTTATTCAATATTCTGAGATTTAATGGCCAATAGTAAATGATGAAATTGAAGTTATATTTTTTAATCACAGCTCTGATCATGCATTATACTTAGTTATTAATTTTGTACTTGCATTTTAACATGAAATGTCTTTTAATTTCTAATCAGAATGAACATTCTCATAATTTAATCATGATAATGTTAGTATGTGTTAAATTGTGCACTTATATCCCTTAGAAAATTATCATGGTAAGTTTAATGTGTTATAACTTTTTAAAGAAAATGTTTTATGGAAATTTTAAAGAATATTTTCAAAAGTTATTTTGGGTATAATATATTTTATTAACCCCTTTATGGGCATTCTTATGCTCACCCTATGTTTTTGATTAAAATTTTTCAGGTAACAGCTTTTAAAAAATGAAACATTTCATATGTAGCTGGTTTCTCAGAGCCTGAACTGAATTCATTCCTCTGTATGGAACTGAATCCAGGTATTCGAAAGCTGGGGAATCACAGTTGGTATCAGAGGATTTGGTTTGGATAACTCTAGAAAACCAGAACAGAATAATGAAAAACTTACATAAGCAATACTAAGAATGATTTTTTCTTAATTTTTATATGGAAAATGAAGGTACTAATCTTCTATATCTTCCCAATGAGGCCCTATAATCCATAATTTCAATAGCCAGCCATCAAAATTTTATAAAGTGTTCTCATATACAAATGACATGTAAGCACCTCTATGACATATCCAACTCTCCCCGAGTACTTCAACTCCACCGAAGAGCGGGTCTTGATTACCTCTTTATGATGAAAGCCCAATTCCCATAATATGTACGACATGGAAAATACTATGAGGGAATTTTTAGATGCTTCACCGCAGTGGATGGTATCCAATCCCTCATGGCCTTCTAAGAAGCTGCAGTAGCAGGAGACCTCCGTGCGACATATATGTGTCAAGTCCTGCCCTATGACCATTATGGTTAGGTAATATACTTCAACATCCTTGAGTACGAAGCCTTCCATTTGGTATACAGACAAGAAGTACATACAGACGTCTCATAGTTGTACACCCCACATGCTAGAATCTGGAGACAACACAAGTACACCCAAGATATTGAACCAGATTGCTCGGGTTGCATATAGTTTTGGGAGATCAAAAGTTTCGAACTGGTTTTAGGGATTCATGTATTAGGGAACTAGGGAAACCATTAGCCCTATTTTACTTTTTTTACCAATGGTTATATAAGAATATAACTTGTTGTCTCTTCTTTTTGTTTTTATTTCAATCAGTTATACTTTTGAATGAGTATCACTAAGTGAACTTTTATAATAAATTTTCAGATGGAAGGACAAACCCACATGTTATCTCTTCCTATTGAGTTACTGAAGATTATTGCAATCAAAACCTGTGAAGAGGAGTACCTACCTATCGCAAACTTGTGAAAAATGTGTAAAAAACTATATGAAGTGACAAAAAGTCTGAAAATTCTCCGCACCTATCAATGGAATGCTTCAATTTACTAACACATAGCCACGACACAACTGGCCGAGTATAGGCGAAGTGGAAAATACCACAAAGTAATTTTCCTATGTTTCACCCTAGGACAGAACTACACGTCCATATTATGTTTTCAAGATGATACTATTGAGGGAAACCTTTGTATGACCTACATGTACCAACTCCTCAGTTTTAGCCTGTATGACTACGTCTATGACTTAGATGCTCTTAGTCGAGGCATAGTTCAGAAAGTTCTTCATGTGTTGGTCCATTCAGACATTTCCAAACTTTCTACCATTCGAGCCTCCCTCTGAAAGCCTGAGTGTTCAATGCAAGAGTTCGACCCCTTCTGTCTGAGGTGTGTCTAGGTCAGAGAACTAGAGGAGTTGAGATTCAATTTGGGTTTTCCACTGAACACACCTGAGGACCCTCCATGATGGAGGTTATGGTGAAGATGATAAAAGAGTATTTCTCTTATGCATATGTATAATGAATTGTGAGGACATAATTCCTCTAAGGGGGAATGATGTAACACCCCAAAACTCGAACCTCATGTATTAATAAGTTATGTTTACTTTTGTTTGAATAACTGAACAAAACTTTTTTCTCATGAGAAGGTAATAATATGGTTTTAATTTATATTAGAATGCAACCGAGTAAAACATACAAGTGGATACAAGAATTTTCATTTATGTAAAAACATCGTAGCATTTAAAATACACTGAGAGAAAAAGAGTAATCATGCTAACCTAAAATACCTATTCAAAACCCTATTAGAATTACAGGGAGACAACTTAAAACAACGAGAACCCCAAGGAAATAATATGGGTCCTTAGAATTTTTCATAATGAACATAAGAATGGCCGAATCCACCGCGACCACACTAAGAACCAATGGTATGACGTGAACCATCTTCTTCAATCAACTGGAGTTTTAGGACACCCTACGTCTTGGATTTATAAGACACCAATGTGATCGCTGCCTTGGGAAACCATGGAACTCTAACGGCTATAAATATAGATGTTGGACTTGTTGGATAATTAATTGAAAACTTATAAATGTATTTTAGTTCACCAAGTATTTAGGTTATAAATTGAAAGAATTATAAAAACTACTCGTAAACATGATCTTTAAAAGGACATAGTGAAATGTTTTGAATTATACATTGGTGTTTTTCAAATATAAAAAGGAATTCAAAACATGTTGAAATTAATTCAAATATATTGTAAATATTTTCAATCACTGTATTAAACTATGTTTAATCTCTTTTAATTGAATTATAATTTTAATTAAACTATGTTCTGACCCCTATAACACTAGTATAAGAGTTAACATTCAATTTTATAACTTTTTTTGTTAAAGGTTTCGTGTTTAAAAACAACCATAGAAAATACTTTTAAGTCTAATTTTTACACATTAACCATCTAATGTTTGATAAAATCCATGTATAAAAAAGAGAAAAAATTTCTATATAGTATTATTTTCCCTTAAGACTTTATTATTATTATTTAAGTTAGTTTTTATTAAAAATTTGGGCCTGCTAAGGCCAGCCCTTTATGGCTAGGCCAAGGGAGGAAGCTCATGCTAGGTGGCTGATCCTAGCCCTTAGCACATGCCTAGTCCAGCTTGAGCTCGGGAATAGGTCTCCCAAGGGGCGCACAGAAGCATGGGAGCGCAGGAGCACATGTGTGCGCAGCGCGGGCGCAAGGCCGCGGTGAGCATGGGTAGGCCAAGGCCTGCGGAGGAGGCCGGAGCCCATGTGTAAGGCCCCCTGAGTGTGTGTTTTGGGATTTTTGAGTGAGGCTTCGGAGGCTTAGGCTTATAAAGAAGCTGTGCGCGCCTTACCGTTTTGACATGGGATGCATTTTTTCAGGTGAAACAAGATCTGAGCCATTGGATCGTGTCGCACATGATCTGGGTCATTGATCCCAATCTAGCGTTTGACCTCCAACAACCACGGTGCATCACCGGGTTTTTATGTTCCGTTCATTCCGGCATGATCTAATCGTGGACATTCAAAGTTTTTTCTAAAAATCCACAATGATCTCATGTTTTACTTTAACTTTATAAACCATGGACGCATCCCAGGCCTTGAATCCAAACTAGATTTGATCCTGGCTGTCGAAACTCCTCCCGGTTTTCCACCCAAATGACGTCTTCTTCTTCCGGCGGCGTGCACTGCACCAGTGTCGTATATCCTATATCCCACCATTTTTTTGTTCCCCTTTTAAAGCTGCTGGACCCTCCTTCACGCTGTTTCTACAAGAGTTGACTATTAGTTTTTTTAAGGCCACTTGGACCTTAGATTCCTTACCATTTCATTAAATTATTTAGTGTGGGTTATAAAAAAACCATACCTGAGGCATCCAATAACCTTTGGTTCCGTCACTATCAACTTCCAGCATACCCCAACAAGTTTCCTATGGGATTTCCAGTTCCTTATCGTGTTCCTCCTATTCCTCAAGCTAAGGTAATGGATTAGTCTTTGTCTTGCTTATTTGGTTTTAAGTTGTATGAATATATATACATATATATACTTGTAAAAAAATATACATCATCATACGATTTGAAATTAATTCTTTAAGAGTTGCAGGATCTTGAGTTACAATGTATTAATAACCCTAAGCATGGACACCCCATGAAAATTTATTTTATGCCTTAAATACATAATCGGTTATATACATATGTGTATGTTTAAGAAAATATATAGGTATAATATACATTGACCTCAGTTTTTCATAAACTTTATAATCCAATATTTAAGACTTCTAAGTTTAAGTTTCAAAGTTATTAAAGAATTAATAAATCCATGGAGTAATTTTAAGAAAACTTTTACACTTGGTTATACGTGTTTTTAAATATATATTGATAATATATACATGCGGTTTTAAGCATTTAATCATTATAATTTTACTTCATAATTTTGATAATCATGCAAGTTTCAAATAAGAATGGTATGAGATCCTTATGGGTATTTGGGTACGTAAGCCAACTTCAATCCCCAATTGTATTTATAAAAGTTCCAAAGTTTTGCGAAGAAATTACAAAACATGTGTGTTCAATTATTCATTTTGGCTTTGACTAAACACTACTTCTTAAGCACACCCTGTCAAATAAATGTTTTACACAACATGAAACCCTAAGTTTAGTTATTTTAAATGCTTTTCTTTTAATGATCTTAGTTTACGAGTAAAAATATTGAAGGCTTGCAACTTCATATTCACATGTATGAGTTACTCTCCACTATTTATATTAAATGATAAAGGTTATGGTTGAGTCTCATACTTTCAAGTTTTAATATCTAATGTGTTAAACAAAACATTTTTTATAATAAATGCAATGGGAAATGTGAAATTAACACACCACACGGAATGTTGAGTTCTCCTTTTTATTTATTATGCGCCCAGAAGATAATTTCGTTAAGTAATTGGTCAATATTGTTTCAGGAACTATCATTTCATGTGGTAAACCCTCCCATTCATTTCTTGTGTGTTTTAAATCAATATCACATGTGAAAATATTGTATACTAGTTTATGCATGTCATGGAAAAACATGTTGTCTGAATAGTAACTGGCATATTATGTTTTAGTCCATTACCAATTCCATTTGTCTGAGCATGAATAATGAGCATGTATTTTAATGCATTAAAAGTTTATTACAGTTGAAGAGTTGTAAAGTTATTATTTTATGTGATAATCAGACAATTTATTTTTAATAATAATTTATGAGGTAAGCATTTAATTATTCAAATTTCTATGGGACACTTTGAATAATGTGAATTAAGAAACCAAGTAATATGTGTACTGAGAATGATAAGTGATTTAATAAATCAAAGTGGTATGTGCACTTTGATTTAGAGTTATGAGGAATTCATTGGACCTAGTATGTTCTGAGGTGGGGACTGGTAAAAGTAAGCCCTTCGGGTTGGGGTCCAGTTATAGCAAACCCTCTGGGTTGGAGTTCGTTTATTAGAGGCTCTCTCGGGGGGAGTCCGGTTATAGAGGATCTCCGGGTTGGAGTCTAGTTACAGTTATCCCCTAGGTCTTGGCATGAGGCCTTGACACGATCCGACATATGCACTTTCCTCATTAAGACTATGTAAATTAATTAACCAAAAGATTATTTGACTAGTGGAATATTCCTGGTTAAAGAGATTATGATTATGAGAATCAGAAGAAGTTTAAGTATGTAATATTTATTATTTATGCAATATTATGAGATTTAATGGCCAATATTAAATGATTAAATTGAAGTTATTATTTTTAAGCACAACTCTAATCATGAATTACACTTAGTTATTAATTTTGTACTTGCATTTTAGTATAAAATGTCTTTTACTTTGTATTCAGAATGAACATTCTCATAATTGAATCATGATAATGTTAGTATGTGTTAAATTGTGTAATTATATCCCTTAGAAAATTGTCATGGTATGTTTAATGTGTTATAGATTTTTAAAGAAAATGTTTTAATGGAAATTTTAAAGAATGTTTTCAAAAGTTATTTTGGGTATAATATGTTTTTTAACCCCTTTCCGGGCATTCATATGCTCACCATATGTTTTTGATTAAAAATTTTCGGGTAATAAATTTTTGAAAATGAAACATTTCAGAACTAGCTGGTTTCTCATAGCCTGAACTGAATTCGATCCTTTGTATGGCACCGACTCTTGGTATTCGGGAGCTGGGGCATCACAGTTTTGTATCAGAGGATTCAGTTTGGATAACTCTAGAAAATCAGAACTGAATAATGAGAAACATAGTTAAGTAATACTAAGAATGATGTTTTCTTAATTTTCAGATGGAAAATTAAGGTACTAATCTTATCTCTCTTCCCAATGAGGCCCTAGAAACCATAATTTCAAAAGCCAGCCATGAAAATTTTATAAACAATGCTCATATCTGAATGACGTGTAAGCACCTCTATGACATATCCAACTCTCCCTGAGTACTTCAACTCCACCAAAGAGTGGGTCTGAATTACATCATTATGATGAAAGCCCAATTACCATTCTACGTACGATGGGGAAAATACTAGGAGGGAATTTTTAGATGCTTCACCGCATCAGAAGGAATCCAATCCCTCACGACTGTCCAAGAAGCTACAGCAGTGGGAGACCTCCGTGCACCATATATGTGTCAAGTCCTGTCCTATGGCCATTTTGGTTAGGTAATGGACTTCGACATCCTTGAGTATGAAGCCTCCCGTTCGGTATACAGACAACAAGTACATACAGATGTTTCATAGTTGTACACACCACATGCCATACTCTAGAGACAACACAAGTGCACCCATGATATTGAACCAGATTTCTTGGATTGCATATGGTTCTGGGAGATCGAGAGTTTTGAAATTATTTTGGGGATTCGTGTATTAGGGAACTGGGGAAACCATTAGCCCTGTTTTACTTTTTGTACTAGTGGTTATATAAGAATATAACTTGTTGTCTCTTTTTTTGGTTTCCTTTCAATCAGTTATACTTTTTAATGAGTATCACTAAGTGAACTTTTATAATAAATTTTCAGATGGAAGGACAAACCGACATGTTATCTCTCCCTATTGAGGTACTGGAGATTATTACGATCAAAACCTATGAAGAGGAGTACCTACCTCTTGCAAAATTGCGAAAACATGTAAACAATAATATAAAGTGACAAACAGTCCGAATATTCTCCACACCTGTCAAGGGAATTCTTCCATTTACTAACACCTATCCACGTCACAACTGGCCGAGTATATGCGAAGAGGAAAATACCACGAAATACTTTTCCTATGTTTTACCCTAGGCCGGAACTACACGGCTAGGTTATGTTTTCAAGAGGCTTCTTTGAATGGAAACCTTTTTGCGGACTACATGTACCAACTCCTCAGTTTTAGCCTGTACGGCAATGTCTATGACTTAGATTCTCTCATTCGAGACATAGTTCGATGAGTTCTTCATGTGTTGGTCCATTCAGACATTTCCAAACATTCTACCGTTCGACCCTACCTCTAGAATCCCGATTGTTTGATGTAAGAGTTCAACCCCTTCTATCTGAGGTGTGTCTAGGTTAGAGAACTAGAGGAGTTGAGCATCAATTTGGGTTTTCCACTGAACGCACCTGAGGACCCTCCATGATGGAGGTTTTGGTTAAGATGATAGAAGAGTATTTCTCTTATGCGTATGTAGAATGAATTTTGAGGACGCAATTCCTTGAAGGGGAGAATGTTGTAACACCCCAAAAATCAAACCTCATGTATTAATAAGTTATGTTTACTTTTTTTTGAATAACTGAACAAAAATTGTTTCTCATGAGAAGGTAATAACATGGTTTTAATTTATATTAGAATGAAACTGTGTAAAACACACAAGTGGATACAAAAATTTTCATTTATATAAAAACACCATAGCATTTACAATACACCGAGAGCAAAAGAGTAATCATGCTAACCAAAAATACCTATTAAGAACCCTATCAGAATTATAGGGAGACAACTTAAAACAATGAGAACCCCAAGGAAATAATATGGGTCCTTAGAATTTGTCATAATGAACATAAGAATGGACGAAGACACCGCAACCACTCTAAGAACCAATGGTATTATGTGAACCATATTCTTCAATCAACTTGAGTTTTAGGAAACCCTAAGTCCTAGATTTATAAGAAACTAATGTGACCATTGCCTTGGGAAACCATGGAACTCTAACAGATATAAATATAGTCATTGTATTTTAGTTTAAAAGGATATAGTGAAATGTTTTTAATTATACATTGGTGGTTTTGAATTGTAATAAGGAATTAAAACATGTTGCAATTAATTCAAATGTATTGTAAATATTTTCATTCAGTGTCTTAAATATGTTTAATCTCTTTTAATTGAATTATAGTTTTAATTAAACTAAGTTTTTACCCCTATAACACTAGTATAAGAGTTAACATTCAATTTTATAACATTTTATGTTAAAGGTTTCATGTTTATAAACAACCTTAGAAAATATTTTTTAAGTCTAATTTGTACACATTAACCTTCTAATGTTTGATAAAATCCATGTATAAAAAAATAGAAAATTTATATATAGTATTATTTTCCCTTAAGACATTTTTTTATTATTTAAGTTAGTTTTTATTAAAAATTTGGGCCTGCTAAGGCCAACCCTTTATGGCTAGGACAAGGGAGGCAGATCATACTAGGTGGCTGAACCTAGCCCTCAGAACAATCCTGGGCCAGCTTGAGCTCAGGCATAGGTCTCCCGAAGGGCGCACAGAAGCATGGGAGTGCAGGAGCGCATGAGTGCACCAGGCAGGTGTAAGGCTGCAGTGAGCATGGGTAGGCCGAGGCCTGCGGGGGAGGTGGGAGCCCATGTGTAAGGCCCCCTAAGTGTGTGTTGTGTGATTTTTGAGTGAGGCTTCAGAGGAATAGGATTATAATGAAGTCATGCCCGCCTTCCCATTTCGATGTGGGACACATTTTTTCAGGTGAAATGGGATCTGGGCCATTAGATCGTGTCGCACGTGATCTGGGCCGTTGATCCTGATCCAGCATTCGACCTCCAGCAACCATGGCGCATCACCGGGTTTTTGTGGTCCATTCGATCTGGAACAATATAATTGTGGCTGTTCAAAGTTTTTTTTAAAACTCTGCATTGATCTCATTCCGTCCTTTTCCTTTATAAACCACAGATGCATCCCATCCCTTGAATCTAAACCAGATCTGTCCTGGTCGTCGAAAATCCTCCCAATTTTCCACCCACATCGATTTATTCTTCTTCCCATGGCATTCACTGCACCAGTGACCTATATCCTATATCCCACCATTTTTTTCTTCACCTTTTACAACTTCTAGACAATCCTTCACATGGTTTCTACAAGAGATGACTATTAGTTTTTTTAAGGCCACTTGGACATCGAATTACTTACCCTTGAATTAAATTATTCAGTGTGGGTTATAAAAAATATACCTAGGGAATCGAAAAACCTCTTGGTTCTTCACTCTCAGCTTCCAGCAAACCCCATCAAGTTTCCTTTGGGATTTCCAGTGCCTTCCCGAGATCCTCCTCCTCCTCTTCCTCGAGATAAGGTAAGGGATTAGTCTTTTTCTTGCCTGTTCGGTTTTAAGTTGTATGAATATATATACATATATATACTTTTAAAACAAATATACATCATCATATGGTTTGAAATTAATTCTTTAAGAGTTGCAGGATCTTGAGTTACAATGTATTAATAACCCTAAGCATGGACACCCCATGCAAATTTATTTTATTCCCTAAATACATAATCAGTTATATACATATACTTATGTTTATGAAAATATATAGGTATAATATACACTGCCCTCAGTTTTTCATAATCTTCATAAACCCAGATTTAAGACTTCTAAGTTTGAGTTTCAAAGTTATTAAAGAATTAAGAAATACATGGAGTCATTTTTAAGAAAAATTTTACACTTGTTTATATGTGTTCTTAAATATATATTGATAATATATAAATGCGGTTTTAAGCATTTCATCGTTATACTTTTAGTTCATAAATTTGATAATCATGTAAGGGTCAAATAAGAATGGTATGAGATCCTTATGGGTATGTGGGTACGTAAGCCAACTTCAATCCTCAATTGTATTTATAAAAGTTCCAATGTTTTGCGAAGAAATTACAAAAAATGTGTTTTCAATTATTCATTTTGTCTTTGAATAAAAACTACTTCTTAAGAACACCTTGTCAAATGAATTTTTTACACAACATGAAACCCTAAGTGTAGTTATTTTAAATTCTTTTCTTTCAATGTTCTTAGTTCACGAGTAAAAATATTGAAGGGTTGCAAATTCATATTCACATGTATGAGTTACTCTCCACTATTTATATTAAATGATAAAGTTTATGGTTGAGTCTCATACTTTCAAGTTTTAATATCTAATGTGTTAAACAAAAGCATGTTTATAATAAATGTAAGGGGAAATTTGAAATTAACACACCACATAGAAAATTGGGTTCTCCTTTTTATTTATTATGCACCCAGAAGAGAATTTCATTAAGTAATTGGTCAAGATTGTTTCAGGAACTATCATTTTATGTGGTAACCCCGCCCATTCTTTTCTTGTGTGTTTTAAATCAACATCACATGCACAAATATTGTATACTAGTTTATTCATGTCATGGAGAAACATGTTATCTGAATAGTAACTGGCATATTATGTTTTAGTCCATTACCAATTACATTTGTCTAAGCATGAATAATGAGCATGTATTTTAATGCATTAAAAGTTTATTAATATGTAAGAGTTGTAAAGTTATTATTTTATGTGATAATCAAACAATTTATTGTTAATAATAATTTATGAGATACGAATTTAATTATTCAAAGTGGTATGGGACACTTTGAATAATGTGAATTAAGAAACCAAGTAATATGTGTAATGGGAATGATAAGTGATTTAATAAATCAAAGTGGTATGTGAAATTTGATTTAGAGTTATGAGGAATGAATTGGAACCAGTATGTTCCAAGGTGGGGACCAGTAAAAGTAAGCACTATGGATTGGGGTTCAGTTACAGCAGACCCTCTGGGTTGGAGTCTGGTTATTAGAGGCTCTCTGGGGTGGAGTCCGGTTACAGAGGCTCTCCGGGTTGGGGTCCAGTTATAGTTATCTCATAGGTCTTGGCATGAGGCCTTGACATAGTCCAGCATATGCACTTTCCTCATTAAGATTATGTAAATTAATTAACCAGAGGATTATTCGACTAGTAAAATATTCCTGGTTAAAGAGATAATGATTATGAGAATCAAAAGATGTTTAAGTATGGAATATTTATTATTTTTGCAATATTCTTAGATTTCATGGCCAATAGTAAGTGATGAAATTGAATTTATTATTTTCAAGTGCAGCTCTGATCATGCATTACACTTAGTTATTAATTTTGTACTTTCATTTTAACATGAAATGTATTTTACTTTCTATTCAGAATGAACATTCTCATAATTGAATCATGATAATGTTAGTATGTGTTAAATTGTGCACTTATATCCCTTAGACAATTGTCATGGTATGTTTAATGTGTTACATCTTTTTAAAGAAAATGTTTTTTGAAAATTTTAAAGAATGTTTTCAAAAGTTATTTTGTGTATAATATGTTTTTTAAACCCCTTTCTGGGCATTCGTATTCTCACCCTATGTTTTTGATTAAAAATTTTTAGGTAACAACTTTTAGCAGATGAAACATTTTAGAAGTAGCTGGTTTCTTAGATCCTGAATTGAATTCGATCCTCTTTATGGAACCAGCTCTGGGTATTCGGGAGCTGGGGAGTCACAAACTACATTTATACATTTGATGTATTTACAATTATTGGAGGACTTTCACCAGATAGGGCGGTATAGATGAGGGTCTACATGTCTTGAATATACATACAAGGTGTTATATAGTGTGTGTCGCATCGATAACATATAGATCATGAAATGTATTATTCTGATACATATTTGTATATGGGAGTACATACCTCTCTTAGCTCCACAAGCACAAAAGCTATTATCTACTTATATTTTAGTAGAGCCTCCGTGTGGATGATAGTATGTTATTCATTCCTTCTAATGTCCAAATAAAATGTATAACTTTATATTATGAAATATAAGTATATAAATGTTATCTATAGGTGGATTTAGGCACAATGAAAAGGATGGATCATGCATTCAGGAAACTCGTACTTAGAGAGTTAAGGCACAATGTCGAGGGTCCGAGAAACGACAGTAATAAAGATGGACAGGGCTATGAGGTGGGGTAGGTGGCCATCAGTTTTGAGGAACTTCAGGGTGGTGGGGTCACTGAGGTGGTGGTGGAGGTAGAGGGTTGTGGAGTTGAGGGCGTTAGAACCACAGGTTGTCTGGTGATGGGGTAGGGGATGCGCACCAGGCCTAACACCCCCCGGGGGTCACTGTCGATGGTCATCTGTGCCACAAACAATGTAATTTCTATCCTCATGTTGAATGATGTCTAGCTAAACTCTTGTAGAACCTATGATGTAACCTCCCCAATCATTGTTTCCCCATTCCCCTCCACCCATGCCACATAGTTTACATTCATGTAGTTGAACGTCTCCTCCATCTCCACTACCTCAAACCCTCCCTGGTATTCACTATTGTTTGTGAACCTATACTATACACACCAAGGTATAAGAATATTAATATAAAAATGGCGAGGTAAGGGAAAATATTAACAAATTTTATATACACAAATGGAATAGTATAATATATTAGATATATTTTCCCTTATACTTCATGTTGGGTTATGAAAAAAGCTATTTTCACCCATCAAATCTTTGCATCCACACACATATTCATGTTCTCCAAAATAAATCCACTACCTAGGGAAGGCGCCGATGAGGATGAGCTTGGTTAAGAGCTCAAGGTGAAAGATGGAGGCCATTAACCTAATTATGGAGGAAAGGGAGTGATCAAATAATGTGTCACAGTGGAGTTTCAGGTCATCGAGAATGGATAGGATGTCATCCACATAATCGTTGAGGGTGCTCTAGTGATAGAATTCAAAGAAATCTTGGTTCATGTTACCGATGAAGGTGAAGTTGAATATGAATATGTAGTATTTGGGGAGGAAATAGGGGAGGATGAACTTCCATACTGACTAATCTGTTATGAAGACATGGATGAGAATGATGACCCTCTCACCAACACTAACCACCCAAACATTGAAGGTGCTCAGTTGGACATTGTTTATTTGACTTGTGAAAAATAGGTACAATGGAGGGATATAGTGGGAACGAAGACTGTAAGAGGATGAAATACCTTCAACCATATAGTGGTTCTTCTATAGTGTTCTTCCAATTCAGGTAGCTAGGACATGTTTGGACCTAGTAAGATTGAGTTTTGAATGAATGTAGGGCATGCATCTAGATGGTCTATCTAGAAAGGTTCTGCAAGAATCCTTCTCTAATAGTTGGGAGCCAAGGACTAGGTCAGGATCAAGGATCTAAGGTAGTATTGGGATTAGTACTAGGGGATGGTACCTGATATTCAGCTGTATGCGGATGTCATGGTAGAGATAAAGAGGCCCAGTAGTGGGGTTAATGGTTGGTAGTTAGTGCAGCTTCGCATGGAGGCTAGGCCATGGGTAGTTGGGCTTTAGGCCAAGTGCATGTTTTTGATCTTCCAAGTTCTTAACATGATAGATATTCAATGATAGTTAGAGGTATTCTAAGAGAATGACTAAGTTTCCTTTTGTTTTTATGTGGCTAGTTTTGGTGCATGAGGTGCATAGGTGATGTTTTTGGACCAACCAGGTTCTAGTTAGTTGGTTGGCATTAGTTATGATGTGTGATGTATAGGATATGCCGTTTCTTCTGGAAATGGGGATGAAATTGTTTTTTAAGGTTCAAACTTTCCAATCAGTTTCTAACGGGTTTATTCATAGAACCGGAATCATCCAATGATTCTATATCCATTTGGACCTACTTTCCAAAGGTAGGTGCTCAATGATGAGGCTTAAGAATTTTTATTGGTCGATAGGATGGGAGGTCAGACTCATCACACCTTTTTGGGGGAAATTATTGTCTACTCCGGGACAATCTTATAGATTTAAGTTATGTTCATGAATCCTTATTAATTTACCAAGTATGAAAATGAGTTTTTCCTTTAGATCTTGCAATCAATGATTGATATGTAGGGGATTTATAGAATCTTTTATATGTATTTGAGGTTCTTCATCAATAGAGAATCATCCATATGGATTAGTGATTCTTAGTCAATGGTATCGTTCTATACATTATATAGAAATCTCTTGGTCATTATGATGACCATACTGGTTTTAAAGCCACTCAGTGGGGAACTTGAAGTTTATTGTCATTCAGAAAGATAGGATTATTTTAGAGTTGGGATCATACCTGCAGATGGGCTACCTATGTATCCTTGTTAGAAAATGAATCATAACCCACGTAGTTCGAGTGAAGAAGTATGATGTTTATGCATGATTAATAGCCCAAAGAGAGATGTCATAATTACTTTTACACTCTGAGCTCATGTGAGTCATGCTTGGTGTGAGAAACAAGAGGTATCAGTAAAACCTAAAGATTGTTCCACGAAAGATGCAGTCATAAGAAATGATGTGGGGCTTACGTATGTATGACTTCCCAAGTAAATGAAGATAAATACTTTTAGGAAAGAATCCCAAGAGAAGGGTCCATAAAGGTATTTGTACTTTATGGAGATTTGGGACTTTAACTCAGGACTTACTCCTTAAAAGGAATCCCAAATTAAGAGGGACTTATGATTGGGTTTTATTCCTAAGAAGGAATCCCAAATCAAAAGAAATTAATATTGGGGCTTACTCATAAGGAGGATGCCCACATAAAGGGGACTTGTAATTTGGGGCTTACTCCTGAGAAGGAGACCCAAATCAAAAGATCTTCTCAAAATTTCTTTCAAATAAGGAATCCAACAAAGGAACAATGCCAAAAATAGCTTTAAAGAGGGTTTTGAAGGCTATCATTGAAGAGGAGAGGTGGATTTGAGGAAAGGAAGTGACCAGGAAGGAGGTGCGCAAGTATTGTTTTGGTGTTCAACTCCTGGTCACGCAAGTATACTTACACGACATGAGTCACCTTGGGCGACGAAGAAGCCATAGGGTAATACTTGGGAGACATTGATCTCAAGCCCTTAGTATCATCCCTAGAGGCTTCCAGAAGGGTGGCGCGCAGGTTCCCTTGAGAGGGAAAGGTGGCGCGCAAGTGTGTTCACTTCCCTTGAGGGCTGGACACTTAGGTGGGAAAGTATTGATGAGTTCTAATACTTAGGCCTTATTCTTCCTCTTTAGATCTTACATTCTAGGTAAATAATTACCTTATTAGTGTTCAGAAGACATCAGAAAAAGACTTGGGTGACCAGATCTTGAATTTGAGTTTTGGAAAATTCTTCCTTGAAATGGGGGGCCCACAGGGGCTATTTATAGGCCACTGATCACCTTGGGAAAAAAGGAATAGGGTGCAGAAGTGACTTTCACAACCCATATATGGCGCACAAGTGACTTGCGCGACCATAAGGAAACTTGCACGACCTCTTCTTAAAGGGTTCCTTGTTCATGCCTTTGTAAATTTTTGATGTTCTTCAAAGGAAGACTCTTCTTGTGCTTAAGGTATTCCCCTTTTCCATTCATTAGACTCTGTGACAGAAAGGAGCATCAACAAAAGTCCCCCCTTAGAGTTGGATCCAAAAGAGGAAAGAGGATTTGAATTTAAGGGAAACGAGAAACAAGGTGCAGCAGCGCTCAAGTGGTAGGCACTCAAGTTACGACACACAGGTTTCAGAACATAGGGTTGCAGGATCACCTATATATATGGGCGTCACTTCGCACAAACCATCATACCTTCTGAGTTTTTGAGCTCTTGTCATGCAAGTTTCTTCATCTCTTAGGTCACATGCTTTTTTACTATGTCGCGCTTCTCCAGTAAGATTTTGACTTGCGCAATATTACTTGCACGACCACACTTGCGTGACCTGACTTGCGCACCTTAATGCCTTAGCCTTTTTTTTGTTTTTATTCACAAGTATAAAAACAGACTTACTTAAAAGTTAACTGTTAAATATTTGTGCAGATTCAATGTCTCCCAAATGAATTGGATTGGCTGATGAGTTGGATAGCAAGAGAATTGATGATATGATGAACATCATTGGCCATGACTATTATGATATTTGCGATAGCACTCTCCCAGATTTGGCCAAGTACTTGAAGAAATATCATGTCAATTTCCCACAATGTATTTACTTGCCTTTATATGGCCATGGTCATCAACAAGGAGTCAACGTTCCAGATGCAAAGAATTATATTCCTCATTCCTGGTTTCAGACTTACACCAATTTCACTTCAGCAAATGTATCAATTGAAGAATCATTTGTAAATGTTGGAACAGTGGAGAAAGAATTTATAATGCATCATAGCCCATGTGCTTCAGATCTGAAGCCTCACAAGCCTGAGATGCAGCTGCATTGCTATCCCTCTATTTTCCAAAATTCTCAGATGGATCAATCCAAGGGATGGAAAAAGAGATGGGATTTCTGTCCCGGAGGAGGTGTGAAGCCGACTTGGATGTGGACATACTGGGTGCGAAAAACCTGTGTAGAGTTTGTCGAAGATCTGAAGGGAGCTGCAATATATGAAGTCGTCTGGGATGGTCAAACATATGTTTAAAGGATTGATAACTTTGTACCGGATCTAATCAGCCACTGGATCCTAGAAACCAATTATTTCCATATGACTCATAGAGAAGTAGGCATCAACTTGTGGGATGTCTATAAGATCTCAGGGGATCCAATTTTGAGCGATGTGTATGATGAATTCATCCCCCCCAAGGTGATCTGGAATGATTCAGAGAAGACTCCAGCTTTGGCTTGAGAGTTATTGAAAATTTTCCACAAGCTCAAGAATTCAAAGTCCACCAAAACTCATTCTATAAAGGATATTCATCCAAAGGAGTGGATGGATATGTTTCTCATCAAGAGGAAGGATAAGGGGCCCACCTGTACTCATCCTACTAGCTGTCCTAGGATAGAGAAGAGGGGTTCTCTTGGCACATTCTGGCCAATCCTATAAGCGGGAGAGTTTGAAAAGTGGGGGTATGAAGTGGATCAATGAATCCCAGAGAAGACCTGTCTGGTTGGATTCTTAGCCTTGTGGATCAGAATTTATCTTCTACCAGTTAGGGATTCGAAGGGAGGCGTCCGACAAGGGACCTTCGTTGTTACAACCAAGGTGGCTGAGAGAAAAATGGTTGGGTTGGCCACCCCAATTTTTGTGAAGATTCACAGGAGCTTACTCCATGTCTATATGGGTAAGTCTCCTTTGAGAATAGTGGGACCATTCTAAGTTTTGTGGGGATGGATCGCCAATCACTTTAAGACTTATGCTGTACAGAGCAGAGTATCGGTTCCTGGAAGTTCTTTTAGGCCATCGGTGTAGGCCTTTTCTAAAATTTCTCCATTGTCCCTCAATTCCTATGATTTGAAGGTGAGGCTAAGCATGTTCAAGGAATTTTATTTCTTTCCTTATGGAAAACCGCCAACCTGGCAGTTTGTTGATGATGGAATAGCTATCCTGGAATTGAGGTCTTACATGCTGGCTTGTAGAGATGGTGTATTGGCCACCGGAATTGATGAAGAGATTATATACGAGGATTATGCTCCATATAGATTTACACGCCAATTCAAGTGTCTGCAGAAAATTGTTGTATCCCCTCCTGTGCATTTCAATTCAGAGCAGCATCCAATGGTTTCTCGACAACTATGGTTCTGACAGCTATGGAGAAGACCGAGGCAGTGTTTGATCTACCAGTTGCTGGAGCGGCGATTCACTTGACTACATGGTATGCTGAGAACTGGGTAGCATCATACCATGAAGGAGTACTGAATCATCCAGTTCCTCAGGTGGGGACAAAAAAGAGAACTATCAGGAAAGAAACCCTTTGTCTGGAAGGTGACTCTTCCTCACCCGGAGCTGATTCACTGGGTTCCTCACTTGGGGCTGATTCGCCGGATTCCCAGGATGGGGATGATGAGACATGACATGCGTCAAAGCGGCCTTATGCCAGCTATAATACTCCTGCCATAGTTAAGAGACCTACTCCATCGACCCCTGGTGAGTTATATCATTGAGGAAATTTAATCGCCATTATTTTATAGAGAAATAAGTTTCATTTTCTTATCCTTTATTTGTGATTGAAGGAGCTGAGAAGTAGTTGAAGTCCTAGATTATAGGACCCTCCTTGCAGTCTTCTGGTGCACATGCTGAATATTTATGACCAAAGACTATCTAGACATTGCAGAGTTTATATTGTGATGCTGAAACCGCCTAGATGGATTTATGTGAAGGGCTACATATCCCTGAAGTAGGGAATATTCGGGCTTCTACTGATATTCGCTTCGAGGATAACCCCGATGAAGTGCGGGCTTGTATTAGAGAGCTGAAGATGCTCATATATTCCACTGATGATTCCATTCACATCACCAAGTGGGTGAAGGAAATGATGGATCATGGCACCACTGAGGGGATTGGTGCTTCAGTAGACAAGGAGTGGCACGATTATGTGGATCTTGAAGATGTAAGTCTCTTTCCTTATTTTCTTTACAACTTGATTTCAGTTAAAGATTTTTTACTCAAGGAAATTACTTTCTTCACCCTGTAGCTTGAAATAAAGGAACTTATAAGTTCCCTTCACCACAATATAACCCTGGTGGCATCGCTCTCGGAGCCATTGAATCTCCCTGTGAACCGGGTGAAGTATCTCAAGGATATCAAGCTATGGATAAAGAGTTAGAATGGGATTTTCATTCTCCAATACCTATATTTGGAGGTGATGATTTCAACACACCCAAAAATTCAAAGAAGAAAAGGCATCGAAGGAAGAAGACCACAGCCAAACACTTTATCATTAGTGGTAAGTCCTTCAGATAGTCATGGATCCTAACTCATGAAAAAGATTGCTCATATTTCTTGGGATTGCAGGAGCTTCTTCAATTTCTCCTCTAAGGGAGAGGACTGAACCTCCTCTAAGGAAGATGGAGGGTGCCAGTGAACAATCACCAATTCATGATCACCTGGATGCTCCTGAAGAAGAGCCAACATCTGTTCCTAGTACTGCTCTTGTTGCTGCTATAAGGAGAGAAGAGCCTGCTTCTGGTAAATTAACAATACTTCATATAACGTTGAATGAAAATATCAACTGACTTCTATTCTGTGATGCTTTAGGTTCAACACTTGAACTAGAACATTTGGTGGACACTGCAACTGATTCCATAATTTTATTTGAGGAAGCTGTTCGGGGTTAGAGGTCACAGGAGGAGGGTCATCAAGAAGACATATAAAATGCTCCCACTGGTGAGACTAACCAGGAATTTGAGATATCATTGGATTAAATGATGAAACTTGGTGCATCTTATGAAGAAATTTTATATCATGTTAAATTACCATGTGACTTATAAGATTTTGGATGTGAGTGTTATCTTTCGTCCTGTGAATTTTTTTATTACATCTCTGACCATGATTGGTTTAAATGTACAGTTCCGTCTGAGAAAGTTGTTGATCTGCTAATGCCGGAAGGGGGTAGAGACAACCCTATCATTTTAGAGATGCTAGCTCAAGTGGAGCTTAACCCGACAGATCTTCCTAAAACCCAACCTGAAAATCCTATTGAGGTTAGGAAAGATGGGGAGGAGCCCTCTCATACTACTGATCTACCGTTGGGTAAGAGATGATAATATTTGTGTCTGTACTTAATTTTTAAGATAGATAATCAACTTTTGTTATCCTTTGAAACTAACCAAAGATTTCAATTGACTATGATGGACCGTCAACTTCAGTGTCTAAATCTGGAGGTGAAGCCTCAACCTCGGCCCCAACGAGAGTAGAAAGTGAAGTACCAAGGGTCAGGGGGGAAGGAGCAGAACATGGCACTTCTTTAAGTGCATTAATCCCAAACTATATTCCCCCCTCTGATAGTGAAGCGGAATCAGTCCCAGTGGTGCAAAAGGCGCTCTAATTCTCACTTCTCAAGGCATGGAAGAATATATGGAAGATCATATCTGAAGTTCCTCTTGAAGAGTTATCTTCGAAGATCCTTCGACTGTTATCCTCTTTCTTCATGTTGGGACTTGGCGGTTTTGGATATCAAGAGATCCATGCTGCGGTGAAACAAGTCATCTTAAGGAGGGAGCAGGAGCAAAAGTACCTTCAAGATTTGACCAGAGCGAGGCTATTGAACAATATCAGCGAATTTGAGACTGCGGTGTCCCTAGTTGAGGTTGATCATGATGAAAAGTTGAAGGAGCTGAAGCATAAGATCAAGGAGAAAGTTGTCTAGCAGATTCACCTTTAGCAACAGTTATATGTCGTTACTAGTGAACTTGACCAGCTTAACAATTCACTGGAAGGAGTCCAAACGAATGGTATGAAATCCATCGTAGATGCTATTAAAGCACTCTATCAAGCTGAAAAGAGTGAAGTTGGTCGAGTGAATGAACTTCAAGTGGCTGTTGATGAAGCTCGAGATGCCGTAAATCAAATAAAGAGTTATGTTGAAAGCCTCTTGTAATTCTTGAAAAAGACAAGATAATCCAATCTGTGGATGTTCTTCTAATCTTGTGCATTAATGAAAAAGTCATTTCATCTTCAATCATTTTTACCCGAATCCTCTTGATAATTACTTATATATATATATTTTTTACCTAAGCCAATGGTCCTAGTAAGCATAGTTTAATTATTTCTAGGATTATACAAATAACCCCACAAACATTGCATCTTTTTGTTGCTCAATATTTCCTAAATCATACAAAATGTATGTTTAGCGAGATGAGACTCGACTTGTGCTCAGAGTTCCTTTTATAGGTTCCCAATTTAATGAGTGCCCTATATCTTGTTGGCAGTTTAAAGTTATTCATGTCGGACATAAAAAGTATAATGTTTAAGGTCAAATAGCTTTGACCAAATGGATTAAAATTGACTCAATTCCTTGATAGTTTGTTTGAAAACATGTTACCACATTCAAGTATGGGGGAAAACATGTAAACTATGACTTAATAAATTTTGAATCTAAGGGATGATATGAAAAAGGACTAAAAGGCATTAGAGGAAGTATTTTCTAAGAGTAAAGTTACCACTATTTAATAAACCTGTTAGGGGGTTGAATTATGAAGGGCCACTTAAGGGCATTGGCTACATAGTCAAATAATAGAATCTTTTGGATGAGAGATCTATTATGTAGACTACTTATGCAAGGCCACCTAGGGGCACATGCTGCATAGTTAGGAAAAAGAACTCTAATAAATTTTACTTTTTTATTGCTAAAAATCCAGTGAAAGTTTACGGAGATTAAAATTTTACAAAGCATAGAGTCTGTTGTATAGAGAGAGGTACTTGAATATGAAGAAGATATTTCCAATCAAGATTGTCAAAGAATTGAATGAATGTCACTCTTGTGAAGGTCTGACCCAAACTTAGGGAAGGAAAATATAAACCATAGAATTAAATACTTTAAGATCATGAAAAAAGTATGGGAAAAATATGTTAAGGAAGGCTATTTGTGTGGATCCCTACATATTGTCATTAAGAAAAATAAGGAAAAAAGAGGTTTTCCCCCAAGAATGAAGTTACCACTATTTGAAAAAAACCCGTTAGGGGGTTGAATTATACAGGTCCATTTAAGGGAATTGGATGCATAGTCAAATAATAGAATTATTTGGATGAAAGGTCTGTTATGTAGACTACTTATGCAAGGCCACCTAGGGGCACATACTGCATAGTCAGGCAAAATAATTCCCGTGTATGATACATTTTGTGACCAGAAGTAAAGAAAAGGGTTATGGAGATCTGGAAGTATTTAAGGTTAGGAGTATGAAACATCAAAATGGGCATTTTACAATTCATGAAGGAGATACATAGACCAATGCTGACCATAATCATGTTGTGGATGGGTCCTGAATTAAGATGCTGGACTTCACTACGTATCCCATAAGGATGGTAATAAATCCATACGTAGTTCTTGAAATACAGCTTAACGTCATGTGGGATGAGAGTGTAGGAGATCTTAGTTTAGGGTCGTAGAGTTCAGACCATAATGAGGAATACACATTGTGTGTTTGTTATAAACCTTATGTGAATGAAGACCAGGGTTTTCATACCACATTCATGTTTTCACAGGGGGAATTTTCAGCCAAGTGACTGAAAGTGGAATTTGGGGTTAGGCCCAAAGACTTGGGGTTGGATTCAAGGGATTCTCAAACATTCCAATGTATCCCATAAGGATGGGAATCAAGCCATACATAGTTCTTGAAATACCCTCTGTACAGATTTTGTTCATACAAGTGAAGGGTGAAAGGGGACTTTAGTGCAATGATGGTTTGACCCAAGATTAAAGGTTTGAGCATTGCCATGTATGCACGTAGTCCTTGGAATATGATATGGTTGGATATCAATGTCAATAATGATTCCCTATCAAGTGAGGGTGTCAAAGACTGTGGTAGTTTATTGTCATACAAGACAAAAGTACGAATAGTTTAGGGTCATATGCATGGACCGGTGCTGCACAATTTAGCGTCATGTAGCTAAGATGTATTTCTATGAAGTTTAATGTCTTACAGTGAGGAAAATGGAGGACTTTATAGTTTAACTTCATATAGAAAGGACAATGTTGAACCAATGTGAAGATATTGGTTTTGGGCTTAAACCTCAGGAGGTTGCCTACGTACCCAGCCTAGAAGGCAAGGATCAAAGTCTGCATAGTTTGATTGAAGAATGAATTGGTGATCATGTTTTACTTAAGGAAAACAACCTAAACATGGTGTTGGGACTTACCCATGGTTAGTGGCCCAGAGAGGGTGTTATGATTGAAGCTTACTCTAAGCTCACGCAATCCATGATTGGTGTGAGAAATAAGAGGTAGCAACAACCCTAACGATGCACAGTTGAATGTCATGTAGGACATATAAGTGACTGGACACAGTTTAACGTCATGTTGGACAATGGAGGGAGCTATGCAGTTTAATGTCCTATAGCAAGGACAATGGTGCATTTGTGTTACACAAAATACTTCTTCAGAAATCTGGCATTAGTTGGAGTCTTGATGAGTTCTCCATCCATTGAGATTAAATAATAAGCTCTATTGGAGTAGACCTTATGTATTGAGTAAGGTCCTTCCCACTTTGACTCAAGATTTGGAGGTTTCTTTGCTGGTATCATTTGAGTTCTGAGGTCTAATACCAATTCTCCTTGAATGAATGAATGAAGACAAACTTTTTTGTTGAAAGACCGTGCTATTTGATTCTGATAGACTTCCAAGTGGTGCAGGGTGCACAATATTTTTTCATCTAATCGTTCCAATTCATCTAATCTATTTTGATATTGTTGATCTATAGATGAATGATCACAAACGGCTACTATGAGCGAAGGTAATTGAACCTCAATGGTAAAGACTTCTTCTGTTCCATATGCCAATGAATATGGAGTTGACCGCGTAGCGGTGTGGGTAGTGGTCCGATAAGCCCATAAAGCATGAAAAAGTTTATCAGGCCATGCTTTCTTATCTTTATCCACCATATTTTACAGTATGTTTGAAAGATTCTTATTTAAGGCTTCTATTTGACCATTGGCCAATGCATGATACCAAGATGAATGGCTGGATTTGATGTTGTATTCTTGATATGACTTCCTTACCTATGATGAACAGAAGTTGGTGCCATTGTCCGTCAATATGGTATGAGGGACACTAAATATGGTAATGATGTTAGACTTTATGAAGCTAACAATGCTTTTAGAACTAACTTCTTTGAGATGTATTGCCTCTAACCATTTGGAAAAGAATTCAGAAGTAGTAATAATATACTTAAACTGCTTGGATGTAGCTGAAGGATAAGGTCCTACTACATCCATTCCACATGTGGAAAATGGCCATGAGTATTTAGCTGTATGGAGAAACTCTGAGGGTTGATGAATGAAATTGGCATATACTTGGAAAGAATGACACTTCTTAGTGAAATCAACACAATCTTGTATCATTGAAGGCCATAAGTATCCAAGCCTTCGAATTTGATCAGATAGTATATATCCAGACTGGTGGGAACCACAGACTCCTGCATGTACTTCATTTATGATAGCCATTGTCTCTTCACCATCAATACATCTAAAGAGAATTCCATCAAAACCTCGCTTGTAGAGAATTTTTTGGTGACTTGGGCTATCATAAAGAGTAAAATTGACCACATGTCACCAGACTTGTTCTTTCCCGGCTCTATCAGATGTGAGTGTTCCATTTTGAAGGTATTCCCTGATAGGTGTCATCCATCCTGTAGTATGACCATATGGTTCAGAAATGGGACTAATTTCATTGATTTCCTCTATTCTGATTTGAAAATAAGGTGAAACTGTACGACGGTGGGCAATACTGATGATTGTTTCATCCCGATTTGGATCTGCCAAAGATGTGGCTAAATTAGCCAATGCATCAGCTTGAGCATTTTGTGATCGTGAGACATAAGAAAATGTCGGTTCTGAAGGAAATTCCTCCATTAACTCTCTGACGTAATCATACAAAGGGATTAACTCTTATTTTCTGATGGCATAGTCCCCATTGGTTTGTTTGATTACCAAATCTAAACCACCTTTTACCATTAAGTGATTCACCTATTCCTGAATCGCTAACTCCAATCCTGCAATGATAGATTGATATTCTTCTTCATTGTTTGTACTGCCTTCCAATAATAAAAAGGAACAGGGTAGCACTGCCTTTTCTGGGGAAATAAGCACAATTCCTAACCCAACTCTGTTGAATTTAGGATCTTCCATTTTCTTCCCTGTTGGACTTTTGGAAGCACCATAAAAATACATTTCCCATGTTTGAGGATTATCTTTAATAGAGAATACTTCCTCATCAGGAAGTTCATTATCTAAATATATATCTTCTACTTAAGGGTGTTCAACAAGGAAATCATCCAGAGCTTGGCCCTTTATTGCCTTTTGTGTAACACCTGAGACTTTTATGAGAAATATTTTGTTTTTATGTTATATAAATCATCAAAAGAATCTTTCACTACACACAACACTAGCTTGTCTTTCTTTACACGCAATCTCTACCTTCCTCGATAGCTTGCGTCATACGCAATACCGAGTTTCACTAAACAACGATATGCTATTAAAATATTATTAAAACTAGCTGTTATGAATAGTAATAACCACTTTTTGGAATTTTTTAAATTTAATCTTTCAAAATGGACTTCATTTTTGGATTCGGAATATCAAAATTAGCCTAGGGTGAAATTTTGTATTTTTCTGAAAACTTTCAATTTTGGATGAATAGTGAAAACAATAGGTTACTATTTAAAAACCGACTTTTTATTTAAATAATTATATATTTTATTTAAATTTATTTTAGGTAAAAATTGATACATAATACCTTTATAAGTTCAAAGTAATTAATTGGAGTCATTTTATAATAATTTTAGATATATAAAAATTTTATTTAACTTTTCACCGTCTTTTACCCACCTCCTATGAGAATTTGCAAATTTACATAAAACTTAATTTTACCGCTTCTGTGAGTGGAATTTAGAAAATCCAAGAGACACGGTTAATATCAAGGACTAAAATGTGGTTCAACGAGACTAAAATAATTTTTGGTGAATAGTAACTTTTTACTTTTTTTACCACGGTTAAAAGTAAATAGGGTAATTAAGGGTAAAAATGATATTATTATTACCCTAACACATGTCCTAATTCTATTGGATAAGTGTAATTCGACCAAAAATAACTTTAGGAATAAAATATGAGCATTTAGGCCCACATGTATTAGATTAGGACATTTATTATTAATTTATTTAAAGAAGGGTTAAAATAGTTAAAATCAAAGTTTAATAACTAAATCATTTTTAATATAGGGTTATACATAAGATAAATTCAACTATAAATATTAATTATAAAGATAAAAATATTTCCTACATAATGGTATTTTATTTGTAATTTTTAGACATTAAATAATTTAATTTTTGTATGACACAATGATGATGCAGTAATTATCTTATTAATGAAATATTGACATGATTGATGATATAAATAACCAAATAAATGTAATTTGAGACTTTTTATGAATTAAAATAATTTTATAGGTTAATATTACATATTATTACTGATTTAATTAACTTTTTTAGAACTAATCTTTCTGTTATGATTTTCATAAAAATCAATTACCAAATAGTGTCAAAATTGACATAAAATAGTTTTTAAAAAAAATATTATATTATTAATTGTTATTTTATTCCAAAAAATATAAGGTTAGGCCAAATGAATTAGATAATGTTATATATATTAAAAATAAACAACATGGGGTTCGTTTGTCTTGTTATAGTAAGGTTATTAACCTTATAGTGTAAGAAAACATGAAGACACGGTAAAAGTTAAATTATCTAACTTAAATTTAAATCTAAATGATAAGGCTAAAATAGAAACCTAAACTTGTATAAATTCTATTGTATGAGTGGATTTTGACCCATCCCCACCTTATCTTCGAAATAAATCAATTTGGATCTATTAAAAACCGAATATGACTTTATAATAAAATAATATTTTTAGTTTTTCCTAAGGTGCCCCTTTCCTCCCTTATAAATGGACACCTCCTCCCTCTCTTCCTCACACCACTTTGAGCCTTCAATATCGGCCAACCCCTGACAAATTATCTTCTCCCCTTCCCTAGAAACATCCTAGAGGTCCTAGTCTGCTTCAAAGACCAATTTTAGTTCCCTAAAAGGAGGTCTCAAAGAGGCGCTTCAAAGAAGAGGTAATGTCCGTTACCGATTCTTTCAACTTTATTTCTTCTTCCACTTATTCTTCTTTAGTTGTTTCATTATAAAGTAATGACATCAGTATCACTCATATACTAATATTTTATTATAATTATGAAACAACCCTATTTCACCATTTATCCATCCTACGGAAAACGAAATCACCGCGCGTGCGTACATATGGAATACCGTCTCCACGCCATGGTGTAATCTATTTTCCACCACCACCTTACTTGGATGGGTATAATGGTGTAAATAATAACTATATATGATTATTTTGAAGTGATATTGATTCTGAAATAGTATACATACACTCCAATACAATTCCACGATCATGGGAATGATATCATCGCTCGTGCGTACGTACGGAATACCATCTCCACGATGTGATGTGACTCGTTCTACATGATCTCCATTGCATAATGATTATATAAATGAATTTAATGAATGAATATGATATATATTACACTAATACCATTATTTAAATTAGGTATCTATAACCTAAAAAGAATAATAAGAATTTATTCGACAAAATACACATAAGAACAAAAATTAATAAACACTCGAATAACAAGTGGAAATGAAATATTACTAATAAGAAGCTAAGAATATGACCATATATGATATCATAAAAATAAGTATGATTCTGGAATAAGTCAATAACATTATTTAAATCATTATACAGGAGGTTCGGACACATACGAAGCAAATCAGACCTAAGGTAAGGGACAATCTTGCAATCTCAATTTCTATCCGAGATTGTCTATACTTCAGAATTTACTGGGGAATATTTATCATCCACATCCATGTTTCTTCATTATTTAATATTATTTATATCCTAATACAATTTTTTAAATCCAATTTTACCATTCGGTGAGTTTTTAGTAAAAGATATGAAAGGAATCTTTTGTCGTTTTTCATACATGGTACTTTTTGACTTTTCAGACAGAAGTACAAGAAGAATGTTTTTTTAAACTTATACGACATGAATGGATTTTTAAAACATTATTTCCAAGAAGCTTCCTTTACAAGTTTTCAATTTTAATAAACTTATTTTAGTTTAAAATTGTATGACATGTTAAGAAAGGAAAAATGTTTTTGAAGTAGAAAGGATATTTTCCTCAAGAATGGAGTTCAAGTGTTTTATCAAAATTATTTTCCATCTGAGATAATATAGGGTTCTGTTTCTATCCCTATTATTACATTGATTTGATTATGTTTTGATGGAATTATTTTTATAAATTCATTTATCTTATATGAATTGTTTTATGATGTCACGATGTTTAAGAATCCCATTTTTTATTACATGGGTTATGCAATGATGTATGATTTTTGATTTTGTGGCACACATAAGAATGGTATCATTATGATATGGGTGGGACCTATATATCCCTCCAATGCATTGGGTAAAGATTTATATCTCATGATATAGACATGGCTGGAACAGCAGGTTAAACCGGTTCAGTGAAACATGACTGAAACGAGGAGTGAACTCGGTTCAGAAATGGACTTTGTCCGCTAAGATAGTATTGGAAATGAGTCTTGACTACTAAGAAATGATTCCCTATGATTATGTGTGTATTCCACACAGTTTCATGTTTTAAGTTATGATTATTGGGATTACATTTCACTATTATGATTTATCCTATGTTATGAAATTATGATTTCTTTTGCAGGTTAAGATTTCCAAATTGTTATGTTCTTATGAATATGATGTGATTGGTTTTTCTTTTGTTTACCCTTACTGAGCATTTGAGATCACCCTTTGTATGTTTTCTTTCCCCAGGTCAGGAAGAAGGTTATTAAGTAGGATATTCCAAAAGGGACTCTAGAAATGATGAAATAAATGGGAGACAATGTAGATTCTTTATGAACCAGTTGTTTATGTTTCCCAGTTTCTAAAGACACTATACCTATATGGTCCTTTAATGGTTTTGTTATATATTGTAATAAGTGTACTTAAATTTTGAAGTATTAACAATGTATGTAAAGTATGGGTCATTATAGTTGGTATCAGAGGAAAGGTATAGTCAACTTTTGGAAACTAGGATGTCAAAGCCTTAGTAAGAACCCTAAGGATATGTCTAGGCATAGAACACAATCTTAGTGTTTTAGAAATGGCCATGAATAACCTATCATAAGACCGTAAGAGTAAAATTTTATTCTTGATTATGTGGTTTTCCTATTATAATTAGTGTTTCTCACACTATTCTTCTTGGTTTTAGTCAATGGATGGAACCTGAAGGAACTGTGTTAATGTGGAATGTGATGGGAAATGCAATGATTATCCCCCTGAGCAACCAAACATTATGGGAGCTGGAATGAAAAATCTTTTAGCTATTCTCACACAACTTTCTCAAGCTATGAATCATGTAGGACTTCCAAACGAGCAAAGGAAGGAGCAACATTCTATTGAATCCTTCATGAGGCAGCGTCCACCTTCATTCAGCGGGTCTACTGATCCATTAGTTGCTGAACAATGGATCAGTACTACTGAAAAGATATTTTTAGTTCTTCAATGTTCTATACATGATAAAATCATCTTAGGAGTGTATCGTTTGGAAGGAGATGCTGATCAATGGTGGAATCTTATCAAGAATATGAGGCAAAGAGATGAAATTGAGTCCATGGAATGGGACGAGTTCAAGAACTTATTTTTCAATAAGTACTTCCCTCGCATTCTTCGAACAAAGATGGAGAAGGAGTTTCTTGAACTAAATCAAAAGGATGATGAATCTGTTGGTACCTATGAAGAAAATTTTACAAGACTTGCAAAGTACACTTCTGGTATTATTATCCAAACTGAGAGTAAGATCGATCGATTCTTTAGTGGCTTAAAACCAAGTCTTCGAAGGGCTTTAGCCATAAGGGACTTCAATAGCTCCAAGGAAATCGTTCGATGTGCTCTCAAGGTTGATATGGATATTGGAGTAACCCATCAGTCATATGCATTTGATAAGAAGAAGAAAATGGAATTCAAAGGAAAATCTAAAGAGCACACTGAAGAGAAGATGAGTTTTCCCTTATACTCAAAGTGTGGAAAGAAACATGGAGGGAGTTGTCTTAAAGGGACAAGTAAATGTTTCAAATGTGGAAAAGAAGGTCATTGGGCATTTGAATGCCGCAATGATGGGAAGAAGATGTCTAGTGATGCGAACAAAGAAATGGATACACAGAGTGCACCTACTACACTTCAATGTTACAAGTGCAAGGAAATGGGGCATTATGCTAATCAATGCCCTAATCCAAGGGTTGTTGATGATGATCGATGTCAACAAACTCTTAAGGCTAAAGATAAAGGAAAGTCACATGCAATTTCTATCAGCGATGTGGATTATGATAACGAAGTGGTGAAAGGTACACTTACCATCCACTCTAAAGTAGAAAATGTTTTATTTGATTCTGGATCCACCCACTCTTTTATTTATGAATAATTTTCTAAGGGTATCGTTGTATTACCTCAACAATTAGATGTTGAGTTCGCTGTGACAACCCCTAATGGCACAACAGTCACATCAAAAGTTTATAATTCTTCTCCGATTGAAGTTCGTGGGAAAGTTCTTCCTGAAAATCTTGTGATCCTTCCTATAGTGGAATTTGATGTGATTCTTGGCATGGATTGTATTTCTTTATATGGAGCTCATATCAATTTCCAAAGAAGGGAAGTCACATTTCATATTCCAGATCAATCTATGATCGTCTATTGATGCAAGGATGAACATAACCTTCCAGTTGAAATTTCTTCCATATTATGGGTCTTGATTCCACTAAATGAAGGTTATTTATCTGAAATGGTTGGATAGAAACTCACGATTAAGAATATGCCCATTTTACGGGAGTTTGATGATGTCTTTCTGGAGGAATTACCAGGTCTTCCACCAAATCGTGAAGTTGAGTTTTCAATAGAACTCGTACCGGGTGCTTTACCTATTTCAAAGACACCTTATAGAATGACCCCAATCGAGTTGAAGGAATTGAAGAAGAAACTCCAAGAGAATCTTGATAAAGGATTCATACACGCTAGTGCGTCACCTTGGGGAGAACATGTTCTGTTTGTTAAGAAGAACGATGGATCAATGAGACTCTGCATTGATTATCGAGAACTTAATAAGATCACTATCAAGAACAAGTATCCTCTCCCGCGCATTGATGACTTATTTGACCAACTACACAGAGCTCAATACTTTTCCAAGATTGATCTTCATTCAGGGTATCATCAATTAAGGTTTAAAAGGGAGGATATACCAAAGACAGCTTTCCGTACAAGGTATGGACACTATGAATTTATAGTGATGCCATTTGGTCTTACAAATGCCCCTGCTATCTTCATGGATCTGATGAATAGAGTCTTTAGAGACTATCTTGATCAGTTCATGGTAGTCTTTATAGAAGATATTCTTGTATATTCAAAGAGAAAGTAAGAATATGAAGATCACTTGAGAATTATATTGAAGACCCTGAGAAAGGAGAAGCTTTATGCCAAATTTACCAAGTGTGAATTTTGGCTTCAAAAAGTTGAATTTTTGGGTCACATAATCACAAAAGAGGGGATATCTGTGGATCCAGCAAAAACAGAGGTTATCGAAATATGGTCTAGACCAACAATAGTAACTAAGATATGAAGTTTTCTTGGTTTGGCTGGTTATTATCGAGGTTTTGTGAAGGATTTTTCACGATTATCTAATCCACTCACCAGGTTGACTCGAAAAGGAGTTAAGTTCATATGGATGGAGGAATGTGAAGAGAATTTCATGGAGTTGAAAAGAAGGTTATCTGGTGCACCTGTGCTCACACTGCCTTGTAGTGGAGAAAGGTTTGTGATCTACAGTGATGCATCCATGAAGGGGCTGGGGTGTGTTCTTATGCAAAATGATATGGTGATAGCTTATGCCTCATGACGGTTGAAAGTCCATGAGCAAAATTACGCAACTCATGATTTGGAGTTAGCTGTGGTAATCTTTGCATTAAATATTTGGAGGCATTATCTTTATGGAGAATGGTGTGATATTTATACTGATCATAAAAGTTTAAAGTATATTTTCACACAAAAGGAGCTGAATATGGACCAAAGAAGATGGTTGGAGCTGATTAAGGATTACGACTGCTCAATTCATTACCACCCTGGGAAAGCAAACAAGGTGGAAGACACATTAAGTTGACAAGACCATGCCGATTTATCCATGATGAGGATAAAAAAAGATCCAATATTTATGGATTTACAAAGGATGGATCTTGGAATCATAATGGAAGGGGAAAATAATATCTTTCTCAAATAAATATTCAACCATCTATAGATGTGAAGATTAAAGAGGAACAGAAAGAAGATGTCAATTTAAAAAGAAGGTGAGAAATGTTCCTGAATTCAACCTTGATTGTGATGGGATAATAAAGTTCCGGAATCGGGTTTGTGTTCCTCCCATCCCAGAATTAAAGAAGGAGCTGCTGGATGAGGCTAATAGTTCTTCATTCTCTATTAATCTTGGAAGCACGAAGATGTATAGGGACCTGAAAGAGTACTTCTGGTGGGATGACATGAAAAGATATGTTTCTAAATATGTCTCTCGATGCTTGGTTTGTCAGCAAGTTAAAGTTGAGAGACAGAAGTCTAAGGGGATGTTACAACCATTACCCAAACCCGAATGGAAATGGGAAAACATCACTATGGACTTTGTCACCAGACTTCCTAAAACATCTAAAGGTAATAATGCTATCTGGGTCATATTTGATCGTCTTACAAAGTCTGCACACTTCATTGCTATTAGAGAGGATTTCTCTCTAGATCAACTTGCCAGGATATATGTAAAGGAAGTGGTAAGATTTCATGGAGTACCACTTTCCATTATATCTGATCAGGATCCGAGATTTACCTCAAAGTTCTGGCGAAGTCTTCAGCATACTCTGGATACAGAGTTGAGTTTCAGCACTGCTTATCATCCTCAGACAGACGGTCAGTCTGAGAGGACAATTCAAACTCTAGAAGATATGTTGAGAGCTTGCTCTATGGATTTCAAAGGTGGTTGGGATCAACACATACCTTTGGTAGAATTTTCTTATAATAATAGCTTTCACTCCAGTATTCAGATGGATCCTTATAAAGCTCTCTATGGAAAGAAATGCAGGACTCCAACTTGCTGGGATGAAGTTGGGGAAAGAAAGCTATTAGGACCTGATCTTGTTGATGAGATGGCAGAAAAGGTCCGATCTATTCAACAACACATAAGAACAGCTCAGAGTCGACAAAAAATTTATGCTGACAACCAAAGAAAAGACCTAGAGTTTGAAGTGGGTGATAAAGTGTTCTTACGAATATCTCCTTGGAAGAGAGTACTGAGATTTGGAAAGAAGGGAAAGATGAGCCCTAGGTATATCGGTCCTTTCGAAATACTGGATCGTGTTGGGAAGGTAGATTACCGATTGTCACTTCCACCGAATCTCTCTCAAGTTCACGATGTGCTCCATATATGTCTCCTAAGAAAGTACATACCTGATCCTTCACATGTACTCAGCTCAGAAGTTGTACCGCTGGAGTAAGATCTTTCTTATGAAGAACAACCGATAGAGATTCTGGATCGTAGTGAAAAAGTCCTACGGAATAAGACCACTCGCTTGGTGAAAGTTTTATGGAGGAACCACCAATTAGAAGAAGCTACATGGGATATTGAGTATATGACGAGGGAGAGGTATCCTCATCTGTTTGTTACAAAGTGATGAATTTCGAGGGCGAAATTCATTTTAAGGGGGGTAGAATGTAACACTTGAGACTTTTATGAGAAATATTTTGTTTTTATGTTATATAAATAATCAAAGGAATCTTTCACTACACACAACACTAGCTTGGCTTTCTTTACATGCAATCACGACCTTCTTCGATAGCTTGCGTCGTACGCAATACCGAGTTTCACTAAACAACGATATGCTGTTAAATTATTATTAAAACTAGCTGTTATGAATAGTAATATCCAATATTTGGAATTTTTTAAATTTCATCTTTCAAAATGGACTTCATTTTTGGATTCGGAATATCTAAATTAGCCTAGCGTGAAATTTTGGTATTTTTCTAAAAACTTTCAATTTTGGAAGAATAGTGAAAATACTGGGTTACTATTTAAAAACCGACTTTTTATTTAAATAATTATTTATTTTATTTAAATTTATTTTAGGTCAAAATTGATACATAATACCTTTATAAGTTCAAATTAATTCATTGTAGTAATTTTATAATAATTTTAGATATATAAAAATTTTATTGAACTTTTCAGCGTCTTTTACCCACCTCCTAGGAGAATTTTCAAATTTACATAAAACTTAATTTACCGCTTCTGTGAGTGGAATTTCGAAAATCCGAGAGACACGGTTAATATCAAGGACTAAAATGTGGTTCAGTGAGATGAAATTTTTTTGGGTGAATAGTAACTTTTTACTTTTTTTACCACGATTAAAAGTAAAAAGGGTAATTAAGGGTAAAAAAGATATTATTATTACCCTAACACATGTCCTAATTCTATTGGATAAGTGTAATTCGACCAAAAACAACCTTAGGAATAAAATATGACCATTTAGGCCCACATGGATTAGATTAGGACATTTATTATTAATTTAGTTAAAGAAGGGTTAAAATAGTTAAAATCAAATTTTAATAATTAAATCATTTTTAATATAGGGTTATACATAAGATAAATTCGATTATAAATATTAATTATAAAGATAAAAATATTTCCTACATAATGGTATTTTATTTGTAATTTTAGACATTAAATAATTTAATTTATGTATGACACAATGATGATGCATTAATTATCTTATTAATGAAATATTGACATAATTGATGTTATAAATACCCAAATAACTGTAATTTGAGACTTTTTATGAATTAAAATAATTTTATAGGTTAATAGTACATATTATTACTGATTTAATTAACTTTTTTCGAACTAATATTTCTGTTATGATTTTCATAAAAATCAATTACCAAATAGTGTCAAAATTGACATAAAATAGTTTTTTAAAAAATATTATATTATTAATTGTTATTTTATTCCTAAAAATCTAAGGTTTGGACAAATGACTTATATAAGGTTATATATATTAATAATAAACAACTTGGGGTTCATTTGGCTTGTTATAGTAAGGTTATTAACCTTATAGTGTAAGAAAACAAGAAGACACGGTAAAAGTTAAATTATCTAACTTAAAGTTAAATCTAAATGATATGGTTAAAATAGAAACATAAACTTGTCTAAATTCTATTGGATGAGAGTATTTCTACCCATACCTGCCTTAGCTTCGAAATAAATCAATTTGGATCTATTAAAAACCGAATATGACTTTATAATAAAATAATATGTTTAGTTTTTCCTAAGGTGCCCCTCTCCTCCCTTATAAAAGGGCACCTCCTCCCTCTCTTCCTCACACCACTTTGAGCCTTCAATCTCATAAAAACCCTGCCAAATTCTATTCTCCACTTCCCTAGAAACATCCTATAGGTCCTGGTTTTCTTCAAAGACCAATTTTAGTTCCCTAAAAGGAGGTCTCAAAGAGGCGCTTCAAAGAAGAGGTAATGTCCGTTACCGATTCTTTCAACTTTATTTATTCTTCCACTTCTTCTTATTTAGTTGTTTCATTATGAAGTAATAACATCAGTATCAATCATATACTGATATTTTTTTATAAGTATGAAACAAACCTATTTTATAATCTATCCATCCTATGGAAAATGAAATCACCGCGCGTGCGTACGTACGGAATACCGTCTCCACGCCGTGGTGTAATCTATTTTCCACCACCACCTTACTTGAATGGGTATAATGGTGTAAATAATAACTATATATGATTATTTTAAAGTGATATTGATTCTGAAATAGTATACATACACTCCAATACAATTCCACGATCATGGGAACGTTATCATCGCTCGTGCGTACGTACGGAATACCGTCTCCACGATGTGATGCGACTCGTTCTACATGATATTAATTGCATAATAATTATATAAATGAATTGAATGAATTAATATGATATATATTACACTAATACCATTCTGTAAATGAGGTACCTATAACCTAAAAAGAAGAATAAGAATTTATTCGACAAAACACGCATAAGAACAAAAAGTAATAAACACCCGAATAACAAGTAGCAATGAAATATTACTAATAAGAAGCGAAGAATATGACCATATATGATATCATAAAAATAATTATGATTCTGGAATAAGTCAATAACTTTATTTAAATCATTATACAGGAGGTTCGGACACTTACGAAGCAAATCAGACCTAAGGTAAGGGACAATCATGCAATCTCAATTTCTATCCGAGATTGTTTATACTTCAGAATTTAGTGGGGAATATTTATCATCCACAACCTTGTTTCCTAAATATGTAATATTATTTATATCCTCCTATAATTTTTTAAATCCAATTTTACCCTTCGGTGAGTTTTTAGTAAAAGATACGAAAGGAATCTTTTGTCGTTTTTTTGTACAAGGTACTTTTTGACTTTTCTGACATAAGTACGAGAATAATGTTTTTTAACTTATATGGAATGAATGGATTTTCAAAACATTATTTCCAAGAAGCTTCCTTTACAAGTTTTCAAGTTTAATCAACTTCTTTTAGTTTAAAATTGTTTGACATGTTAAGAAAGGAAATTTTTTTTTGAAGTAGAAAGGATATTTTCCTCAAGAATGGAGTTCAAGTGTTTTATCAAAATTACTTTACATCTAAGATAATATAGGGTTCTATTTCTATACCTATTATTACATTGATTTGATTATGTTGTGATGGAATTATTTTTATGAATTCCTTTATCTTATATGAATTGTTTTATGATTTCACGATGTTTAAGAATCCCATTTTTTATTACATTGGTTATGCAATGATGTATGATTTTTGATTTTGTGGCACACATAAGAATGGTATAATTATGAGATGGGTGGGACCTATATCTCCCTCCAATTCATTGGGTAAAGATTTATATCTCATGAGATAGACATGGCTGGAGCGGCAGGTTAAACCAGTTCAGTGAAACAGGACTGAAACGAGGAGTGAAATCGGTTCAGAAATGGACTTTGTCCGCTAAGATAGTCTTGGAAATGAGTCTTGACTACTAAGAAATGATTCCATATGATTATGTGTGTACGCCACAAAGTTTCATGTTTTAAGTTATGATTATTGGGATTACATTTCACTGTTATGATTTATCCCATGTTATGAAATTATGATTTCTTTTGGAGGTTAAGATTTCCAAAATGTTATGTTCTTATGAATATGATGTGATTGGTTTTTCTTTTGTTTACCCTTACTGAGAATTTGAGATCACCCTTTGTATGTTTTCTTTCCCCAGGTCAAGAAGAAGGTTATTAAGTAGGATATGCCAAAAGGGACTCTAGATATGATGAAATAAATGGGAGACAATGTAGATGCTTTATGAACCAGTTGTTTATGTTTCCCAGTTTCTAAAGACACTATACCTATACGGTCCTTTCATGGTTTTGTTATATGTTGTAATAAGTGTACTTCAATTTTGAAGTATTTACAATGTATGTAAAGTATGGGTCATTATATTTTGAGACACATACTGGATATCAAACTGCTGTAAAATAACTTCCCACCTTGCCAAACGTCCTGTAAGCATTGGATGACAAAGGATAAATTTGAGTGGGTTATTTCAAGATACCAATTGGACCTCATGATGTTGCAGGTAGTGTCTCAATTTCTGAACTACAATGATTAATGTTGGGCAGCACTTTTCAATACTTGAATATCGAGTTTCTGCCTCAAGCATAGTCTGACTGAGATAATAAAGGCTATTTTAATTCCCAGAATCATTTTTTTGGGCAAGGAAGGCACCCAATGATCGTTCTAAAGCTATTACATAGAGAATAAGTGGTCTTCCTTAAATAGGTGGTACTAATACCAGTGGACTCAAGAGATATTTCTTGAGAATATTTAATGCTTCTTGACATTCTTCAGTCCACTGGTAAGTGACTCCCTTCTTCATTAATTTGGGGAAGTGTAAACATTTTCCTACCAAATTGGCGATGAAACGTCGAATATAGGACAAGTGTCATTGAAGTCCTCTCAATTCCTTAAAATTTTGAGGAGGTGACATACCAAGGATTGATTTTTTCTTCTCAGGATCAACTTCGATACCACGATGGAGTACAACAAAGCCTAGAAATTTTCCTGAGGCTACGCCGAAAGCACATTTCAAGGGGTTCAACTTCAAATTGTGTTGTCGAAGTTTGTGGAATATGATTTCCAAATTATCCAAGTGATTAGAGAGTTGTATGGATTTAACCACCAAATCTTCCACATAACATTCAACAAACTTCCCTAAAAAGGTTTTGAAGATACGGTGCATGGCACGTTGATATGTTGCACTTGTATTCTTCAGGCCAAAGGGCATTACCCGATAGAAAAACACACCATGAGGGGATCTGAAGGCTATTGATTCTTCATATTCTAGAGCCATTCAGAATTGATTATACCTAGAATATCCATCCATGAAGTAAAGTGCTTCATAGCCAGCTGTTTCATCAATTGAGTTTTGTGATCGGAACTGGAAAATCATCCTTGGGACAATGTCGATTAAGATCTCTGAAATCAATGAAAACTCTAATTTGTCCATTATTCTTTTTCACAAGGACAATATTAGCTAGCCATTTGGGATATTGAAATTCTCTGACGAAGTTATCCTTGATAAGCTTATCCATCTCAACTTCAATTTTCGATGCATAAGTTGGGTGTGTTCTTCTTGCGGCTTGCTTGAATCCTCAATGTTCTTCTGGAAAACCCAAATGATGAGTAGAAACATCAGAATCAAGCCCTGGAATTTTTTTATAATTCCAACCAAATAAATCTTGATTTTTCTTTAGAAATGAAATATACATTTATTTCTCTTCAAGAGTCATGGACACGCTAATTAAAGTGGGGCGTGGATCTTCTTTTGTACCCATATTTATTTTTCTGAGTTCATCCACAGTGGTAGAGATACCCTCTTCAATTGCTGGAGGAGCATCCCTAAGATCTTCCTCTTCTTCTTCAATATGTGTTACTTCTTTTGTTTCTACTTTCATAGTAGATGATGAAGCATAATTTCCATGATCAAGGGAGAAGTTAGAATTTGAAAATCTTGAAGAAGAGGCTACCATTTATGACCTTATTGATGATAAAGGGTATTCCTTGGGTAATAAAGATGAGATGATGGATTGAGAATCGACATCATCGTTCATCTATGAAATTATTATAACTTCTTCTGGCCTAGTTGATGAAGTATAGAATTTCTGTATTTCAGCAGATGAAATGAAGACATCTCCATTTAAACTTTCATCATTTATTAGTGAATCAATAATTTCTACCATGTTGTCTGGCTTGGTTTCCGTAATTGACATTATGGAAGTTTTCATAAGAGTGTTTGGATTTGGTTCTATCCTGTCAATTTGACTGATAGTAAACACATAATCTGTACTCGCATGTATGAATGGGTTTACTGGAATCTTTTCCAAACCATTTGGAGGATTAATTTTGGTAACCTCCTTTGTCATGGATTTCTCCTTTCCCTCCATGTGATAGAATTCTTCCACAATGTATTGAGATTCACATGTTTTGAATGGGGATTTATCACCATAAAATGTCCCAATTTGACCATTGAAACAATATTTGAGACATTGATGGTATGATGAAGGTTCATCCGCATGTTGATGTATCCAAGGTCTTCCAAGAAAAATGTTGAAGGCTGTGTCATGACGAACAACCATGAAATCTGAATTAGAAACAAGGACTCCAAACTAAGTTCTGAGTGTAATCTCACCCAGAGGTTCTTGTTCATTTTTATCATATCCTTACAACATCAAAGTTGAAGGAGATAAATCATATTCGGTGAGGCCTAATCTACGAAGTGTACGAATAGGGATGAGGTTGACTCCTGAACCATTATCAATGAAATCTCGTCAGATGTCTACATCATTGACCTTTCCAGATAAATACAAAGGTCTAATATGTCCATGTATAATATCATCTTCATCTTCATCTATAAAAGATATCCCTGTATGGAATTATGTAGGATCATTCTCTATATGGTATACTTCAACCGCAATAATTTTAGTTTTGAATTTCTGAGGACTTGACAAAGCCTCAATGAGTGCATCCTGAAGATCCTTTGATAGATTCAAGGCATCCAAAATTGATAACTTGGACGGTACTTGGGCCAAATGTTTCAATACATCATAATTTTGGTCCAGAGGTTTGCGTTTCCCAATAGGAAAATATGGTTTTGCAGGTGCTTTGGAGGTTGATGCTTTAGAAGTAGATGTATCTCGTATCGGGGTAGGATTTGGAAATACTCCTGGCTTCGGCAAATTAGACTGACTAGGTCTATTTATTTGCTGAGATGAAGAAGGTGTAACCTCTAACCGATCCTCCAAAATAATTGTGCCAGGACTAAATCTTCCATGTGTGGAAGAACTTTCTTGTTCCTGTTGAGTCTGCTGAAGGGATTTTCCACGAGTTTATGCCACATATATAGTTCTAGCAGGGGTAGGATAAGAATAGTGGCTTCTGAAATATCCATGTATTCCCCTATATCCTATACCTTTGGAACTCCCTCTAATTCCTCTGTTTGATACAGGGAACTCATGCTCATCATGTTCGAAACTGTGACTTGCATATGGATCCGTTAAGTGAATCATTTTAACAGAACCAAAGATCAACTCTTAATCTGATGAAGAATCTGCTTGATGAACCATTTCAGGTTGTGCCGTTTGGTGGGGCATTGCCCGTGCTTTTGAAGTAGATGGCATAAAATCTTCCAGAGTCAAAGACAACTTAGGCTTTTACATGAGCTCATCCTCTTCTGACTTCTCTTCTTTCTTCGAATTATGTTTCCTCTTTGAGGATTTCCTCCTGAAAAAGGGGGTTTTTCTGTGGCATAAATATCAAAAGAAACCATTGTTTTCTTTAATTGTGTTCGTAAAATGGAATGAGTTCGATTGATCATTTTCCTGACCATCCAATCATCATATTTCTATTCATTTTTTCTTTTGACTTTGTGCCACTCACCTTATTCCTATGGATCTTTAGAAGTAACACATACTACCTAGGCTGAAGAACCTTTTAGTTTTACTTGTCCCGAGTCCACCATCTTTTGCATAAGGTCTTTGAAGAAAAAACACTCTTAAATGGGATGCCCCAACATCTGATGAAATGGGAAAAGGTTGGGAAGGTCTTCATCTCCTTCCTTGTTCGACCATTTAGGCCTTGCAAACTGAACCAAATTGTTTTCTAGAGCTGAAATGAAGTAACCAGGAACTTTTTCATTTCGTAAAGAATAAATTTGTTCTTTAACTCCTCAAATTGTTTCCGTCTTTGATCTCTTTGATCATCTTGATGAGACAACCTCTGTTGTTGACGCTCCGGAGGTGGATCCCTTCAATATGATGAAGGTTTTGAAGTGGAATTAGGTACGGGTTCTTTTTAAGTGTAATTGTAGCAGTCTCTTCCCTCCCCATTTTCCTTCCTAGAGTTGATGGAATTAAATGAGTTTTAGCCTTAGTCTCTATAAGATAATCTTCGATCTGTTGAGCGATTAAAGTAAGGTCTCGAAACCCTCCTGTTAATTTCATAGGGATCAATGGTGTGTGTAATTCATCATAGAAATTTGCCACATAGATTGGCAACAACTATTCTTGAGGGAGTTCTATGCTTAAAGAATATGTTAATCCCTTCCAGTGAGAAATGAAATCAAAAAATCTTTCATTTTACCTTTTCTTACAAATTTTTAAGATAAAAAAATATCATCTTTGGTAATGTTGAGCTAAATTGAAGAATGAATCATTGATGGAGATCTTCCCACCTAGTAATTGACCGAGACTACAAACTTGTATACTCGAAAAAAGCAGGCCCTTGTAATGACTGCACAAAACATCTGAGATTAACTGCTTCTTATGGTTGAGGAGTTCCCATCATAGGATCACAATGAGAAAAAATGTGTTAATTATTGTTCTGGATCTCCCAAATGATTAAAAATTGGGAATGTGGTATTTGAAAATTTTGATAGGGGAGGAATTGCATCAACCCATTCAGGGTAAGATTTATTTTATGGTTGAACTTGTTCACATTTTCCTTCCATAGCTTCCAATCAATCTGTTAAGGACTCAATGGTAGATATTAATTTTTGAGAAACATCTGGTTGAGCTTGGACCTGACCAGGTGCAATAACTGGAGTTTGGACGGGTGTGGTGACTAGTACTACAACTGATGGTAGCACTACCAGTTGTTGTCATACATGAATCATAGGATTGGACCTGTGAGGGTGTGCTTTTAAAGGAGTATATTCTTGATCCATCCTAGTAACTACAATGAATTCCCTTGACTGACCAACTCCAGCATGCTTAAGAGGAAGACTACCTTGAAGTAGTTATGCATTTAAACTCCTTAATTCCATCATTTCTTCTTCTTTTTGTGCGAACCTTTACTCTAATGAGAGTGATTGACCTTATCCAGAGGTAGGATGGGAGGTAACCTTACTTTTACCCTTTTCCTTGGCATATGAATTTCTGGAGTATGGAAGGGAATTACCCAAAGGAATATCTTGCCTCTAGGCATCCCTCTGGCTTCTGGTATGCACACCTTCTTCATTTATTTATGTGTGTGCAGCTTCTTGAATAGGAACTTCTTAATCTGATTCCTCTGAGTGAACCTCATGTTTTGGGGGATCAGTGACAATGGAATTGATGACATTTATCGATGCATAACACAGTGCATCCCTTATATCAGAATTTATGTGATACTGTCTTCTTCCAGGTCCTTTATGAGACATTGCCTTTTATTGAGTTGATCCATCAGGAACTTCTTGATGAACTGTAATTTTGAGGGAATCTGTAAATAATTTGGCTTTGTGTTCCTCTTGTGGATTCTTCTCTAATCGAGAGAAGACTGACTTTCGTTGAGGAAGTGATTGAGAATTTGAAAAAGTCCCCAGTCCAGTGAACTGGGGTTGTTCCTACTTTTCCTTCTCTATTCCTTGAATCCCATCTGTTTATCCCAAGGTTTGGGCTAAAAGTGTCCCCAGCCTGGAAAGCTCATGTGGTTCTTCAGCTGCTACATCTGAGACTTTCTTAAAAGCTCTCCTGATTTTGCAGATTTTAGTCCAGAAATTGGCCAGATGCATCATCCGATATCCACTCAAATCACCTAGCTCAAATGACCGTTGGATGATTTTTGACACCTCTGTCACCTGATGATGCACATTATCTAAAAGAGAAGCCTGTTCAATATTCTCATTTTTTTGATGCAAGAGTAATTCGACAACTTTTTCTTTATATGCCTGACTTTGGGAAGAAGTAGTTGAGGCCTATTCCTGAGAAAGCCTTTGATTACACACAAAACCAATTGGTTGTGACCAACCATGGATAATAACATTACATGAGACCACTTTTGGTGGGATTTGTTGATTGGAGAGCACAGTGAAATGCAATTCTCCATGAACACCCCATACCCTGATATGAATACCATATGGGGCATTGGTAATTAACTAGTGCAACCTTTTTAGTGCGCCAAAGCATGAATGCTGAAGGGCTCTCTACCGCTTTTCAACCTTTGGATATCGAGAAACTGAGAGAGATTCCAAGTCAATTTGGCGTTGCAACCCTTCTATTACCATAACATGATTTTGATATTTATCATAAGGTAATATTCTATCTTTTAAGTGACAAAGAGTTTTCCACATGTTGAGATGAATATCGTGAATACAATCTTCAGTCAACATTTTTGGCATATCATATTGGGAGTTATCCAAAGGCCAAAACATGACTGATACTTCACCTTTCTCCAGTTGTTTTCTCATATTCAACACTTTCTCCTTATCATTCGATGAAGATTCTTCTACCTGATTGGACCAAAGTTGGTGCTTCTTTGTTGATTCATCAAATTCAACAAGATTGGTAGAGAATTCATTTATCAAATTAGAATATGAATGGCCTTGGGGTGGTTCGGAGAATGGCCTACACCCCGAGCTATCTTATGATTGAGAAAGTATTTCACCTGCTAGCGGTAAAGATCAGACATGAATGGATTCTCATTTTCAAGTGCCTCAAGATAAGAGGGCTTTCTCGTTACTGCATTGTCCATTGAATAATTTTCCAAGAAATGCGAATTACTACTACGTAGAGTACTTTCATAGATAAGTTCATCATCATGGGGAGGACCACCATAGTGGGTTACAACAAAAGATGAAACCTTTTGCTCCTTGATCTTCTGGCCACACAGAGGGTTATCGTGTCTCTCATCTGAATATGATACTTTGAGATTGACCGAACTATCATGAAGCAAGACTTCAAGAAGAAATGTCTGATGAAGACCTTAGGAATTGTTTTTATTACTTCTGGAATTTTAAAATGAAAGAGTAGAATCTTGAGTTGCAATAGATAATTGTCTGAGGGCTTCAAGAACTCTAGCATCGAGAAAGTCCTTATTGTAGATTGGCTCTTGATTTCTCGACTGTGTTGGACAGGTCTTTTTATTAGACACCTTCTTACTCACTTTGGGGATCACTTGTTGACGAAATTGGTTATTATGGGCAGGTGTATGTGCCTGCTCAGGAGAAGTGGTCAGGTTAGGCTGATTATCTCTATTCAAATCGGGTGTATGGGCCTGACTTGATTGTCCATATGACATGGGGGAGTATGCCCCACAACCCTCCTGGACTGGGAAATAGGTGTGTATCTATTTTAGAGTGATATGTTAATGAGTCACTCCACTGATAGGGATAGATTTATGATTCCTTCCCTGTGATGCTGCTGAAGTTGTTATAAAATTCTGACAGGCATCCAGAATATGGACAAGGATTTGCTTCTGCTCTTTCACCATTGTCAAAATGTGCTTGGTGACTTTAGCTACCAAAATGGTAATATACGTCCATTTTGTTCTTGGAGTAGGTGTGTATTCCTGCTCATGTCCTCCTTTTCTTGTCAGTTAATTTTGACAGTACTCATATGTGGGGACAGAAAATTATGTTTTCCTCTTTATTGTCATTGGAGCTTTCCAATTGACATCTCCAGGTGCTACCAAATGAGAATTTGGTTAGCCTGATGAATTTCAGGTGTATGTGCCTATTGATTGTTCACCACCACATTTAATTGGAGAGTTTCTTTGGTTGCAATCAGACGAGCCTACTGACTAGCTGATGAATTATAAACATGTGTATGTGCCTACATATAATACTTCGCCGGAATTGCTTGGCTGGATTGGCGTGTTACTGCCAAACGAGTTTGCTGGGCAGTAAAATCAAGACAGATGGGTGTATATGCCCGCTTGTTGTTTTCCATCAAGTTAGCTTGATGGACTTCTCCGGAGGGGGAAGAAGTAAGAACCTACTCCCTGTTGTCCTAATTTCTCCTTTGACAGTTCATCTTGCATGCTCGGGTCTGAGGAACCTGATCCTAACCCCTAAAGGTGATACCCTCATCATGTTGAGGGTGCACTACCGCACGAGTCTGGCGGCGATTATTTATGGGAGCCCTCGGGAAGGACTTCTGTCTTCTTGAATTAATTCCTTGAGTGACCTTTTCATTTACCTTACCATAATATGGGAGGGATGGGTGGTTACGTTCTGGGGATAACAACCCAAAACGGTTGGAGACGATGGTTGGCACCACCTGCTTCTTGACCACTGGTCATCACTGTCCGAACAACCAGGGTGAGTTGTTAACTTGGAGGGCTTATTGAGCGGCCTCCAGAGTCAGGATGGTACCGTGTTGATGGTATTACTTAACCAATGAATTTGAGACTCAACGTTGAAGATGCTGAGTAGGTGATTTCATCCTCAGAGCGGATGAGGATCCAACAGGAGTAGCGGTCGAGGCATTCACAGGTGTGAACTTTAAAGAAGCCATTTCTGTATTGTAGAAAGATCTTGTAAAAGGGTGCCTGTTTGATATAACATACATAATCAAGATAAGTTTTTCCAGACTACATCTTTTGGATGAGCACATATGTTATTGATTACTTTTTTGGCCCTCTCATTGAGTTAAATAGGGGCCTAACAAATAAGTAAAACAACATTTAACTTGGTTAAGGATTCACGTCGGGTTCACAATTTTTGTTTCTTCTGGAAATGGGGATGACCTTGTTTGTTTAAGGTTCAAACTTTCCAATTGGTTTATAACGGGTTTATTCATAGAACTGGAAATATCCAATGATTCTATATCCATTTAGACCAACTTTGCAAAGGTAGGTGCTCATTAGTTATGGACTGATGAGGCTTAAGAATTTGCATTGGTCGAGAGGATGGGAGGTCAGACTCATCACACCTTTTTGGGGAGAATTATTGCCTACTCCGGGACTCTCTTATATATTTGAGTTATGTTCATGAATCCTTATTAATTTAACAAATATGAAAATGAGTTTTTACTTTCGATATTGCAATCAATGATTGATATGGAGGAGATTTATAGAATCTTTTATATGTATTTGAGGTTCTTCATAAATAGAGAATCATCCATATTAATTAGTGATTCTTAGTCAATGGTTTCCTTCCATACATTATATAGAAATCTCTTAGTCATTATGATGACCATACTAGTTTTAAAGCCACTCAGTGGGGCACTTGAAGTTTATTTTCATTCATAAAGACATGGATTATTTTAGAGTTGGGATCGTACCCACAGATGGTCTACCTACGTATCCTTGTTAGAAAAGGAATCATAACCCACGTAGTTCGATTGAAGAAGTATGAGGTTTATGCATGATTAATGGACCAAAGAGAGATGTCATAATTACTTTTACACTCTAAGATCACATGATTCATGCTTGATGTGAGAAACAAGAGGTATCAGTAAAACCTGACGACCCTTCCACGAAATATACAGTCATAAGAAATGATGTGGGGATTACGTATGTATGACTGCCCAAGTAAATGAAGACAAATACTTTTAGGAAAGAATCCCAAGATTAGGGTCCATAACGATATTTGTACTTTATGGAGATTTGGGACTTTAAATTGGGACTTACTCCTGAAAAGGAAGCCCAAATTAAGAGGGACTTATGATTGGGTTTTATTCCTGAGAAGGAAGCCCAAATCAAAAGAAATTAAGATTGGGTCTTACTCCTGAGGAGGATGCCCATATAAAGGGGACTTGTAATTTAGGGCTTACTCCTGAGAAGGAGGCCCAAATCAAAAGATATTCTCAAAATTCATTTTAGATAAGGAAGACAACAAAAGAACCATTCCAAAAATGGATTTGAAGAGGGTTTTGAAGGCTATCTTTAAAGAGGAGAGGTGGATTTGAGGAATGGAAGTGACCAGGAAGGAGGTGTGCAAGTATTGTTCTGGTGCACAAGTCCTGGTCGTGCAAGTATACTTGCGTGACATGAGTCACCTTGAGCGATGAAAAATCCATAGGTTAATACTTGGGCGACTTTGAACTCAAGCCCTTAGTATCATCCCTAGAGGCTTTCAGAAGGGTGGCGCGTAAGTTCCCTTGAGAGGGAAAGGCGGCGCGCAAGTGTCTTCACTTCCCTTAAGGGATGGACACTTAGGTGTGCAAGTATTGATGAGTTATAATACTTAGGCCTTATTTTTCTTCTTTAGAGCTTCTATTCTTGGTAAATAATTACCTTAGAAGTGTTCGGAAGACGTCAGAAAAAGGCTTGGGTGACCAGAGCTTGAATCTGAGTTTTGGAAAAAAAATTCCTTGAAATGGGGCGCCCACAGTGGCTATTTATAGGCCACTAAACACCTCAGGTGAAAAAAAAAGAATAGGGCGTGCAAGTGACTTGCACGACCCATATGTGGTGCGCAAGTGACTTGCGCGACCATAAGGAAACTTGTGCGACCTCTTCTTAAAGGGTTCCTTGTTCATGCCTTTGTCAATTTTTGATGTTCTTCAAAGGATGAATCTTCTTTTGCTTAAGGTATTCCCCTTTTCCATTTGTTAGACTCTATGAAAGAAAGGGGTGTCAACAGATTCATAGGCAGAGGGAATTATTATGGGCATCGATGCATTGCAGTTTTTGTATGAGGTGCATAGTCATCAAGATTTTTATGGGCATTCATATGTATATATGATTTGGGTTTTTATGAGTTTCATGTATGGCACAGGTGCTTATGGTAATCTAATTAGATGTTGGACATGATGGATGTCATATATGACACATGATTAATGTGAGAACTTGATGATGTGTAGGAATGACGATGCTTCATAGGAGGACTTTTATGTCTATAGATGGTCGGTGGGACTATTAGCATGTTTAATTTTTAGTCGGTAAGCGATCAGGTAGGTAATTTCCGAGGTGGGGAGTGCCAGAAGAAGAATTGTCCATGACTAATAATTGGGGTGGACCATGTTGATGTAAATTATATGGGTATGTTTGGTACCGTCTCGAGGTAAATCTAGATAGATCAGGACAAGATTTCATAAAATGGGGATATTGTAATGTCTTGGGTTTTGAGTAGGTCAAATTTCCTCAACCTTTTTGAATTTTTAAATTTGGAGGTCATGACAACTCTTCTCTTGATATTTAGAACCTAATTTCGATAGTTTTATTGACCCAAGGCCTTGTTTTTAGATAGGGTTTAAGGATAATCAAGTAACTTGGGTTTTTTGATGAGATTTGGGTAGGTCAGGCCCTGAAAACTCAATTTTGGTAAAGTGCATACTGAGGAGCATGGTTTGAACAAACTGTATGGCCTCCTATGAGTAACTTTGCACCCCTGTTTTCCACTAGACATTGTTTGAAAAACCTTGAATGTGGGGGTGCATGGTCATGTAAGATCTCTTTAGTTTTCAATAGTGGTCATATGCACGGTTTGTGAAGTATATTGAAAACGATGTGCCTAATCGTGATAAGTGTGGTTCTTAGCTAGTGAGCAATGCATGGTTGGTGCATGATTATCCAAACTGTGCAACCAAACCATTTAGTCATTTGAAGTGGTAAAGTGATGATTTTACCCCTCCCCTCTTTTTCCTTCTCCATCCTATATTCTCCTCCATTTCACACATAGGATAGGGGATCCTATCCCATTTCTTCTCCCACATATTCTTTGGACTTCCTCCATAATCTGAGCTCTGATTTGAACTCCATTAGGTGCATTGGAAGAGTATTGACATGAAATTTAATCTGATAGGTTATTTTAATTATTCATATCACCATATAGAATTATAAATCTATGTGAGATCTTTTACCCTATTTTTAGGATGTCTGTCTAAATCTCTGATTCCTCTCATTTCAGATCGAGTTAGAGGATGATATCATAAGAGTGATCACCTACAAGTATAAGGTAGGTGGTGCCTATATTTCTCTATAATTGTACAGGTGTTTGGGCAGATTTTTATATATTCCCATATGGGATGATCGAGAGAGACCCTTAATTAAATATTTTTTTTTAAATTGTTAAATTGATGTCATGGGATGTCATTGGGAATGTCCTGACATTGTATAATCATGCTTAGCCATGTAAGGATCTTTGGACAAACTGGGTTGGTTAGGATGGTTGTTTGTTTTTAATTAATTAATTTTATTAAATTTATTAAAATGGTTATATGGGAATGTGATGGACAAGGCTCAAGGATTGAGGTGATGTTGATCACCTAGACTAAGGTGACAAGGTCTTTATCATAACCCGTCCCCCAGGGCCTGTTCCATGACTACCTCAAACCCGCCTTCTATAGGCCAGGGACTCGCAACTAGCATCGAAAGGAATATTCCCCAAAAACTGGGAAAGCATTGCCTTTATATACTGTAAACACACCCAACCAAGAACACAACAAGATTCGAACACAAGTAAACTAAATAGTAAAAAGAGTGTGTGCAGTAAGTAAAAGGGTCCATAATACATGCCCAACTATAAAATTCAAGAAAACTGGAAAGTATAAGTAAACTGAAACAACTCCTTTGAACACCCGCCATGGATCCTACCTAAAGGGTAGGTACAACTCTCGAACGGTCTTCTCTATGGTATGACTTATATAAGGTCCACCTCCAAGATACCTCCAGTCCTAGTACTCTTGTCCTCAGTCCGCGCTATCCGTCGTCTGCACCAAACACAACAAGGTACGGGCGTAGCCCAAGTAGGGGTGAGTATAACGATACTTAGTAGGGACCCCGAGACCCTCAAAGGTCTCACAAAATCCAAAAAGGATAAACCAAAAAGCATGAAAAAAACTGTCAACCCAAATTAGGTATATTCCCATACATATACCTAAGTTATCAAGTATACCCATCTCATTCATGAGGAAACACAAGGCCCAACTCATTAGCTCAAAGCTCAACTATTCCATGAAGGAAAAAATACCATGAAGGTAACACCAAAAAGGTAAGTACCACAAAGGTAACTCCACATGGAAGAATACCACAGAGGTATCACCACGAAAGAAAGTAGCACACAATTATACCACACAGAAGAATACCACCAAGGTTTCCCCACGAAAGAAAGTACCACACAGGTATGCCACACAGAAGAATACCACAAAGGTATCACCACGAAGGAAGGTACCACACAGGTACGCCACACAGAAGAATATGAAAAAGGTATCACCATGAAGTAATGAACCACACAGGTAGTCCACACACAATAATACCAAAAAGGTATCACCACGAAGGTAAGTACCACATAGGTACGCCACACAGAAGAATACCACAAAGGTACCACCACGAAGGTAAGGACTCATCTCACCCTGGGTATAACAAAAGTATGGTAGTAAAGATGATTATATGTAAGCTAAATCATCTTATTCTGTTAAGAAGCATTGACTCTAACCCACACAGGATCGATAGGTGATAACCCCTGCAGACCCACAAAGGATCTGACCCACAGAGGATCTGTATGCACTGACCCACACAGGATTGCTGAGCGCTGACCCACATAGAATCTGATAGGTGATGACCCACATAGGATCGATAGATTATGACCCACTTAGGATCGATAGTTACTAACCCACTTAGGATCAATAGTTGTTGACCCACTTAGGATTAATGTTCTTTATTCACATAACAGCTAGCTACTGGATTCCTCACACCTGATGTGCTCGAGTTCCGGGATAATATGATTCTTAGGATACAAGTCGATACTAAAACTGCCATGAAGTACCACAAAGAAGTATCCCAAAGGACAACCATGTAAAAGGGGTCTCACTGCAACAGACAATGCGTCAATCAGATGCATGATCTATAAGTAATTAGCATTTTTGTCCTGAGGGCCCGGTTGGATTCGTGTTCGATCCAACCCGGCCATACCCCAACATTATCTAACAAATGGACCGTCTTAATCCCAGGTTTCTGATGCCGTATACGGTTCATCAAATGGACGCCCATAGCTCAAGATATGGTCGAAAGAGAAAAATGGGTTGAAGTTGGTCCAGGTTTGGTCCGACCTGGTCGACCCAACTCAGCCAGACCTAGCCTGGGCCGACCCGACCTGGTTCGAGTCAACCCGGACCAACCTGGTTCCATCCCTAGGTCCTACCCGGCCCACTGGGTCTGGCATGGCTCACCGGCGTTGTAACATCCCAAGCTTCCATGATACGCTACTCCTTCAATAATACAATAGCTTGTATAGTATGCAACTTCGAGTTCTAACACACTACGGCTAATCAAAGTAGTTGTTATGAATAGTAATACACAATTTTTAAAATTATAGAAATTTTATATTTCAAAATGGACTTCATTTTTGTATTCGGAATATTGAAATTATCCTAAGTTGAATTTTTTGTAATTTTCTGAGAACTTCCAATTTTCTATGAATAGAGAAAATACTTAAAAACAACTTTTTTTATCAAAATAAATTATAGTGATAAATTATACTATTGAGTGGTTTTAAAGTATAATTAGAATATATTTTTACCATTTTATCCAATGGTGGTCATTATAATTAACTTCACTTTGAAATTGGACATAAACAATTGTCAATCTTTTGATATATATTGTTTCTTAAAAACACGCTATTTGTTGTGACAGCGGGAATTAGTTATAAAATTAATTAATGCAACTTATATGTTTGTAATTTTGAAAAATAGACATCATTTTTGAATTCGGAATATCAATTATATCTTAGGGTGAAATTTTGGCATTGTACTGAAAAACTTCAATTTTTGATGAATAGTGAAACCACTAAGTGGTAGTTAAAAAACTGATTTTTCGTTTAAATGAAACATTACCATTTCTGTGATTTGATTTTCAAAAAACCATCATACATGATTGTCATTATAAAGTAAAATTTGGTTCAATGTGATTAAAATAATTTTTGGTGAATAGTAACTTTTAAGTTTAATTAATCGCGATTAAAGGTAATTAGTGAAATTTAAGGTAAAAATGATATTATAAAAATATGAAAATACCTTTACACTTGTCCTAACGTTATTTTATGAGTCATGGCCGACCAAGACAATCCACGGGTCAACTTGGGGACCCCATGGAGCCACTTGGGTAAGAAAATGACATTAATAACTTTTTATTTAAAGTAAAAATAAAATTGTCACAAACATGTGTTGTTTTACTAAAACAATTATTACATGGGGTTATATAACTTAACTTTTCAACTATAAATATTCATTGGAAAGATAAAAATATTTCATACATCATGATATTTTTTTTATAATTTTTAGATATTAAATAAATTAATTTTTTTATGACACAATGATGATGCAACGATTACCTCATTAATTAACGATTTAAATAAAATGAAAATATAATGTAAACTCTAAGAATTACACTTGCCAAAAACCTATTGGATGAGTAGATTTAGAACCATTATCACCTTATCCTCTAAATATATCATTTTGGGACCTTTAAAATCCGAAAATAATTTCATAATAGTGTAACATTTCATGACTTTCCAAGAGTACCCCTCCTCTGCTCTTATAAAAGGACCCCACCTCTACCACCTTATTCACACCTTCAAAGAAATTTGGCTCGGAAAAACACTGCCCAAATACTCTCTCAACTTCCCTCTCTTACTCCTAGAAGCCTCAATTTGGGCAGAAGTCTTCCCAAGGAAGCCTTTGGCTCAAATCAAAAAGAGTTACCCGATTTTAAGGTAATGTCTTCTCTTGTGTTCTTTAGTTTTATTTTGCTTCTCCAACCCCCTGAAATATTTTTATTACATTATTTTGTAACAAAACAAGTATCCTTAATATACTTGGATGCTTTTATGAGAATTATTTTATTTACACTTACACACACCTTCATCTAATGGTTAAAGAACATACTGTTTCTGTGGGTGGTGAATTACTGCCTCACGAAACGATGATTGTTCAATCTTATTTTAACACCTCTCATGGTGGAAATTATGATGACACTATTTTTATATATGATATATATTATGTTTTTGTTTTCTTATTATTCTGTATTTTTCATTTATGGCATACCTTTATGATTTCCATTATGGGTAAACGTGATAATTTCATTTTAGGAAGTACGGACTACCACCCCCTCAAAGTGATTTGAATCGTTAATGCCATATGTGGGATGTATAAAGGATGGAGTAAATCGTATTATACATTATATTATACTGGAATTATGGTATAAATTTATATAATTATAATTTCATTCCATTAATTATGAAATAGAAATGAAAGTAGAGTTCATGCGTACGTATGACTTACCGTCTCCATGAAAGGTGCATTTCATTTCTTACCTCTAAATGTTATGTAATATTATAAATGCATGTATATACTAGATATATATGATATATATGATATCTAAATCATTAATATAATTCTTAATATAATGGATATTTTACCTCATGAACAACTTGTAATTATAAGAAGTTTATTTTTGACTCAAGTACCAAAGATCGACAAAATGACCGTTATTAACTTAAATAATTACATAATGTTCATAACATGGTAATAAGTGATATAAAAGGAATAATGTACACGAAAAAGGTTCTAAAGCAAATAGAAATTAACTCTAGTTTATTATTCAGGAGATTAAAGAACGATCGAGTCAAGTCGGACACGAGGTAAGGGAACTTCTTAACCCAATTTCCGTTCTTTGGGTTAATCTCCTACTTTCAAATTATGTCATGATATTATTATGTCCTATCTTGTATTTTTACTTTCTTTATGTGTAATTATAGTGAATACACATAATAGATCTATTTTATTTAAAAAATTATCTTTGTAAGGGACATCGTCTCAATCTTCTTTCATTGAGGCATATTTTGTTTTATACACAAATTTCTTTTATATGGTGTATAAACCCCTTTGACTTTTATGTTTATTAAAAAGGAATATTTTTATATGAAGCGTTTTACTAAACAAAAAAAGGAATGTTTTTCTTGTCGTACGTATGCGGCAACAAATACTTTTCTGCTGCTGTGACCATTATTTGAATTTCGACTTCCTCTACAAGCCATAACTTTTTTTAAATGAAAAATAATTACAAAGTTTTAATTTTATTTTATTTTGGTATTGAAAATGGTTTTGAATATGATTTTATTATATCAATGTGTCGTATTTATATCTTGTTATTGAAATGTGGAAATTTTATGTTTCCTTTATGCATGTTTTATGTGATACGATTATGTTATGGTTTATGATATGTTTAAACCTGTTTATATGAGGAATGCATTGGACTTAATAAGTAACGGGTGGAGCCCGCAATAGCTCCTCGATGCATCGGTAGGTCTCATGAGACAAAATAGTGTCTTGACACGAGGCATTGACAAAATCTTATTTGTAGTCTTGGCACGAGGCCTTGGCTACGTGGTTATGATAGTCTGGCATTATGCATTCCATCATTATGAAAGTGGTTATTGATATTGCATGTGATTATTCGACCAGTAGAATATCCATGTGAATAAGTAAATGGAATTATCTCATTTTAATTTTTCCATATTATGTTGATGTTCAAGTTTAAAAGGCTTTTGTTTTAGTTATACATTGCCTTAAATGTTTATTTTTATTTATGAAAGCTTCCGTTATATTGTTATCCTTACTGAGCATCTGAGCTCACCCCTTCCAATGTTTTAATTTTTCCAGGATGTGAAGAATTATATTATGAATGACCTGCAGGGATAATATGAGGGGATATGAATACAATATGTTGTTGTAGTTTTGTTTCACTTTATGATGTAATGTAACATTTATGAATGTATCTAGTGTTTCTAAGGCTACTAAACTATTCGGTCTTTCGAGACTTGATCTTTTGTGATCATGCCAATGTTAAGCAATAATGCACCGACTCTGGGTAACTGGGGTCGGGGCGTTACAGTTGGTATCAGAGGCAGTTTAGTACTAACATTGGAAGCTAGATTTAGATAAACTCTGATTAGAGCACATAGCCCTAAGATAGTCTTTTAGGATTAGTATAGAAGAACTTCCTAGAATTTTGGTATTATAGAGATTTTATGAGTTTTCCGAGCAATACATCCCTGTCTGGATATGAGCAGGTAGAGGTGGCTCTGGCACAGATGTAACTAGGGGTAAAACCCGAAAACACTGCTTTGAGCTAGACTCGAACAGGAACTGGTGCATGACAACGGGTCTTGCTGCACTCTTGGTTACGACACTCCCGGGGGATATGCTTAGGATAATTCTCATTTTCTTTACAAACCATTATGAAGGGTTTATGAGTATATAATTCCTCAAAGAAAACATTTCTTTTTTTGATTATGGATTATATCCATAAATAGTTCAATTTATGTTAAGTGTTTTACAAGTATGGAATTATGTATTTTGATTCATAAACTGATCTAGTTTATGCCATTTTTTAGAAAGGGTGCCTAGTGGGAGGAATGGAAACTGTATCAATGCACACACTCCATGTAGGGATTTCCCTCCTGCTCAAGATAATTATTGTGGAGCTGGAGATACAACTGGTGCTGATCAACTTATCGCCATACTGGGACAACTCACTCAGGTTATGAATAATAACCTTACTCGTATGGAGCACCCTGATCCGCAACGTGGAGGATCAATGGTAGACCGCTTCATGAGGCAACAACCGACAACATTTAATAGGGGTACAAATCCATTAGTAGCTGAGAAATGGATAAACTCCTTAGATAAAATATTCCATGCCTTGGGGAGTAGCGAAAGGGAGAAGGTTGTCATGGCAGTTTACCGGCTCACTGGAGATGCCGATCAATGGTGGTCGCTGATTCAAAACACAAAAGAAGACGAAGAAGTATCTAATATGGAATGGAGGGATTTCAAAGAGCTTTTCTTAGAAAAATACTTCCCTCATGACCATCGAGCAGATATGGAAAGGTAATTTCTGAGTCTGAGACAAAAGGAGGATGATAATGTCGCAAAGTTTGAGGCTAACTTTACAAGGTTAGCAAGGCATGAAGCAGATTATATACGTAACCCAAGAAGTAAGATTGATCATTTCTTTGATGGGTTAAAACCATTTCTCCATCGAGCCGTGGTCTCACAATATTTCTCGTCGTACGAAGATATAGTCTCGTGTGCTATCAAGACAGAAAAGGAATTCTCTAAATCTTATGACAACAAAGTAAAGCAAGATAAGAAGAGAACGGTGGAACAAGAGACAGATAAAGGGAAAAAGGGAAAGAAGGATTTTCCATTATGTGATAATTGTGGGAAGAATAACCCCGTTACTTGCCTAAAAGGAATGGGAGTTTGTTATAAATGTGGAGAAAAGGTCACCAGGCTCGTGATTGCAAGGGAAAGAAAGAGGCTATCAATGTTGAATGCTACAATTGTAGAGAAATGGGGAATTATGCAAATGAATGTCCTAAGAGTCAGGGAAAATTACCCCAGAAAAGGCTAAGGGATCAAGACCAAGCTTATGTTGTTACTACAGTTGAGGTGGAATAATTAATGTATTGGTGCTTTTGGACTCAAGGATTATATTCTGGTTATAAAAATAATGTGATATATATAAGGATTGTACTGCAGTACTTGTTTTTTTCATTAAGGTTTTAATATGATAAAGGTAATCATATTTTTAGTATGTGAAAATAAGAGAAACTTTACCTTGTTTGGGTAATCTGATGTTACAATAGATTTTGTAATTTAGAGACCTTTTAGAGAAAGTCTGGACAGAGGTATTTTGGATAACTATAAAGGTTTGAATGGATTAAGTTTAACCTTTGATAGTATTGTTTAAGGTTAAAACATTTCTGAAGATTATTTTTGGAATATTATAATACTATAGTTTTAGGAAAAGGACAACCTGCAGGTTAGGGGATAACCCGTCGTGTCGGATAAAGCTGTAGGAATCAAACCCACAACCATAGTGCGACATGCCTTTATTACCTACCACTAGCCTATAGAAAGTCCCTGGTTATTACAAAAAAGTTTTCCTAATCTAAATGGTATGTGTTAATATTTGGAACCTTATACAATTATGATAAATAGAATATTTTTGAGTTCTATTACCTTTTGGAGTGAAAGATGGGTTTGTGGTAAAAATTTATTAAAGAATGAAAGTCTACATGACAAGTAAGTATGTAACACCCCGAGATTTTATGAAAAATATTATTTTAATTTCATTAATGTTTTATGTTGTATTCTACACCAAGATTACCCTGCGCTATACGCAACACCGTATTAGCTTGCAGTATACGCAACACTATTCTTGGACCGTGTTACACATAATTTTGATAATATTTATTCTACGCAACATTGAGTATATATATATATATATTAAGTGTATAAATGAAATATGGTTGGATTCTGTTATACGAAACAACGAAGGATTCTTTCACAACACGCAACCCTGACCTGGCTTGCATTACACGCAATCGCGACCTTCCTCGATAGCGTGTGTTGTACGCAATACCGGGTTTTAATAAACAATGTTATATTATTATAATATTGTCATGAAATAGCCGTTATGAATAGTATTAACTAAATTTTGAATTTTATAACATTATTATTCATCTTACACATTTCTAGAACATGGTATAAGAACAAAATAAATTTTTCTGGTAAAATAAGTATTTTTCAAAAAATGCAGTTTTACCGCCTTTTGATGGAGCACCCACTTTAAATATAGTTTTTGACATGTTTATATGTTAAATTTGACAAAATAATATTCTTCTTTTGAATTGGGATATAAAAATTTACATTAGATAAAGTTTTGATATTTTTCTGGTAACTTTCACATTTTAATGAATAGTAAAAACACGCTATATTTTAATTTAAAACAACTTTTTTCATCGTAATATCTTATGTGGTTAAATTATAATATTGAATGGTTTTAAAGTATAAATAGAATATATTTTTACCATTTAATATAATGTATTCCATTAGCATTGATTTTACCTTGAATTCGTAGGTTAAATCAATTCAATCTTTTGCAATGTTTTAAACAAAAACCCGTTTTTATTCGACAACGGGATTAATTTTAATTTAATTTCTGAAACTTCTGTGTTTTGAATTTTAAAAAATGGATTCCATATTTGGAATCAGTGGTTCCAAATTATGTTAATAGGATACTTTTTATTTTTGGGAATTATGAATAGTAACTACGGTAAATTTTATTTACCATAGTTAAAGGTAAATCGGGTAATTAAGGGTAAATATAATATTTTAAAATTACCCTAACAAATGTAAAAATCCTATTGGATGACTAAAAAACGACCCATATCACCTAAGGGTCGGATTAGATTAATTAAATTAAATTTTTTCAATGAAAATAATTTAATTATTATTAAAACCAAAGAATGTGACAACATGTCACTTTCTTAAATCTTATAAGTATAATAATTTTAATCTAGTGATAAACTTCATGAAACTTCGAACATGAAGAGTCTCCAGAAATCTAATACAAGTATCTACATCATAGGAATTTATTTATAATTTTTAGGGATTAAATAATTATCATTTATTATGACAGAAAGATGATACAGTAATTGTCTTATTAATGAAATATTGACATAATTGATGTTATAAATGCCCAAATAAATGTAATTTGAAACTTTTTATGACCTACCCTAATTTTCTAGGTTAATATGACATGTTATTGTTGATTTAAGTAACTTGGTTCGAACATATAATTCTGTTATGACTTTCACAAAAATCATATATCAAATAGTGTCAAAATTGACACAAAATAGTTTTTAAATCAAATATTATATTATTAATTGTTATTGTATTCCTAAAAATCTAAGGTTCGGCCAAATGACTTATATACGGATATATATATTAATAATAAACAATTTGGGGTTCGTTTGGCATGTTATAGTAAGTGTATTAACCATATAGTGTAAGAAAACAAAAAGACACGGTAAAAGTTAAATTATTCAACTTAGAGTTAAATCTAATTGATAAGGTTAAAATAATAACCTAAACTTGTCTAAATCCTATTGGTTGATAGGATTTCGACCCATACCCACTTTATTATCGAAATAAGACCCTTTGGAACCATTATAAACCGATTTTGACTTTAATATAAAATAATATTTTGAGATATTCCTAAGGTGCCCCTCTCCTCCCTTATAAAAGGGCACCTCCTTCCCCTCCTCCTCACACCAATTTGAACACTCAAGCTCGGCCAAACCCTGCAATTTTCTCCTCTCCACTTCCCTAGAATAATCCTAGAGGTCCTGGTCGTCTTCAAAGACCAATCTTAGTTCCCTAAGTGGAGGATTCAAAGAGGCGTTTCAAAGAAGAGATAATAACCATTACCGATCTTTTCAATTTCTTTCTTCTTCAACTTCTTCTTCTTTAGTTGTTTCATAACAAAGTAATAACATCAGTATTACTTACATACTGATATGTTATTATAAATATTAAACAACCCTAATTCACCTTCTATCCATCCTACGGAAAAAATGAAATCACCGCGCGTGCGTACGTACGGAATACCGTCTCCACGCCGTGGTGTAATCTATTTTCCACCACCACCTTACAAGGATGGGTATAATGGTTTAATGAGTAACTATATATGATTATTATAAAGTGATATTGATACTGAAATAGTATAAATACACTTCAACGCAATTCCACGACCATGGGAACGATATCATCGCTCGTGCGTACGTACAGACTACCGTCTCCACGACGCGATGAGATTCATTCTCAATGATTAACCATTAATGAATGATTATAAAGTATATATAATAAGTACTAATGAAATATATGACCTAATAATGATACTAGAATTATTTATATGTATGTCATCTACTTAATTCCATTCAATTCAATAAGGAAACGAAAACAGCGTTCATGCGTACGTACGGACTACCGTCTCCATGAACGGTGTATTTCTTTCCATTTACTGATCTATTATATATGTATATTCTGAATATATATATATATATATCATGTTTTATATTCTGGAATTAAGTAATCATGATCTAAGTAATCATATGAATAATTACAAGTTAAAAACACGAACGACAAATGAGACGATTTTACCTGAAATGCTACTTTAACATGAATTTACAAAAGAACGGGTAATATAAAGTCATAAGAGTACCATATATGATATAATAACAATGAATATGATTCTGGAATAAGTCAATAACATGATTTAAATCATTATACAGGAGTTTCGGACACTTACAAAGCAAGTCGGACCTAAGGTAAGGGAAATATCACAATCTCATTTTTATCCGAGATTGTTCATACTTTGGTATTTACTGGGGTGTATTTTATCATCCACATCCATGTTTCTTCAATATGTAATATTATTTCCATCCACCTACAATTGTTTAAATCCAATTTTACCCTTCGGTGAGTTTTTAGTAAAGAATATGAAAGGAATCTTTTGTCATTTTTTCGTACGAGGTACTTTTTGACTTTTCCGACAAAAGTACGAAAGAATGTTTTTTTTAACTTATACGGCATGAATGGATTTTTAAAACATTATTTCCAAGAAGCTTCCTTTAAAAGTTTTAAAGTTTATTTTTAATCAACTTCATTTATTTTAAAGTTGTATGACTTGTTATGAAAGGAAAAATGTTTTTGAAGAAGAAATGATATTTTCCTCAAGAATGGAGTTCAAGTGTTTTATCAAAATTATTTTCCATCTAAGATAATAAAGGGTTCTGTTTTTATCCCTATTATTACATTGATTTGATCATGTTGTGATGGAATTATTTTTATGAATTCCTTTATCTTATATGAATTGATTTATGATGTCATGATGTTTCAAGAATCCCATTTTTGTTACATGTGTTATGCGATGATGTATGTTTTATGATTATGTGGAACACATAAGAAAGGATTCATTATAAGATGGGTGGGACCTATATCTCCCTCCAATTCATTGGGTAAAGATTTTATATCTCATGAGATAGACAGGGCTGGAACGGTAGGTTATACCGGTTCAGTGAAACAGGATTGAAACGAGGGTTACTCGATTCAGAAAGGGACTTTGTCCACTAAGATAGTCTAGGCAATGAGTCTTGACTAACAAGAAATGATTCTCTATGATTATGTGTGAATGCCACAAAGTTTCATGTTTTAAGTTATGATTATTGTGATTACATTTCACTGCCATGATTTATCCCATGTTATGAAATTTTGATCTCTTTTGCAGGTTAAGATTTCTAAAAGTTTTGTGCTTGTGTATATGATGTGATTGATATTTCTTTTGTTTACCCTTACTGAGCATTTGAGCTCACCCTTTTATGTTTTCTTTTCCCCAGGATATAAAGAAAGGTTTTAGGTTAAAAAAAAGGGGAAGATCTTTATGGGAGATATTGAAGATCTTTCACCACGATTAGAAGATTACGTTCCGAGTTTCCAAAGACACTAAACTATTACGATCCTTGTGTGTGTGTTTTTGTTATGTACTAAGTATTCCGCAAAAGTAATGTAATGTCAATGTACGTCAAGCTTCAGGTCTCTACAGTTGGTATCAGAGGAAAGGTTTAGTCAACCTTTGGAAACTAGGATGTGAGAACGTTAGTGAGATCCCTAGAGATATTTCTAAGGTATGTCAAGGGATGTCCCTAAGGATAAGTATACTTATAGGATATAGTCCTAGAACTACGGTAATGATCTTAGAATTTAACCTAAGATGTTAGATATTGAGGGTACTCCCCCTTTACTATGTTGTTTTCTCTAGCATGATTTTTGCCTCTCAACGAATTCTTTTTGTCTTTTAGTTAATGGAGGGAACCAGACGGAATTCGGTTAACCTTGAATCCAATGGACAAATTGGTGACTATAAGCAACAAAATTATGTAATGCATGGAGAGAAAGATATTGTGATTATGACGAATCAGTCATCGCGATATATGATTAACAAGGTGAAATTTAGTGGTATACCTAATTCATCATAGAAGAGGAAGATAGACTATTATGCATGTTCGCAGCATAAAGAAAGGAAGATTGAGATTTCTAAAGAAGGGAAGAAGAACCTTGAAGAATACCTCAAATGGAGGGACCGATGATATTTGTGTGGAGATAAGGGTCATAGAGTGACAGACTGTTATGGAGTTCAACGTATTATTTGTGGAGAATATGGGCATTACCCAACTCAATGCCCTGACCTAAAAAGTTACTTCTAAATCATGGAAGGACTTATTCCAGGACAATAATTGAAGAGGATGGATTGAAGTGTTTATGTATTGGTATTCAAGAATAATGTTGTTGAGGTACTTTTATTGTTTATTATAATATTTTTGTATTATTGTGGTTTTCAATAATTTTAAGGTACCGGTAACCATGAAAAGTGATTCAAATATTTTGGAAAGAAGATGATATGCGCATAATGAAGGGATAAGGAGAAAATGAAATGTTTGACAGTATTCATGAGCTCATGATTGATATAAGGACTAAGTGATATCATGGTTTGAGTATATAGAATTTTGAGGATTTTGGTATGTGGAAAGTATTAAATTTTAACTGCATTCATGTTTTCACTAAGGTATTCAAGAGAATACATGATTAAGGACTTTGAATGTTTGGAATGTGACCAACAAAACATATCTTATGATATATGGGGATCGACGATGGTGTTAAATATCTGGTAATCGTTTTCACTATGTTATGAGAGTGGACTGTAGTATTATGGATAAGCCTAAAGATTGGAATGGATTATGTTGGAAATAAGTTAGTATTGTTTAAGGATAGAAGTTTTCTCGATATTATTGATGGGATGTTATAGTAATATAGTTTTAGAAAAAGGACAACCTGCAGGACGGGCGACAACCCATCGCGTCGGACAAGGATGTGGGAATCGAACCCACAACCGAAGTGCGACTAGCCTTTATCGCCTACCACTGGCCTACAGGAAGTCCTTGTTTAGTAGAAACTAGTTTTATTAAGCAGTATGATATATGAAGTATAAGTCCATTTTAGGAACCATATGTGATTAATCTCACTATAGATCGACTTATGTATATAATTTTTGCTAACCTTTTGTTTGAGATAGATGGAATGACCCGTCATTCTATCACATGATCTGCTAACACTTCACGAATAACAAATTCAACTTCATTTATTTAAGAGATGAAGTGGAAATTGTTCAAGGCATGAACAACAGTGAGATTGTACCAAAATAAAGAAAGTATTTATTCTAATTCAAATTTTCAACTTTAGGGAAATGATCTTGAAAACCAAAAACGTTGTCCTAGTGATCTTATATCTGATGAATCAGATGGTACCTTAGATCGTCAGAAATTTATGGCTTTGTGATTGCTGGATTTTCCATAGCCATGTTCTCTACCACTCTCCATCAGAACATGATGGTTAGATTTCTCTTCCATATCCATATTTTCACCTATGTGGAAACCCAGTGATTAGTTTATTTGGGTAACCGTTACGTTTCATACTTTTGTTTTTAAAGATAAGTTTTGGTATTCCTTTTTACGATGTGGGTTTCTATCAAAGAAACTTTCAAATAGTAAACCATTTATAACCCCGATGAATTTCGAGGGCGAAATTCATTTTAAGGGGGGTAGAATGTAACACCCCGAGATTTTATGAAAAATATTATTTTAATTTCATTAATGTCTTATGTTGTATTCTACACCAAGATTACCCTGCGCTATACACAACACCGTATTAGCTTGCAGTATAGGCAACACTATTCTTGGACCGTGTTACACATAATTTTGATAATAGTTATTCTACGCAACATTGAGTATATATATATATATATATATATTAAGTGTATAAATGAAATATGGTTGGATTCTGTTATACGAAACAACGAAGGATTCTTTCACAACACGCAACCCTGACTTGGCTTGCATTACACGCAATCGCGACCTTCCTCGATAGCGTGTGTTGTACGCAATACCGGGTTTTAATAAACAATGTTATATTATTATAATATTGTCATGAAATAGCCGTTATGAATAGTATTAACTAAATTTTGAATCTTATAACATTATTATTCATCTTACACATTTCTAGAACATGGTATAAGAACAAAATAAATTTTTCGGGTAAAATAAGTATTTTTCAAAAAATGCAGTTTTACCGCCTTTTGATGGAGCACCCACTTTAAATATAGTTTTTGACATGTTTATATGTTCAATTTGACAAAATAATATTCTTCTTTTGAATCAGGATATAAGAATTTAGATTAGATAAAGTTTTGATATTTTTCTGGTAACTTTCACATTTTAATGAATAGTAAAAACACGCTATATTTTAATTAAAAACAACTTTTTTCATCGTAATATCTTATGTGGTTAAATTATAATATTGAATGGTTTTAAAGTATAAATAGAATATATTTTTACCATTAAATATAATGTATGCCATTAGCATTGACTTTACCTTGAATTCGTAGGTTAAATCAATTCAATCTTTTGCAATGTTTTAAACAAAAACCCGTTTTTATTCGACAACGGGATTAATTTTAATTTAATTTCTGCAACTTCTGTGTTTTGAATTTTAAAAAATGGATTCCATATTTGGAATCAGTGGTTCCAAATTATGTTAATAGGATACTTTTTATTTTTGGGAATTATGAATAGTAACTACGGTAAATTTTATTTACCATAGTTAAAGGTAAATCGGGTAATTAAGGGTAAATATAATATTTTAAATTTACCCTAACAAATGTCAAAATCCTATTAGATGACTAAAAAACGACCCATATCACCTAAGGGTCGGATTAGATTAATTTAATTAAATTTTTTCAATGAAAATAATTTAATTATTATTAAAACCAAAGAATGTGACAACATGTCACTTTCTTAAATCTTATAAGTATAATAATTTTAATCTAGTGATAAACTTCATGAAACTTCGAACATGAATAGTCTCCAGAAATCTAATACAAGTATATACATCATAGGAATTTATTTAGAATTTTTAGGGATTAAATAATTATCATTTATTATGACAGAAAGATGATACAGTAATTGTCTTATTAATGAAATATTGACATAATTGATGTTATAAATGCCCAAATAAATGTAATTTTAGACTTTTTATGACCTACACTAATTTTATAGGTTAATATGACATGTTATTGTTGATTTAAGTAACTTGTTTTGAACATATAATTCTGTTATGACTTTCAAAAAAATCATATATCAAATAGTGTCAAAATTGACACAAAATAGTTTTTAAATCAAATATTATATTATTAATTGTTATTTTACTCCTAAAAATCTAAGGTTCAGCCAAATGACTTATATAAGGATATATATATTAAAAATAAACAATTTGGGGTTCGTTTGGCATGTTATAGTAAGTTTATTAACCATATAGTGTAAGAAAACAAAAAGACACGGTAAAAGTTAAATTATTCAACTTAGAGTTAAATCTAATTGATAAGGTTAAAATAATAACCTAAACTTGTCTAAATCCTATTTTTTGATACGATTTCGACCCATCCCCACTTTATCTTCGAAATAATACCCTTTGTAACCATTATAAACCGATTTTTACTTTAATATAAAATAATATTTTGAGATATTCCTAAGGTGCTCCTCTCCTCCCTTATAAAAGGGCACCTCCTTCCCCTCCTCCTCACACCAATTTGAACACTCAAGCTCGGCCAAACCCTGAAATTTTCTCCTCTACACTTCCCTAGAATAATCCTAGAGGTGGTGGTCTTCTTCAAAGACCAATCTTAGTTCCCTAAGTGGAGGATTCAAAGAGGCGTTTCAAAGAAGAGGTAATAACCATTACCGATCTTTTCAATTTCTTTCTTCTTCAACTTATTCTTCTTTAGTTGTTTCATAACAAAGTAATAACATAAGTATTACTTACATACTGATATGTTATTATAAATATGAAACAACCCTAATTCACCTTCTATCCATCCTACGGAAAAAATGAAATCACCGCGCGTGCGTACGTACGAAATACCGTCTCCACGCCGTGGTGTAATCTATTTTCCACCACCACCTTACAAGGATGGGTATAATGGTTTAATGAGTAACTATATATGATTATTATAAAGTTATATTGATACTGAAATAGTATAAATACACTTCAACGCAATTCCACGACCATGGGAACGATATCATCGCTCGTGCGTACGTACGGACTACCGTCTCCACGACGCGATGAGATTCATTCTCAATGATTAACCATTAATGAATGATTATAAATTATATATAATAAGTAATAATGAAATATATGACCTAATAATGATACTGGAATTATTTATATATATGTCATCTACTTAATTCCATTCAATTCAATAAGGAAACGAAAACATCGTTCATGCGTACGTACGGACTACCGTCTCCATGAACGGTGTATTTCTTTCCATTTACTGATTTATTATATATGTATATTCTGAATATATATATATATATCATGTTTTATTTTCTGGAATTAATTAATCATGATCTAAGTAATCATATGAATAATTACAGGTTAAAAACACGAACGACAAATGAGACGATTTTACCCAAAACGCTACTTTAACATGAATTTACAAAAGAACGGGTAATATAAAGTCATAAGAGTACCATATATGATATAATAACAATGAATATGATTCTGGAATAAGTCAATAACATGATTTAAATCATTATACAGGAGTTTCAGACACTTACAAAGCAAGTCGGACCTAAGGTAAGGGAAATATCACAATCTCATTTTTATCCGAGATTGTTCATACTTTGGTATTTACTGGGGTGTATTTTATCATCCACATCCATGTTTCTTCAATATGTAATATTATTTCCATCCACCTACAATTGTTTAAATCCAATTTTACCCTTCGATGAGTTTTTAGTAAAGAATATGAAAGGAATCTTTTGTCATTTTTTCGTACGAGGTACTTTTTTACTTTTCTGACAAAAGTACGAAAGAATGTTTTTTTAACTTATACGGCATGAATGGATTTTTAAAACATTATTTCCAAGAAGCTTACTTTACAAGTTTTCAAGTTTATTTTTAATCAACTTAATTTATTTTAAAGTTGTATGACATGTTATGAAAGGAAAAATGTTTTTGAAGAAGAAATGATATTTTCCTCAAGAATGGAGTTCAAGTGTTTTATCAAAATTATTTTCCATCTAAGATAATAAAGGGTTATGTTTTTGTCCCTATTATTACATTGATTTGATCATTTTGTGATGGAATTATTTTTATAAATTCATTTATCTTATATGAATTGATTTATGATGTCATGATGTTTCAAGAATCCCATTTTTGTTACATGTGTTATGCGATGATGTATGTTTTATGATTATGTGGCACACATAAGAAAGGATTCATTATAAGATGGGTGGGACCTATATCTCCCTCCAATGCATTGGGTAAAGATTTTATATCTCATGAGATAGACAGGGCTGGAACGGTAGGTTATACCGGTTCAGTGAAACAGGACTGAAATGAGGGTTACTCGATTCAGAAAGGGACTTTGTCCACTAATATAGTCTTGGCAATGAGTCTTGACTAACAAGAAATGATTCTCTATGATTATGTGTGAATGCCACAAAGTTTCATGTTTTAATTTATGATTATTGTGATTACATTTCACTGCCATGATTTATCCCATGTTATGAAATTTTGATCTCTTTTGCAGGTTAAGATTTCAAAAAGTTATGTTCTTGTGTATATGATGTGATTGATATTTCTTTTGTTTACCCTTACTGAGCATTTGAGCTCACCCTTTTATGTTTTCTTTTCCCCAGGATATAAAGAAAGGTTTTAGGTTAAAAAAAAGGGGAAGATCTTTATGGGAGATATTGAAGATCTTTCACCACGATTAGAAGATTACGTTCCGAGTTTCCAAAGACACTAAACTATTACGATCCTTGTGTGTGTGTTTTTGTTATGTACTAAGTATTCCGCAAAAGTAATGTAATGTCAATGTACGTCAAGCTTCGGGTCTCTACAAAGTATATTTCCTTACGTTCTTAGTAAATCTCCTAAATAAATTCCTCAACATTATGAAAGGTAACTTAAAACAAAAACGTTGTCAGTTAACTTTTCCAATTGGGGATTCAATGACCGTTTAACCAATCACAAGTTTGTGATTTTCTTGTGATTAACTTTCTCCTAATCCTGTTTTATACAACTCTCCATCAGACCTTGATGGTTTGTTTTTCCTCCATATTCATGTCTTCATAGAATCCTAGTATTGGCTATCTCGAGTGACCTTTGTACTTCTCTTTCTTTCTTTTAAAGTTATATTTTTATTAACCCTATTTCCGATGTGGGTTTTCCAAAAAGGTATTTTCTACTTTAATCCTTTTATTTTCAAAGGACAATTTCAAATTGCGAGGACACAATTTATTGAAGGGGGGGATAATGTAACACCCCAAGCTTCCATGATACGCTACTCCTTCAATAATACAATAGCTTGCATTGTACACAACTTCGAGTTCTAACACACCGCGACTAATCAAAGTAGCCGTTATGAATAGTAATACCCACTTTTTAAAATTATAGAAATTTTATATTTCAAAATGGACTTCATTTTTGTATTCAGAATATCGAAATTATCCTAAGTTGAATTTTTTGTAATTTTCTGAGAACTTCCAATTTTTTATGAATAGAGAAAATACTTAAAAACAACTTTTTTGATCAAAATAATTTATAGTGATAAATTATACTATTTAGTGGTTTTAAAGTATAATTAGAATATATTTTTACAATTTTATCCAATGGTGTTCATTATAATTAATTTCACTTTGAAATTGGACATAAACAATTGTCAATCTTTTGATATATATTGTTTCTTAAAAACATGCTATTTGTTGTGACATCGGGAATTAGTTATAAAATTAATTAATGCAACTTATATTTTCAGAATTTTGTAAAATAGAAATCATTTTTGAATTTGTAATATCAATTATAGCTTAGGGTGAAATTTTAGCATTGTACTGAAAAACTTTGATTTTTGATGAATAGTGAAACCACTAAGTGGTAGTTAAAAAACTGATTTTTTGTTTAAATGAAACATTACCACTTCTGTGATTTGATTTTCAAAAATCTGACATACATGGTTTTCATTAGGAAGTAAAATTTGGTTCAATGGGATTAAAATAATTTTTGGTGAATAGTAACTTTTATGTTTAATTAATCACAATTAAAGGTAATTAGTAAAATTTAAGGTAAAAATGATTTTATAAAAATATGAAAATACCTTTACACTTGTCCTACCCTTATTGAATGAGTCATGGCCGACCAATACAATCCATGGGTCAACTTGGGGACCCCATGGAGCCACTTGGGTAATAAAATGACATTAATAACTTTTTATTTAAAGTAAAAATAAAATTGTCACAAACATGTGTTGTTTTACTAAAAAAATTATTACATGGGGTTATATAAGTTAACTTTTAGAATATAAATATTAATTGGAAATATAAAAATATTTCCTACATCATGATATTTTTTTTATAATTTTTAGATATTAAATAAATTAAATTTTTTATGACACAATGATGATGCAACGATTACCTCATTAATTAACGATTTAAATAAAATGAAAATATAATGTAAACTCTAAGACTTAAACTTGTAAAAAACCTATTGGATGAGTATATTTCAAACCCTTATCACCTTATCCTCGAAATATATCATTTTTGGACCTTTAAAATCCGAAACGAATTTCATAATAATGTAACATTTCATGACTTTCCAAGAGTACCCCTCCTCTCCTCTTATAAAAGACCCCCACCTCTACCACATTATTCACATCTTCAAAGCCATTTGGCTCGTCCAAACTCTGACCAAATACTCTCTCAACTTCCCTCTCTTACTCCTAGAAGCCTCAATTTGGGCAGAAGTCTTCCCAAGGAAGCCTTTGGCTCAAATCAAAAAGAGTTACCCGATTTTAAGGTAATGTCTTCTCTTGTGTTCTTTTGTTTTATTTTACTTCTCCAACCCCCTAAAATCTTTTTATTACTTTATTTTTTAACAAAAACAGTATCCTCAATATACTTGGATGTTTTTATGAGAAGTATTTTATTTACAATTACACACACCTTCGTCTAATGGTTAAAGAACATACTGTTTCTGTGGGTGGCGAATTACTGCCTCACGAAACGATGATTGTTCAATCTTCTTTTAACACCTCTCATGGTGGCCATTATGATGACACTATTTTTATATATGATATATATTCTGTTTTTGTTTTCCTTATTATTCTGTATTTTTCATTTATGGCATAACTTTATGATTTCCATTATGGGCAAACGCGATAATTTCATTTTAGGAAGTGGGGACTACCGCCCCCTCAAAGTGATTTGAATCGTTAATGCCATATGTGGGATGTATAAAGGATGGAGTAAATCGTATTATACATTATATTATACTGGAATTATGGTATACCTTTATATAATTATAATTTCATTCCATTAAATATGAAATAGAAATGAAAGTAGCGTTCATGCGTACGTACGACTTACCGTCTCCATGAACGGTGCATTTCATTTCTTACCTCTAAATGTTATGTAATATTATAAATGCATGTATATACTGGATATATATGATATATATGATATCTACATCATTAATATAATTCTATATATAATGGATATTTCACCTCATGAACAACTTGTAATTATAAGAAGTTTATTTTTGACTCAAGTACCAAAGATTGACAAAATGACTGTTATTAACTTAAATAATTACATAATGTTCATAACATGGTAATAAGTGATATAAAAGGAATAATGAACATGGAAAAGGTTCTTAAGAAAATATAAATTAACTCTAGTTTATTATTCAGGAGATTAAAGAACGATCGAGTCAAGTTAGACACGAGGTAAGGGAACTTCTTAACCCAATTTCCGTTCTTTGGGTTAATCTCCTAATTTCAAATTATTTCATGATATTATTATGTCCTATCTTGTATTTTTACTTTCTTTATGTGTACTTATATTGAATACACATAATAGATCTATTTTATTTAAAAAATTATCTTTGTAAGGGACATTGTCTCAATCTTCTTTCATTGAGGCATATTTTGTTTTATACACAAATTTCTTTTATACGGTGTATAAACCTCTTTGACTTTTACGTTTATTCAAAAGGAATATTTTTATATGAAGTGTTTTACTAAATGACAAAAAGGAATGTTTTTCTTGTCGTACGTATGCGGCGACAACGACTTATCCGCCGTCGTGACCATTATTTGAGTTTCAGCTTCCTCTACAAGCCATAACTTTTTTTAAATGAAAAATAATTACAAAGTTTTTAATTTTATTTTATTTTGTTATTGAAAATGGTTTTAAAAATGATTTTATTATACCAATGTGTTGTATTGATATCTTTTTATTGAAATGTGTAAATGTTATGTTTCCTTTATGCATGTTTTATGTGATACGATTATGTTATGGTTTATGATATGTTTAAACCTGTTCATATAAGGATTGCATTGGATTTAATAAGTGATGGGTGGAGCCTGCAATAGCTCCTCGATGCATTGGCAGGTCTCATGAGACAAACTAGTGTCTTGGCACGAGGCCTTGAAAAAATCTATTTGTAGTCTTGACATGAGGCCTTGGCTACGTGGTTATGATAGTCTGGAATTATGCATTCAATCATTATGAAAGTGGTTATTGTTATTGCATGTGATTATTCGACTAGTAGAATATCCATGTGAATAAGTAAATGGAATTATCTCATGTTAATTTTTCCATATTATGTTAGCGTTCAGGTTTAAAAGGATTTTGTTTTAGTTATACATTGCCTTAAATGTTTATGTTTATTTATGAAAGCTTCCGCTATATTGTTATCCTTACTGAGCATCTGATCTCACCCCTTCCAATGTTTTAATTTTTCCAAGATGTGAAGAAGTATATTATGAATGACCTGTAGGGATAGTATGAGGGGATATGAATACAATATGTTGTTCTAGTTTTGTTTCACTTTATGATGTAATGTGACATTTATGAATGTATCTAGTGTTTCCAAGGCTACTAAACTTTTCGGTGTTTCAAGACTTGATCTTTTGTGATCATGCCAATGTTACGCAATAATTCACCGACTCTGGGTAACTGGGGTCGGGGCATTACAGCTATGGCCCGCGGCTAGCCGGATGGCCAGCCCTCCTTCGCGGTGCGGTCGTGTGCCAGGCCTCCACCGACGGCTAGCTCGGCCGTCTGCCCATCCATCGCAACCACATCCCCTGTACACCTGGATGTATGAATGTGCGCCACCACCGTCGTCACGTGGCTAGCCGCTGCACCAGCCTCCACCCTCTCTCTGTCGTGGCTGACGGTCCACGTCCTTCTCATCATCGAGCGGGGCGGACACGCACCACCCTTCCTTCCTCGCAGTCGGCTGAGTGCCATCCATCGCCTCCTTCCATGAGTCATTTAGGACTCATTCTAATCCCGAAAAATTAAATGATAACAGATTTGTGAATCTTGCATCGAGGGATTCACATCTATATATCATGCTTAGTAAAACTCAGTGTTTCCAGTTCCAAAAAGTATTTGGTATTGATAACGGATGGAGAACGCGTCAAAAACCACAAAGTTTGTGGAGAGGTTAGGGAATGTTTGTTTGGCCCGCACCATCTACTTTAGAATGGTAGCAAGTGGCTTATTTGTTCTTGAATCAAGAAGAAAATATTATTAAATCCAGATGAACATCAAGAATGGGGAAAGTAATAATCAAATAACAATCCCTACAAGATACCCCGCAACATCCTCTCGCAAAGATGAAGGAATCGTGGGTCAACCTGTTAGTTAGTTGACTGTGCTCTTCTTATAAATTCAAGAATGGGGAAGAGGAAGTCAAAAAATCCCAAACAAAAATAATCCCCTGCCTCATGTTTGTTGGAGAACATCCGCATTTGAGGAAGTGTCGATGTTCGTCGTCCCCCGCAACTAGCCTCCAACGACGTCACTCATTCTTCGATCTCCGGTTTGGGGTTTTAGTGTCACTCATCACCTACCTCTAGTACCGGCTCTGTCCTCCAAGGGTTTGGCGTCACTTCACTATGTCAATACCACGTTGCTTGGCAAAGCAATTCCAACACCTCTCCCCAAGCTCTATATAACTAGGAGAAGGGGAAGGGCGTGCAACGTTCGTGGGATTAATGGATACACATTAATTAGGAAACTTTCTAATTCCTCAATGATGTTATTACTTAGGATTGAAAGGTCATGCCATTTATTGGCATGACACATCACTAGTCCCACCTTACTGCTCGTCTGTTGGAGGATTAGAATAAAAATAAAATAATAATGTTATTTTATTTATTCTATTAAAAAGTTCCAAAAACTAAATTTTTCTCTGGACCTACTGTGGTTGAAGTGAAGGTCTCCTTAAGTGAATATTGGCGATGTGAGTTCAATGGTGACCTTAGATTTCAATTCCGAGCTCCGGTTCAAAAGTTATATAATGCCGCTCATGCATTTACAAAACATACCTGAAAAAAAAAGTTTGGAAAAAATTATAACAATCACCCTTGACCCACTCTGGTTGAGGTTAGGCTATGCCTAAGTGAAAAATGCTTCAAAGAACCCAACAGTACTCTCATATTTTCAATCCGAGTTACCATTTAGAAGTTATGAATTTTACAATAAAATAATTTTCACTTAATTATTTTATTTACGGCCAAAAACTAACTTTTACTGGTGGCCTGTGCTGACCAATGTTAGTATCTACCTAAAGAGAGAATACCCTCACATGTTTAGTGGTGGTCTCAGATTTTCAATCTGAGTTATCGTTTTTGAGTTATAATCATTTGAAAAATAAAATAATTTATTTAATTATTTTATTCACGATTATGCCATTTTTGGGTTTTCTCATAGGAGGTCTACGCCGCCTAAAATTAAGTCACTTCTAGGGTAAACCTACCATCCTGAACGCAAAGGTTCCCTTAGATTTCTGATCTGAGTTACCATTTAAGAGTTATTCCACTTTTAAAGGAAAACTACTTACGTGCGCTAATTAAAACATAACCAAACTTTGATGGATCATTTCGAACACTTCAGGCCTCGGAATCGTGTGCCGTCAGATTTTACTGTCTCGAAATAATTCCATATAATTAAAAATATATATACAGAATTTCTAGGACATTACATTCTCCCAAACATAGGGCTTTACATCCCCGAAATCCATAACAAAGGAAAAACAACCAAAATAGGGTACTGAGCATGAATCTGAGCCTCCCGCTCCCACATGCTCTCCAAGAGGTTCCCGTGCTACCATAAAAAGAACACCAGGGTAAGGCTGGCCGACTCAAGAGTGATCGGTTTCACCCTCCTATGCATGATTTTAATCTTGTACTGCTTGGGTTTCCCTTTTCACTGACTAAGGAAAACCTCATCCCAATGTTGTATATAAACCACAAAATTTTTTCTCTAATACAATCAATATGGGTATGAATTGTGGATGTTCAATCATACCCAAACTAATGTCATAAGGCCTAGATGTTGCCACCAAGAGGTTCCAACTGAAACTCTTACCTTAAGGGTCAAATCACACCGTCAGCGTAAGTGTGATTATTGAGTCTCCTCCCAAAAGTATATCCAGACGTGAGAGTCAAGTCAATGGTTTAACAAGAAACTTTAGCTCTTAGACAAGATTCTTGGAAGGAAGGAATGATTGGTACCCATGTCTGTTGATACAGAAGCTAGAAGTAGACATAGATCATACCTGGAATCATTCCTAGATCCCTTGGGTCACACTATTTGACTTCATGCAACTACTCCCTTCCTATGTCCTCCGGCTCCATGAGACTAGAAGGGACCACAAAGAGGGGTGGTTGTAACATCTCGAAAAGTACACCACCTCACGCTGACCTCCAAGCTTTTCATCCATGTCTGTAGTCCTACAAATTCGTCTATCCCTATCACATCCTCTTCCCAAAACATTTTACATGCCTAAGTCTCTGAGACTAGCGTCAGTTTCCAGCTTTCCCACTACTAACATTCACTGGCTACATCCACTCATCCAAAGAATATTCAACCACAAATATTCTCTCTAGCACCCTAACATACATAGGAATTCATAGAGGAATAGTGCTAGATTGGATGTCCCTAAAGACACCTCACCCAGAGGTCTGATCTCTGAAGCACTATCTGTACTGTATTCATCGAGTACCTGGTATAGTCAGTACGCCTCGATGAACACTCAGCTACCGACATGTCATCCTTTTGAAGCTCTAGAGAACTCTCATCCACCTCCTCAAGCTAGTTCTTAGCTGCCTGTGAGTCGGGCTCACCTCGGAACCTGAGGGGTATCTGATGCTGAATCATGCGCAAGGCACTAAGCCTATATGGGTCCCCTATCGGTACTACCAGTTGTAACTGCTGACCAACGGGCAGTGATATAGATGAAAAAATACTCGAAGGTACTATCTCAAGTAATGGTCCACTTACCAAAGCCTTATCACTATGAGGACCACCCTCATGGCCACTCACTGAAAAAGTATAGTAGCTAAGATCACCATCTACTCTACTGGTATCTCAACTAGTAGGAAAACTCTAGAAACTGCCTCCAACCGGCCCTTAGCTATGTGGGAAACTGTCTCTCCTCAAAACCTCGGAGGCCTCCACTACTAGAAGCCATGTAATGTGCTTAGTTGGCATGCCTCGTCCGCCAGTGCGGCTGGTGGTAACTGCTGGACAACGGGTGGTGGTGCTTTTGGTACACCACCTGAAGGTGCCAACATAATAAGAGGGCCATGAACCGGAGCCTCATCGCTTGATGGGCTTTCATCGTGTACCCTCTCGGGAATATTAGTTGGCTATCTACGCAGTATCATCCTTATAAGGAATAGGTGTTCCAAGATCAATAAGTTATACCTAGTGATCTGAGTCAAAGAAAACACAGGAAAAATTTTCAAAACACACACACAATCAGTGTTTTCGTGCACCGAGTCAGAAATCAAAAGTTAGGGCCCTGGTGTAGGGATACGTCGGATGCCGCACCAACAATGGATTCCCTAAATTGATAACCACATTCACTACACTTAACACTGTTGTCGTTAAAAAGATCAGATTACAATGTTCTACAGTAGAACCAACTCCTCTGATACCAATTTGTCATGACTCGTCCCCCGAGTTCTGTGTTGTGACTACCCCAAGCCCGCCTTCCATAGGCCAGGGGCTGGCGACTAGCACCGAAAGGCGTATTCCCCAAAAACCGGGAATGCATTGCCTTTATATCCTGTAAACACACACGACCAAGCACATAGAAAGATACGAACACAAGTAAACTGAATAGTAAAAAGAGTGTGTACAATATGTAAATGGGGTCAGAATACAAGCCCAACTAGAAAATACAAGAAAACTGGAAAGTACAAGTAAACTGAAATAGCTCCTATGAACACCCGCCAAGGATCCCACCTGAAGGGTAGGTACAACTCTCGAACGGTCGTCTCTACGGTACTCCTCATCTAAGGTCCACCTCCGAGCTACCTCTAGTCCTGGTACTCTCATCCTCAGTCAGCGCTGCCCGTCATCTACACCAAACACCACAAGGTGTGGGCGTAGCCCGTGCAGGGGTGAGTATAAAGATACTCAGTAGGGACCCCGAGACCCTCAATGGTCTTACAAAATCTACAAAGGATAAACCACATAGCATGAAAACAACTATCAACCCAACTTAGGTATATGCCCATACATATACCTAATTTATAAAGTATACCCATCTCATTCATGAGGAAACACAAGGACCAACTCATTATCTCAAATCTAAAATGTTCCACGAAGGAAAGAATACCATGAAGGTAACACCACAAAGGTAAGTACCAAAAAGGTAACACCACACAGAAGAATACCACTGAGGAATCACCACGAAGGAAAGTACCACACAGGTATGCCTCACAGAATAATACCACCAAGGTTTCACCACGAAGGAAAGTACCACACAGGTATGCCACATAGAAGAATACCGAAAAGGTATCACCATAAATAAAGGTACCACACAGGTATGCCACAAAGAAGAATACCACAAAGGTATCACCACGAAGGAAAATGCCACACAAGTATGCCACATAGAAGAATACCATACAGGTATCACCACGACGGAAAGTACCACACAGGTATGTCACACAGAAGAATACCACAAAGGTATCACCACGAAGGTAAGTACCACATAGGTATGCCACATAGAAGAATACCACAAAGGTATCACCACGAAGGTAAGGACTCAGTTCACACCAGGTATAAATTTAGTATAGTAGTAGAGATGTTTAGACGTAATTTAAATCATCTTATTATGTTATGTATCACTGCTGTTGACCCACACAGGATCGATAGGTAATAACCCCCGCTGACCCACACAAGATCTGACCCACACGGGATCAGTATGGGCTGACCAACACAGGATCGCTGAGCGCTGACCCACACAGGATCTGATAGGTGCTGACCCACACAAGATCAATATATGATGACCCACTTAGGATTGATAGTTGTTGACCCCTTAGGATCAATATTTGATGACACACTTAGGATCAATGTACATTCTTCACATTACAGCCAGCTACTGGATTCCTTGCACTCGGTGCGCTCGAGTTCTGGGAGAATCTGCTTCTCACGCCACAGTTCGATAATCCAACTACCATGAAGTCCCATTAAGAAGTATCCAAAAGTACCACCATGTAAAAGGGTTCTCAACTCAATAGACAGTGCGTCAATCGGATGCCCGGTCTGTAAGTTATTAGCCTTTTTGTCCCGAGGGCCCGATTGGATTCGTGTTCGACCCAACCCGGAAGTACCCCAAATTTATTCAAAACTCATGTGGGGCATACCAAATGGACCGTCTCGATCCCAATTTTCCAATTCCATAGACGGTTCATAAAATAGACTCTTGTAGCTCAAGATATGGCCAAAAGAGCGAATAAGGTCGAAGTGGGTTCGAGTCCGGTCCGACCCAGCCCGACCCGGGTCCGGTCCAACCCGGCCAGACTTGGGTCTGGCCCCATCCTCTAGAGTGGTCTGGCCTATGGATGGCTGAATGGACACCCTCCTTCATGGCATGGTCGCACGACATGCCACCATCGGCGGTTGGATCGGCCGGCTGCCCCTCCATTATTGCCGCAGTCCTGCGTCGCGGCCCCTGCACGCCGGGCAGCGCGGACGTGCGCTGTGACCACCATCACACGGCCGGCCGCTGTGCCGCCCTTCACCCTCGCTCCGTCGTGGCCTATGGGCCGTGTCCTTATCATCATCTGATAGCGTGGACGCGCTCCACCCTTCCTTACTCGCGGAAATCTGGGTGTCGGCTGCCGCCTCTTTCTGAGAGTCATTTTGGATTCGTTCCAAGCCTGAAAAATTAAACGATCACATATTTGTGATCCTTGCATCGAGGGCTTCATTTCCATATATCTTGCTCATCAAAACTCCATGTTTCCTACACCAATAAATATTTGGCGTTGAGAACGGATAAATAACGCGTCAAAAACCACAAAGGTTGCGAAGAGGTCAGATCGTGTTCATTCGGCCCGCACCCTCTATGTTAGAATGGTAGCAAGAAGATTATTTGTTCTTGAATCAAGAAGAATATAAATATTATTAAATAGAGATGAATGTCAAGAATGGGGAATGGAATAATCAAATAACAATCCCTACAAGATACCCCACAACATCCTCCTGCAAAGATGAAGGAATCACGGGTCAACCTGTTAGTCGGTTGACCTCGTTCTTCGTATAAATTTAAGAATGGGGAAGATGAATTCAAAAATTCCAAAACGAAAATAATCTCCTACATCATGTTCATTGGAGAGTTTTCGTGTTTGAGGAAGTGTCAGAGTTCATCATCCCCCTCAACTAGCCTCCAACGATGTCACTCGTTCGTCATTCTCCGTTTTAGGGTTCCGATGTCACTCGTCACCTCTCACTAGTACCGGCTCCATCCTCCAAGGGTTTGGCGTCACTAAACTTTGTCATCACTTCATTTCTTGGAGAAGCAGTGCCAACACCTCTCCCCAAGCTCCATAAAAATAGAAGAGGGGAAGGGTGTGCAACGTTTGTGGGATTAATGGAGACCCATTAATTAGGAACCTTCCTAATTCCCCAATGGTGTTGTTAATTAGAATTTAAAGGTAAATACATTTATTGAATTGACACGTCGCCTTTCCCACATTACCACTCGTCCGTTGGAGGATTAGAATAAAAATAATGTAATAAAGTTATTTTATTTATTCTATTAAAAAGTTCCAAAAACTAACTTTTTCTACAGACCTATTGTGGTCAAAGTGAAGGTCTCCTTAAGTGAATATCAGCGCTGTGAGTTCAACGATGCCCTCAAATTTCAATTCCGAGCACTAGTTCAAAAGTTATATAACGCTGCTCGTGTCTTTACAGAACGTACCCAAAAAAAGTTCGGAAAAATTATAACAGTCACCCTTGACCCGCGTTGGTCGAGGTTAGGCTCTGCCTAAGTGAAATGCTCCCCAATGAACCCAATAGTAATCTCTGATTTTTAATCCGAGTTACCGTTTAGAATTTATGTATTTCGCAATAAAATAATTATCACTTAATTATTTTATTTATGGCCAAAAACTAACTTTTAATGGTGGCCCGCACCGACCAATGTTAGTATCTTCCTAAAGAGAGAATACCCTCATGAGTTTAGTGGTGGTCTCGGATTTTCAATCCGAGTTACCATTTGTGAGTTATAATCATTTGAAAAATAAAATAATGTATTTAATTATTTTATTCACAATTATTCAATTTTTGGGTTTTCTCATAGGAGGCCTGCATTGACTAAAATTATGTCATGCCTAGGGTAAACCCGCCATCCTAAACGCAACGGTTCCCTCAGATTTCTGATTCAAGTTACCATTTAAGAGTTATTCCACTTTTCAGGAAAAATGCTTACGTGCACTAATTAAAACTTAACCAAACTTCGACGAATCATTCTGGGCACTCCAGGCCTCAGAATTGTGCGCTTCCAGATTTCACGGTCTCAAAATAATTCCATATAATTAAAAAACATATATGGAATTTCCAAGACATTATAGTCATCAGGCTGATGTCATGGCCTGAGATACATAGGGTAACGACGATCATGATATTGAGGTGACATGGTCATCAATTTGAGGTGATGAGGTTTTCAGGATGAGGGCATAGACCATGTAACTTGATATCGTGTTGAAAATTGGGATTTATCGACATGGTCAGAGAGGAATGATGTGTTGGATGATATGGATTAGTTTGTTGGGTGATTCTCACTCAGTGTTGTTGGCCAACACACCATTGGAGTCATGTGAACAAATATAGGACTCAGTCGAGGTTATGTGGACCACTCATTATGGGTGGATGCCTCCTTAGATTATGCGTCTAAGGGGATAGTGTTGGACATTAGTTATTTTGGAGGTGTACAAAATAGAAATCCATATGGATGGTGATAGACCATCAGGAGATGGTGTTGAGACCATTGGTTGGTGGATGAGGCTCACTGTTATACTTGATGTTTATGGACTGGGATTATGGGATGATGGGTATCACCATACCTTGAGATGCCAGGATGATGATCCGATGATGATTATATATTTATTAGAGGATATAAATCATTATGCCTCAGGACATCGACTATTTATCTGATAGAGATTTTTTGAGTAGAGGTCCGAGGGACCCAGGATTTGATGGGCATACCATTATGATGTTGGGTGATTATTTGGTGACACATGAGGTTTCATATGGGATTACATTCTGATAATACATTTATGGGGTGTTCCTGAGGGCTCTCCGAGTATGGCATTCATCAGGGGACACCTGGGTACTAAGCCATGGTTCCTCACCACTATAAATATATATATGAAAACATGTATTGTGTGCCATATATATATGTAGGGGCACATATTCAGAGATATTTCAACATAGACCGAGATATGTAAATTCTTCCTTATGGTTGTTGAGCATAATGAAAGTGAGTTATTTATTGAATGTGTGTTCATTGTATTTTTAATTATATTTAGTATACACCAATATAATTATGGATGTAGTAAGGAAACATGATGGTGTTGGCCTACTGAGTTCATTCTCACACCCTACATGGGCCTCTTATGACACATGTAGACTTTATGTCTTTGAGAACAGGTAAATGATCAGGCTCAAGAGATGGACCTTAGTGATCGTACATGTACCTTTTGTATGGGATGGATGGAAAGATACCATTTTGGTTTTTTCATTGAGTTGGAGGTTCCATTTGAGTTTTACATACTTTATATGTACGCACTTATATGTTCGGACATGTGTGACCTTGTTTATCTATTTTTTATAAAATTACTTATTATGTGTGCATCTGCAAATGGTATTATACTTTAGGCTTATTTAATTATGTTGTTGTCTATTATTCTTCTGTTGTACTTATATTTTAGTTCCGTTGAGTTTTTCTTCTACTATTGTGGTCCTTTTTTTGTTGTATTATATATACATATAGACCATTATTATTATCAACACCATAGGGTATAGTCTCCCCACTATTACCTCTTCAGGCCCTCACTGCTTGTTGGTAGGATTGGGAATATGGAAAGGAAAACCAAAGTACTAGTGGCCAACCGACCCAGATAACTGTTTAAGTAGAAGACTAGGTCAGGATGCTACATGATGTGGTCAGTATGACTTGAAGTGTATGATTTCAATCTAAAAGTGTCATTTATGTTTAAAATGAGTGTCATATAGCCCAAACTGAGCAAATGAGATCATATAATTTTCAAACATTATAAAAAAAATTCATAATTCATTTTTTAGGTATATGAATCGAATGTACGTCAATCTGACACATGATGTGGTCGGTATAAATCGAAGTGTTTTTTTTTCAATATAAAAATTTCATTTTAGTTTAAAACATGTATCACCTCACCAAAATCGAGAAAACATGATCATATTGTTTTCAAAATATGGGACAATGATCCATAATTTATTTTTTATATGTAGTAATAAATCATACATAAATCAAATAAATGATGTGGTAGGTATGAATTGAAGTGTGAGCTTCAATACATAAGTTCCATTTTAGTTTAAAACATGTAGTACATAGCCAAAACAGAGAAAATGAGCTTGGATTGCTTTCAAACTTTATAAAAACGGTCTATATTTCATTTTTGATGTATATTAATCAACCATACATCAATATTATAGACGATGTGATGATTATGACTCAAAGTTCATGTTTTCAATATAGAAGTTACATTTTAGTTTAAAACTTGTTCCACAAATCCAAAATCGATAAAATGAGCTTAGGATGTTTTCAAAATTTAGGGAAAAAATCTATAATTCATTTTTAATGTGATGGAATTGACCACATTTCAATCCGAAACACAATGTGGTCAGTATGACTTGAAGTGAAATCTGTCAATATAAGTATAATTTTAGTTTAAAAGGAGCATAACATAGAAAAAAATTGGGAAAACAAGCTTATATTATTTTCAAACATTAGGAAAATGATCCATAATTCATTTTTGATGTGTAGTAATTGACTGCATGTCAATTTAAAACATGATGTGGTTGATATGACTCAAAGTGTGTGTTTTCAATATAAAAGTGTCATTTTAGTTTAAAATGTGTATCACATAATAAAAACTGAGTAAAAGAGATCAGATTATTTGAAACATTAGGAAAATGATCCATAACTTATTTGTGATGTATATAAATCAAATGTATGTAAATATGACAAATTATGTGGTGGGTATTACTTCAAGTGTGTATTTTTAGTATAGAAGTGTCATTTTAGATTAAAACACGCATTATAAATCCAAAAACAAGAAAAAAATCATATTGTTTTCAAAATTTAAGAAAAAGATCCAGAATTCTTTTTAATGTGTAGGAATCAACTACACATCAATCCAACACATGATGTGGTTGTTATGAATTGAAGTGCATGTTTTCAATATAAAAGTGTAATTTTAATTTGAAATGCACATCACATAGCCAAAACTAAGCAAGTAATCTCATATTGTTTTAAAAAATTAGGACAATGATCCATAATTCATTTTTTATATATAGGAATTGACCATATGTTAATCTGATAGATGATATGGTAGGTATGACTCAAAGTATGTGTTTTCAATATTGAAGTTCCATTTTAGTTTAAAACACATGCCACATATCCAAAACTGAGAAAATGAGATCATATTATTTACAAAATTTAGGATAAAGTTACATTGTTTATCTATGATGTGTAGGAATTGACCTTACATCAATCCAGTAGATAATGTGATAGGTATGACTCAAAGTGTGTGTTTTCAATATAAAAGTACCTTTTTAGTTTAAAACATGTGTCACATAGACAAAACTAAGAAAATGAGATCATTTTGTATTCAAATTCTTGTAAAACAATCCAAGATTTATTTGTGATGTGTATTAATCGACCACATATCAATCTGACACATGATGTGGTTGATAGGAATCTTAGTGCATGTTTTCGATATAAAAGTGTCATCTTAGTTTGAAATGTGCATCACATATCCAAAACTAAGAAAATGAGCTCAAATTATTTTTAAACTTTAGGAAATCAATCCAAAATTCATTTGTGACATGTAGAAATGGATCTCACATCAATCCAATACACGATGTGCCTGATATGACTCGAAGTGCGTGTTTCAATATAAAAATTTCATTTTAAATTAAAACATGTATCACATAGTAAAAACCAATAAAACGATCTTATATTGTTTTTAAAATTTATTAAAATGATTCACATAATTTATTTTTGATATATAGGAATCGACGGTATGTTAATTTAAAAGATGATGTGGAGAATTTGACTTGAAGTGTATGTTTTCAATATAGAAGTGTCCTTTTAGTTTAAAATGTGCATCACATACCCAAAACCAAGAAAACAATCTTGGATTATTTTCAAACACTAGTAAAATGTTCCATAATTCATTTTTCATGTGTAGGAATCAATTACATATGAATATGACACACATTGAGGTTGGTATGAATCGAAGTGCGTGTTTTCAATATAAAAGTATCATTTTAGTTTAAAATTAACATCATAAAGACAAAACCAATCCAACTAGATCATATTTTTTTTTCAAACTTTAGGAAAATAATCCATAATTCATTTGTGGTGTGTAGGAATCGACCTAACATCAATCTGACACACGATGTGGTTTGTATGACCCGAAGTGCATGTTTTCAATATAAAAGTGTCATTTTTGTTTAAAACACATGTCGCATAGACAAAACTGAGAAAACAATCTTGAATTGTTTCAATGTTTAGGATAATGATCCATAATTAATTTTTGATGTGTAGGAATTGATATCCCATTAATGGGATGCATGATTAACTAATAATATCATTAATATATATAGTAATTGAGAATATAATTTATCATATGTGAATTATATAACATTAAAATTATTTTTTTTTATTTTTTTATTTACTATTACTAAAATAAACATTGGTTTTATTGTAGAGATAATATTTTATATGAAGTTTTATCATTGAAAAAAGTTGTCTAGTTTTGATTTTGTATATGAGTTGTAATGTTTTTGATTAATTGTAAATATGACATCAATATAATTTTTTTATGAAAATTTTGAATTGAAAAGATAGTGCAATGTGATATTGTATTCCAATATAGTTTTATGTATATTTATACTATTATTTATGTATACCAATTGTGCTTGTTTTAAAAGGGCTAATTCATGGTTGCACTGTGTAGCAGCTAATATGGCCTTTGTCAATATTAGATAAATATATGATAAAGGGTACCTTTATTAGCGCTAAAAATGAAGTGATGATAAAGTACCCCTTTATCAGTTCCTTTTTATTAGGGTTGGTAAAAGGGGCCTTTATTAGTGTATTTTATAGTGTTGATAAATTCACATCCCTTTTAATAGCACTTATGTGGTCATCACTTTTTTACGTTGACAAAGCTCTTTTATAGCGTTATTAAAAGTGTTATCTTTAGTAGTGGAAACAATTGAATAATATGTCATGAATTTATAATAATGTTGATCTCAATTTTTCATTCATTAATTTGTGCTATAATTTATTTTACATGAGTGGAATGATAATATCCCTTTAAATTATGATGTTGAGTTATCCCTAATCGTATATCATCATGGAGAATTATGGGTTGTGATGATATGTTAGAATTAACATGAGTAGTGGACTCATGAAGTAATAAGTGCAGACTTATTATTTGGACTATCCTGTCATGTATATCCCATGGAATATCATATAATAAAAAATATACTTAGGGTGTATGCTTGTTATCAATCCTTCTTACATGATGTTGGAGTGATACCTAGTATGAGAACCATTATACTTTGATAAATTTCTAATGCAAGACACTTAGGCTTATCTAATCAAAGGGTGGTTAGACATGTTGTTTATCATGTCATCAGTTGGATCTCAACCAAGATGGGATTTATCCACTCATATGATGAGAAAAGTCATATTGGCCTTGATTGAATTAGGCAACAAAAATTCATGTCCATACTAAGTTGAGTTGCATATGATGTTTTCAATTACTTGGATGTGGGGAATGTGATGTGATCATTTTCTGGATGAATGACGTGTGATGTATTCATCGACTAGGTCAATATTTTTTAGAGAATCAAGAAAGTATGAGATGAAAAATACTAGATTGAAATTCTTCCACATATAGTGATTAGTTAATGTCATGTACAAATGGATTATATAGGTATACCTACAATGTGTATGATATATCTTGTGGTTGACATGTTCTATGAGATTTGAGTATGTTTGATAGAAATAAAACCAGATCCTTTAATACCTTGAGTAGCACTACAATGCTAGAGGCCATTATTTAATTAGATATATTAAATAAAGATTTTGTATTTTTTCAACACTAATAATATCGGTAGGGTCGCATTGTTAGGGATTTGGATAAGGATCAAGATTTGAACAAAGTGTTTTTCAAAATGAAGAGAGTTTGATAAATCATATCCAAAATATTTTTGGAAGGATTCACAAAGAGTTATAGAATTTTATATGAAGTAATTTTTTAATTTAAGTGTGAGTGGGAGATTGTTGGATGTGCTCATAAATAGTGGTGTATCATATTCTACAATATACCAATATCTCTAGCTGTGATATTTATATAATTAATATCATACACAATGATATATTCATATTATAGATATACATGGGATGCATCTATTTTACCCCATCATATTAAGGCATATGATATGATTGTCACATGCATAAAGAACTCCTCTCACATAGTTTCATCAATCATAAACCAATGGGATTGGATTATTAATGGATTGACATGATTTTATTGAAACGTTCAATGAATGTTACACGAATGGGTACAAACATGGAAGTCGATACATTCGATATGGTCAAATGTATCTTTCAACGAACAATATTAACTTGTTACACTATAAAAAAACTGGAATTTAGTGATGTTTTCGGAAAAAGTCACTATTTTAGCCATGTTTTTAAGGAAATGTCATTAATTATGGATGTTTTTTAGGAAACATCACTAAAAGTATATATATTTATATAACCCATTTCCTCGCATTGATGTATATATATATATTAATATATATAAACACACACACACACACACACACATATAAATATATATATATGTTGGACCCTCTATGATATAATAGTTTTCATAATCACAAATAATGTCAATATACATATTCTACTATTTCATACAGAACAATATTTTTTAATAATTCAATAAATTATATTTATGAATCAATATGTTTACAAGTGTATTTTTACATGTATTTTTTGATATCACTTAATATAGTAATGTTATGTATAAGATAGACACTTCATATGTTTCTCAGAGTTTTGGCACTGATAGTATGCTCAACAAACCAATGTTCGACACACCGATATTCGACACACCGATGTTCAACACAATGATGTTCGACACACCGATGTTCGACACACTGAGGTTCGACACACTACTTTTTGATACACCGATGATAACATATCGATGATGACAAATCGATGACAAAACGATGCTAACAGACCGATGATGACAGAACGATGACTAACCGATGCCAATAGACCAATGATGACAGACCGATGAAAAACCAATGCTGACAGACCAATGATGACACACAAATGATGACAAATCTATGGTGACAGACTGATGATGACATAACTATACTTATGAATCACTAATAGACATAAATAATGGTTTCAAATTTATTAATTCAAATTGATTTCTAACGGTCATATTTAGACAAATTAATGTTTCTGACATTATTTAATGTTGTTTGTAGGACTATCCATAGACAGTACGAGGTAAATGTACGTGGGGAGATCTTTATGCCTACTGGACCGTGAATTATAAAAGGATTACAAGCTCAACCTTAAAAAACATACTGGGAACCCACTAGAAAAACAAAATGGTTGGTTTTGTGAATATGAAAGATATTGAAAATAGAAGAACTCAGAGCTTGAGTATACAAGGAGTTTAATATTACAAGCATCAATCTACTGAAGTTTGCTGAACAACCTCACATAGAAGAGTTAAATCTTTTCACAACTGGAAGTTATATAATAGAGACTACGATACTCTATTTTGGATCCAACTTCTAGAAGTGGGCTCGAATATCATTTTATCTACACCCATTGAGTCCGTAGCTTTACTGCATAACACACACAGATTTCTAAACTCTATTCTTTCTTTATAACTCAGTTGTGATCTTGTGTTTAATTTTTGGTAAATGTGTGTATCTGTTTGTGTCACACACACTGTCTCCTGAGCATAACTGAATGATACTAAAATATCCTCACACTCAATCCCTTTTCACTCTTATATCCCACATAAAACTATGGAAGAGATACTTTGTGATCTGTTTGTTAGTTTTCCCATTAATAACTATGGTAGAGGTCAAGTGTGACCTAGAAATCCCTATGTGCTATTGTGAATACCAATACATGGTGTGGATCGAAATTTTATTAATATAAACTACTTGGTTTCAGATGATCACCAAGTGGAGAGGAATAAGTCTCATCTTGAGACTTAACCTCTTGTTTTTATCCGCTGTTTAGTTTGTCTTGTGTTTTAATCTGATATGTGTTTAATTCATTTCACATTAAGATAAACTGAACTTTTATAGTTAGTTTAGAAAGTTTTTATATCTATTTTGAATTAGTAGATTAGTTTCAAAAGTTTGACTAATCTTCAGATTGGTAAAGCTGATAACTAATCAATAGTCTGAGAAATTAATTGAACGTTCATGAATTTTATAAATTCACTAAAAAATGACTTTGATTACATTATTCGAGGGTATTCTTTTAAAGAACCAGTTTTAACAGAAATTTGTATAGATACTCAATTCACCCCCCTCTTGAGTGATCTAATTCGACCAACAATATACATATATTTATATTCAAAACACATATATATTTTAAAATTTGTCATGTTTTTATGAAAACATGGCTATTTTCACTACAAGAAAATCACTAAGTAGTTGTGATTTTTTTAAATTTTGTGGCAGTTTAAATTTCCACTAAATGGGTCTACGACGGTTTTAAAAAACCACCATAAAAGTGGGTGTCAGCATCCAATACATGATGGTTCTTTCCATTTAGTGACAATTTATGGTAAGTTTCATAGAAAGCATATTTACTAGTGGTTAAAACTACCACTAAATCCTAATTTTTTACCTCAAAACCGCAGCTAAAATGAAGCAAACCACCGCTAAATAATATTGTGTCGTATTTCATGGCAGTTTTAACCATCACCGATAAAAAACCATAATCATATAGCGGTGGTTTAAACTATCACTAAAAAAATGTGCCATATTTAGTAGCAGTTGAAATCATCGCTATATGTTGATTTACAAAAAAACAATTGTAGATTCTATATCCCCAAAACTACCTTGAAAAAAAATGCACAGACCAGGTGTATTGTCTATCATAATCACACAAACTCACATGCATGAAATAGAAAATATAGCATGAATCCAATCGCATAGATCACCAATTATAATTACCTATAGTGTTAAAGAGAACTTATTCTGAGATAAAGAGGCCCAAAACAATCCTATGTATTTCTCTATAGCTTTCTTAGACCATATTTATCTACATAGTCCCCTAAAACATGAATAAAGGAAAGTAATCATATATAAAAAAGCAAATTAATTTACATGAAACATAAATGGTTTCAGCCTCTTCAATCATGGGAAATCATGAAAATGTCATGTGAATACTCTATTCCACAAATGATACAAGAACAAACCATCTATTTCTATATGAGTCCAAGACATCAAAAAGACCACTAATCACTATCTGGGGATGATCTTTTCTCGTCACCCTCTCCATCTTCATCTCCAATTCCTGGTAATGACACCTGTAAGAAAATTATATTGAAAATTAAACAATGTTTTATATTTATATTTAAACTTAAAACTAATAAAATATTGTGAACTAAATGATTTGGAAGTTGTGTGATTTACTTGCGCATCACCAATCATCGATATAATATCGCTAGGGAGAGATCTGGTCATCTTCTGATATAAATCAACCAATGATTTCTGAAATTACCCAACAGATCTGATCATCTTCTGATATAAATCAACCAACTAGAGTGGTTTTAAGATTACCTAACATATCCACTACATTCCAAGCAAGAGTATTTGAAGTTATTTTATTTGGAGTGAATAATTTGATCTTCCCTGGTGATTTTTACGTTTTAATCATAGAGGAGGATAAGACCTCTAATTAGTCACCTATCATCTTGGATAAACCTTTCCTAGAAATATAAAATGAAATTATAAATGTTCATGAAGGTACGATAATAATGGAGTTTGGTTAAAATGTTTTCTACTTTAATATTTTTTATTCCATCATGTACCCATAATAAGAGAACTCAATTTTTTTACATTGTCACATTCTCATGAGTATAATCCATGTGAATAAAGTTGTTTGATATAATAAATTTTTCATTTGGGAAACAAATCAAGATCTTAATATTTGATAAAAAACAATTGGGAAAAACATAAATATTCTATCCAACCATCTGAAGATGATATATATTTTTATTTATTTGATGGATTTTACTATTTATTCAATGACAAAGTGTTTGATACTACATCTCTTTCATAGAAAGTGTAAACCATTGAGTTAAGTAACCCAAATCTATTTTTATCTTTATTCCAGCCTCTAGATATATAATTAAAACCCTTGCCTAATAATTTAACATATGTATTTCTAATAGAGGGAAACAAGACACCAATGGTTATCAAAAAATTACAAGGGCACACCAAATCATTGGGGGATGATTTTCCCTTAAAACGAACACAACCTTTCAAGATAATAAAAAAACACTAAACCCAAACTATATGTTCCATGAAATGTAAACAATAAAACTAAAAAACAAGAAAAATATCAAAAAACATATGAGTGGTAAGAAAATATGAAACTAGAAAATGAGACACCATAATAAATCATGACTCATGAATTTTTTTTTGGAACCACTCTAAAATATAAGGACATGGCCAACTCCAATGATCTGACACGAGACAACTACATTAAGAGAAACAATAACAAAATAAAAAAATATTCCTCCTTCCAATATTATAGAAAACACCATCTGAATACGCACCAATGTTCGTATGAATGGGGTTAGTAATCATAAACAGTAGTAAATCCAACCAAAAGACTACCACACACACCACTAGGAATAGAACATCTTAGTTCACAGTTCAAAATATAAGTAAAACTATTGGGTAAAAATATAGGTGGAATGCCAGAGATTCCTGAATAAATCACTCAAGGGCCCTCTACCCCTGTGTGGAACTATCTTGAAAGCCCAGGTGTTGTTACACTAGGGCCTATGGCTAGAGGAGTATATAAAGGCGCTTGTTGGTGGGTGATGGCTCACTAATACCTTGTAACCCCCTAGGCCTAAAAACCTGGTGTACATTTTCTACTTCGATGATGGTGTAGTGGTGTATGGTTGAGAGCCATAGAAACAATCACTACCACAAAAACGAGTTTTTTCAATTCCACCCTTTATCAGTGATTTTTTTGTAGCGCTGATAAAGGGGGGTCTTTAGCAGTGATTTTTTTAGTAGCGTTGATAAAGGGTATATTTCAAAAACATTATATTTAACTAAAAATAATATATAAATATAAATATATTGATATAAATATAATATATATATATATATATATTAAATATGTTTTAGATAAGTATAAATTGACATTTACACTTAATATATAAGATATTTAATGAAAATGGATTATAAAATAATTAAAAATATTTTTTAATTAATAATTTGCTAATTATTATCATTTAATAGTAATTTAATAAAAAATTGAATATAAAAAAATGAATAAAAGATCGAAAATAAGTTGAAAATGTAACTCAAACTTCAAACAACCATAACTTTTGATTTAGGTGTCTGTTTGGGCTCTACCACATATCAGATCGAAGCCTATGCTGAGATTTATGCCCTTGGTGACATATGTAAACCTTTGTCACATTTTTCAGCCCCAAAAGGCCCCAAAGGCCTCCAAAAATTACTTTTTAGTCGGGGTAACCAAATTTTTTAACATTAAATGGAATTTCACCTCATTTAAGGGGGTATTTTTTCCCTTTTCAGTGGGGAATGAATTTATTCTGAGGAATTACATTCATATTGATATTATGGCTTTGAAATTTTATCATTTTTCACAATGTACTATTATTTATAATCAAATATATATATATATTATATTTGTACATATAAAAAATTAATTTTATAAATAAATAATTAAACATATTTTCATATAAAATTTATTTCTCAATATATAAGCCTTATCTAAATAAAAACAAATATCCATTTTAATTAAAATTCAAATATATGAATATTTATATACCTATATAATGTGTGTGTGTGTGTTATATATATGTATGTATTTTTTTATTTATAAATGTACACAAAAAACCATACGAATGAGGGGCAGGTCGCGGAGTCAAGTCCTCAGGCCTGTGATTTACTATCATTTTATTCATTGTGTTGTATTCCATAATGGTGGATGTAATCGACCTCATATAAACACACAAAAAAAATATATTTTATAAATGTATTTTAAACTGATATTCTACTATATATATATATATTAATGTACGAATAAATATATGGATAAAAAATATAACTAAATATATATAAATAAATAGATATAAATACATATTAATATAAAAATAAATATATAAATATATAAATATAACTAACTATATATATCAATATATATATATATATATTAATATACAAATAAATATAACTATATATATATATATATATCTATCAGTAATTGGAGAACAAAACAATATTGGATGAGTGGTAATGGTGAAGGCGCGATGGGGAGAGGTCTCAGGTTCAAATCCCAGTGGAGGTAGGGGTGAAAGGGTGGGTGAAGTGGGGGATAGTGTTGCTAAAGGGTGGGGGTGGATGGGGCATGCAGGCTGGCGTTGCTTGGGCATGCAGGTTGGTGGGGGGGGGGTTCATAGTTCTCTGTTCAAAGGTGGTTCAATCGCTTGTATATTTTTTTTATTATTTTTAACTTTTATCAACACTTTTTTAGCACTGGTGAAAGGGGTATTTATCATCACATTTTTAGCACTGATAAAAGGGGCCCCTTTTAATAGATCCTTAATTATCAATGATTTTTTAGCACTGATAAAACCTTGTTTTGTAGTAGTGTGTGTTTGGTGAGGTATGAGGTTCGATTCCTAGAAGCAACTCTTGGTGGAATTTCCACCTCCCATGCTCTACTCACCTTGTCAGGTCACCCGGTGACTCACTGGGTGGGAAAAGGGCACAGACCATGATGGACTGCTGTGTTGACCCATCGCTGATCAGACTATTAACCCATGGGATGCTTTTCCATCTTAGCTGGAAATAAAACCCTTCCTACTGGGGCTTCTTCGGATGAACTCTTCGTGTGGAGGGGGGTTTCTCAGCGTAGAGGGTTTGAAAAGTCCACTCTCGGATATTCCCTTTAAAAAGAAGAGAAAATCCAAAAAAACATACTAATTTATTTCAATTAAATATAAACATGAGAAATAATTTAACCATTTCATCAACTTGGAATATTGATTCCACATTCACAAACACAAACGAAAAATGCATGCATCCAATTAGGAGTATTCCTAACTCATGATAAGAATCCTATACTACTAGTCAAGTCATCACATGTAAATGAATCTAAGGATCCCTTATCTAGAACTAACCCATGATCTAACCCAACATTGTGTCATACAATGAAATATGAACTCATGTAATTATAGTATGTGGAAAGGTCTCACACACATTAATTTTTTAAAAATTAATGATTTTTTTAAAAAAAATTAACAAAAAATATTTCATTCCTTAAAAAAACCATAATTTAAAACCATGAATCTAAAGGTGTTTTTCCAAAAAACTATTCAAAATAAAAAAATTTAAATTCAACCAAAATGATTTTTTATAATAGAAATCATCCAACATTTCACTTGTAAATAAAAGAAAAAAATTAAGAAAATCTAAGACTAACAATTCTAGAGAATGTAGAGAAAAGTGGGAATCCATCTACCTAACGTGGGTTCCAATTTCAAAAAACTCTTACAATGACATAGAATGATCATATTTTCCCCTCCTTTCCCATTAATGATTTGATGAAATTAGTTACTAGATTGACAATAACCTCAAAAACCCCTAGAGAGAAACTTAGATTTGAGGGGAATCAAATGGGAACAAATGTGCAATTTCATGTGTTCGAATGGTTTAAATAGAATAGACCCCACTTGATTCAAGATGTTATAGAGAGATTCAATTCATGAATTGTCGAGATGTCACATACACTGAAAATCATGTCACCTCAGCTTTAAAATTTAAAAACTCATCAATGTTGTGAATTGCATTCCACATCATGAATGTCATTGAATAGAAAACCATTCATTACTTAAATGAAAATCATGGAATATACTAAGAAAAAAATTCTTTTCATAAATAACGATCATGACCTGTCCCCAGGGCCCGTGTCGTGACTACCCCAAGCCCACCTTTCATAGGCCAGGGGTTGGTGACTAGCACCAGAAATCATATACCTAAAACAGGAAATCATTGCCTTTAAACCCGCACAAACACACAATACAAGAACACAACAAGATGAAACAATGAAGTAAAACTGATGTTGTAAAGGTGTGTAATGAATGAAAAGGGGATAGAATACCATCCCAACTGAAAGGTACAACTACAAATGAAAAATAGAAAATAGATCCTTTAATCATACACTGAGGATCCTACTTAAAGAGTAGGTAAAACTCGTCTCCACTGATCTCCACATCAGTCAATATCCTCCATGTACAACCTGGTCCTAGATCCCTCAAGTCTCAGCTAAGATGCTCATCATCTGCAAAAGACACAATAAGGTACAGGCGAATCTCGTGTAGGGGTGAATATAAAAATACCTAGTTGGGACCCCAATACCCCAAAGGTCTCTCATAATTCCACAAAGGAAAAACCACAAATCATGATCTTAATTACAAAGCACAAAACATTAGACACAACTCAAACCAGTTATAAGTAAAGCACATACATATAGATGATTATTCGAGAAGCTAGATCAATTTATTATGTTGATAGGAACTACTTCTGACCATACAAAGTCTGACCAACATAGGATCGATAGGTACTAACCCCCATTAGACCCACACAGGATCTGATCCGCCTGGAGTCGATAAGTACCAACCCCTATAAGTCCCACATAGGATCTGACCCATATAGGATCGGTATGTGATGACCCACATAGAATTGCTGAGCACTGACCCACATAGGATCAGTAGATGCTGACCCATATAGGATCGTTCAATACTAACCTCCGTATGATCTGTCTCCAACCCTGCCTCACTATGAGCCACAAGATTCCTGCTCATATTACTCTTGATTCTGAGAGAATCAATCCTTAATCCATCAGTCTTATTTCAATGTAACCTGATGATCTGTCACATCAAAAGGGTTCCAACGTAATAGACTTCACATCAACCGGATGCCTGGTCTATAAGTTATTGGCATTTTAGAGCTGAGGGCCTGATTGGATTCGAGGCCGATCCAACCCATTCGTAATCCAATAACCAGCATTAAGTCCCACGAAGAAGTAACCCAATGATCCATCACATCAAAAGGGTTCCAACGCAATAGACTTCGCACCAACCAGATGCCTGGTCTGTAAGTTATTGGCATTTTAGAGCTGAGGGCTCGATTGGATTCGAGGCTGGTCCAATCCGGTCGTACTCCAATTTTATCCAAAACTCTCATGAATTATCTCGAAAGGACTTTCTCACTCCAAGGACCCCAGTGCCATAGACGGTTCGTCGAACAGACCTCTGGTTCGCAAGATATGGTCACTTAAGCGTGACTGGGCCCGAGAGGGGTCCAGATTCAGTCTGACCTGGTCAGACTGACCCGACCTGGGATGACCTGATGCTTTTTGGGTCGAAACGACCCAGTTGGGCTAGGTCGCGGAGGTCTCGGTCCGCTGGCTAGCGTGACCCATGCGGGGTCGCGCGGTCCATTGCCCCAGAATGGCTCAAAGGATTCATTTGGGTCCATTATTGGCATCACCAGGTGGCATCGCCTCGTCACCCATGTGATCTACAGGGAGTGGCTCCCTAGTATTGTCGTGGATCCCTTTAGTGTGATACGTGACGGTGCGCTGCCGCCACCTCTGTGGCTAGCCGCAGCCGGCCGCATGTCAGACTAGAACGGTGTTGAGCGGCGTTGCCCTTCCACCATGGCTAGCAGTTGTCGGCAGCTGCCCTCGTATGTCGGCGCTAGTCGCCAGTGCCATCATGCTAGTGCCATGACAGTGCTTCTTCCACGGGCCACCGGGTGAGCTCCAGTGGTCCATTCTTCCTTCTGGACGTGCCTACGGTCCTCTTGGGTTGTTTTTGTCATTTCTCGCCTCTCGGTTTCAAGGTTGCATCAAGTTGGAATAACCCGCCTCTGAAGAACGCAATGAAAAACAAGCGGCGGAGGGTCAAGGCCTTATTCGTTTGGGTCTTACCCTTTGCATAAGCATTATAACAAGTGGGTGTAATTTATACATCACATTAAAATAATTATAAACCTCATTCAAATCCCCTGTAATGACCACCCGCAAATTCAATAATGAGGAGAATAAACAAGGGAAATTCTTGACTTAAAAGACAACCCCATACCTCGAGATTCTTTAGAGATGTTGCGGTGGTGGAAGAAGATTCTACATTTGATGAAGCCACTGGCATTTCTTCAATCCTATTTTGTTGTCACTCGAGCTTCTGTCTCTTTTGGTGGAAGGTGTCGTGTTACTTCACCAGCAGTTCCTCGCTTTATGAAGTTGTGTTAAAAATTATACCCATGCCCTATTTAAATGGAGGAGGAAAAAGGTGAGTAATGTGCCAATGAATTAATGAGGTTCATTAATTGACATAATTAATGTGCCACATTAATTACACGATGGTTGGTTATGAAACCAAAGTGTTATCAGGCATTTAATACCCCAAATTTAAAAGTTTGACCACCTTCGTGGTCCCTACCACAACCGCTCAACAGGTGCTTGGAAAAAAAGTAATAAAATAACAATTTCTATGTTATTTTATTATTTCATTAAAAAGTTGCAGAAACCAACTTTTTCCCCAGACCAACTACATTGAAGTGAATCTTCCCTTAAGTGAATCTCAAGTGCCGTGGATTTAAAGGCGCCCTCAAATTTTTAATCTGAGCACTAGTTCAAAAGATAGAAAACGCTGCCCACACGTTTACAGAACGTACCATTAAAAAAATTTCATAAATTATTAAGAGTCACAATCGACCTGATCTGGTCGAAGATAGGCTTCACCTAATGGAAACATGTCTCAATGAATCCAACTGTACTCTCGGATTTTCAATCTATGTTACCATTTAGAAGTTATAGAATTTAACAATGAAATAATTGTTATATAATTATTTTAATTACAGTCAAAAACTAACTTCCACTATTGGCCCATGTCAGCCAATGTTAGGGTCTGCCTAAGAAATCATACCCTCACGAGTTTAGAGGTGGTCTTGTATTTTTAATTCGAGTCACTGTTTGTGAGTTATAAGCATTTGAAAAATAAAATAATTTTATTTACATATTTTATTTATGGTTATGCCATTTTTGATTTTTCTCTATGGAGGTCTGCGCCAACTAAACTTAAGTCGCGCCTAGGGAAAACCCACCACCCTAAAAAATGGTGCCCTTAGATTTCTGATATGGGAAAATGTTTATGATTTATTCCACTTTTTTAGTAAAACTGATCATGTGGGTTATTTAAATCTCAAAAAATTTTGATGGACCATTCATGGAACTTCAGGCCTCAGAATCACGTTCCATCAAATTTTGTAGTCTCGAAATATTTTTATATAAAAAAATTATATGGAAATTCCAGGATATTACATTCTCCACACCTTAGGTATTTACATCCCCAAAATCCAAAACAAGGGAAAATAAAACAAATGGGGGGTACTCAACATGAATCTGAGCATTCTGCTCCCTTGGGATCTCCTGGAGATTCTTGTGTTGCAAACGAAATCACACCAGAGGAATCAACCATCTATGAAGGACATGCTTCTGTAAATCCTCTATCTCCAGGGGGAACTCCATAAAAGTCTCCCCATCATCAAAGTCCAGCTCACCCTAGTCGATAATGTGCGATGAATCATGCATATATCTCCTCAAATTCAGTACATGGGAAGCATTATACACTTGGTGCATCTGTGGGGGAAGAGTTTGGTGGTACACCACCTCACCAAATCTACTAAAAATCTGGAATGATTTGATGAACCTCGTAGATAGCTTACCATCCTGGAAAAACCTTCATAATCCTCGTCAGGGTGAGACCTGTAGAAAATCATGGTCGCCCTCTTCAAACTCTAAGGGTCTCCATCTCCTATCAGCATAAAACTTATAACGTCTTTGTGTATTCTTCATCCTCTCCTGGATGATCTTCACCTTCTCTGTGATATCTTGTACCAACTCTGGACCCATAAGTGCTGACTCCCCAGGGTATGTTAAGCAAAGAGATGATTTGCATGGTCGCCCATACAAAGCCTCAAATGGGGATATTCCGATGGTGGAGTGATAACTATTTTTGTATGAAAACTCCACCAGGGGAAGGTGGTCCTCCCAACTATGGCCAAAATCGAGGACAGAAGCATGAAGCATGTCCTTGAATGTTTGTATGGTCTGCTCCGTCTGACCATCTGTTTGAGGGTGAAAGGTAGTGCTCAAGCGTAGATGATTTTTGAATGCCTCCTATAATCCATTCCACAAGTAGGATGTAAAATGTTCATTGCGATCTGATATGATCTTCGACGGAACTCTATGAAGTCTCACTATCTCCTGCATGTATAAGTGTCCCAAGACCTCTATTGATCTCTACTCTCGGATGGGTAGGAAGTGGGCCGACTTGGTGAGTCATTCAACTATCACCTAGATGTAATCGTGGCCCCTGGACATATGTGGTAGCCCCATCATAAAGTCCATGGATATACCATTCCACATTCACTCTAGTACCTTATGTGGTTGAGTGAATCCTGCTGGTACCTGATGCTCGACCTTCACTTGCTGACAAGTGAGGCATCGTATTAGAAACTCTACCACTACTTTCTTTATCCCTGGCCACCAGTACTGACGTCAAAGGTCTTGGTACATATTTTCCACTCTAGGATGTACTGCTAAAGGGGATGTATAGAAATCCCTCAACACCACCTCCCCTAGAGTCACTCGTACCATAGTGTTTCCTCTGAAGAGGACAACATTCTCCCCACCTTCAAAAAATCCCTCAAGAGACTGTCCTAAGGATATCTGAGCATATTGGGTCTCATAGTCAACATTCCCAAGCTATACCTCCCAAACTCATTAAAGGGGTGGGGGAGTGACAGTCATAGACTGGAGGTAAGATACTCCATATCTATCCACAAAGGATATGTGCAACACAACCAGCTACTTTGTCACCTCACTCAACAACTGTAGACCAGACCTTCTGTTGAGTGGGTCTGCTACTACGTTCCCCTTTATAGGAGTGTAAACAATCTCAAAGTCATAGTCCTGGAAGAACTCCGACCGTCACTGTTGTCTCAGGTTCAGGTCCTTATGAGGAAATATATACCTGAAACTATTGTGATAGGAGTAAATAATAAACTATTCTCCCAACTATAATCTCAGATCTCGGAGATCCGTGGGAGCCATCCGATATGCATTTGTAGATATTGGTTTCGTCCTTAGGTACAATCCAAAGAAAAATTCCCTCTCCCTGTGGGGAGGTAATCTTGGAAACATCATTTGAAAAGATGTTATTTCACTCTTCCATTACTATTGGGAATAGATAACTCAAAACACCTACTTCCATGAGGGTAAGGTTGGAAAACTTAAGAGTGTTCCACTACAGCCTCCTACAACTGATTTTATCCCATGTAGCTTGGGTTTACTTTTTCACTAAACAAGGATAACTCCATTCCAACATTGTAGATATACCACAACCTTTTTGACTAAAATAGTTAATCTGGGTATGAACTATGGATGACCAATCCATACCCAAACTAACGTTGTAAGGCGTCGACGCTACCACCAAGAGGATCCAACCGAAACTCTCACCTAAAGGGTCATATCACACCATCGACATAAGTGTGATTATCGAGTCTCCTCTCTTAGGTATCTCCAGACGTAAGGGTCAATTCAACGGTTTAACCAGAAACTCTGGGTCATGAATAAGATTCTTGATAAGAAGGAATGATTAGTACCTATGTCCATTAATATGGAAACTAGTACTATACATAGACTATAATTAAAATCATTCATGGAGCCCTTGCGTCACACTTCTTAACTTCATACAACTACTCCCTTCCCACGTCCTCTAGCTCCATGAGCCTCGTGGGAACCACATTGGTGTGGTGGTTGTAACATGTCAAAATGTGTACCACCTCCTGCTACTCTCCTTGATCCTATTCTACATCTTATACCCTGTAGATTCATCCATCCATATCACTTCCTCTTTCTGAAACATTTTACACATCCATGTCTCGAAGACTGACGTCAGTTTCCTGCTTATCCACTACTAAAATTCACTGGCAGTATCTGATTAGCCAAAAAACATTCAATCAAAAAGGTTCTCTCTAGCACCCTAACATAAGTAAGAATGCACAGAGGAATAGATCCCGCTCGGATGTCCCTAAACACATCTTTCCTGGAGGTCTGATCCCTGAATCACTTTTGGTATCGTATTCATCGAGTACCTAGAATGGTCAGTACAATTCAATTAATACTCAGCTACCAACATGTCATCCTGCTGAAGCTATAAAAGCTCTTGGGAACACATACCCCTTAGCTTTTTATAGAAAGAGACCCCTTTCCTAAGGAAGGTTCTCAAGCTTGTCCATGTAAAAGTCACCACATCCTAAAATCAGGGTAATCTAAACTCTTTCTTGCCTTGTAGAGCCACAAAAGAGGCTAGTAGCTAGGATCACCATCTGGTCTGCTAGTGTCTTGACCAAGAGGAAACCCATACCATATCCCCTAGCTAGTCCTCAACTTCATGGGGATCTTTCTCTCCTCAAAACCTTAGAGGACTATGTCTCTAGAACTTTTGAAACATGCTCAGTCAATGTGCATGGTCTGCTAGTGGGGCTAGTGGAAACTGCTGCCCTCTGAGTGATGGTGGTGCTGGTACACCACCCGAAGGAGCTATCACCATAAGAAGGCCCTGCATAGATGTCTCATCACTCAGTGGGCTGTCATCATGATCTCTCAAAAGAATCATGGCTGGCCGTCTACCCAGCGACATCCCATAAAGAATTAGTTGTGACACGGTTAATAAGTTATACCTGGTGAGATCACTCAAAGAGATCAAAAGAAAAACAAAATTTCCAAAACACATGGAAATAGTGTTTTCGTGCACCGAGTCAAAAATCATAATTCAGGGTCCTGGTGTATGGATATGTCGGCCGCCACACCAACACAGGACTCACTAAACTAAAAACCATACTCAAAACACTTAATACTATTGCTACATTAAAAATATTAGAATCCTAGTTCTTCATTAGAACCGATCCCTCTAATACCACGTTTTCACGACTCATCCCCTGGGTCCCATGTCACGACTACCCCAAGACAACCTTCCATAGGAAATGGGTTGGCGACTAGCTCTAGAAATGTGTATCGCTAAAACGGTAAGGCATTTCCTTTAAACATGTACAAAGACACAATCTAAGAACACAACAAGATGCAACCAGAAAGTAAAACTGATGTTTTAAAGGTTTTTATTGAAAGTAAAGGGTACAGAATAAAAGACCAACTGAAAGGTACAAATATGACTGAAAAATAGAAAATTGCTCTTGGAATCATCCACTAAGGATCCTACCTAAAGGGTAGGTACAGATCATCTGCACTGCTCTCCACACCATCCAATCTCCTCTGTGTACCACCTAGTCCTGGCTCCCTTAAGTCTCAGGCAAGCTACTCATAGTTTTCACAAGACACAACAAGGTGTTGTCGAAGCCCGTACAGGGGTGAGTATAACAATACCCATTAGGGACCTCGATACCCCTGAAGGGACCTCAGAATTCTAAAATGGAAAAACCACAAAGCATGATCATAATCACAAAGCACAAAGCAATAGACACAAGTCAAACTAGGTATAAGAAAAGAACATAAGTACAGATTATTAGTCGAGAAGCTAGATCATCTTATTTTTTCAATAGGAACTGCTATTGGCCATATGGAGTCTGACCCACACAGGATCAAAAATTACTAATCCCTGCAATACCCACACATGATCCGACCCTCCCGGAGTCGATAGGTACTAACCCCCACAAGACCCACATAGGATATGACACATACAAGACCGTTACACGCTAACCCACACAAGATCGCTCAGCACTGACCCACACGGAATCAGTATGCATTGACCCACACAGGATCACTAAGTGTTAACCCACATAGGATCTAACCCACACAGGATCACTCAATACTAACCTCTCTATGAACTATCTCTAACCTTCGCCTCACTGCCAGCCACTGGATTCCCACACATAGTATGCTTGATTCTGGGAGAATCCCTCATGAAGACATCAGTATTATTTCAACCAACATGAAGTCCCATAAAGAAGTAACCTGATGATCTGTCACATCATAAGGGTTCCAATGCAACAAACATCACGTCAACCTGATGCCCGGTCTGTAAGTTATTGGAATTTTAGTGCTCAGGTCCCAGTTGGATTCAGGGTCAATCAAACCCATATTCACTCCAATTTTATCCAAACCTCTCATGGGTTATTTAAAACGGATATTCTCACTCCATGGATCCCAGCGTCGTAGACGGTTTGTCAAACAGACCTCTGATTCGCAAGATACGGTCACTTAAGCATGACTGGGCCCAAGAGGGGACCGAGTCTGGTCTGACCTGGCCTGATCTAACCTAGTCCGACTTGGCCTGGACAAGTTTTTCTGGGCCATGGCGGGCTCGGTCCACTACGCCACAGACTGGCCCAACCCGCCCAGGTTGGGCGGGGCCGTGGCGGGCTCGGCCCGCTGGCTGGTGCGACCAATGTGAGGTCGTAGGGTCCACTACCCCCAAACAGCTGAAAGGTGTCATTCTGCTCCTTTATTGGAATTTCCAGGTGGTGTTGCTTTGTCACCCATGGGTCCCACAGGGATTAGGTCCCATGCGTCGCCGCGGATCCCTTCAGTGTGGGGTGAAACGGTGCGCTGCCTCCACCTCCACGATCGGCAGCAGCCGACCACCTATCTGACCACCGAGGCGCCACTCTTCCAACACATCCAGTGGTTTCTGGCCGCCGCCCTCATCCTCCAGCGTCGATCTCCAGCGCCGCCATGTCGGTGCCATGCCAGGACTTCTTCTACAAGCCATCAGGTGAGCTCTGGTGGTTCGTTCTTCCTTCTAGAGGTGCCTATGGTCCTCTTGGGATGCCACCGTCATTGCACGTCTCTCGGTTTCAAGGTTCCATCAAGTTAGATCAACCCGCCTCTGAAGAACACAATGAAAAACAAGAAAAAGATGGTCTGAGCCTTGTTTGTTTGGCCTGCGCTATCTGTGTTAACATTATAACAAGTGGGAATAATTTATACATCACATTAAAATAATGATAAACTTTTCTAAAATCGCCGGCAATGACCACTCTCAAATTCGAGAATGAGAAGTAGAAATGTGGGAAATTCTTGAATTAAAAGACAACGCCTACCTCGATATTCTTTGGAGATGTCGCGGTGGTGGAAGAAGATTCCATGTTTGATTAAGCCACCGGCATTTCGTTGATCCCGATTCGTTGCCGCCCGAGCTTCCATCTCAGTTAGTGGAAGTTGTCGCGTCACTTCACCAGCGGTTCCTTGCTTAATGAAGTTGTGTAAAAAACTCTACCCCAAGCCCCATTTAAATAGAGGGGTAAAAAGTTGAGTAACGTGCTGAGGAATTAATGAGGTTCACTAATTGACGTAATTAACATGCCACATTAATTACATGAGGGGTGGTTACCCAATCCAAGTGTAATTGGGCATTTAACACCCCATATTTAAAAGTATAACCACCTTTTTGGTCCCCACCACTGCCGCTCAATAAGTGGTTGGAAAAAAATAAATAAAATTAAAATTTATATGTTATTTTATTATTTCTTTAAAAAGTCGTAAAAAATAACTTTTTTCACCTGACCCACTACAGTCGAAGTGAAGCTTCCCTTTAGCAAATCCCAACACTGTGGATTTAGTGGTGCCATCAAATATTTAATTAGAGCACTGGTTCAAAAGATAGAAAATGCCTCTCGCACGTTTACTGAACATACCTTTAAAAAAAGTTCATAAATTAATAACTATCACCCTCAACCCACACCGGTCAAGGTTAGGTTGCACCTAAGGGAAAGAAGTCCTCAAGAATCCAACGGTACTATCAGATTTTCAATTCAAGTTACCGTTTAGAAGTTAGAGAATTTAAAAATAAAATAATTATTACTTAATTATTTTATTTATGACCAAAAACTAACTTTCAGTGTTGGCATGCACCGATTAATGTTAAGGTATATCTAAGGAAAGTATACCCCCATGAGTTTAGTAGTTGTCTTAGATTTTTAATTCGAGTCATCATTCGTGAGTTATAAGAATTTAAAAATAAAATAAATTTATTTAATTATTTTATTTATGATTATGTCATTTTCGAGTTTTCTCTCTGGTGGCATGCACTGACTAAACATAAGTCACACCTTGGGAAAAACCGCCATGCTAAATGCAACAGGGCCCTCAAATTTTTGATTCGGGAAACAATTTAAGAGTTATTACACTTTTTCAGGAAAACTTCCCACCCACATTATTTGAAGCTCAACAATTTTTGACGGACCATTCTGGGCACTCCGGGCCTTGAAATCATGTTCCATAAAATTTCATGGTCCTGAAATATTTCCATATAATAAAAAATATACAGAAATTCTGAGACATTACATTCTCCCCACCTTAGGGATTTATGTCCCTGAAATCCAAAACAATGGAAAATCAAACAAATGAGGGGTACTGAGAATGAATCTGATCCTTCTGCTCCCTTGGGATCTCCTAGAGATTCCTGTGCTTCCAACAAACTTGCACTAGAGGAATCGACCACCCATGAAGGACCTTCTCCTATCGATCCTCTATCTCCACTGAGAACTTCATAAAATTCACCCCTTTGTCAAAGTCCAACACACCCCAGTCGATAACATGTGATGAATCATGCACGTATCTCCTAAGCTGTAGCACATGGGAAACATTATGCACCTGGTGAATCTGTGGAGAAAGATTTAGGAGATATGCCACCTTGCCAACTATTATGAAAACATGGAATGATCTGATGAACCTTGAAGATAGATTACTGCCCTGGGAAAACCTTCGTAATCCTCATAGGGGTGAGACCCATAAGAAAACATGGTCCCCCTCTTCAAACTCCAAGGGTCTCCATCTCTTATCGACGTAATACTTCTGCCAGATTTGTGTGGTCTTCCTCTACTCCTGGATGATCTGCACCTTCTCTATGATAGCCTGTACCAACTCTGGACTCATAAGTGCTGACTCCCTTGATTCTGTCCAACAAAGAGGTGACCTGCATGGTCACCCATACAAAGCCTCAAATGGGGCCATGCCAAGGGTGGAGTGATAACAATTATTGTATAAAAACTACACCAGGGGAAGGTGGTCCTCTCAACTACGGCTAAAATCGATGACACAAGCATGAAACATGTCCTCGAGTGTCTGTATGGTCTTCTCCATATGAACATCTATCGAAGGGTGAAAGGCGGTGCTCCATCATAATTGAGTACCTAATTCCTCCTGCAATTCCTTGCACAAGCGGAATGTAAAATGCGTGTCACGATCTGATATGATCTTTGACGACACTCCGTGAAGTCGCACTATCACCTGCACATAGAGGCCAACCAAACTCTCTACTGATCCATACTCTTGGATGGGTAGGAAGTGGGCTAATGGTCAGTCAGTCAATGATCACCTAGATGGAATTATGGCCCCTAGACATACGTGGAATCCCTGTCACAAATTACATGGATATTCCAACCCACTTCTACTCCGATCCCTCAAGTGGCTGAGCTAATCCTGGTGGTACCTGATGCTTGGCCTTCACTTGCTAAAAAGTGAGGCATCGAGATACAAAATTTTCCACTTCTTTCTTTATCCCTGGCCACCAATACTGACACTGAAGATCCTGGTACATCTTCACCACTCTAAGATGTACCGCTAAATAGGATGTATGGAACTCCCTCAACCCCTTCCGCTATAGTGTCACTGGTATCATAATGCATCCTATAAAGAAGATGATGTGATCCCCACCTTTGTAAAATACCTTAGAAGACTGTCCTGAGGATATTTGAGCACGTCCGGCCTCACATTCAATGTTCCCAAGTTATACCTCCCAAACTCGCTGAAGGAGTGGGGTATTGATAGTCATAGACTGGAGGTAAGATGCTCCATATCTATCCAAAAAGGATATCTACAATGCGGATAGCTACTATGTCGCCTCGCTCAGGAACTGTAGACCAGACCTTCTACTGAGTTCATCTTCTACTAGGTTCCCCTTATTAGGAGTGTAGACTATCTCAAAGTCATAGTCCTAGAGGAACTCCATCCATCGTAGTTGTCTTAGGTTCAGGTCCTTCTGAGGGAATATATACCTGAGACTCTTGTGATCAGAGTAAATAGTAAACTGTTCTCCCAACTATACTCTCAACTCTCGGAGCTCTACGAAGGCCATCCGATATGTAGTTGTAGATATTGATGTCGCCCTTGGGTACAATCCAAAGCAGAATTCCCTCTCCCTACGGGGAGGTAATCCTGGAAACATAATTTGAAAGGATGTTATTGCACTCTGCCACTACTTTTTGGGAGAAAATAATTCAAAACACCTACTACCACAAGGGTAAGGCTGGCCGACTCAAGAGTGATCGGCTGCACCCTCCTATGCATGAGTTTATCCTGTGCTGCCTGGGTTTCCTTTTTGGCTGACCAAGGAAAACTCCATTCCAATATTGTAGATACACCAAAACCTTTTTTCCTAAAACAATCAATCTGAGTATGAACTGTGGATGACCGGTCCATACCCAAACTAACGTCGTAAGGCCTCGATGCTGCCACCAAGAGGTTCCAACCGAAACTTTCACCTCAAGGTTCAGATCACACCATCAACATAAGTGTGATTATTAAGTCTTCTCCCATAGGTATCTTCAGATGTAAGGGTCAAGTCAACAGCTTTACCGGAAACTCTAGGTCTTGAAAAAGATTTGTGACAAGAAAGAATGAATTGTACCTATGTCCATTAATACGAAAACTAGTAGTAGACACAGATTGTACATTGAATCATTCCTACATCCCTTGGGGCACACTCCTTGACCACATGCAACTACTCCCTTCCCTTGTCCTCTAGCTCCTTGAGCCTGGTGGGGATCACATTGGGGGGGGGGGGTGTAACATATCGAAATGTGTACCAACTCCTGTTGCTCACCTAGCTCCTCTTCCACGTCTACTGCCCTACAAATTCATTTTTCCCTATCACTTCCTCTTTCTGAAACATTTTACACATCCAAGTCTCTGAGGCTGATGTTGGTTTTCTACTTATCCACCGTTAACAGTCACTGGAAGTATCTGATCAACCAAACAACATTCAACCACAAAAGTTCTCTCTAGCACCCTGACATAATTAGGAATTCACAGAGGAATAGTGCTGGTTCAGATTTCCCTAAACACATCTTTCCTGGAGGTCTGATCCCTAAAGCACTTTTTGCATAGTATTCATTGAGTACTTGGAATGGTCGGTATGCCTCGATGAATACTCAGCTACCAACATGTCATCCTTCCAAATCTATAGAATCTCTTAGAAACACATACCCCTACTTTTTATGGAAAGAGACATTCCCTGAGGAAGGTTGTCAATCCTATCCACGGAAAAGTCACCTCATCGTAAGATGAGGGTAATCTAAACCCTATCACTGCCCTGCAGAGCCATGAAAGAGGCTAGCAACTAGAATCACCATCTATTCTGTTGGTGTCTCGACCAAGCAGAAACCCATACAATAGCCCCCAGCTAATCCACACCTGCCTCGAGATCTGTCTCTCCTCAAAACCTTGGAGGCCTCTGTCTTTGGAACATGTGCAATACGCTCAGTCAGCATGCACAATCTACTAGTAGGTCTGGTGGCAACTGCTACCCTCTGAGTTGTGGTGCTGCTGGTACACCACCCGAAGGTGTTATCACCGTAAGTGGGCCCTGCACCGACGCCTCATCGCTCGGTGGGCCGTTATCGTGATCTCTCACTGGAATCCTGGATGGTTGTCTACTCGGTGACATCCCGTAAAGAAACAGGTGCACGACGGTTAATATGTTCACTATGGGAAAACCGTTATTTGCGACGGGTTATTTGTGACAGGAATAAATCCCGTCGTAAATAGTCAGTTGAAGAGATTATTTGCGACAAGATGGTCAAACTATTGCAAATAGTCCATTGAAGAGATTATTTGCGACGGGATAGTCAACCTGTTGCAAATAGTCAATTATTTGCGACAGGAATAGGGGCCCTGTCGCAAAAAGTTACTCGCGGTTTGGCACGTTTTTCACGCCAAACCACGCGAAAGAGTATTTGCGACGGATTGGCACCACCCATCGCAAATAACCTGCAGTGGTAAAAACATATTTGCGATGGGATGTTGTCCCGTCGCAAAACGTGTGTCAGTAGGTCACTTTTTGCGACAGGCCCTATCGCAAATAACCTTTTAACCGCCAACATTAATTAATGTAGTCGAAGGTATTAGTGACGGAGCCCGTTGTAAAAAGTACATTTTGCGATGGTATTCCTGTTGCAAAAAGTCTCATCGCAACTAATGTAACCTATATATACCCCCTCCATTTTTTCTTCTCTCTGTCCGAATTTCTTGTTCCTCTGCTTTTGTAAACCAAAATTTTAGAGTGAATATTTTTGAGAGTTTGTTTTTTTACGAAGAAGTTGTGAAGCCGCCTACAATTATAAGAGATCTAGTTTAAAGGTATTTATGTTTTATTTAATTTAGTATTTATTTCCATTCTTTATATTAATTTTAATTATGGTTGATTAATTGTAATTAAGTTAGATTTAAATTGTTTTGTCATCGGTATTTATTTGTAATAATAAAATTAAATTATTAGTATTAATTCTTAGTAATTAGTAATAATTAATCATTATTAAAGATAATTAGTAATGTATAAAAATAATTAGTAGTAATTAGTAACTAGTAGCTGTATTTTTCAGTAATTAATAGTACATAACACTAAAAAGTTTTAATTAGAAAAAATAGTAATAAATATTAACAATTAGTAATAAATTGTATTAATTAGTAATAATTAGTAAGAAATACTAATAAATAGTTAAAAATAATAATAAATAGTAATAAATAGTAATAAACAATAATAAATACAAATAATTAGAAATAAATACCAATAATTAGTAATAAAAATACTAATTAATAGTAATAAATATTAATAAATAGTAATAATTAGTAATAATTAGTAATAAATAGTAATAATTTGTAATAATTACTAATAAATATTAATAAATACCAATAAATAGTAATAAATAATAATAAATACTAATAAATACTAATAAAGAGCAATAAATAGTAATAAATACGAATAAATAAAAATAAATAGTAGTAAATATTAATAAATAGAAATAAATAGTAATAAATTCTAATAAATACTAACAAAAAGTAATAAATAGTAGTAAATAGAAATAAATACTAATAAATAGTAATAAATACTAATAAATAGTCATAAATACTAATAAATACTAATAAACTGTACTAAATAATAATAAATAGTAATAAATACAAATTAATAGTAATTAATACTAATAAATAGTAATAAATAAAAATAAATAGTTATAAATAGTTATAAATAGAAATAAATAGTAATAAATAGTAATAAATAGTGATAAATACTAATAATTAGTAATAATTAGTAATAATGAGTAATAATTGGTAAAACTAGTAATAAATAGTAATAAATAGTAATAAATACTAATAATTAGAAATGAATAGTAATAAATACTAATAATTAGTAATAATTAGTAATAATTCATAATAATTAGTAATAATCAGTAATAATTAAGGATAATTAGTAATAATAAGTAATAATTAGTAATAATTGGTAATAATTAGTAATAAATAGTAATAAATAGGAATAAATTGGACTAAATAGTAATAAAAAGTAATAAATTATAATAAATAGTAATAATTTTTAATAAATACTAATAAATAAAAATAAATAAAAATAAGTAAAAATAAATAATAATAAATAATAATAAATAGAAACAAATACTAATAAATAGTAATAAATACTCATAAATAGTAATAAATACTAATAATTATAATAATTAGTAATAATAGTAATAATAGTAATAAATAGTAATAAATACTAATAATTAGTAATAATTAGTAATAATTAGTAATAATTAGTAATAATTAGTAATAATTAGTAATGATTAGTAATAATTAGTAATAATTAGAAATAATTAGTAATAAAAAGTAATAAATAGTAATAAATAGTAATAAATAGTAATAAATAGAAATAAATAGAAATAAATAGTGATAAATTGTAATAAATTGTAATAAATACTAATAAATAGAAATAAATAGAAATAAATACTAACAAATTCTCATAAATAGTAATAAATACAAATAAATAGTAATTAATACTAATAAATACTAATAAATAGTAATGAATTGAAATAAACAGTAATAAATACTATTAAATACTAATAAATTGTAATAAATACTAATAAATACTAATAAATAGCAATAAATAGTAATAAATAATAGTAAATAGTAATAAATTGTAATAAATATTAATAATTAGTAATAATTAGAAATAATTAGTAATAATTAGCAATAATTAGCAATAATTAGCAATAATTTGCAATAATTAGCTATAATTAGCTATAATTAGCAATACTTAGATATAATTAGTAATAATTAGTAATAATTAGAAATAATTTGTAGCAATTAGCAATAATTAGCAATAATTAGAAATAATTAGCAATAATTAGAAATAATTAGGAATAAATAGCAATAAAATCAATTGTAATAAATTGTAACAACTTGGCACAATTTTCAGTGGATTGACGACACTCCTTTTTCTCGATGACTCTTCTCCTTTCAACTCTCACCGACTCAAAACATTATGAAAAGTATGCTTCTACATATGCATATCCAATATCGTATGCATGATTTTGAATATGCATTCATAGGACCACATTTTTCATAATGTTTTCAGTCAGTGATAGTTGCAAGAAGAAGATTCATCGACAAAAGGGGTCTCTTTTGTCTGGTGGCTCATTTTCTTGCATCTTTGTCACATTGAAATCACAAAGTAGAATATGCTTGGATGTATACTTATGCATTCTCATATGCATGAGAATGAATAAGTGTACCTCTGAGTAGATTATTCATTGTGTTTTCAGTGTAAGAAAGTTGCAAGTAAATGAGCCGTAGGAAAAAAGAGTAGCCGTTAATCCACTGGAAATTGTGTCGCCCATAATTAATGGTAATTATTAAGAATTAGTTTTAATTATTTATCATCCTTTTTTTGGACAGTGTTTTATAATTTTAAACTATTCGGAAATAGTAATCATTTTATATTTTGTAGAAAAATATGGAATAAGGAAGTCGAAAATAGTCATTATTAGATGATCGTTCTTGGATAAATCAGCATAGAAATCCAAATGGTTTTTCTATAAATCTTGTATATATTGAGGGTGTTAAATCTTTATTATCATTTGCATCATAAAAACTAGAATTTGTTTTAGAATGAATAATTAAGTGTCATTGTAAAAAATGTGCTCTAAGAACGTTCGACACATTTGAAAAGGTTGGGGTACATCTCTTGCGGTTTGGTTTTCAACCATATTATGTTTTTTGGTATCAACATGGTGAACACAGTTCCATAGAAGATACTAATAACTTGATTCTGGATCCACCACTGTTTCAAAATTTAGTAAATGATGTTGTAGGTCTATCTATTCAACAAAATTAAACTCAAGATGCTATTGATTTAACTCCTGAGTTGGAACCATTTGACTTTTATGAGTTGTTGAGGTCTGTTGAGGATGAATTATATCATGGTTGAAATATAAGAAAATTATAAGTAGTTGAAAAATTTGTGGCTATTAAATTAGATAATTCAATGTCAAACTACTGTTTTGATCAGATATTTTATTTGGTTAAAACATTATTTCCTGAAGGGAATGTGTTTCCTGTAAATTACTGTGAGAGCAAGAGGCCAGTTCATAATCTGGGCCTAGTTATCAGTAGATTCATGCATGTGAAAATGATTTCATCTTATATTCTGGTAAAAATGATTCATTGGATATTTGTCCCCATGTGGAAAATCGAGGTATAAAGAAGCTCAACTTGGGAAGTCTGGATCGATTCCTGTGAAACAGTTGAGATATTTCCCTCTTACACCTAGGTTGCAGCATTTTTTTATGTCTCAGAATGCAATATCAATGATTTCATGGAACAAAACCAAGATTTCAACCGATAAAATATTGAATCATCCATATGATGGTGATTCATGGAAACATTTTTCCTGAATGCATTCGTATTTTGCTTTAGAAGCCTGAAATGTGTGATTGGGTCTTTCTACTGACGGTTTCTGTCCATTTGGTTCTTACATTAGTCATTATTCATATTGTCCTACCTTTATAAATCTGTAAAATTTACCTTCATGGATGTTGATGAAGGATCCATATAACTTTTTAACCTTATTAATTACAGGACATCTAAAAAATAATATTGATGTTTATTTGAAACCATTTATTGATGAGTTAAATTCATTGTAGAGTAATGGTGTTAATACATATGATGTTTCTATGAATCAAAATTTAATATTAAAAAATTCATTGATGTGGACGATTAGTGACTTCCCGGAATATGGCATGTTATCTGGCTGGAGTACACATGGCCCAAAATCATGTATTTACTATATGAAAGACAACAAATCTTTTATGATCATCAATGGAAAAAATCCTTGCTATTTTGACTATCATCGCATATTTCGTCCAACCAATCATCCTTTTCGAAAGAACAAATCTCATTTTAGAAAAGCAACAATTGAAAGTTATGAACCTCCAAAAGTGATCTCAGGTACAAAGTTAAAGTTAGCTGTATTTTCATTACATCCCATCACATTTGGGCCAACAGTTAACCAACATAAAATTCATGGCTTGGGGAAAGAGCATAATTAGATAAAACAATGCATTTTTTGGGATCTTCTATATTGGTATAATTTTTTGGTCTTCCATAGGTTGGATGTCCTGAATATTTAGAAGAAATATTTTGATAATTTATTTCATACAATTTTGGATACACCAGATAAGACCAAAGATAATGTAAAGGCACGCTTAGATCTTTAACAAATTTACAGACCACAGAAACTTGAACTGTTTCAAAATGTCAGATCATAGAAGTTAATGAATCCAAAATAAGCTTATATACTTTCCAAAGAGATTCTCTTATTATTTTGTCAGTGGATTGCAGATTTGAGACTTCCAGATGGCTATGCTTTCAATTTGTGAAGATGTGTTAATAATGATTATATTACCAAATTAAAAAGTCATGATTGTCATGTTATAATGGAAAGACTTATGAAGATTGGATTCATAGGTTTGTTGAATTATATGATTTGGGATTTGATAATAGAAATATCATATTTTTTTGAGACATTTGTGCGGCGAAAACAGACTGATCCACTAAGTAAACTGGAAGAAGATTTTGTTTTCATTATATGTAAACTGGAAAAAAATCTTTCCCTCATATTTCTTTGACTCAATGGAACATATGATATTACATTTTCCACATGAAGTTAAATGTAGAGGTCTAGTATAGTTTTGATGGATGTACCCATTTGAGAGATGCATGCAGAAATTGAAGAAAAAAGTAAGTAACAAAGCATCAATTGAAGGCTCAATTGCTGAAGCTTATTTGTAAGAGGAAAGTGCTTTTTTATTCTCCCATTATTTTGAATCTGAATATTCCTCAAAACAAAACCACATGGGATGGAACGAGGAGAATTATGAAGAAGAAATGAACAATTGATTATCGGTTTTTAATCATCCAGAGCTTGGCTTTTGTGGATTTCATGAACAATGGATTTAAGATGATGAACATCACAGAGCTCATACATATGTTCTGCTTAACTATGAAGAAATGACATCATTTGTACTGTGAGTGATTTTATCACATATTATATAATTTATTTTTCTGTAAGTAAACTTATTTTATTTGTAGGTTATATGATAATCATATCAAGAAATAGCTTCCACTAATTACACCAGCTGCTCTTAAAGAACGATGACAAAAACAAATTTATCAATGGTTCAAAAAACTAATAACATAAATTATTGTTGGTTTAATATATCAATTTGGTTTATTATTTATTATATTGATAATTTTTTTACAAATTTTCAGGTGTCTCAACATGAGGATAAAATTGATGAGCGATTTTGTATATTGAGTAACGCACCATCCAAAATAGTTAAATCTTACAATGCATATGTGGTGAATGGTTTTCGATTTCATACATGTGGATATGGGGAATAATAAAACAATGAATAGTGGAGTTTTATTGAGAGAATCACATCATAGAAAAACTAAAGTTGACTTTTATGGCATGATGGATAAAATATTGAACTGTGTTATCTAGTATAAAATTACATAACAATGTTTAAATATCGGTGGTTAGATATTGAGAGAGGATTGTCTGTTCATATAATTCATGGAATCATCGATATTAAATATAAAAGTATTCTTGTAGAAAATAAACCATTTTTACTAGCTCAACAGGCACATCAAATATATTATGCAATGTACTATGCTACTTCAAGAGACCTGAGTGATTGGTGGAGCATAATAAAAATGAAATCTCAGGAAAATCAGTTTACTCAAACTGAATGTGGTTATAATGAAGTACAAGGAATTGAAATTTTTCAAGATGCTACTCAAAATCCATCCTTTTCACAAAGAGACATGAATATTGATTATGACACCCCTCAATTAAGGGTCGATAGTGATGATGATGTTAATGATGTTACAAATTAATTTCAAATGGCAAGAGATGATAAAACTAAAACTCATATGGATATTGATGATGTCAATGATGAATATGAAGACATTGACATCGTTAGATATGAAGATGATGATGAAGGTGAATATTGACACAGTTAAAGGCTGGTTATAATCCTAACTAATATATATCTATATGTAATAGTTATTTTCAACTATCTGCTAACAACAATCATTTTGTGTTTCAGATGGACCCCGATCTACTTCATGAGTTGGAGGAGGCTGAGCTACCTTTGGATGAGGAGGATTTGGGATCATTTGACCCTTAGGATACTAGCAATTCACGGGGTATGCGAAGGGGGCACGGTCTTGCGTGACTTATGATTCCTAACCCTATCCCCGAGCGGTATCCACATCTTGGTTTCGATCCATGAACGTGGAGGTATGATAACCTATGTACTTTATTTAGCTGTAATTAATTTTTTTATATACTAATTGTTTGATTATTTGTTCTTTTTTCACAGTTTTGTGCATATACCTGTTAGACAGGGGAGCGCTATCTCACACAATTATTTTTCTTAGCCATAGATCACATGGTAACAGATTCCCATTGATGCGTGACTTGGAATGTTCACTCATTGGATGGTATGTAAATAAATAATATTTAGTTAGAAATTTATTTCATTAATAACTTGATATTATAAATTATTTTTAGGGTTTATGGTATCTCATCGATGATAGAATGTGTGGTGCTATCCACGAGGCACGAGATCAGTCTATGCGTGAGCGTTTCCATCAATTTTTGCACAATTTGAGAAGGACAACAATTAAGAAAGTAAGAGCGATAGTATTTGATGAGTCTTGTAGAGACCACTAACCAGAGTACATTTCATCTCACGTGTGGGATGGATTATGTTCATACTAGTTGATTAGTGTATTTCAGAGGAGATCTTCATTGGTTCGGCAGAACCGGGGGAGATAGGAGGTGGCACATCAAGCTAGTAGCCATACATTTAGTATGCATAGAGAGCATTTGGTAAGTATATTTTTTAAATAGTTTACATACCATTACATATAAAGAGTTTATTTTATATTCATATAGGCAGTCAAGCATCCCAATATTACAAATTACGATGTTTATCAGAGGATGTACAATGATCTAGCCACTGGAGATATTAGAGATAATCACCAACATCAGATTGTGGTCAGTATTATTTATTTTTCAGTTTGAAAATTAACTGATATAATATTTTCACCTTTTAATTTCAAATTGAAACTAAAGGAGTTATATGAGGTCGCAACCTCTCAGATACGGGCTGAGAGTCAGCATGATACGGCTGATCAGAATAGTGCCCACCATTTCGATGAGACGGCATGGATGAAGGCGACCCAATATGCCTTCAAGAAGGGCCGAGTATTTGTTATCGACTCTCATTTGACTCCTGGGACTTATTATGGTACTAATGTGATGTTGGCGTCTAGCTCAAGAGGAGCTCGAGGAGAGGCATCATCTTCTAGCTCACAGTATCAGGAGCATTTGCATGCTCAAACTGAGCTTATAGAGAGTTTACAAAAGCAGCAGGAAGAGATGCGTCAGCAGCATGAGGAGGACATGCGTCAATGGTAGCAGGATCAACACGAGCAGATGGAGTAATGTGTCGTCTGACTCATAGTTTAGGGATCGAGTTTCCTTCACCATATCCTCCCTCTCCTCTAGCTCCTCTTGAAGACTATCTTCCCCAATAATTTTTTGTTCTGTTAAAAATATTTGAATTGAACATTTGTTGTAATATGAACTATTTACAGTTTTTTTCTTTTATATTGGTGTGAATATTTCATAAATTTTTCAGTATTTTTAATATTTTAATATTTTATTATTTATCATTAGTATTTTTTTTGAATATTTGTTTATTTTACTTATAATAAGAAAAATAATAATAATATTATGATTTTTTATATATTTTTTCTGAATATTGATAATTTTAATATTTTTTAATATTTTTTTTATTATTTTAATAATATTAATATTTTTTTATTTTATTAAGTATTTTCGAAAGAGCCTTTTGTGATGGGGGGCATTGCAAATAGACTATATTTATTTTTTAAAAGTTTTTTGTGATGAGTTTCTTTACTATTGCAATAAATTTTTTGCGACCGGATGGTATCCCGTCACAAATACTTTTTGAGACGGTCCAGTTGCAAAAGGTTATTATATATATAATGTATTTAATTGGACATCTACTTTTAACGGGCCTTATTCTCATCACAAGTAATATTTTTTTCAATGGTCATGTCGCAAAAAATATTTGTTGCGACGCTGTCTTCGGCAATGGGCTATTTACGACGAGCCCCCCTCACAAAAGGGTTTTTACAACGGGATCTCGTCACAAACAACCCATCGTAAATAGTTAGATTCTTAGTAGTGGTTATACCTGGTGAGCTGACTCAAAGATATCAAAATAAAAACAACATTTTCAAAACACACACAAAGAGTGTTTCCCTGCACCAAGTCAAAAATTAAAATTCAGTGCCTTGGTGTATGGATACATCGGTTTCCGCACCAAAACTGGACTCCCCGAATTAAAAATCTTACTCAAAACACTTAACACTATTAATCCATTAAAAAGATCAGAGTCATAGTTCTTCGGTAGAACTGATCCCTCTGATAACACTTTGTCATGACCCATCCCCTAGGGCCCGTGTTGTGACTACCCCAAGCTCGCCTTCCATAGGCCAGGGGTTGGAGACTAGCTTTGGAAAGGTGTATCCCTAAAGCGAGAAGGCATTGCCTTTAAACCTATACAAACACACAATCCAAGAACACAACAAGATGCTACCACGAAGTAAAACAGATGTTTTAAAGGTGTTTACTAAAAGTAAAGGTCCCAAAATACAATCCCAAATGAAACGTACAACTATAACTAAAAATAGAAAACAACTCCTAGAATCGTCCACCGAGGATCCTACCTGAAGGGTAGGTACAACTCGTCTCCATTGATCTTCACGTCAGCCAATATTCTTCGTGTACCACATAGTCCTAGCTCCCTCAAGTCTCATCTAAGCGGCTCATTATCTGCACAAGACACAACAAGGTGCAAGAAAATCCTATGCAGGGGTGAGTATAATAATACCCAGTAGGGACCCTGAGATCCCTGAAGGTCTCTCAGAATTCCACAAAGGGAAAACCACAAAAAATGATCTTAATCACAATGCACAAAGCAATAGACATAGATCAAAACAAGTATAAATAAAGCACATAAGTACAAGTGATTAGTCGAGATGCTAGATCGTATTATTTTTTCAAGAGGCACTGTTGCTAACCATACAAAGTATAACCCACACAGGATCGGTAGGTATTAACCCTGCAAGACCCATAGAGGATCTGATCTACCCAGAGTTGATAGTTACTAACCCCCACAAGACCCACATAGGATCTGACCCACACAGGATCAATATGAGGTGACCCACACAGGATCATTGAGTGCTAACCCACATAGGATTGGTATGTGCTGAACCACACAGAATCACTGAGCGCTGACTCGCACAGGATCTGACCAACATAGGATTGGTAGATTCTGACCCACACAGGATCGCTCAATGTTAACCTTTGTATGATCTGTCTCTAAAATTTTCCTCACTGCCGGCCACTGGATTCCCGCTTATAGTACGCTTGATTCTGGGAGAATCCCTCCTCAAGCCATAAGTTATATTTCAATCGACACAAAATCAAACTAAGAAGTAACTCAATGATCCATCACATCATAAGGGTTCCAACGCAATAGACGGCACGTCAACCAGATGCCTGGTCTGTACGTTATTGTCATTTTAGTGTCGAGTGCCCAGTTGGATTCGAGGTTGATCCAACCCGTCCATACTCCAATTTTCTTCAAAACTCTCATGGAGTATCTCAAAAGGACCTTACCACTCCAAGGATCCTAGCACTAAAGACAGATTGTCAAAGGAACCTTCGGTTCACAAGATACGGTCACTTAAGCGTGACTGGGCCCGAGAGGGGTTCAGGTCCGGTCCGACCCATCCTAGGCCGACACGACACTTTTCGGGTTTGACCAGACCTGGTCCAGGTCCGACCCGACCTGACCCAGTCCTGGTTGACCTGTCCCTTCCCGATTGGGCTAGGTCATGGTGAGCTCGGCACTACCCCCCCGGGCAGGGCTGGGCCGCGGCATGCTCGGTCCACCGACCGGCGCGACCCACGTGGGGTCATACGGTTCACTACCCGTGAACGACTCAAAGGAGCCCTTCAGATCCTTTATTGGCATCATCAGGTGATGTTGTCTCCTCACCCATGGGACTCAGAGAGAGAAGGTCCCCTGCCTCGCTGTGACTCCCTTCAATGCGGCGCGCGACGGTGCTCCACCTCCACGTCTGTGGATGACCACAGTCGGCTTCCTATCTGACCACCGCGGCGCCTCACTTCCACCGTGGTTGGTGATTTCTAGCCATCGCCCTCATCCACTGGCACTGTTCACCAGTGCTGTCATGCTGGTGTCATACCGATGCTTATTCCGCAGGACACTGAGTGAGCTCCCTTGATCCATTCTTCTTTTCAAACGTGTGTATGGTCATCTCAGGATTCCATTGTCATTGCATGCCTCTTAGTTTCAAGGTTTTTCATGTTGGAACAACCCATCTTTGAAGAACGAAATTAAAAAAAAGAGGTGGAGGGTCCGGGCCTTGTTCATTTGGCTCGTTCCCTCCACGTTAGCATTAGGATAAGTGGGAGTATTTTATACATCACATTAAAATAATGATAAACCCCATTAAAATCCCCTGCAACGACCATCCAAAAATTCAAGAACAAGGAGATGAAACAATGGAAATTCTTGAATTAAAATACAACCCCTACCTCGAGATTCTTTGGAGAAATCATGGGGGTGGAAGAAGATTTTGCGTTTGATAAGCCACTGGAATTTTGTCGATCCTGATTCATTGTCGCCCAAGCATCCATCTCCATCGGTGGAAGGTGTCGTGTCACTTTTCCAGCGATTCCTCCCTTGATGAATTCGTGTAAAAAACTCTACCCCACGCCCCATTTAAATAGAGGGGAAAAAAGGTGAGTAACGTGCCGAGTAATTAATGATGTTCATTAATTGACATAATTAATGTTCCACATTAATTACATGAGGGGTGGTTACAAAACTAAAGTGTAACTGAGAATTTAATATCCCATATTTAAAATTCTGACCACCTCTATGGTCCTCGCCACCACCGCTCAGCAGGTGGTTGGAAAAAAAGAAATAAAATAACAATTTCTATGTTATTTTATTATTTCTTTTAAAAAGTTGAAAAAACTAACCTTTTCAACCGACCAACTACTATCGAAGTCAATATTTCATTAAATGAATCCCAGCACTATAGATTCATTGGTGCCCTCTGATTTTTAATCAGAGCACCGGTTCAAAAGATAGAAAATGTCACCCGCATGTTTACTAAATGTACCTTCAAATAAAATTCATAAATTATTAACAATCACCCTCAACCTATGATGGTCGGGGTTAAGCTTCACCTAAGGGAAACAAGTACCCATTAATCCAATGGTACTCTCATATTTTCAATCCGAGTTACCATTTATAAGTTAGTTAATTTGACAATAAAAATATTTTTTACTTAATTATTTTATTTATGGCCCAAAACTAACTTCCACTATTGGCCCATGTTGGCCAATGTTAGGGTTCACTTAAGGAAAGAATACCCTCATACGTTTAGCAGTGGTCTCATATTTTTAATCCAAGTCACCATTCATGAGTTATAAGCATTTGAAAAATAAAATAATTTTATTTAATTATTTTATTTACAGTTATGCCATTTTCTAGTTTTCTCTTTAGAGGCCTACGCTGACTAAACTTAAGTCACTCTTAGGGAAAACCCGCCACCCTGAACACAACGATGCCCTCATATTTCTGATCTGAGAAGCCATTTAAGATTTATTCCACTTTTTTAGGAAAACTACTCATGGACGTCATTTAAAGATCAACAGTTTTCGACAGACCATTTTGGGCACTCCGAGCCTCAGAATCACATACTGACAAATTTTGCGGTCTCAAAATATTTCCATATAATAACAAAAAATTATACAGAAATTACAAGTCATTACATTCTCCAAACCTTAGGGCTTTACATCCCCAAAATTCCAAACAAGGGAAAATCAAACAAATGGGGGGTACTTAGCATGAATCTGAGCCTTCTGCTCCCTTGGGCTCTCCTGAAGATTCCCATGCTACCAATGAACTCGCACTGGAGGAATCAACCTGTAACGCCCTGACCCTAGTCACCCAGAGTCGGTTCATTATTACATAACATTCTCTTTATCACAAAAGATCAAGTCTCGAAAGACTGATTAGTTTAGTAGCCTTGGAATCACTAGATACATTCATAAAGTTTACATTACATCATAAAATGAAAAACTACAATAACATATTGTCTCCATAGACCACACTCATATCCCCTCATACTATCCCTATAGGTCATTCATAAAATACTTCTTCACATCCTGGGAAAAATAAAACATAGAAAGAGGTGAGCTCAAATGCCCAGTAAGGATAACAATATAGCGGAAACTTTCATAAATAAGCATAAACATTTAAGGCAATGTATAACTAAAACAAAAGCCTTTTAAACTTGAACTTAAGTATAATATGGCATAAATAAAATGAAATAATTCCATTTACCTATTCACATGGATATTCCACTAATTGAATAATCATATGCAATATCAATAACCACATTCATAATGATGGAATGCATAATGCCAGACTATCATAACCACATAGTCAAGGCCTTGTGCCAATACTAAAAATAAGATTTTGTCAAGACCTTGTTCCAAGACACTAGTTTGTCTCATGAGACCTGCCGATGCATCAAGGAACTATAGTGGGCTTCACTCGTCACTTATTAAGTATAATGCATTCCTCATATGAACAGGTTTAAACATAACATAAATATTCGTATTAAAACTAGCATATGATGTAACATCCCAAGCAAGTAAAGAATTATAGATTTTCATATTTATGTCTATTTATGAATTATATAGTGTTTTAAAGGCTTAGAATGAGAATAAATCCAATCTTAAGCCTATAATTCTCTAATATTTTTAAAAGATTATTTTACCGCCTTTTGATGGCGAACCATTTTTAAATATACATTTTGAAAATTTTATAAGCTCGATTTGTCAAAATAAAATTATTATTTAGGATTGGTACATTGAAATTTACTTTGGATAAATTTTTGGTATTTTTCTGACAATGTTCAATTTTTTAATGAATAGTGAAAAATACTGCATTTTACTTCAAAACTGCTTTTTCATCTAATTTAATTATATGGATAGATTATATATTTAATTGGTTTTAAAGTGTAAATAGAATATATTTCTAAAATTTAATCCAATGGTGTTCATTGAAATTAATTTCACTTTTAAATTGGACATAAACAATTGTCAATCTTTTTATATATATTGTTTCTAAAAAAACCCACTATTTGTTTTAACAACGAGAATTATTTTTAAATTAATTAATACAATTTATGTGTTTGGAATTTGGTAAAATGTATTCCATATTTATAATCAGAAGGTCCAAATTATGTAATTAAGACTCCTTTGTTTTTTGACATTATGAATAGTAACGACGGTAATAGTCTTTAATTATCGTGATTAATTAGTAATCAGGTAGTTAAGGGTAATAAAATAATATCATAATAATATAAAATGATTCCAACATGTGTCCTAATGCTACTGGTTGTGTCATGGCCGACCATGGGATGCCTTGTGCCAAACATTATGACCCCATGGAATCACTTTTGTGTGATAGTGACATTTTATCTTCTTATTTTTAAAGAAAGTTAAATATAACAAAAGTATGTAACACCTAAGTAAAAAAAATTTAATTTTGTCTACATAAACGATCTCGTAGAATATAAATCGTCCTTGGAAATAAGAAAATATTTCCTACATCATGGTATTTGTTTTATAATTTTTAGACATTAAATAAATAAATTTATTTATGACATCATGATGATGCATCGATAACCTCATTAATGAACGATTTAAATAAAAATAAAAGATAATGTAAAATCTAAGAATTATACTTGTCAAAAACCTATTGGATGGATGGATTTATAAACCTTATCATCTTATCCTTGAAATATATCATTGTGGGACCTTTAAAATCTGAAATCATTTTATAATAAAGTAACATTTCTTGACTTTCCAAGAGTGCCCCTCCCCCCTCTTATAAAAGGCCCCCACCTCTACCACCTTACCCACACCTCTCAAGCCATTTTCTCAGCCAAAATCTTCTCATTTTATCTCTCCACATCACTCTCTTCATCATAGAAGCCTTACCTTAGGCAGAAATCTCTTCAAGAAACCTTTTTGGTTCAAACCAAGGGCAGTAACCCGATTTAAAGGTAATGTCTTCTCTAATGTTCATTTGTTTTATTTTGCTTCTCCAACCCCCTAAACTCTTTTTATTCCTTTATTTTGTAAAAAAACCAGTATCTTCAATATACTAGGATTTTTTTATGAGAAGGATTTGATTTAAACTTACACACACCTCCGTCTAATGGTTAAAGAATATATTGTTTCTGTGGTTGGCGAATTTCTGCCTCACGAAATGATGATTGTTCAATCTTATTTTAACACCTTTCATGGTGGCCATTAATATTTCACTCTATTTATATATGATATATATTGTGACTATGTTTTCCTTATGATTCTGTATTTTTAATTTATGGCATACCTTATGGTTTCCATTATGGGTAAACGTGATATCTTCATTTTAGGAAGTGCAGACTACCGCCCCCTCAAAGTGATTTGATTCGTTAATGCCATATGTGGGATGTATAAAGGATGAAGTTAATGGTATTACATATGATATCATACTGGAATTATAATATACCTTTATATCATTATGATTTCATTCCATTAAATATGAAATAGAAATGAAAGTAGCGTTCATGCGTACGTACGACTTACCGTCTCCATGAACGGTGCATTTCATTTTTTACCTCTAAATGTTATGTAATATTATAAATGAATGTATATAATGGATATATATGATATATAAATCATGAATATAATTATTGGTATAATGGATATTTTACCACATGAACAACTTGTAATTATAAGAAGTTTATTTTTGGCTCAAGTACCAAAGATCAACAAAACGACCGTTTTAACTTAAATAATTACATAATGTTCATAATATGGTAATAAGTGATATAAAAGGAATAATGAACTTGAAAAAGGTTCTTAATCGAGTAGAAATTAACTCTAGTTTATTATTCAGGATATTAAAGAACGATCAAGTCAAGTCAGACATGAGGTAAGGGACTTCGTCTCAATCTCCTTTCATTGAGGCATATTTTGTTTTATACACAACTTTCTTTTATACAGTGTTTAAAACCCTTTGAATTTTACTTTTATTCAAAGGAATCTTTTTATACTAAGCGTTTTACTAAAGGACAAAAGGGAATGTTTTTGTCTTACACATGCGGTGACGAAGACTTCTCCGCTGCCGTGACCATTATTTGAGTTTCGGCTTTCTCTACAAGCCATAACTTTTTTTAAATGAAAAATAAATACCATGTTTTAATTTTCTTTTATTTTGGTATTGAAAATGGTTTTGATAATGTTTTTATTATATCAATGTGTTTTATTGATATCTTGTGATTGAAATGTGGAAATGTTATGTTTCATTTATACATGTTTTATGTGATATGATTATGTTATGGTTCTTGGGCATTGTTTATAATGATGGGTGGTTCCGTGATAAACTAAGGGTGGGTGAGCCCGTGATATCTCTCCAATGCATTGGGTAATGTGAAGGAGTTAAACTCTAAGGTTTCTCTGAAGAGATTTAGGGAATATACTGTGATGGGTATTCCAAACGTAACCATGAGGGTTACTCCCTACGTAAAAATGTTATGAATGCATCAAGTTACCTTTATGTCTTATGATTTCTGTAAGTTATTCATAAATCTTATGATTTCATGAGGTATGTTAAAGTGCTTATGTTTTATGATTAAAGTATGATTTTATTGATTCTTATGAATACATGGACTAATGTTTTCATTCCGTATTTTTATATACCTTACTGAGCTTTTTATGCTCATCCCAAGTTTTTGAAATGTTTTTCACAGGTCAAGGGAAAAGTACATGATGTGATGATAGTGTCGAGGAAGTGTCAAGAAAGAATCCGTGTTTTATTTTAAATATGTCTCCACTGATGGGAAAAATGAATACTGTCTTTTATTTAACCACCTTATTGAAATGTGGAATGTAGTGCATGATTTATGATCTAATTCTCTAAAAATATAAACCTGAAAATATCCTCAATGTGTATTCTTGAAATAACTCAAGATTAAGTAATGTTTAAGGCTGGGGCCTTATATAAGAAATGTAAATACTTTCTCCATAATCCATGAATGGTATAAAAATAACACATCCAAAGTCAAACATATCAAAAAACCTTAAATACAATATGGAAGTTTTGTATCATAATAAATAAACTTCAAATAATATTAAAATCCATCAAAGGATGTTGACATAGATGAAATCAAAACTATTTGAGAGAAATATCTCTTTTTTTGAAATAATTTAAAAGTCACATAATTATAAAAGAAAAAATTTACTTTGAATATATTCTTATAAGATTTCAAGGGAAGCTTCGACGATTTTATAATGGCGGAAAATAGCCATACCCGCCGTATAAGTTAAAAAAGACATTCTTACCTTAATTCTGTCGAAAATGTTAAAAGGACCTTATTTGGAAAATGACAGAAAGATTCCTTTATAAACTTCTTATAAAAATTCAACAAGGGTATAAATGACTTTAACCCATAGTCTGTAAAATAGTAATAATTATTTGAAATACATTTCTAAGAAACATGGATGTGGATGATAAAGAGGTCCCAGTAGATAATTACATATAAACAACCTCGGATAATGAAGAGATTGTAAAATAAACCCTTACCTTGTACTTTTCCTTGGTTGAGGGTAGGTTAACCTAATGTATAATGGTGAAATAATTGTTATTAAATTATAAAATAATCATATACATTAATATGATATCATATATGATCTTTTAACATTACTTTGTTAATAATATATTTGTATTATCGTCGTTTCGGGTGTTAACTTACTCGTTTTCTTTTATATGTTTTGTTACATAAGTCGTGTTAATTTTGGATAGGTTGTATCTTATTAATATACAGAATGATATAAAGTCCTTAAACATTATTTTTAATCATCAAATGAGAATTAGACTTGCATGGATACGATGGGGAATGAATCTCATCGCGTTCGTGGAGACGGTAGTCCGTACGTACGCACAAGCGACAATATCATTCTTTTGATATTAAAATAATATATAATTGGATGTTATATCATATATAAATAATCATTATCATGTTATATTTATTATTTATATCAATTACACATCATTATCATACCCATCCAAATAATAATGTTTTGAATAACAATTACACCACAATGTGGAGACGGTAAGCCGTACGTACGCACGTATGGTGACATGCCATTCAAAGGATGAATAAAATACTGAATTTGGTTGTACCATATTTATAATAACATAACATTATATAGAATATACTGGATTTATTATTTTATAATGTAAATAATAAATAATGAAGAATTTGATGAAGAAAGGAACTTGAAAGAGGGTGGTGAAAACATTACCTCTTCTTCAGGTTCTTCCTTTTGATTTGATCAAAATGGATCCTTAGAATGACTTTCTGATCAAACTAAATCCTCTAGGTCGAAGTGAGGGAAGTTGAGAGAATATTTGGGCAGGGGTTGGCCGATCCAAAAGGCTTTGAAGGTGTGAATTAGAGGGAAGGGGGAGTGGCCTTTTTATAAGAGGGGTGAGGGGCACCTTTGGAAAAGCTAAAAATATTATTCTATAATAAATTCATATTCGGTTTATAATTGCTCCAAAGTGGATTATTTAAAATTTTAGGTGGGTATGGGTCTAAATACTTTCAACCAATATATTTTAGACAGGTTTGGGTCACTATATTAACCTTATCATTTATATTTAACTCTTAGTTAAATAGTTTGACATTTACCATGTCTCTTTGTATTTTTATATTATACAGTTAATAAACTTACTATATATCTCCAAGAGACCCCCAAGTGGTCCATTAATGATACAATTATCATTATATAAGTCCTTTGGATGAACCTTAGATTTTTAGGAATAGAATATCAATTAATAATATAATATTTGTTTTAAAAACTCTTTTATGTCAAATTTAACACTATTAGGTATTTTGTTTTTGAAAATTTTATAACAGTGTTATTACTCTGAAAAAAATTTATATAACAATCCTAATATGTCATATTAAACTATAAAATTAGTGTAATTCATAAAAAGTCTCAAATTACATTTATTTGGGTATTTATATTATCAATTATATTAATATTTCATTAATTAGGTAATTACTGCATCACCATTATGTCATAAATAAATTAAATTATTTAATGTCTAAAAATTATAAATAAAATTCCATTATGTAGGAAATGTGTTTAGATTTCTAATGAATATTTATAATCAAATTTATCTTATGTATAACCCAATATTAAAAATGTTTAATTATTAAACATTAATTTTAACTCTTTTAACTCTTCTTTGAATTAAATAATAATAAATGTCCTAATCTAATCCAAGTGGACCTAAATGATAATATTTTATTCCTAATGTTGTTTTTGGTCGATATATACTTGTCCAATAGAATTAGGACATGTGTTAGGGTAATATTAATATCATTTTTACCCTTAATTATCCTATTTACTTTTAACCGTGGTAAATAAAAGTAAAAAGGTACTATTCATAAAAAAATTATTTTTATCTTATTAAACCAAATTTTACTCCTTAATATTAACCGTGTCTCTCAGATTTTCAAAATTCCACTCACAGAAGCGGTAAAATTAAGTTTTATGTGAATTTTCAAATTCTCCTAAGAGGTGGGTAAAAGACGGTGAAAAGTTCCATAAAATTTTTATATATCTAAAATTATTCTAAAATAACTCCAATGAATTACATTGAACTTATATAGGTATTATGTATCTATTTTGACCTTAATTAAATTTAAATAAAATAAATAATTATTTAAATAAAAATTCGGTTTTAAACTATAACTCAATGTTTTTTCACCATTCATCAAAAATTTAATATTTTCAGAAAAAAAAATTCACCCTAAACTACTTTAGATATTCCAAATCCAAAAATGAAGTCCATTTTGAAAGATAAAATTTATAAAATTTCAAAAAGTGGGTATTACTATTCATGACGGATAGATTGATTGGTTGTGGTGTGTGTTAGAACTCGAAGTTGCGTACAACACACGCTACTGTATTACTCAAAGGGAAGCGTACCGTGGAAGATTGGGGTGTTACATTCTCCCCTACTTCAAATAATTTCATCCTTTAAATTTCTAGAATACTACCGCATGAAAAGACTCTGGTGGTTCTTCATCATATGTTCCTCAGGTTCCCATGTTGCCTCTTCCATCTTATGGTTTCTCCATAGAACTTTTACCAGAAGAGTTGTACGGTTTCTCAGAACTTGTTCTCTCGTATCAATAATCTTGATAGGATATTCACAATAAGATAGATCAGGTTCCAGTTCTACATCCTCATAGGTGAGTACATGCATTGGGTCAGGCATGTATTTTCTCAATAGTGATACGTGGAACACATCGTGAACTTTGGAGAGATTTGTCGGTATTTCCAGACGATAAGCTATAGCCCCAATTCGTTCTAGAATTTCGAAAGGTCCGATGTACCTGGGACTCAATTTACCTTTCTTACCAAAAAGTATAACTCCCTTCCATGGAGATACCTTCAAGAAAATGTGATCTCCCTCATGAAATTCCAAATCATTCCTTCGGTTTTGAGCATAGCTCTTCTGCCTACATTGAGCTGCTTTGATGTGGTTTTGGATTACCTTTACCTTTTCCATATTTTCTTCCACCAGTTTTGGGCCTATGAGTTTTATTTCACCAACATCATACCAACAGGTTGGTGTGTGACATCTCTTTCTGTATAACGCTTCATATGGTTCCATCTGAATACTCGAATGGAAGCTATTGTTATAGGAAAATTCTACCAGAGGTAAATATTGATCCTACAAACCCTAAAAGCCAAGTGAGAAAGATCTCAACATGTCTTATAATGTTTGAATAGTCCGTTCTAATTGTCCATCTGTTTGAGGGTGGTAGGAAGTGCTCAAATGAAGTTCAGTATCCAAGGCCTTCTGAAGACTCTTCCAGAATCTTGAAGTAAAACAGGGATCACGATCAGAAACAATCAATAGGGGTACTCCATCAAGTCTCACAACTTCATTAATATATATCCTTTCTTGACATTCAAGTGGTAAATCTTCCCTTATTGCAATAAAATGTTCTGAATTGGTAAGACAATCAACAATGACCAATATTGCATCGTTCCTTCTAGTATTCTTTGGTAGTCCCATGGCATAGTCTACCATGATATTATCCCATTTCCACTCAGGTATGGGAAGAGGTTTCATGACTCCTCCAGGCTGTTGCCTTCCAGCTTTCACTTGTTGACAAACCATATATCTTGACACAAAATCAGCAATCTCCCTCTTCATGTTGTCCCACCAAAAATGTTCCTTAAAATCCCTATACATTTTTGTGCTCCCAGGGTGTATAGAGAAATTGGAACTATGAGAATCATCCAACAATTCTCTTTTTAGATCGGGTATATTGGGAACACAAAGTCTCTTCCCGAACTTCAAAATTCCATCTTCATACACAAAGTCACTCAATCTCCCATCATTTACAGCTTTAATATTCTTTTCAAATTCTTAATCACCAGTCTGAGAACTCTTTATCCTTTCTAGTAAAGATGGTTTGGAAACCATTTGAAAAAGAATTGATGTTTCACCTTCCATGGTTATTCCCATATCCAACTTTACTAGATCCATGTATATAGGATCCTTTTCAACTCTCACTTTGTTCAAAACTCCATGATCCTTTATACTCAAAGCATATGCCACCTTATTTTCCTTCCTCGGGAGGTAGTGTATCATGCAATCATAATCCTTGAGTAGTTAAAGCCATCTCCTTTGCCTCATGTTGAGTTATTTCTGTGAGAAAATATACTTCAAACTCTTGTGATCAGTATAAATCTCAAATTTTTCACCATAGAGATAATGTCTCCATATCTTCAAAGCGAATATTACAGCAGCTAACTCAAGATCATGAGTAGGATAGTTTTTCTCATGAATTTTCAGCTGTCGTGATGCATAGGCAATAACTCTATCATTCTTCATAAGGAGACAACCAAGTCCTTTCTTCTATGTATCACTATAAATAACGAACCCATCATTCCCTGGTGGTAGAGTCAATATAGGGGCATTGACTAATCTTCTCTTCAGTTCTTCAACACATTATTCACACTCTTATGTCCAAAAAAAATTAACCCCTTTACATGTGAGCTTTGTTAATGGGTTATCCATCCGAGAAAAATTCTGGATGAAACGTCGATAATAACCTGCTAAACAAATAAAACTGTGTGCCTCAGTTATACTCATCGGTGCTGGCCATTCTTGGATTGCTCTTATCTTAGAAGGATCAACGGAGATTCCATCTTTGGAGAAAATATGGCCAAGAAAATAAATCTATTGAAGCCAAAATTCACACTTGCTAAACTTCCCATATAATTCATGTCTTCTTGGAGTCTTCAATATAATGCGCAAGTGATTTTCATAATCTTCGTAGCTTTTGGAGTATACCAAGATATCATCAATAAATACCACTACAAAGTCATCAAGATATTCCTTGAAAACTCTGTCCATTAGATCCATGAATATAGAGGGTGCATTAGTCAATCCAAAAGGCATTACAATAAACTTTTAATGCCCATACCTAGTTCGAAATGCTGTCTTCAGAATGTCTTCCTTCTTTACACACAACTGATGGTATCCAAATCGAAGTTCAATCTTTGAAAAGTATTGAGCTCCATGCAGTTGGTCAAATAAATAATCAATGCGAGGTAGGGGATACTTGTTCTTTATTTTTATAGTATTGATTTCCCTGTAGTCGATACATAACCTCATAGATCCATCTTTCTTCTTAACAAAAAGAATAGGGGCTCCCCATGGAGAAACAATAGGGCGAATAAATCCCTTATTACTCAATTTCTCTAGTTGTTTCTTTAGTTCAACTAATTCCACAATGGCCATTCTATAAGGGGTCTTCGATATGGGACTTGATCCGAGAATTAAATCAATGGAAAACTCAATTTATCATTCTAGAGGATGTCCATGTAAATCTTCTGGAAACACATCAACATATTCTCTCACAATAGGTAAATCCTCTATTTGAACATTACTTTCCTCACCCACAGTGATTTCATTCTCTTCCTCCACAATAATTTAATTTAGTTGAGCTACTGGGGGTGGATCTATATAAGAATTAGGTGGTGATGATTCTGGTCTAAAGATAAGGTGTTCCTTATCATCATCAACAAAAATCGTAACCTCCTTCTTATTACAATAAATCTTTGCATCGTGGTCTGAAATCCAATCCATACTGAGGATTATATCAAATTCAATCATGGGTATGACAATGAGATCATCATATAAAGAACATTTATATACCCTAATGGAAATGGATCCACAGAACTTTGTAGAAATGATACTTCCCTTATGAGTTTTAACTGACAAATCCCCTGTTAAATCAAATTGGAAATATCTAATTTTCTTAGCAAACTGGGAAGATATGAAACAATGAAATGATCCAGAATCAAATAAATCATTGGATAAACTTGATGAAACCATTAAATTATATGCCACCACATCTTTTAGAGCCTCAACCTAAGCAGTAGTGATAGCATAATCTTGGACTTCATCCCTTTTCCATTTATGAGGTAAGTTCCTCTAATGCTTAGGACATTCATTTGCACAATGTCCCATCTCCCTACAATTGTAGCACTAAACATCATTAGCTTCTTTCTTCCCTTTACAATCACAAGCTTGGTGGCCTTTTTCACCAAAATTGTAATAGACACCCATTCCCTTCAAGAAAGTACCGGGGTGTTTCTTCCCACATTTACTGCAGGATTGATATTCAACTTTTCTCTTCTTCCCTTTATTTCCATTTCTAGAGTGATCAGCAGATCTCTTCTTCTCTTGTTTTTCTTTAAAGTCGTAAGACTTAGAGAATTCATTTTCTGTCTTGATAGCACATGAGACAATGTCTTCGTACGACGAGAAAGATTGTGACACTAATGCTCAATGATGAAATGGTTTTAACACATCAAAGAAACGATCAATCTTACTCCTTGGGTTACGTATATAATCTGCTGCATGCCTCACTAACCTTGTAAAATTATCTTCATACTTTGCGACATTCTCATCCTCCTTTTGCCTTTGACTCAGAAAATGCCTTTCCATATCTGTTCGATGGTCATGAGGAAAGTATTTTTCTAAAAATAGATCTTTGAACTCCCTCAATTCCATATTTTACACTTCATCATCTTCCTTTGTGTTTTAATCAATGACCACCATTGGTTAACATCTCCAGTGAGGTAGTAAAATGCCATGATAACTTTTTCCCTTTCGCTACTCCCCAAAGTGTGGAATATTTTCTCTAAGGAATTTACCCATTGCTCAGCTACTAATGGATTTTTACTCCAATTGAATGTGGGTGGTTGTTGCCTCATGAAGTGATCTAACTTTGATCCTCCACGCTGTGGATCTGGGTGATCCATACGGGTAAGGGTATTATTCATAACCTGAGTGAGTTGTCCCAGTATGGTGATTAGCTGTTCAACACCATTTGTATCACCAGCTCCACTATAATTATCTTGAGCAAGAGGGAAATCCCTACATTGAGTGCGTGTATTGATACAGTTTCCATTCCTTCCACTAGGGGCCATTTCTAAACAATGGCATAAACTAGATCAGTTTATGAATCAAAATACATAATTCCATACTTGTAAAAAACATAACATAAATTGAACTATTTGTGGATATAATCCATAATCATAAAAAAAAAATCTTTGAGGAAGTATATACTCATAAACCCTTCATAATGGTTTGTAAAGAAAATGATAATTATCCTAATCATATCCCCTAGGAGTGTCGTAACCAAGAGTGCAGCAAGGGCCGTTGTCGTGCACCAGTTTTCGTTCGAGTATAGATCAAAGCGGTGTTTTCAGGTTTTACCCCTAGGTAAATCCATGCCATAGCCCCCTCTACCTGCTCGTATCCAGATAGGGATTTATTACTCGGAAAACTCAAAAAATATCTACAATACCAAAATTCTAGGAAGTTCTTCTATACTAATCCTCAAAGTCTATCTTAGGGCTATGTTCTCTAATCAGAGTTTATCTAAATCTAGTTTCCAAGGTTTGTACTAAACTTCCTTTGATACCAACTATAATTCCCTGAACCCAGTTACCTAGAGTTGGTGCATTATTACATAACATTGGCATGATCACAAAAGATCAAGTCTCGAAAGACCGATTAGTTTAGTATCCTTGGAATCACTAGATACATTCATAAAGTTTACATTACATCATAAAGTGAAAAACTACAATAACATCTTGTCTCCATAGACCACACTCATATCCCCTCATACTATCCCTACAGGTCATTCATAAAATACTTCTTCACATCCTAGGAAAAATAAAACATAGAGGGGTGAGCTTAAATGCCCAGTAAGGATAACAATATAGCAGAAACTTTCATAAATAAGCATAAACATTTAAGGCAATGTATAACTAAAACAAAAGCCTTTTAAACTTGAACTTCAGCATAATATGGGAAAAATAAAATGAAATAATTGCATCTACTTATTCACATGGATATTCCACTAATTGAATAATCACATGCAATATCAATAACCACTTTCATAATGATGGAATGCGTAATGTCATACTATCATAACCACATAGTCAAGGCCTTGTGCCAAGACTACAAATAAGATTTTGTCAAGGCCTTGTGCCAAGCCACTAGTTTGTCTCAAGATACCTACTAATGCATCGAGTAGCTATAGCGAGCTCCACCCGTCACTTATTAAGTCTAATGCATTCCTCATATGAATAGTTTTAAACATAACATAAACATTCAAATTAAAACTAGCATACGAAATGTCAATACTTTCTCCATAAACCATGAATGGTATAAAAATAACACATCCACAGTCAAACATATCACAAAACCTTCAATACAATATGGAAGTTTTTTATCATAATAAATAAACTTCGAATACGCTTAAAATCCACAAAGGATGTTGACATAGATGGAATCAAAACTATTTGAGAGAAATACCTCTTTTTTTGAAATCATTTAAAAGTCACATAATTATAAAAGAAAACATTTACTTTGAAAATATTCTTATAATCTGGTAAGGGAATCTTTTACAATTTTATAATGGCGGAAAATAGTTGCACCCTCCGTATAAGTTAAAAAAGACATTCTTACCTTAATTCTGTCGAAAATGTTAAAAAGGACCTTGTTTGGAAAAGTACAGAAAGATTCCTTTATAAAATTATTATAAAAAGTCAACAAGGGTATAAATGAATTTAACCCACAATCTATAAAATAGTAAGAATGATTTTAAATACATTTTTAAGAAACATGGATGTGGATGATAAAGAGGTCCCAGTAGATAATTACGTATAAACAACCTCGGATAATGAAGATATTGTGAAATAAACCCTTACCTTGTACTTTTCCTTTGTTGAGGGTAGGTTAACCTACTGTATAATGGTGAAATAATTATTATTAAATTATAAAAGAATTATTTACATTAATATGATATCATATATGATCTTTTAACATTTCTTTGTTAATAATATATTTGTATTATCGTCGTTTCGTGTGTTAACTTACTCATTTTATTTTATATGTTTTGTTACATAAGTCATGTTTTTTATGGATAAATTGTATATTATTCATATATAGAATGATATCAAGTCCTTAAAAATTATTTTTAATCATCAAATGAGAATTATACTTGCATGGATACGATGGGTGATGAATCTCATCGCGTTCGTGGAGACGGTAGTCCGTACGTACGCACAAATGACAATATCATTCTTTTGATATTAAAATAATATATAATTGGATGGTATATCATATATACGAAATCATTATCATGCTATATTTATTATTTACATCAATTACACATCATTATCATACCCATCCAAATAATAATGTTTTGAATAACAATTACACCATGACGTGGAGACGGTAAGCCGTACATACGCACGTATGGTGACATGTCATTCAAAGGATGGATAAAATACTGAATATGGTTGTAACATATTTATAATAACATCATAGTATATAGAAGATACCAGAGTTATTATTTTAGAATGTAAATAACAAAGAAAGAATAATTTGAAGATGAAAGGAACTTGAAAGAGGGTGGTGAAAACGTTACCTCTTCTTCGGGTTCTTCCTTTTGATTTGATCAAAAGGGATCCTTAGGATGGCTTTATGATCAAAATAAGGCCTTTAGGTCTAAGTGAGTGAAGTTGAGAGAATATTTGGGCAGGGGTTGACTGAGAAAAAAGGCTTTGAAGGTGTGAATTAGAGGGAAGGGGGAGTGCCCTTTTTATAAGAGGGGTGAGGGGCACCTTTGGAAAAGCTAGAAATATTATTTTTATAATAAATTAATATTCAGTTTATAATGGCTCCAAAGTGGATTATTTAAATTTTAAGGTGGGGATGGGTCTAAATCCTTTCAACCAATAGATTTTAGACTGGTTTGGGTCACTATATTAACCTTGTCATTTATATTTAACTCTTAGTTAAATAGTTTGACATTTACCATGTCTCTTTTTATTTTTATATTATATAGATAATAAACTTACTATATAACTCCAAGTGACCCCCAAGTGGTGAATTAATGATAAAACTATCATTATATAAGTCCTTTGGACGAATAATAGATTTTTAGGAATAAAATAACAATTAATAATATAATATTTGTTTTAAAAACTATTTTATGTCAAATTTGACACTATTGGGTATTTTGTTTTTGATAAATTTATAACATCATTATTACTTCAAAAAAAAATTATATAACCAATCCTAATATGTCATATTAACCTAGAAAATTAGTGGAATTCATAAAAAGTCTCAAATTACATTTATTTGGGTACTTATATTATAAAATTATTTTAATATTTCATTAATTAGGTAATTACTGCGTCACCATTATGTCATAAATAAATTAAATTATTTAATGTCTAAAAATTATAAATAAAATACCATTATGTAGGAAATATTTTTAGATTTCTAATGTATATTTATAATCAAATTTATCTTATGTATAACCCAATATTAAAAATGTTTTAGTTATTAAACATTAATTTTAACTCTTTTAACTCTTCTTTGAATTAAATAATAATAAATGTCCTAATCTAATCCAAGTGGACCTAAATGATAATATTTTATTCCTAAGGTTGTTTTTGGTTGAGATACACTTGTACAATACAATTAAGAAATGTGTTAGGGTAATATTAATATCATTTTTACCCTTAATTACCCTATTTACTTTTAACCGTGGTAAATAAAAGTAAAAAGTTACTATTCACCAAAAATTATTTTTATCTTATTGAACCACATTTTACTCCTTGATATTAACCGTGTCTCTCGGATTTTTGAAATTTCACTCACAGAAGTGGTAAAATTATGTTTTATGTGAATTTGCAAATTCTCCTAGGAGGCGGGTAAAAGCCGGTGAAGAGTTCCATAAAATTTTTATATATCTAAAATTATTCTAAACTAAATCCAATGAATTAAATTGAAATTATATAGGTATTATGTATCTATTTTGACCTTAATTAAATTTAAATAAAATAAATAATTATTTAAATAAAAATTCAGTTTTAAACTATAACTCAATGTTTTTTCACTATTCATCAAAAATTGAATGTTTTCAGAAAAATACCAAAAATTCACCCTAAACTAATTTCTATATTCCGAATCCAAAAATGAAGTCCATTTTTAAAGATAAAATTTATTAAATTTCAAAAAGCGGGTATTATTATTCATAACGGCTAGTTTGATTGGTTGTGGTGTGTGTTAGAACTCGAAGTTGCATACAACACACGCTACTGTATTATTCAAAGGGAAGCGTACCCTAGATTCTTGGGGTGTTACACGACTTCCCAAAAAGTACCCGCTTCTGTCGATCCTCTATCTCCAATAGGAACTCCATAAAAGTCACCCCATCATCAAAGTCCAGCTCTCCCTAGTCGATAACATGCGATGAATCATGAACGTATCTCCTCATCTGTGGCACATGGGAAACATTATGCACCTGGTGCATCTATGGGGGATGAGTTAGGTGGTACACCACCTCGGAAACTCTATTGAAAATCTATAAAGACCCAATAAACATCGGAGATAGCTTGTCACCCTGGCCAAACCTCCGTAATCCTCATCGGGGTGAGACCCATAGAAAAACATGGTCACCCTATTCAAACTCCAAGGTTCCATATCTACTGTCGGCATAAGAATTATTCCGGATTTGTGAAGTCTTCATCCACTCCTAGATGATCTGCACATTCTTTGTGATAGCATATACCAACTCTGGACCCATAAGTGTTGACTCCACTCTATCTGTCCAGCAAAGAGGTGATCTACATGGTCTCTCATACAAAGCCTCAAATGGGTCAATGCAGATGGTGGAGTGATAACTATTATTGTATGAAAAATCCACCAGGGGAAGGTGGTCCTCCCAAATGTGGCCAAAATAGAGGACACAATCATGAATCATGTCCTCGAGTGTTGGTATGGTCTGCTCCATCTGACCATCTGTTTGAAGGTGAAAGGTGGTGCTCAAGCATTGTTGAGTTCTGAATGTCTCCTGTAATCCCTTCCACAAGAGGGATGTAAAATGTGTGTCTTGATCTAAGATGATCTTCGACGACACTCCATCAAGTTGCGCTATCTCCTGCACGTAGAGGCGTCCCAAACTCTCTACTGATCCCTTCTCTCAGATGGGTAGGAAGTGGGCTGACTTGGTGAGTCGGTCAACGATCACCCAGATGGAATCGTGGCCACTGGAATTACATGGTAGACCCATCATGAAGTCCATGGATATACCATCCCACTTCTACTCTGATATCTTAAGTGGCTAAGCTAATCCTACTGGTACATGATGCTCGACCTTCACTAGCTAACAAGTGAGGCATCAGGATACAAACTCGGCCATTGCTTTCTTCATCCTTGGCCACTAGTACTAACACTAGAGGTTCTAGTACATCTTTTCCACTCCATAATTTACTTCTAAAGGGGATGTATGGAACTCCCTCAATATCTTATCCCATATCGTCATTTGTACCATAGTGCGTCCTTTAAAGAGGATGACATGCTCCCCACCTTCATAAAATTCCTCAGGAGACTATCCTGAGGATATCTGACCATGTCGTGCCTCACAGTCAATGTTCCCAAACTATGCCTCCTGAACTCACTGAAGGAGTGGTGGAGTGACAGTAAAATACTAGAGGTAAGTTTCTCCATATCTATCTACAAAAGATATCTGTAACACGACTAGCTACTATGTCGCTTTAATCATCAATTGTAGACCAGACCTCTTGGTGAGTGTGTCTGCCACTACGTTCCCCTTCCCAAGTGTGTAGACTATCTCAAATTCAATGTCCTAGAGGAACTCCAGCCATCATCATTGTTTCAGGTTCAGGTACTTCTGAGGGAAGATATACATGAGACTCTTGTAATCAAATTAAATAGTAAAATGTTCTCAAAAATATAATCTCAACTCTCGGAGCTCCGTAGGAGCCATCCGATATGCAGCTATAGATATTGACATCATCCTTGGGTACAATCCAAAGCATAATTACCTCTCCCTGTGACGAGGAAATCCTAGAAACATCATTTGAAAGGATGTTCTTGCACTCTATCACTATTATTGGGAACATATAATTCAAAACACCTGCTTCCATGAGGGTAAGGTTGGACGACTCAAGAGTGATTAACTGCACCCTCAAATGCATGATTTTATCCCATGTTATCTGGGTTTCCTTTCTCATTGACCAAGGAAAACTCCATTCCAGTGCTGTAGATATATTATAACCTTTTTGCCTAAAAATGTCAATCTGAGTATGAACCATGGAAGACCATTCCATACCCAAACTAATGTCGTAAGTCCTTGACACTTCCACCAAGAGGTTGCAACCTAAAACCATCACCTCAAGGGTCCGATCACAACATCGACATAAATGTGACTATTGAGTCTCCACCCATAGGTATCTTCAGACGTAATGGTCAAGTCAATGGTTTAATGGGAAACTCTTGGTCTTGAAGAAGATTAATGACAAGAAGGAATGATTAGTACCTATGTCCATTAATATAGAAGCTAGTAGTAGACACAAAATTTCCCTCAAATCATTCCTAGAGCCCTTGGGTCACACTCCTTGACTGCAACCAGCTACTCCCTTCCCCAATCCTCTATCTCCCTGAGCCTAGTGGGAACTACATTGGGGTGGTGGTTGTAACATGTCTAAATGTGTACCACCTCATCCTACTCTCCTAGATCCTCTTCCATGTCTGCTGCCTAGAAGATTCATCAGTCCCTATCACTTCATCATTCTGAAACATTTTAAACATCCAAGTCTTTGAGACTGACATTGGTTTCTAGATTTTCCACTACTAACATTCACTGGAAATATCTAATCAGACAAATAACATTCAACCACAAAGGTTCTCTCTAGCACCCTAACATAAGTAGGAATGAAAATAAGAATAGTACTGACTCGGATGTCCTTAAACACATCTCACCTGATGGTTCGAGCCCTGAAGCACATTTCGTGTCATATTCATCGAGTACCTAGAATGGTCGGTACAACTCGATGAATACTGAGTTACTGACATGTCAACCTACCGAAGCTGTAGAAGCTCTTGGGAACACATACCACTTAGATTTTTATGGAAAGATACCCTTTACCTGAAGAAGGTTCTCAAGCCTGTTCATAAAAAAATTACCTCATCAAAAGATCAGGGTAATCTAAACCCTGTCGTTGCCCAACTGAGGCACAAAAGAGGCTAGCAGCTAAGATCACCATCTGGTCTGCTGGTGTCCCGACCAAGAAGAAACCCATACCATAGCCCCTAACCAGTGCTCAACTGCCTGTGGATTTGTCTCTCCTTGAATCCTTAGTGGACTCTATCTCTAGAACTCCTGAAATGCGCTCATTCAGCGTGCATGGTTTGCTAGTGGGGCTGGTGGCAACTGCTACCCTCTGAGTGTTGTTGCTGCTGGTACACTACCCGAACAAGTTATCACCCGTAAGAGGGCCCTGCATCGATGCCTCATCTCTCGGTGGGCCATCATCATGATCTCTCACTAGAATCCTAACTATATGTCTACCCAAAAACATCCCGTAAAGAAATAGGTGTGCCACAGTTAATAAGTTAAACAAAGTGAGATAACTCAAATATATCAAAAGAAAAACAAAATTTCCAAATCACACACAAAAAGTGTTTTCGTGCAGCGAGTCATAAATCAGAATTCATGGTCCTCGTGTATGGATACATCGGCTTCCACACCAATAATGGACTCCCTAAACTAAAAACCATACTCAAAACACTTAACACTACTGGTCTATTAAAAATATCTGAGTCCTAGTTCTTCGGTAGAACCGATACCTCTGATACCGCTTTGCCACGACCCATCCCTCGGGGCCCATGTCGTGACTACCCCAAGCCCACCTTCCATAGGCTAGGAGTTGGCGACTAGCTCCAGAAATGTGTATCCATAAAGAGGGAAGGCATTGCCTTTAAAAATATACAAACACAAAATCTAATAACACAACAAGATGCAACCACAAGGTAAAACTAATGTTATAAAGGTTTGTACTGAAAGTAAAGGGGATAGAATACATGCCCAACTAAAAGGTACAACTATAACTGAAAAATAGAAAATAGCTTCTGGAATCATCCCCCGAGGATCCTACCTGAAGGGTAGGTACAACTCGTCTCCACTGCTCTCCATGTCATCCAATTTATTCCATGTACTGCTTGATCTAGGTTCCCTCAAGTCTCAGCCAAGCTGCTTAGCGTTTGCACAATACACAACAAGGTGTAGGCGAAACCCATTTGTGGGTGAGTATAACGATACCCAATAGGGACCCCGAGACCCCATAAGGCTCTCATAATTACACAAAGGAAAAACCAAAAAACATGATATTAATCACAAATCACAAATAAATAGACAAAAATCAATAACGATACCCAATAGGGACCCCAAGACCCCATAGGGCTCTCATAATTACACAAAGGAAAAACCGAAAAACATGATATTAATCACAAATCACAAAGAAATAGACACAACTCAATCCTGGTATAAGTAAAGTACATAAGTTCATATGATTATTCAATAATCTAGATCATCTTATTCTGTTGATAGGCACTACTTCTGACCATACAGAGTCTTACCTAGACAGGATCGGTAGTTACTAACCCCCACAAGAACCACAGGGGATCCGACCCACCCAAAGTCGATAGTTACTAACCCTCACAAGTCCCACACATGATCTAACCCATACATGATCGGTATGAGCTGTCCCACATAGGATTGCTGAGCACTGACCCATATAGGATCTAACCCACACAAGATCTTCATACGCTGACCCACACAGGATCACTGAGTACTGACCGAGATAGGATCTGACCCACACAGGATCGGTAGATGCTGACCCACACAGGATCGGTAGATGATGACCCATAGAAGATCTCTCGGTACTAACCCCTATATGATTTGTCTCCAACCTCCACCTCACTGTCAGCCACTGGATTTCCACTCATAGTACGCTTGATTATAGGATAATCGCTCCTCAAGCCATTGTTCATATTTAAACTGGCACGAAGTCCCACTAAGAAGTAACCTAATGACCCATCACATCATAAGGGTTCCAGCACCACAAACAATGCATCAACCAAACACCCAGTCTGTAAGTTATTGGCATTTTATGGCCAAGGCCTTGGTTGGATTCGGGGTTGATCCAACCCAATATTACACCAATTTGCTCTAAAAATATCTTGGACTATCTCAAAATGATTGTCTCGCTCCAAGGATCTCATCACCATAGATGGTTCATCAAATGGACATCTGGTTCGCAAGATATGGTCACTTAAGCATGACTAGGCCCGAGAGGGGTCTGGGTCCGATCTGACCCGACCCAGCCCGCTTCCAACTCATCCTAGCCCACCCTGGCTAGGTAAGGTCGCGTCGGCCTCAGCCCTCCAGCTGGTACGACCCACGTGGGGTCACGTGGTCCGCTACCACTAAACGGCTCAAAGGAGATTTTCAGCTCCTTTATTGGCGTCGCCCAGTGGCACCGCCTCATCACCCATAGGAACCACTAGGAGTGGTTCCCCTGTATTGTTGCGTCTTCAATCCATATCTCCCTTCAGCACAGTGCGTGACATAGTGCCGCCTCTACCTCTGCAGTTGGCCGCTGCCAGTTGCCTGTCAAACCACCATGGCACCGAGTGGTGATTCTATTCGACCGCAGCCAGTGGTTTCTGATCACCTCCCTCATCTGCTGGCGCTAGTCGTCAGCGCCGTCTCATCGACACTTCTTCTGTAGGCCACCGGGTGAGCTCCAGTGGTCTGTTCTTCCTTCCAGACGCGACCGCGGTTCTCTCGGGATACCCCCGTCATTTCTCGCCTCTTGGTTTCAAGGTTCCATCAAGTTGGAACAACCTGCCTCCAAAAAACTCAATGAAAGACAAGCATCAAAGGGTCTGGGTCTTGTTCGTTTGTCCCGCGCCCTTCGCGTTAGCATTATAACAAGTGAGAGTAATTTATACATCACATTAAAATAATGATAAACCCCATTCAAATCCCCCATAATTACCACCCACAAATTCAAGAACTAGGAGAATCAATGAGGGGAATTCTTGAATTAAAATACAAACCCTACCTATAGATTCTTTGGGAAAGTCACAGTGGTAGAAAAAGGTTTCACATTTTTTGAAGCCACTGGAATTTCTTCTATCCTTGTTCGTTGTCACCAGAGCTTTCGTCTCCATTGGTGGAAGGTGTCGTGTCACTTCGCTAGCGGTTCCTTGCTTGATGAAGCCATGTCCAAAACTCTACCCCAAGCCCCATTTAAATATATGGGGAAAAAGGTGAGTAATGCACTGAGAAATTAATGATTTTCATTAATTAACATAATTAATGTGCACATTAATTACATGAGGGGTGGTTAGACAACCAAAGTGTAACTTGACATTTAATATCCCATATTTAAAAGTCATACCACCTCCATGGTTCCTGCCACCACCTCCCAACAGGTGGTTTGAGAAAAAGAAATAAAATAACAATTTCTATGTTATTTTATTATTTCTTTAAAAATTCACAAAAACTAACTTTTTCATTCGACCAACTATGGTCAAAGTGAAGCTTCCCTTAAGTGAATCACAGTGTTGCAGATTAAATGGCACCCTCAGATTTTTAATTTGAGCACCGGTTCAAAAGATAGAAAAGGCTGCCCACACATTTACTAAACGTACCTTTAAAAAAAATTCATAAATTATTAATAGTCACCCTCGACCTGCGCCGATCAAGGTTAGGATTCACCTAATGGAAACACATCCCCACAAATCCAATGGTACTCTCAAAATTTCAATCCAGGTAACCGTTTAGAAGTTAGATAATTTATCAATAAAATAATTGTTACTTAATTATTTTATTTTCATCCAAAAACTAACTTCCATTGTTGGCCTGTTACAACCAATGTTACGATCTGCCTAAGGAAACCATACCCTCACAAGTTCAGCGGTGGTCTCATATTTTAAATATAAGTCACTGTTCGTGAGTTATAATCATTTAAAAAATAAAATAATTTTATTTAATAATTTTATTTATGGTTATGCCATTTTTTAGTTTTCTCCCTCAAGGCATGTGCTAACTAAACTTTAGTTGTTCCTAGGTCAAACCCACCAACTTGAACGCAATAGTGCCCTCGTATTTCTGATACAGAAAACCGTTTAAGAGTTATTCCACTTTTTTAGGAAAACTGCTCATGAGCATTATTTAAAACTCAACAATTTTTAATGGACCATTCGAGGCACTCCTAGCCTCGAAATCCCGTTACATCTGATTTCATGGTTGAAAAATATTTCCATATAATAAAAAAATTATATGGAAATTTCGGGACATTATAATAACCATACACGATGTTAACCATCTCCTGTAGTTATTTTTTCAAGCTTCTGAGATTTTTTATCCACTGAAAACGTCTAGAAATGGAACCCAAAAATTATATAAAATCAAAAATATATAATAAAAGGGTGAATTACCTCAAACTGGGGAGAGGGGTGCTGGAGGCTCGGGCTCGGAATCAGGGATCAGCAACAGTGAAAGTTCAGTAGAGTAGGTCATGAAGGTGGCCAATGTCAACGGAGAAGGGGGTCGGCGGTGAGGGGGAGAAGGAGGCCGGTGGTGAGGGGATAGGGTTCGACGAGGTCAGGGGGAGAGGGGGTGGGGTATCAGGTTCAGGGGGGAGGGGAAGAAGTTTCATGCTTAAAAAAAGTTTTAGCAGCAGCTTTTAAAAACCGAAAATATATTTTGAGAATTTTTTTATCGGCAGTTTCTCAAACCACTACTAATTACTAAATTTTTGCAGTGTTTAGTGACATTTTTTTAGAGTTTCAATGCATGGATAATTATACTCACACACACACTCACACAAACATATTTACACACATACATATATAAACACACACACACACACATATATTATCTTTTTAAATACTGAAATCTCTCTCTCTCTCTATATATATATATATACACAAAATAATAAAATTGAATAAACAAAAATGTAATCGGTGAGTTGGTCCGTTATATCAGTTTGACGCTAGAGGTACAACGTTCAAGTTCTTATGGTTCTTGTTTCTGGGGCATACGGGCAAAGCTGTGGGGGGAGGCCTCATTATAGGCATGTGAGCTTGCGAACGGGAAGGTTAGGGCATCTGGGTGAAGAGGTTCGTTTCACGTGCTGGGTAAAGTTGGGTATTGTTGGGGATTGAGGGGGTGGGGTGGGTAACGTTTTTTAAAAAATATTTCTTATTGTAAAAAAAATAGCAATTTGAAAAAAATACTGGCATTTATAAAAATATCAGTAAATGAGATGTGACTTACCGATGTTTCTCTAAAACATCACTAAATACCGTGTGATTTACTAACATCTTTTAGAAATGTTGGTAAATTAATTATCGATGTTTTAAAATATCACTATGCGGAAAAAATGTTGATAATTTACATTTTTATACTATTAGGATATCATTATTTTAAACATTTTAAACATATCATATGATACAGTTTGTTGTAACTAATTTTTTTGTATCAAGGTTCCACACAGCCTTAATAAAGGTCACCTATCAACTTTTGAAAAATTTGTTAAATGAAGATAGGAGATGACTCATGGGTTAATATGGGGCCATCAGACCCTCAGAGCAGTGGAACTGCGATGCCTCCACCCCCGCGTACACCTCTTGCTCTGAGATTTGGGGTGCAATGTCGAGGGTCAGGCCTACGATGGGGCCAATGAACGCAAGAGCACCGGGCACAAGGACTGGGATGACTCATGGGTTTGGGCTACTCATCCTTAGAGAGTCAGGGCACAATGTCGAGGGCCCGGTCCATGGCGGGGCTGAGGAGTGTCGGGACTGAGAGCTGTGGTAGGTGGCCGTTAGTTTTTAGGAACTCCTTGGTGGTGGGGCTGCCGAGGTGGCCATAGAGGTAGAGGGTGGCGGAGGCGAGGATTCTAGAGTCGCGGGCTATGTGGATGATGTGGCAGGGGACGCGAACTGGGGTCGATTTAGGGATAGGGGTCATTTTTTTAATGGGTCTTTGTGTTTTTTATTTTGGAAAATGGGGTTCATCAGCGCTACTTGAAGTGGAACTTTTCATTTCTAGCTGAAAATAGGTGCAGAGTACAACAACCCTGCTTTTTATTACACAATTAAACATAATTTATTACGTAAACTTCACTTGATACAATATATAAGATTGGTAGGTCTAGTGTCTTTTCAGATTAGGATCATTACATAACAACTTAAAACATGAAATACAACATCTTTATTGAAAACTTCATTTACATGACCACTACATTTCCTCGTACTTATCATTGCATGGGATAGCCGGAGGACATGCATAAGAAAAGGGTTGGCTATAAAGCCCAGTAAGGGAATAATCGTGGAATAACATGAGGAATACAATACATTTTATAAAATAGGCATATCAATATAGCACAATAGAAGCATAAAAATAAAGTCATGATAAAGAATGAAAATCATAACATTGAAATGTGGCAACAACAATTAACATAGAATTAGCATGATCTAAGGCTCATTGCACATGGAGCATGAGTAAACCCTTATTGCACATGAAGTAAGAGTTAACCATCGTTTCACTTGAATTAGCATGATTCAACACCCATTTCACATGATGTATCATGATACTATACTTTACCCAATGCAATGGAGCGCTATTAGGGCGTACGCTTCTTATACATTTCATTTCATGCCTAAGTGTGCCACATGGATCATAAAACATTGAATCATTCAACATAATAATTTATTCCACAATAAATTAATGTGGAATAAATACATAAAACTCTTTAAACAATAAGTAAATGTGCATAACGGTGAATACCAATGATTGAGAAATGGGCATGGTATTCACTACACAATGACTTTGGCTTGGAAAAGCGCGGTGCAATTTTTTCTGCATAACGGCGTGACATAAGAACTCATAAAAATGGTTGATGAGAGAGAAAAGGGTGTCTCATAATATTTAAATGACATAGGAAGTAAGGGGGTCATATAGATAAATTTCCCAACAAATTTAATGGAATTTAGATTAATGAAACAAAATAATTTCTTGAATTTAATTGAGGAGAGAGAAATTCCTTTTGGAATTTTGGCATAGTAACGGGTGTACATGGGAGGCATTTAATGAGAGAGAAAGGGGTCTCCCATCATTAAAACCAAAAAAGTGCAGCATGGGGGGGGGGGGTGAAACCATACCCCAACATTTATAATTTAAATTAAACGGTCATAACAATTTAGATAATATTGGACATAAATAAAAAAAGAAGAAAAACCCTTACTTGGAATTGTGCTTAAAAAGGCTTGAGAGAGGTTTGAGAGAGGCTTCATGGGAGCTTAGGGCAACTTGGTAGGATTCTATAGAGATCAAGGAAGAGGTTGGAAGAACTCCAAAGGCTTTAAGTAAGGAGGAAGTGGGATCTTGGGTTGGTTTATATAGGAAAGGTGAGGGAATTATTTATTATTTAGGTTTGGGACCCTTACATTAAACTAATCCAAACCAAAAATGAGCCCATGGTTTTTGCCTATGGTTTTTAGAAAAGGGAAGTGTAAAAAAATATTTTATAAGGTCAAAGTCCAAACTTCTTAAAATAATGGGGTTGCTTATGTGGAGGTGATTCACACTCCCAAGGAAAACAATTTAAAAAGAAAAAATGTTTAATAAGTCTCGAAGGGTCCATAAAAGCTTTGTAAAATAAATCAAAAAAACCCAAAATAACATTATTTTAATAGTAAAACATATATTGGCCGAACATTAGGTTTATAATATTTTATTACATCACTATTGGGCCATTATGATTTCATAAAACACATTATATATTTAAACGGTATTTAATTTTTACCCAAAAATTTGACTGTCTCAAAAAATTATGAAAAAATCAGAAAAAATATTCATTTTATCTAAATAATTTTCTAAATATGTTAATTTTCACTTTTAAAATAAAAACCAACATTTATAAAAAATTCATGGGTTTTGAAAAAAATGGCTTTCAAACCTTAATAAAAATTATAATTGCATTCATAAAATTATACGATCATTTATATTTAATAAAAATTAATTTAACAATAATAATAATAATAATTTATTAAAATATTATTTAATTCAGAAAACCCTTAATTCATCAAAACTTCTTTCTTAGTTGAACACTAACTAAAAATACTATCTGTGCTTTAAAAACGATTTACAAGGTAACAATAATAAACTAAAATTATATTAATTATTATATACAAAAATAATGTATATAACCATAGTACCAGGTATTTTTTACATAACCCCTTAAAACAGCTGCATAAGACTTAAGGGTAAGGTGTGCGATGGTGAAATACTCTTGGGGTGGCTCAGATAACATTACACGGGTGGTGATCTCTATCAACTTCCACTTCTCCCACAGACGGTTCCGTTAGATCTTGACATGATGAAGATAGGCTTGGTCTTGGTCAAGAGTGAAGCCCAGTGATGCCACCTCTTTTCTGAGCTCTGACAAATGGGCTTCATATGGTGCAATTCTACTGGATTAGGCCATCACTTTCTTTGTTTGAGTAAATTTGGATATGTTAAAAACCTATATTTATATTAATCATGTGATCACTGTTCAAAAACTATATTAGAAAAGGTCACAATTCTTAACATAAAATCAAAGAATTTGACATTTTATATAAACATTTTACATAAAGATACATTTAATTAGATCAAGAGGGATTTCCATTAATGAAAGTTTGGGTCGTTACAATCTTCCCCCCTTAAGAAATTTTGCCCTCAAAATTTCCTTTTCCCACACTAAAATAGGTGTGGGCAACTCTGCTTCATCATTTCCTTTGATTCCCACATCACTTCTTCAAACTTGTGGTTTCATCACAACAACTTGATGAGGGGAATTGTATTATTTCTTAGAACTTTTTCTCTACGATCTAATATCTTCACTAGTTTCTCCTTATAAGAAAGATCATACTCTAACTGTACCACCTCTAAAGAGAGTACATGTTAAGGGTCTGGTATGTACTTCCTTGAGAGGAATGCATGTAAGACATCATGTACATTGGCCATGGTAGGTGGAAGTGCTAGTCTATAGGCCACAACCCCGACATGATCAAGAATCTCGAAGGGGCCAATGTACCTTGGACTTAACTTCCCTTTATTTCCAAACCTCACGACCTTATTCCACGGAGATATGCATAGAAATACCATATATCCAACCTTAAACTCAACGTCTCATCGATGGTTATTTTCATAACTCTTCTGTCGACTCTAGGATGCCTTGATATGCTGCTGAATGGTTTTCACCTTCTCCACCATTTATTTGACCATTTCTGGTCCAAGAAGCTTATGCTTGATGACCTCATCCCAATATGTCAGTGTTTTTCACCTGTTCCCATAAAGGGCTTCATATGGAGCCATTTGGATGCTCGAGTGAAAACTGTTATTATAAGAGAAGTCAACCAAAGGAAGATTTTGATCACATCACCCTTTAAAGTCCATTGAGAACGCTCTCAACATGTCCTCAAGTGTTTGGATAGTCCGCTCAGATTGGCCATCAGTTTGAGGATGATTGGTCATACTGAAGTTCAGTTCAGTGTTCAAATCATGTTGAAGTCTCTTTCAATACTTGGAGGTGAATCTTGGATCTCGATTGAAAACAGTAGATAGTGGTACTCCATGCAACCTTACCACTTCCCTAATATATATCCATGCCAGTTGATCCTATGAGAAATCCTCCCAAATAGAAATGATGTGTGTAGCCTTGGTAAGATGATCCACAACAACCCAGACTGTATTGTTTCTTTTGGATGTCTTCGGAAGTCCAGTGACAAAGTCCATGGTGATGTTCTCCCATTTCCATTCTGGTATGGTCAATGGTTGCATCATCCCTTTAGAATTCTTCCTCTCTGCCTTCACTTGCTGACACACCATGCACTTTGATGTATATTTAGTGATCTCCTTCTTCATATTATCCCACCAATAATTCTCTCGGAGGTCTCGATACATATTTGTGTTTCCTGGGTGAATAGATAAATTTGAACTATGTACATCTTCCAAAAGTTCCTTCTTCAGCTCCAAACTTGATGGAACATATATTATTTTCCCAAATCTCACAATTCCTTATTCATTAACATTAAACTCTAAGGATTTCCCTTTACTGATAGCTTCCACTTTTTCCTGAATTCCCACATCATTCTTTTTAGCATCCTTTGACCTTTCCAAAAGTGACGGTTGAGAAATAATTTTTGAATGGATTGATGATGTTCCCTTCTTTATGATTCCCATGTCAATCTTCATCCAGTATAATAAGATTGGATCCTTTTTAATTATCATCAATGATAGAATCGTTGGGTACTTTCTACTTAGGGCATCTGCCACCTTGTTTGTTTTCCCAGGGTGGTAATGAATTGAGCATTCATAGTCTTTGATCAGCTCTAACCATCTTTGTTGGTGCATGTTCAACTCTTTCTATGTGAATATATACTTGAGGCATTTGTGGTCCATATATATTTCACACTTCTCCCCAAAGAGATAATGCCGCCAAATTTTCAAAGCAAAGATCATTGTATCCAACTTGAGGTCATGTGTTGGATAGTTTTATTCATGAAATTTCAATTGCCTTGAAGCATAGGCAATGAATTTTTCATTTTTCATCAACATGCATCTCAGTCCCTTCTTTGAAGCATCACTGAATACAACAAAAAGTTCTCCACTTGTGGGTACAGTGAGCATGGGTGTAGTGATAAGCCTCCTTTTCAACTCCTTGACGCTTTCTCCACATTCATCACTCCAAGAAAACTTTACTCCCTTCCGAGTTATCTTAGTAAGAGGGTTGGAAAATCATGAGAAATTTTTCACAAATCATCGATAATATCTAGCTAACACGAAGAAGCTATGGATATCTGTTACCGATGTTGTCCTCGACCATCCCTTAATTGCATATTCTTTGGAGGGATCCACAGATATCCCATTACATGTGATGATATGGCCCAAGAATGAGAACTCCTTTAACAAGAACTCACACTTGATGTACTTTTCATAGACCTTCTCCTTCCACAAGGTCTCTAGTACAGTTCTAAGATGCTCCTCATGATCCTACTTGGTTTTGGAGTATATTAGAATATAATCTATAAAGACTACTATATATTTGTCGAGGTGATTTCTAAAGACTCTATTCATCAATTCCATGAAGATTACTGGAGCATTAGTGAGTCCGAAAGGCATTACTATGAATTCATAGTGCCTGTATCTTGTACGAAAAGCAATCTTGGGGATATCTTCCTTATTAACCCTTACTTGATAATATCCCAACCGCAAACCCACCTTGGAGAAGTATTGTGATCCACGTAGCTGATTGAACAAGTCATCAATTCATAGAAAAGGATACCTGTTCTTTATCGTGATCTTGTTGAGATCACGATAATCAATGCAAAGGCACATTGACCCATCCTTCTTCTTGACGAAGAGGACTGGTGCACCCCATGGTGAAGCACTTGGGCGTATAAACCCTTTAACCAGATTCTCTGGTAGTTGTTTCTTGAGCTCCTCAAGCTCTACAACAACCATTCTATATGAAGTCTTGGATATTGGTAATGCCCCAGGTATAAGATCAATTGAGAATTCAAAATCTCTTCTAGGAGGAAGACCAGACAATTCCTCAAGAAATACTTCAGTGAATTCCCTCACAATTGGCGTGTCTTCAAGGATGGTTTCTTACTTGGACTCAAAATCTCAGCCAGATACACATGCTGATAGGGCAGTAATATCCATGCTTGAGATGATGGGGCTAAAGAAGATTCATCTTCCACCTTGCACTTGTATGGAATCAGGGGTCGATTATCCACATGGAGAGTGATTTCCCTCTCATGGAAATTTATTTTGGATCTATATAAGGAAAGCCAATCCATTCTAAGAATTGCATCAAATTCCACCATAGGGAGTATGATGAGGTTCTCCCGGAATTTCAATCCACAGATTATTACAGGGGAGGAGTTATATTCATGGGATGCAATAATTTCCCTGTTTTCCATACTCACCGATATCTTCACTTCCAAGATTTGGGGTGGTGTTGGGATTGTTTTACTAAACTTTCCAGATATAAAATAATGCGTAGAACCTGAATCAAAAAGTGTGTTCGCTATTCTTGAATTAATAACTAGCGTACCTATCACCACTTCATTGTCAGGGTTCACTTCGGCTGTAGTGAGGGAAAAATATCTCCCTTACTACCTTGGAGGTTGTTGGTTGCCTAAAAACACCCTTGTATTAGGGCACTGATTTTCAATATGCCCTAGTTCTTTGCAGTTGTAACAATTAACCATGCGTTGAGGTTCAAATGGAGTGTTCCTCTCTTCTGTCACAGCCGTGGGTCTTTCTTTTCGACAGTTAACAGCTAGGTGCCCTTCTCTTCCACACCTAAAACATTTCCTCGTCCCCTCCAGGAAATTTCCAAGGTGCTTCTTTCCGCACCTTTGGAATGTGGGGTTCTAGATCTTCTTAGCACCGTTGGATTTATCCATCAAATGACCAACATTGAATTCCACCTTAAGCTTTTTATCCCCATGATACCCTTGAGATTATCCAATCTCCATTTAAACCTTGAGGTAATATCAGAAAATTTCCTCATAGTTGTCAAAGTCACGGATCGCCAACGCTTTCCGCAGGCTAGGTTTCATCCCACCAAAGAAGTGGTCAACCTTGCATTCGGGGGTAACGATAAAACCAGAAGCATATCGTGAAAGACTTGTGAAGTTTTCCTCGTACTCTTCGACAGATTTTTTGTATTTTTTCTTGAGGGCAAGGAAGTACCTTTCCATCTTAAGCCAGAGGGTGCGCGGAAAATATTTTTCAAAAAACATCTTCTGGAAATCCTTCTATTCTGATGCCTTGATCTCCTCCTCAAGCTTTGTATTTTTGATCAATGTCCACCATTGATCAGCTTCACCCTTCATATGAAAAGCAGCCAGGAGAACCTTCTCTTGTTGAGAACATTGAAGGATAGAGAAGATCTTTTCAATGGAGTTGATCCATTGTTCAGTGATCTAAGGATCAGATGATCCATTAAAAATAGGAGGCCTTTGTCTCATTAAGCTCATGATAGCGACTTGTTATTTCTTAGGGGGGGTGAACATTCCTCTTGACCCATGTTTCTATTCAAATATTGAGTTATCTGAGAGAGAATCATGACAAAGTTTACGATTCCCACTCCCATTTGATTAGGCATCTCATTAGTATAGTCATCACATTGATCTTCACATCAGTTGTTAGCCCGAGTCCTCCTATTACCGGCCATTGGCTGGAATAAAAGGAAAGTTAGGGGTAATAGATAAAGGGTAATACAAGGACAAAACTGATGACTTATAAATAACTTTTATTTCCTTAACATGTGAATCTATTGTCTTCAGTCTATATTATTCATGATCTACTTTCTAACATATATTCTTAGGGAATTTTTTTGTCCCTTAATAATGGTTCATACTAAGCTTGTGAATTTACCAAATAATATCCCCCGGGAGTGTCGTAAAAAAGAGTGCAGCAAGACCCATTGTCATGAACCAGTTTCCTTTCGAGTCTAGCTCAAAGCAGTGATTTTGGGTTTTACCCCTAGGATACATCTGTGCCAGAGCCACCTCTACCTACTCGTATCCAGACGAGGATGTATTTTCTGGATAAACCACTTACTAAATACTCACAAAAAATTAGGGATGTTTTTATTATACTTAGTATTGTCTCTATGTCTTTACTAGGGTTTTCTAATCCTAATCCCAAAAATAACTAAACCTATCCTCTAATACCAACTATGGAAACCCTTCTTTTTATTACACAATTAAACATAATTTATTACATAAACTTCACTAGATAAAATATAGAAGAACAAGATTTCTAGTGTTTTTGAGGATTAGGATCATTACATAAAAACTTAAAACATGAAATACAATATCTTTATTGAAAACTTCCTTTACATGACCACTACATTCCCTCATACATAGCATTGCATGGGATAACTGGAGGACATGCATAAGAAAAGGGTGAGCTATAAAGCCCAGTAAGGGAATAATAATGGAATAAAACGAGGAATACAAAACATGTTAGACAATAGGCATATCAATAGAGCATAATAAAAGCATAAACATAAAGGAATGATAAATCACGATAATCATAACATGGAAATGTGGCAAAAACACTTAACATGGAATTAGCATGAGCCAAGGCTCATTGCACATGGAGAATGAGTAAGCCCTAATTGCACATGAAGAATGAGTAAAACCATGTTGAACTTGAATTAGAATGAGTCAACACCCATTGAACAAAATTTATCATGATACTATACTTTACCCAATGCATTGGATCGCTATCAGGGCGCACCCTTCTTAAACATTTCAATTCATACATAAGTGTGCCACATGGATCATAAAACATTGATTCATTCAACATAATCATTTATTCCATGATAAATGATTATGGAATACATACATGAAACTCTTTAAACAATAAGTAAATGTGCATAAAGGTTAATACCCTTGATTGAGAAATGGTCATGGTATTCACTACACAATGACTTTGGCTTGGAAAAGCGCAGTGGAATTTCGGCAGTATAACAGCGTGACATAAGAACTCATAAAAATGGTTGATGAGAGAGAAAGGGGTGTATCATAATATTTACATGACATGGAATATAAGGGGGTCATATATATACATGTCCCAACAAATTTAATAGAATTTAGATTCATGATACAAAATAATTTCTTGAATGCAATTGAGGAGATAGAAATTCCTTTCTGAATTTCGGCATAGTAATGGGTGTACATGGGAGGAATTTAATGAGAGAGAAAGGGGTCTACCATCATTCAGACAAAAATATGAAAGTATGGGTGAAGTGATAAACCATACCCCAACATTTATAATTGAAATTAAAAGGGAATAACAATTTAGAGAATATTGGACAAAAATAACAAAGGAAGAAAAACCCTTACTTGGAAACGTGCTTCCAAAGTCTTGAGAGAGTCTTGAGAGAGGCTTCTTGGGAGCTTAGGGAAACATGGGAGGATTTTAGAGAGAGGAGGGAAGAGGTTGGACGAACTCCAATATCTTTGAGTGAGGAGGAAGTGGGAGCTTGCGTGGGTTTATATAAGAAAGGTGAGGGAATTCTTTATTATTTAGGTTTGGGACCCTGACATTAAACTAATTCAAACCACAAACCAGCCCATTGTTTTTGCCCATGTTTTTTTGAAAAGGGAAGTGTAAAAAAATATTTTATAATTCCAAAGTCATAACATCTTAAAGTAATGGGGTTCTTTATGTGTAGGTGAGTCACACTCCCACGGAAAACAATTTAAAAATACAAAATGTTTAATAAGTCTTGAAGGGTCTACCAAAGCTTTGTAAAATAAATAAAACAAACCCAAAATAACATTATTTCAATGTTAAAACATATATTTTCCTAAAATGAGGTTTATAGTATTTTATTACATCACTATTGGGTCATTATGATGTCACAAAACACATTATATATTTAAACGGTATTTAATTTTTACCCTAAAATTTGACTGTCTCAAAAAATTATAAAAAATTCACTGTTGGATAATTTCAACATAATGATTCAAGAAATAATATTAATTTTATCTAAATAATTTTATAAATATTTCAATTTTTACTTTTAAAATAAAAACATACTTTTATCGAAAATTCATGGGTTTTGACAAAAATGGCTTTCAAACCTTAATAAAATTTACAATTGCATTCATAAAATTATACGATCATTTATATTTAATAAAAATTAATTTAATAATAATAATAATATTTTATTAAAATATTATTTAATTCAAAATTCCATTAATTCATCAAAATAGCTTTCTTAGTTGAACACTAGCTAAAAATACTATTTGTGCTTTAAAAACTATTTACAAGGTAACAATAATAAAATTAAAGTATATTCATTATTATAAACAAAAATAATGTACATAACCATAGTACTAGGTATTTTTTATGTAACCCCTTAAAACAACCACATAAGACCTAAGGTTAAGGTGCGCGATGGTGACAGACTCTTTGGGTGGCTCGGATAACATTGCACGCGTGGTGATCTCTATCAACTTCCACTTCTCTCGTAGACAATTCTGTTTGAGCTTGACATGATGAAGCTCGACTTGGTAATGGTCAAGAGAGAATCCCAATGAATCCACCTCTTTCCAGAGCTTTGATAAATGGGATTCGTATGGAGCAATTCTACTAGATGAGGTCATCGCTTCCTTTGTCTGATTAAATTTGGATTTGTTTAAACCCTAAATTTATACTAATAATGTGATCACTATTAAATATCTATATTAGCAACGGTCACAATTATTAACATAAAACCAAAGAAGTTGACATTTTATATAAACATTTTACATAAAGAGACATTTAATTAGATCATGAGGGATTTCCATTAATGAAAGTTTGGGTCGTTACACAGAGCATATTCGAGATTCATGCCTAGAGAGAGGAGGTTCCTACCTCGGAGGAACATCCTATAGGAGCTACTATTGTCGAGGAGCCATGATGATGGTAACGTATACAATTTCGTGCTACATGTGAGGCCTCACCTATTCTATATACAGAGGTTGGACCTCTAGTGGTCCAACCTCATTCGATTGAGGATGTGCCTTAGGTCGCATGGGATCCGTCTTTCTTGAATGGATATCTGTAGTTATCTCTAGCTTGGGGTCTATATCCATCACAACCTTGAGGTACAGATCCATCACAGCCTTGGTGTCCAGATCCATCGTAACATTGGGTTATATCTCCATCGAAGGCTTGGTTCCCCATTGTGATTATGGCATGTCCTTCTACCACCCTAATGTGAGAAGGATCATATGCATAGTAATACATGTATTTGATAGCTTCTCCCACTAACACATAGGTGGAGGATGTGACAGTCCACATTCTAGTGCCTGTGGATCAGACCTTTCTAGGTCATCAAAATCTACAGTGAACTCGAAGTGGGCGTCCTATTCGCAGACCACCATGTGGGACAAAATCTCCTCCCCATAGACATATACATTGATTGTACTTGTTCATTTATATGTTTTTTGTCTATTGAAATGAATATACTATTATTAATACCATCCCTTATTATATTATTATCTATCGTTTCAGTTTTCATTAATATTTTAGGCACATTTTATATTTTAGAGCTTTCAAAGTCAACTACTTGAAACATCAGAATAATTATTAAATTTCTAGTATCTAACTTTAAAAGATTGTAAAATTTAAAGTATAAAAACAATTTAAATAAAATTTAAAAGATATCCTAAACAACAAAAAAAGTTTTTTAAAATAAAAATAGTTTCACAAATAAAATATATAAATAAAGATGAAAGGAATGTAAGAAAATTTACTCAGAAGTGAGAGTGAATAGAAGAAATATTGAGGAGGATTCAAAGGCACCTACATGAATTTGAAATCTTATAAAATATAAATTATAAGACCCATATAAATGAAAATCAAAACCTAGATTAAAAATATAAGAAATATTCAAAAATAAATTATTCGTCTTACAGTTTATATTTTATAGGCTTTCATAGTCACATACTTAAAACATTTTTATATTCCAATTTGATAGCTTTGAAATCTTATAAATAATTTTTCGTCAACATTTTTGTGAAATTAATTTTATTTTTTAAAATTTCTTATATTTTTAATCCATGTTTTATTTTTCATTTATATTGGTCTTATAGTTTATATTTTATTGGCTAGCAAAGTCACGTACTTGAAATATTTTTAAGTTTCAAGTTGGTGGATTTGAAAGCTTATAAATTATCTTTAATCAAAATTTTTTATGAAATTATTTTTATTTTTGACTATTTCTTATATGTTTAATCAATTTTTTAATTTTCATTTATATTATTATTATAGTTTATATTTTATAGGATTTTTAAGTCACATGCTTGAAACATTTTTAAGTTCCAATTTGGTGGTTTTAAAAGCTTTTAAGTTATTTTTCATCAAACTTTTATATGAAATTATTTTTATTTTTTAATATTTATTATATGTTTAATCCATTTTTTAGTTTTCATTTATATTGGTCTTATAGTTTATATTTTATAGGCTATAAAATTCACGTACTTGTAGCATTTTTAATTTTCAAGTTGGTGGATTTGAAAGCATATAAATTATTTTTCGTCAACACTTTTTACAAAATTATTGTTTATTTTAAACTATTTATTATATGTTTAATCCATGATTTAATTTTAATTTATATTGGGCTTATAGTTTATATTTTATAGGATTTCAAATTCACACACTTGAAACATTTTTATGTTTCAAGTTGGTGGTTTTGAAAGCTTATAAATTATTTTTCATTAACATTTTTTATGAAATTATTTTTATTTTTAACTATTTATTATATATTTAATCCATGTTTTATTTTTCATTTATATTGGTCTTATATTTTTTATTTTATAGGATTTCAAAATCACATACATGAAACATTTTTATGTTTCAATTTGGTGGTTTTGAAAGATTATAAATTATTTTTCATCAACATATTTTACGAAATTATTTTTATTTTAGACCATTTCCTATATATTTAATAAAATTTTTAATTTTTATTTATATTGGTCATATAGTATTTATTTTATTGGGTAGAAAAGTCATGTACTTGATTAAGAGAAAAAATTATGCTAAAAAATTTGATTTATTTATATATATATACACAAACAAAACAAATTAAAAATAAAAAATTTTAAATTTTAAATATATACAAAAAAAAATATTTAAAATAGAAAAATATTGTCTTAGTAGAAAGGCGGCAGCGGTGATTCCACCTTTTAGGCACATTTTTTTAAAAAAATTTAACCTACACATTCAAAAAAAACCAGAAATCATATTTAAAAAGAAACTCGCAACCAGGGTGTAGTGGTGGAGTTTTTGGGCTTCCAAAATAGTGAGGAAGTCATCCACATGTCTGTTGATAGAGGCGCATCGACAAAAGTCAAAGAGATTAGGGTTGATTTTGTCGGTGTAGGCGAGGTCAAAAAGGATGACGTGGTAGGTGGGGAGGAAGTAGTGGAGGATGCACTGCCATCCCGACTGCTCCGTGCTAAAACTGTGAGTGAGAATGACTACCATCTCACTGGTGCTGACCACCCAAATGTTGAAGGCGCTTAGTAGGAAGTTGTTCATTTTACTGGTGTGAAATAAGGATGGTGGTGGGTGGCAAGCGATGGTGGTAACGGAGACCGCTCGGGGATCAGGTCCCTATATCCAAGTAATTGAAGGATATGGGGATCATAATGGTGAATATTTTATACAAAAAGAAAAGAAAAAGGAAAAAAATCACATATCGATGATGATGACATGATCGAGTTTTATTTTATGACTCCTACCAGGTTTTATTTATGGAATTATTTAGATGTACATTAAAAAAATGGTAAGGTTTATTTGACCCCTCATATTTGTACAGTATAAAAATTCTAAACAAATCACTTTGGGGTCCCCATTCAATGCACTTATCCCTCTCTCGTCTCCCAGAGTAATTTTTTTGGGTTTTATAAAAAAATCGGGAAAGGGGATTAGGGTTCCCATATTTTTAAAAATGGGTCTGGGATGCGTGAATGGCATTCACACATCCTTCGCCATGGAAGGATGCATGAATGTCGTTCACACATCCGAGACGCGATAGGGATGCGTGAACCCTGTTCATGCATCCTTCGCAGACCAACTGAAGGATGTGTGAACGGGGTTCACGCCTCCCACTGAGAAAGTTTATAAAAGGAGAGGTCCCCCCCCCTCAAAAACCAATGTTCTCCTCTGGATTTTGTTGCGAAGCCCTGGATAAATTCCTTCTCAACAAATATTTGCTGCTTTTATATAGGTAAAATTTCTATTTAACATTTTAATTGTTATAATTATGTTTATTTATTTCATTTTTATGTTTAATTGTCTGTATGATTTATTTATTTCATATGTTATGCATGATGTGTAATGTTTTGTATGATTAAATTTTCTAGATTTTTAATGTTTGTATGATTTAATTTTTTGAATGTATGTTTTCTGAATATTGAATTTTTTATGTTATGTCTAAAATGTTGAATGTTTAGGAAATGTAATTTATGTTAGAGAAGTTTATTTTAATGAATGGTTTTGATGTAAGTATAAATTATATTACTTTTATTTACTAGTAATAATATTTTTAATCAATAAAGTAGAAAATATAATTACTAATATTTTGAAAAGTAGAAGAATGGCCAAAAAATATTACAATTTCATAAAATTTAAAATAAAAAAGTGTTTATTATGTAAATCTCAATTTTATTAGTTATAATAAAATGTATTAAATGTTATTAATAATTATATATATATACACACATGAAGTTAAATTTTTGGAAAAAAGGTGTAGTATTTAATATACATTTAATTTAGTAATAGATAAAGTTATATAATATGGATAATATAATAATTATACCAAAAAACATGGTATGAGTGATGACTGATCTTGAGATGACTGACCATGCATAATTGAAATTGCATGTTTTATTTTGTGTATATGGTTATTCAATTTGTAATAATTGTATTTTTTCCGCATTGATGACCTGTGAGTCATCTCTAAGTAAGTCTAAGGACATGGGTGTCTGATTAAAAAAATTTATGTATTTCATACCCCTATACCCCCTCACATGCATGTGAGTAAATTTGTAATTAAAAGAAAAACGTCCCTGAAGAGGTGTTCCCGAACAGGCTTCCCCGAAGAGGTGTCCACGAAGAGGCATTCGAGAACTCGTTCGAGATGAGGCGTTTCTGTTTGACAGGAGATTGGCGGTTTCTGAAATATTTGATAATAGAGACAGGAGTCCACCCATAGGTTGTGGTTAGTTTATTAGATAATGATAAACTAATCGTAAGTCTCAAGATCAAGTCATGATTATAAATTCATAAGTAATTAAACTTTATGAAACATTATATTAAATTTTCTTTTGTGATAATATCACAATCACTATTCCTTAATAGTGATAAATCAATACATAAAAAAGTCTCAAGATAATAAATTATTCAAAACCAAATTAAACAATTTAAAATTTTAATGTAGTATATAATATTTTTTAAATTAGTTTTTATAGGTAATTATGTCTACGCAAATATATTGCAACAGTGAGGTAATTTATACTGGGTAGGGTTTTACCTACAGTGTGTCACCTACCAGAGTGGTAAATCTCCATGGTTGTATGACATTGGAGGCAGTTCATAAAAAGATTCATAGTCAGTTAAAACTGAGGGCTGAACAAGCAATCACTTCAATTAGATACCAACAACTTCAATATCCTGAGCGTTTGTGGCACAATGAGTACCCTAGATTCGATGATGAGGATTAGATGGAGGCTTCTCTGTTATTCAGGAAATAGTGTATTAATGGTTTGATGGAATTATTTGTTGTCATTTCTGATATTGATGTGGTGCGATCGATTACTATATAACCATGCTTTGTGAGATCTATAGAAGCTGGTCCTTCACAATAGTCTTATTCATTGGCTCCTCCTCACATGAATCCTGTGGAAGAATGTTATGAAGAAGATGATCAAAATTTGGAAGGAAATGTTTATGACATCCCTTTGTGTGCTGATATAGTGCATGAATGTTTATCTAAGGAAGAAGAATCTGGGGAGTCATCGGGAGATGATGTGGTTGGGAATGAACCTTTTGAGGTTCCTTTGAGAGATAGACATCCACTACATCCACCAATTAGTGGTAATCAGCCTTCAGTTTTGAGTTCCTTAGTTGAAGGAATGTCTCGTGAACAACATTTTGATTGGGATGTCATTACACTAGCTTCTGAATTCCCTGGCATTATGGGGAATATGTCTGCATCAAATGATAGTGCCATATATGTTGGGCAGGAGTTTGAAAGTAAACTGGCCATGAAAAATGCGATAAAGCAATACCACATTGAGAAACATTTCACATTTGTGGTTGATGAGTCAAAGAAGACAAAATATCTCATTCTTTGTGAAAAATATGGTTCAGAATGTTAATTCTGATTAAGAGCAATATTCGATAAATATTATGGATGTTGGAAGATAACCAAATTAGAAGGCCCACACACTTGTCTGCATCCCAGCTTGGAGCAAGATCACTCTTCCCTTGATGCAGAGTTTATATCTACTGTTATTTGTGAGATGATACGAACATGTCAGGATGTTCCTATTACCCTTGTTCAGGAAAGAATTCAACAGTTGTATAACTATAAGATATTATACAACAAAGCATGGAATGCAAAACAGAAAGCCATCGTAAAAGTGTATGGTGATTGGGATGAGTCTTATGCGATGTTGACACAAATTATGGAATTATTGTCTCTCAATAATCAGATTGTTTATCATTTGGACAGTGTTGAGTATGTATCCCAGAATCATTGAGTTGATCGGTCAAAGGTGAAGTTCAATAGGATTTTTGGGAATTCAGACCGTGCATTGCTGCCTTTCCTTATTGTAAACAATTTATTCAGGTAGATGGTACATTCATTTTTGGAAAGTATACAGGTTTTCTACTCATTTCTGCCACACAATATGGTAATCACACTCCTCTGCCACTTTCTTTTTCTATTGTTGAAAAAGAAAATTTTGAATGCTGGAGATGGTTTTTGGAATGTGTACGTGTTCATGTCATGAAAAAACAAGGTGTGTGTCTGATATTTGATTGTCATCGAGTGATTATAGAGGCTTTGAGTAGTGATGGGGTTTCTTGGACTGAGCCAAATGCTTATCATCATTATTGCGTTAGACATATTGCAAGTAATGTGCATAATAATTTTAGAGATGAGGCTATAAATAAGGAGATCCTCAAGTTGGGTATGGTTTTCTAAACTTGCTTTTTTTAACAAAATTTAATATCAATTTTAATACATTATTATCTTATGGTTTCAGCATATGAACCCCAACAAAAAAGTTTTGATCAACATCTTGAAGAGATTCGAACTGTTAATGAGGAGGTATATGAATATATGATGCAAATTTCAATTAGAAAATGGTCATTAGCATACGATGGTGGCATGAGATATGGACATATGACCATTAATATAGTGGAGTGCATAAATGGGGTCCTCAAGGGTCTGCGCAAACTCCCAATCACAGGGTTAGTGCAAGATACATTTTTTAGATGTGTTCACAACATTGTTGTCCGGTCCCAAAAGTCCTACAAAAGGAAGGAAAATGGAATGATTTTTACTCAGCATTTCCAAAGTAATATTGACCGGATATAGAATGAGGCTTCAATATAGAATTTTATATCCTTTGATAGGGAAAAGAGGATCTTTCAGGTAAGAAAATGCTACGACCAGGGTACATGCACTACTTGTAGAGTGTTTGTCGTGATGTTGGACAACATGTACTGTGATTGCAACAACTTTTAGGCATTTATATATCCATGTGTATATGTTATCACATCTTGTGATTCGGTAAATATATCATGGGAGCCATATGTTGACCTGGTGTATCACATGAACACTTTGGTTAACTATTATAGTGCTGCTTGGATGCCTGTTGGTGACTTCCATTCTATCACATTTCCTGCTGATCAACTGACCATCATACCTGATATTTCTAGATTTTCATAAGATGGTTTTGGTTTCATTTATGATTTTTTCAATGTCTGTCATTTTAAAAATTATTGGCTTCATGCTACCAGGTTGTAGCCCTGAGGAAGAACGAAGTCAAATCGCATCAGAAATGAGATGGATTGGCCTCAGCAATGAGGAGGGAGAATACAATACATTATTTGTCACACAGAAGGACATACTCATAAGAGATGTCCCCAAGTGGTAGGGCAGAGTTCCACATATCATCATCCATGATCGAGTCTGTGTGCTGTATCATTAATATGTATATGTTGATTTGTATGTGAATGTTTCATTATTGAATCCTTTTATTTATGACCTGCTCCATTTTTGAAATTTTTGAATTTTGGTTTGTCTCATTTTTGGATTTTATCATAAATAATTTTATGATACTAAAAATATTAAAAAAATAAACACCAAACAAAAATGAATATATCATGCTTCCACATCTTCAATGTAGGTTTATCATCACTATTAATTTATTTTCTACCTTATTTTTCTTGTTGTAGATTTTTTTAAATAAAAGTTTTCAATTTTTATTCAATTCACTATTTAAAAGTAATGATGATATCATGTGTGCAGATGGAAGGTTCTCCATTACTTACATATTAGGCTACTCTTGTATCGCGGCTGCTTTTTGAGGGACTTCCTGTGCCTCCCTTGAGTGTACGTAGATCTGACCATTTCCATCATACTGCACCACCTCCCGCTATCGCCCCCCATCTTTGTCGAGCTGGATTCTATGGAGTTGCGATGTGCGACTTCACATTTCTTGATCATCAGCTCATTGCCGCACTTGTAGAGAGATGGAGGCCAGAGTCACAAAATTTCCTTTTCAGTGAGGGGGAGATGACTATTACATTACAGGATGTGGCCATTATGTTGGGCCTCCCTATTGACAGACATTCTCTGACAGGTCGAGTTCCATCATATTTTCCTGAGCTTGTTCATAGACTACTGGGCATAGAGGTCCAGGATGATGGAAGGACCATCGTCCGTGGTAGATTGCAGATGTCTTGGTTAGAGTATCACTTCACACATTTACCAGATGATTATGATGACGTCATTGTGCTGTGATTTTCATGTGCATATATTTTGAGGCTGATAGGTGGCACACTTTTTGTTGACCACTCTACTAATTTTGTGCACCTGATGTATTTATCCTTTTTGTAGGATTTGGACCAGGAAGGCCGGTATAGCTGGGGGTCTGCCTGCCTAGCATATACATACAGGCCCCTATGCAGTGCATGTCACATCAATAAGATGCAAATCACAGGATGCATGGTTCTTCTACAAATGTGGGTATGGGAGCACATCATTCATTCAGCTCCACATGCCTGTGCACCATTACCTGTTGATATTGTAGTAGATGCTCCACGTGTACGTTGGTATGTTATTAATTCCTTCTAATATCTAAGTTAATTGTATAAGATTCTATTATTAAATGTAAAAATAAAAATTGTATATACAGGTGGAGTTAGGCGTATCGACATTCAAATTCTCCCAAACATGATGTTCACGCTTACAGACTTATGTTAGACAGCATTTGACCATCCGATGTAAGTGATTATTATTTATATTGTTAAATATTTACTCTTCAATGTATATCTATTCATTTATTAATTGATTATTCATTTTTTTCTTTCAGATTACATGGATTCCATATACAGATTCTATCCTTCAGAGTCTGCCACTGTATTGTACAACTATGCTTTCTATTTGATCCAACATGGTTTCACTGATTCATTTTCATATAGTCGAGTGGAATCAGACAGATAGGGTTATGAGGTAGTTTGGATTCCTTCAGCTAGTTCCTGACCTACCCAGTCAGTTGGATTCATTGCATTCCCAGATGATGTCAGGGAAGAGGGATTTTGATTGGAGGAGCTACCATGCCAGATATGTTGTGTTATGGGATAGACGACGGGAGTCCCATTTGTGAGGGGCAGGGACAGTACATTTTCATTTGACGGATTAGATGGATTATTCAGGCTGGTACATCAGGTCCCCAGTCATATTTCTAACACGACACAGATGGGGATTTCATGAGTTGGTATGCATTCTTCCTTTCACTGTTCAACAGATTTTTTATTAATATTAGTTAACAACAGAATTTGTTTTCGCAGGATGCTCGTATTTTTCATTTAATTCATATGTATGATCCAGTGGAGAGAGCTTCCTTTGACCCGAAATATTTTTACACCCTTGTGGCACAACTGATTCCGTTGATGGATGAGATCTATCATGGTATTTTCTTTGATCCACCACCTGGTGCGGAGGAATCAGAGCCTGCTGAGCTCACATAGATGTACCTGGGGGTGACAACCCCATTATTGATGTTGTTGTTCCATAGGATGAGGGTGTCCAGATTGCTCGACCACATGCTATTATTCCACTGGAGGAGGGTGTTCAACATGATCAGTCAGATGCTCCTCTAGCTTCTCAGGAACAACCACAAGTACTTACAGACGATGACTGGATTGATATCAATGCTTTACTATAGTCATCTACAACAGGGAATCCATCTAATTCCTATGTTGGTGAGAGTTCCAGCAAGCTTCCATTATCCTTAGATGTGTTCTAGGGTACATGCAGTGAGAATGTACATCCACCACCTATCACACATGAGGATGTGGAGGTGGCTGTCGATGAGGATGCGTAGCATACGCCAGAGCCCAGACATAGACAGACATAGTGTGGGCACATCAAGTATACGCCTGGCTATAAGACAGAGGATCATCCACGCCAGAGGTGTAGACTAGGTTGATATTTGATTTATGATACATTTTGTATGTGTCTTACTGTTATCATTTATAGACTTCTATTAATTTTTTAATAAGTGTCTTACTGTTATCATATTATCTACCAATATATATATATGTATGTATAACAAATAATATGATTAAATTAATTAATAAATATTAATCATATTAATTATTTTGAAATCAAATAGATTCTGGATGAAAAGATGCGTTAACTTGAAGAAATCTTGAAAAATATTATTGATCTCAATGATTTAAAATTAGATGTATAATCCTAGAATATCATGGAACATGATTATTTGTTTACAAAAATTAAATTGCATGAAGAATAATTTGAATGAATAATGGATATTTGTGAAGAGTAGATGATTATGATTAAAGATCAGAATAACTACAATATGAATTAGAAGTTCATTTGGCCAATTTTGAGAAGATACATATTCAGACTTTATAAAAGGAAACAATTTCTACTGGTACACAATCTTCACTAGAGGATTTTACTATTAAAATACCTCTATCATGTAATAAAATTATGGATATTATGAAAAATATTGAATTCATATTCTTCCAAAATAAGAAACAACCCTTAAAATCTTTAGATAACTCACTACTCTCTCACAATTTGAGAACTCATTTCTCTCTCAACTAAAGTGTACTCGTAGTTCCATTATAATAATCTTCAGATATACATGATCAACATTTTCTACACCATAATAATGGTTTCATGAAGCTCATATTTAATCCAAATGATTAATTACTCTTTACACAAAAAAATATAAACAATTTTATTGAAGTCTACATAACCGTCCTTTTACACAAATGTTGTTCTCATAAAATGTGTTCACCCAAGTCTTGTTCACTTAATTTAATCACCTTTATATATGTAATTGGTATTCACATTAATTTTTTATTTAATTGTATATAGAATATGAAAATTGAGAACATGAATCCCCTATAGTCATATTATTATTAATCCCCCCCAAAGTTAATTTTTTTATTAGAAAACACTTTTATGGAAAAAAGTGAGAAACTGTATCTTCAACAAGGGACAATACTATAGCAGATATCGACATTATTGAAAACCAGCTTAAAACTACTAGAAGCAATCTCCTGAAATAATTTCCAAGACAATCTTGATACCTTTATATCCGGTTTGGTTTTGAAGGTCTCTTCGAATGGAGAAGCCAGATTTTCCCACGCTTGCAAGAACTCTGCCACTGATATCTTCTTCTCATTGAATCATCTGGTCATAATTAAATGTTTTTTATCAATCCAATCCCCCAACACCCTTTCTACCTCAACTTGAATTGGTCTCCCATTCATCCTTTCCACGTCATCTTTAGAATCATGAATGATCAAAACCTTATCCAGTATCTATTCCTCAGAGTGCATAAGAAGGTCCCATCATTTCTCTATACTCACAGCATCTGCAACCTATTGCGGATCCACCGAGATTGTCAAAGGAGATTGAACAATTTCAGCCTCCTAACCTGATAGTCCCTGTTGTCCCTCCTTGAAGGAAAGATAAACCTTCAAGGGAACCACCTCCTTCGTTTGCCGATGCACCTCCCCTTGATGGCCCCCCACCATCCTGACATCAGCTCCTTGAGGATCTTCCAATGTTATAGAGAAACCTTCTTCCATAAAGGACTTTTTGGCTTGCTCACGGGACTCGGTGTCTCCCAACAACTGGACCTCCTTATCTTCAACTATCTGGGACTCATGAAACTTGGGAATTCGATATTTTTTATTTGATCGAGTCTCCATCGGCTTTGAAATATAGGAATAGTCTTTACGTCCCTTTGATTTCGGCTTCCCGGAAACAATGCATTTCCCCGGGTCCCTGTTCTCTTAGTTCCCTTTCTTCTTTCTTAGATTGTGCACGACTGAACAATCCCCACCTAAAACATTCTCATCCCCGAGTTGTCCATACCCATCAGATTCAGTTCCAGATGGACAAATAGAGTTTCCATCACTCCCTCAATCATTACTCAAGCTGTCAAAATGGTTGCTCAAATTGAGACCTTCCAAGGCCTTCCTCATTTCCTGTCCAGTAACCGCCTGCATACTTACACCAAGTGGTGTCTGTTCCTTCTTCTGGGCATCCAGAGACTTATTCTTTCCAGACAAAGGGTTCACTCTCTCCGGGATATTACTACTCCCTTCTCGCACAACCATGGCATAGGTGTAAGGATTAGAGGCCACATTATCCTTAGAATTTGGAACATCAACACCGGGAGACTCCACCAGAGCTTGGGGATCGACCTTGTCTTTATCTGAATTAGCTACAGTCATTGCACAAGTTATTTCATCCCCTGGTATTGAAGAGTCCCTAAGAGGACTCGCCAGATCTCTTTTTAGCCTGTTGAAAATTCCAGCAACACTTGGTTCATGAGGTACAACCCTCTCTGGTTTTTTCTTCTCTAACCCTCCCAAACCCAACTTTCCATCTTCCTTGCCTATGACTTGACCCGGTACTTCACATTCATCACCAGATCCTTCACCAAATAGAACCAGACGCATGCCATCATCCCCAGACGCCTGCACCTCCAAAACTGCTCCCTGATACCCTGGCCTTCGCCTATAGCACGTTGAGACATGTCCTAACTTTTTGCATGAGAGGCAGTAATCACACCAAGACTCAAAGAAAACACACTGCTTATATCTGAATTCTTCACCCACGAAAATCCAAAAGGACTCAACTGGAGCCTTCGATACATCCACTTCCACACACACCCTCGGAGAAATTGGATGGCACATAGCCCTAGTTCTACTATCAGTACAGAGAAATCACCCTACCAGATTACCAAACATACGAATAATTGAGGGATTTTAAAAAGGGAGAGGGAGTCCCAGAAATCTAACCCAAATCGCCACCGTGGAAGAGTCGTGTTTCATGTGATGGTCATATGACCACTTGAAGAGGAAAAAGCGGGCGCCATCACAGGTTCAGGGAGCGGTCGAACAGGCATGAACCATGTCTTCTTCGGAGGTGAACTCTATCATAACATGTCTGGAGTCGAGGAGACCAACCGTAGCCCGCTCCTGCAAACCCCATGATTCAAAGATGCAGCGATTGAAGAAATACACCGATGGACAGTGCCTGTTGAAACGAGCTATCAGGGTGAAGTGCAGTAGAGAAGATGCCTCAGGGAATTTGGAAGTTGAGATTGGTAGAAGGGGGAGGCCTTCGAAACATTCTGTAACTTTCAGGCTAAGGTAAATCTGAGGAAAGGAGGGAAAGAAGTCAGGGTTCGAAAAGGGGACAAAGGGAGGAGCTCGGACGTCTGAGAGAGGTGACGGAGGACCCTCCCCCACCGAAGGGGGAGGGGCCGGAGTGGGCCTAATCGCCGCCGCCTAGGGCCTGGGAGCCTGCTGTGTCGCCCGAGCACAAGGTATCATCTTCTATGGTATGTAATATTATTATTAACAATGGGATTAGTGACCTGTTTATATATAAGAATCAATTCTTCATGAAACCCTTTTCACACCTGTAAACTATATCACCTTTGTTCCTAAACACCATATAATTCATCATAGGTCTTATAAAGACCTACATTATAAATAATTCCATTCAGTTTATAGTTGATCAACTTACAATACTTTCTTACTTCATTACTATTTGAGAGTATTTCACACTCTATCAACATACGAATATATAAATAAAGAGGTAAGTTTACATGGATTAAATCTTTATATTATATCTAATAGAGACACAAGGATCTCTATGATGTTTTTGGGAATTATTTAATAAGAAATGGATACAAAAATGAGATTTTAACTACTTACCACACTTATACTAATAGTAAGTATAGAAGGATCATTCATAGGTTGTAAGATCAGCTAATATATTTCTTGATCCATTTCAAGGGATATTGTGATCAACAACATTTATTAGTGGAATTCATATATAATAAAAGTTTCCAATCTAGAAAAAAAAAAGGAACCATATAAGGATATTTATAGAAATATATGTATAACTACAACATGTTGGGATGATGTGAGTGAGTGAAATATGCTAGGATTATATATTTCTCAATATATGTTAGATAATACTCAATCCATTCAAAAAAAAATATTAAGTAATAGAAATTACAATGAATATCCATGCTAGGATTCATAGTCTTACTCAAAATGTTTCTCATAAGAGCCTCTTTGGATATTATATAACTTCATCATGGATAGATCATGTTTTGGTATCCTGAAAAATAAGTATTGAAGAAGATCATCCTTGATGAAGTTATATAAGTTTTCAAATCTCGACATTCATAAGCCGAAGATAAATTCTAGTGTATTTTCTGTATTAGAACATCTTGAAAACCATTATTGGACAAATTCACCATTATAAAGATGTTTATGAGTGTTTCCATTGAGGGGAGATAAAATAAGAAATATGAAATTACTTCCATAATTAGTATATTAATTTGAATCAAACCTAATTACTATAGAATGTTCAAGAAGATCATGTTATTAAAAGAGGAATGTTTTTCTAAATCCATATTCCTTTGTTAACAAAAAAATAAAGTGAATAAGAAGAGTTTGTAATTCAATTAATCAAAGACATATGAAAAGTTCAAGTATGAATGAACTCAAAGGCCACTTATCCTTATTTTTTTCATTTGAATATTTTTGATCTATTTGTTAAAGATAGTGCATGAGTTTTAGGTTGATTATTCCATTAAAAGTTACATATCACATTTAATATCTTCATCCTAAAATAAATTTGGATTACCCTTGATGATAAGTGCATAAGTTCTTGTTTCATGTGGTATCATGATCAGTTGGTAGAGGATGACATTATTCCCCAAATCGAGCAGTGCACCAAAAATATCTTTTAATAATTATTTAATGAATATCTATTATTCATGAATATTTATTAATAATTATTAACATTATTTCAATATTTTCTATTATTTAATTGATATTTATTAATATTTCTTAATTTTTACTTTAAGTGCATTAGTTTGTAATTACTATTTATAAATATTGAGAGATATTTAAGCTCTCTGTGGGATGTGTGAACCCCATTCACACATCCCTCCTCTCAGGAGGATGTGTGAATGGGGTTGACGCATCTTCAGTGGGGCCTTGGATGCGTGAACGCCGTTCACGCATCCTTTTCCGCGGAAGGATGTGTGAATGCCATTCATGCATCCCAGACCCATTTTTAAAAATACGGGAACCCTGATCCCCTTTCCCAAATTTTTTTTATAAAACCCAAAAAAAAAAATTACTCCGTCTCCCACATCTCTCTACACTCCTAGTCAATAAATATCATTAAATTTTATTTTTTGAAATAAGATTAATATTTCATCAATAATTTTTTTTCTTCTAATTTTATACATATTATTTCTTCATTTTACAATATTTTTCTTATGTTTTTGTAGATATTTTTTAAATGGGTTTATTTTTTTAATGGATAGGGTTACAAGTATTTAAAAAATATCTATAGAGGCCCCACACTTCTCTATTCTGTTGAGAATCATGAACGTGGTTCGTGCTTCTATTTTTTTCGTCAAGGAAGCATGAACCTTATTCATGCTTCTTTTGAAATTTTTACAAGTGAGACATGAATGAGGTTCACACCTCCTACCACTCAACTAAGTGAACCAAAATCAAAACAAACTCTATAAATGTTCAAAAACTAACATTGAACAAAACAATCATCAAAGAGGTCAGAAACTAGAATCCATCCCAACATCAGCCACACCTAGAACACTAGCGTCTGCCAACCCACACATCCCAAAGCATCTTAGTACCACCGTTCTAGATCTGACTAGTAGAGGTGCAAAGGAACATGATGTCAAAGAAAGGATAAAAGTGGCCATGTGCTCTAAATGATAAACTTGATCAATGAGGAAGGAAACCAGAAACCGACACAACACGAGAAAACCGAATCATGCATGCTAGGAAGCCCATCGACCTATAGACCAAAAAACCAAAAACTGTATAGTTTCCACCACTCCAGATATGAGTTTGATAGGATTGGAAGAATAAGAGGCCAAAGCATATTATTAGGAGACGAGGGATCCAATGACAGTCATCCATAATCGAGACCACCAAATTATACTTGAAAAAAATAACCATGATAAAACCATCACTAAGAAGGTTTTCATCACCAATGTGGGTGGAAAACATATATACCTTCACCTGGGTAGTCCATGAGAATCATCCTTGCAGAATCCCACTAACAGATCACCATTGAATAAGAAGAGGCTAGAAAGGGGTGTAGGGGGAGGGGAGGGAGAAGGTAGTGAAGAGAATACCCCCCCTCTAAAGATCTACTGAGGATAAACCTAGGATGATAGGTATGGAAAGAGAGACATCGCTCATAGGTGAAAAAAAAGTCGGTATGATGAGATATATAGCAACACATGTTTGAGAAGTTTAGATTTTGGAAATCAGGTAATATAAATATATGAATACATATGTAGATATTTATTATACATTGGATATAATTATAGGTAAAGTTATATAATATGTAAAACATAATAAGTATCCCGAAAAACTTGTTAATAGTATTGTTTAGTGACTGATCTTGAGATGACCAACCAATGCATAATTAAAATTTCATGTCTTTTTTTCCTTTATGGTTATATAATTTTTAATAATTGCATTTTATTTTCCTTATTGATGACCCACGATTCATCCCTCCCTCTAAGTATGTAATGACGTATGTGTCTGCATAAAAAATGTCACTACTTAAAAGTTTGGAATTAGTGACCACCAAAAGCAGTTGCTAATGGGCTTTAGCAGCCACCAACTAGCCACCTTTTGCAGTCACATTTGGCCCGATGGTAAAGAGTATTAGCGACTACCAAAGGTAGTCGCTATAGGCCCTCCCCCAGATGACCATATTAGAGGTTGCTAGGAACATAATTAGTGGCCGCTAATGGATCCATAATATATGGACTATAACGACTTCTTATGTCATTTTCTAATACTGCACAATTAAAAAAAACAGCGACTCCCAATGGTGGTCTCTAATCTATAGGGTTTTTTCAAAAAAACCTACAGCATGAAAACGTCCAAATAACCAAAATAATAAAATATAATATAACCAAAAAAATAAAATAGACTACAGAAATCAGAAAACAACAAATGGAAAATATGTATCTTGGCCAAACCAATAATCCAAACAACTATAGGTCCCTTCCAATATTATGTGTCACTCAACCTACCAATAAGATAAAAAGAAACAAAAAAAACAAAAAAAATTAATTTTAACATTAATCATATTTGTCCATTACTCCCATTCAAACCTAGAATCATTGAAGATCTCATTTCCACACTATAGGAAATTAAAGATCAAAGCTTCTTGTATGCACGAGAATCAAAAAATAGAATGATGAAGTTTTGTTTGGAAAGAAACTCTATTATTAGAGTTTTGATCCATCCTAGTGTTGAGTGCGTATAATGGTGGTTCTCAAGTGATGCACAAAGACGAGGTCATTGTTCATGTTTTCTCATAGGAATGCACACTACTACTTCATCTTTGAAGTGATCTTGGTGTTTATGGTTCATATTGGAGGCTTGAGAAGCTTAGTTCGGGATCCATTGTTGTTGGTCACATGCTTTGCATATTCAAGCACCTAAATTTTTTCTTTGAAATTCCTGGGAAAAATAACAATATTTTTGGAGTATTTCAAATGGAAAATGATTTGTTTTTATATAAAATGGACGTATAAAAGATGTTCATTGACACAAAATTGTTGTGATCCAAAGGAAAAACTTAAAGTAAATATGAGTGTGGAAGATAAAGATGTCAGAATTCATCAGAATAATATGAGCTCATAAATAATACTTGAAATCATAGAAATGTTGATTTAGATATTATAAAAAGGGGATAGTAGATGTAAGGTGAACCAGAAGAAGTTGGAGTGTGCATGAAGATGTTTCACTCACAGATACTGAGAATGAAATAGTATGGAGGCTATCCAATGTTTAAAACTACTAGAAGAATTGTTCATGTAGAATATTTAAAATAAAATTGAAATTAATTCATGTTTTAATATATTAAAATAGCTCTAGAATAAATATTACTGCTTATAATGAGGAGAATGGAGAACACTAAAAGATGAGAAACTGGTGGTCACACATCCTCATTTATGGAAGGATAAGTCTAGGATGCTAAGTATTACAAACCAAAAACTGAGACTCAATGTATTGATTACATTAGAAACTATTTTTTGTATGTCTTTTAATTTATTTTTTCACACTTTCATGAAAGAGAAATATGAGAACAAAATAGAAGAAATTTATTAAGTTAATTTTTAGATGTCGGAATGATATAGTGAGAATCAATTACAACATCTGAGAAGATATATATTGAATATTGTACAATTCAAAAGAATGTGTCAATGTTTTAGGAATAGTGAAGCACTACATAGTGGAAATGAATTTTTAAGAATATTGAGTTGTATGAATGTACCGATATAACCCTTTTTGAATGGTGATAGAACCAACATGAGAATATTTTTTCAATGTATGAGAAGGAAAATATTAAATGTAAGAACAAAAGAAGTTATTGGATGTGATATACCATATTTAGATAACGAGTTGTAAATTTAGATTATTTTGTGGAAGCATTAATTTATTAGAATATGGGAATTCACCGGAATATGAAGTAACAGAAGAAGAAATTTTTTGAAATCATGACCATACCCAAAGTAGTTAAAAATCAATAGAGGAAGAAGATAGTATTTTCAAAAGAAAAGTTGTAGTGATGTAACATATGTAAAATATAGATGATTCTATCAGAAAGAGTTGATTAAATAACACTAGAAGATGAAATTTAAGGGAAACTAATGTAAAAACTATTCCAACCTAGAATCATATTTAACTAGTACTCTCATTCAAGACAAGAATCTTCTAAGATCTCATCCCCACACTATAGGCTCTTGAAGCTTGAAGTTTATTCCATGCATGAGGTTTAAAAAATATAATTCATGAAGTTTTGTTTGGAAAGAAACTCTCCACACTAAAATGGGAGGATAAATCAAAATGATCAACCTTAAAGAACCATGCAATTATGATTAACATGATGAGACTGATCAATTGAATATTGACCAAGCCTGGTGTTTCTAAAACTGGTATTAGGTCCAAGCCACTCCATAGGACATTGTTCTTTGAGTTGGAGAATTACCTATGTAAAATAGGGAAAATTAAAATAGAGAGAAGGTGTGGACCACACTACAATGTGTAAACTGGCATCCGAGAGTGGGTGTGCTGATATATTGTAGGTAATTTGAGAGTGGGTATATCCTGAACTTGTGAGTTCCCTTAGATATGAGATGTATGGGTAGGTTATTCAGATTATGATAGTGGGGAAACTATTCCCTCATTGGCTGAGTAAATGTTGGGAAAAAATCCCTCAAGGAATTATTGAAGCATTTTTGAGGTGATTGTGTTTGTAGAAAAAGTGGGCCTCCATGTTGTGTTTGTTGACAAAGCAGACCATGATGTATGAGTATGTCGACAAAGGGGGTTTTGATGTTGATTTTTCGGGTTCAAGGGATGCACAAAAAAATAAAGTGGCACGTAAAAAATCATGTGGGGTGTGGAAAAATTAGTGGGATGTGCGAAAAAATAAAGTGGTGCGCGAAAAACAGCGGCATGCGCGGAAAAATAGCGACGTGCACGAAAAACAGTGGCGTGCAAGAAATATTTGTGCGGTGCATGAAATATGAAGGTGGTGCATGAAATATCAGTGGGTTGCGCAAAATAGAGGGATGAAATTTTTTGCGCAAGAGGTGTTTTGAGGTTCGAAGCTCGAAAATTGGGAATGGCATTAGGTGCGTGAAATTTTGGAGCAGTGCACAAAAAATGGTGTTTCGCAGAAGATTTGTTTTTCGCGCTCAAAGTGGATTATGCGCTTAAGGAGGGTTTTTTGCGAGGGGTCATTTTTTCCTATAAATATGAAGTGACCCACCTCCATTCGAAGAAGCTTAATACATAGAGAGTATTCAAGCTCTGGCGTGTGAAATTAGAGTGCACAAGAGAGTTGCGCAAAAGGAAGACTGTTGCTCAAAAAGTGAATTTTGAGAAAAAGCTGAGAGTTACACGCAAGTCAGTGGAGAGGTTGCACGTAAAATAAGTTGCATGGAAAATAATTTGTTTCACGTAAAAGAGGTGTTGCGCATAAAAGGAGTTTTGCGCGCAAAGAGGATTTCGCGTAAAAGTAGAAAATTACGCGCAAGGTAGTGTAGAGTTTGTGCATAAAATTTGGAGGTTGCATGTAAAAGGGGTGTTGTGCGGAAAGATAATTTTGTGCAAGGCATGGAAATTATGTGCAAGGTTCAGTAAGGGCTATGCGTAAAAATTGCAGTTGCCTGGTACACCCAGTGAAAAGAAATATTCATCTGCGGGTGAAAGTTGAGCATCAACAGAGCATCTATCAACAGTTAAGGATGCAGATTTCATTAGTGATAATGAAGAGACCTATAGGTCTATATACTTTGAGTGGATATTTTGAAGAAGCAGTGAGCACACTTCAGTTGAGAGAGCAATGAGCTTTCACTTTGTGAGTGGTTGTAAACCAGGAGGGTTAGTGAGTCCGCTCCGAACTTGTAAACAATAGTGTTCTTATAGTGGAATTGGTACATCGGCACACTACTGGTGTATGCTCCTTTGACATAGCCCAGTGTGGGTGAACCAAGTAAAAATATCTATGTCTTGTGCATGCTTTATGTTTTATTCATACTCTTTATAGAAAAGGAGAGAGAAAGGGGTTTTGTCTAACAGCAAAACAAGATCAAAAGGGGAAGTTGTTTTAATCTGTCATACCCTAATTCACCCCCCTCTCAGGGTATCTAGCCTAGTATAAATAACAGTAAATCAGAAGAAAGAAATAGTAAACAGTAGAAGAGATAGTAATACCATAAAATAGAAGCAAATAGTGAAAGACTGATAATATAAACAACTGCAACATATATAATAAATGATGCATGTCACATGTAACTAAGAAAGTACCCAAACAAGTCACAATGAAAAAAATACAATACTAAAACCAAAGTATAGAAAATAGTAAACTCCAATAACATCGCAAGCCTCAGCTTTGTCCCATGCTCTCTAGCTCTACAGAAATAAAGTACCTGATGAAGAAAGGTGCTTTCCCTTATCTATACCTGCAACCATATATTCTTTTTGGGCCCAAAAGCATGACCCAAAAAGGGTGTGAGATGAATCCTACTAGGTAACCACCAAAATATATGTTCTTAACTAACAGTGAATATATATATATATATATAGCAGACAATACAAATAATGAAGTAATAAACAAGGAAGTACTCAAAAGTAAACAATCATATAGTTTCCAATTACATTCATTTACATTTATTAATTATTCAAACCATGGAATAATTAAATATTGGGATCTAGCCTAAGCTTTGTATCCCCTATGTAATAGAAAAACAGATGTCTCAGAAGACCATCTAACCATCATGTAAGACTGAGTCCAAGCTTGTTCCTTGGCTTGGCAGACTTGTCACAATCAATCAATCACTTGTTAGCAACCCTTTAGGAAAGTTCTCACAATCTAACCCCTATAGTTCAACATATCATCATTTCAATAAATATTTAACAACCCTCTAGGAAATCTCACATAGTATAACCCATTTATTCCCATAAAATCAAAGACTCTCTAAGGTATCTCTCAGTGTCAATTTCCCTTGAGGTCTTTTAACGAAAAACTATAGACTCTCTAAGGAAGCACTCAACATCTATTCCCCATGTGGTCTCATGAAGGTATACTATAGACACTCTGAGGGAGCACTCACCATCAATCCCCCCTATGGTCTCACAATGTAAATATAACAAACACTCTGGGGAATCCCTCAATGTCAAGTCTCTCTATGGTCTAACTATACTAGGTTCTCAAAGCCCTGTGAAGTACAATCATGAAAAAAATAAATCCATCACCCAAAGTAATCTCAACTACTACAAGGATAAGAAATTACAACACATAACATAGGCATTTATCAAACATCAATAATCAATCAATTCCAACCTAATAAGCAAGGCAAGGAAACAAGATCTGCCTCATAGGCAACCTGGACCAAATGGTCATAAACATTCAAACAAGGAAACTCACCCATAGGGTGTCCCCTAAACATGGAATTTAGTATCATATATCAAAAAACCCCTAATCTATCAATAAATATAAGGCATATAATAATAGGGTTAAATTACTTTTCATGAAATACCTGAATCATGGGTAATTTGAACTTAGGCATATATAACTCAAGGAAAAACTTTGAAAGGCAACAAACCACCTACCTCGACATTGTATGATGAACACTCTAGAACATCTACCCTTGAATCATCCTAGAACTTCATAGATCTACAAAAGGTCAAAAACAATTCAACCTTAAACAACTATAGTGAGAGAGGAGAAATCAGGAAGAGAGGCTCTAGAGAAAGAGAGAACTCACCGGTGGGAATCCAATGCACCCAGTAGTGCCTCAATCGGAGATCGGACGGAGGAATGGGAGGCGCTTGAAGATTTCCATCCATACATCACTATTATGTTCAAGACACGGGAATAAGAAGATGCTTCTTGAGATTATACGCAACTCTGGTCTGATTAATAAAATAAAAAATAAAAGTACATGGAATGTTCATTTAATGTACACACCGTGTACTAGCCTCAATCGGCTGCCACTTTAGGCATTCTACACAACCATGTACTCGGCCGTTACACGGCTAGTACACGGCCACCCACAGAAACCGGGTACACGGAATGTACATAGAAAATTTCCAATATCTTTCTTTTTCCTAAAAAACACCCAATATCAAGATCAATACATGAAATTAAGACCCCGATTCTTACACATTTCCCCCTTAAAGAAATTCATCCCTGAATTTCTCTTCCAAGGGAAATGAAAAAGAAACTTCAAACAATTATGACCATTGGGATCAAGCATCGGCCTCTCTATCCCAAGTCTCATCTTGTACTTGCCCATGCTTCCATAGCGCTTGTACTAGAGGAATAGCTCAGCCATGGAGAACCTTCATACTGTGATCCACAATCTATATAGGGTGATCCTAGAAGGATGAATCCACCCCCAACTCAACCTCCTCGAGTTGAAAAATGTGCGACGTGTCTGAAAAGTAACATCGTAGATGAGAAATATATAAGACATTGTGCATAACCCAAAAACTCTGAGCAAAATATAACCAATAATCAATCTACCTGACTCTCTCCAAAACCACAAATGAACTGATGTATCTTGGTGAACGCTTTCCATGTCTCCTAATCCTTCTATGTCCCAACCTCGATGTGACATGAAAGAAAACCTGATCTCCGACCTCGAACTCCTGAGGTCATCTCCATTGATCAACATAAGATTTATGGTGATAATCTATAGTATCCACCCTCTTTCGAATCAACTCCACCTACTTAGTGGTATCCTAGAAAAGCTGAGGTCCCAGCATAGCTACTTCTCCAACCTCCATCCAATATAGGGGTGATCGGCTCACAAAGCCTCATAAGTTTCTATCTGAATCGTCACCTGCAGACTATTATTATAGGAAACCTCTATTAGCGGTGTGTGTCTCTCCCAAGAGCCCCAAAAATCTAGGAAGCACGATTAAATCCTATCCTCCAACACCTGAATCGTGCGCTTGGACTAGCCATATGTCTGGGGATGGTAAGTTGTACTCAGATGTACCTGTGTACCCATAAGCCCTCTGTAGTCCCTGCTATACATGAGAAGTAAAATGGGAATCCCTATCTGAAATGATAGAGTGGGGAACCCCATGAAAATGTACTATCTCTTGAATGTACAACCTTCCATGCTCATCAACACTGAAGGTTTCCTTGATCAGTAATAAATGAACATATTTTGTGATTATGACAACAACAACCCAAACTACATCATTCCCTCCAGGAGACCTCAGTAAAACCATAAATAAATCCATCGTGACATCATTCCACACCCACTCGGGAATGGGTAACTTCTATAATAGCCTTGCCTATCGTTGATGCTCTGCCTTCGCCTGCTAACAGGTGGAACACCTCATCACAAAACCAACAAAATCTCTCTTCGTATATGGCCACCAATATTGATGGTGTAAATCTTGATACATATTGATGATACAGGGACGAACTTCCAAAAGCGAGGAATGAAAATCTCAAATCAACTCCTCACGTATGTCTTCTGACACCCATACGCACCCATGAAAATGAAAGATCTCATCCTTTCCTACAGTCCACCCAGGAGTAGGGTCCTCTCCTAACACACTCTCCCGTAGGACTAGGCCTTCGAAATCTGATAGCTACCTCATTGTCACTCGATCCATAAGAGTAGAGGTAACATATACATAAGAAAGAAACATCTACCCCCGTTTTTCGTGCACCTCCAAATGCATCTCAGAGAATAGATCCATAAGATTCCACTCACTTCTGGACTCATGAACTACCTATATTTGAGTCCCCCTGCTCAACCCTTTATCCACTACATTTCCTTTCCCAGGCGTGTAGGCAAGATCATAGTCAAAAGACTTAAGGTACTCAATCCACCTTTATTGTCTCAAATTCAGATCAAGTTGAGTAAAGATATACTTGAAGCTTTTATGGTTAGTGAAAACCAAAAAATGCACCCCCAAAAGATAATGTCTCCAATAGCGCAAGGCATGCAGAATTGTAGATAACTCAAGATAGTGCATCAGATAATTCCTCTTATGTGGCCTCAACATCTGAGACCCATATGCAATGACTCCTTCCCCTTGCATAAGAATTTCTCCCAGCCCGATATCTGATGCATCATAGTAAACTGTGTAACTCTTTCCCAACTCTGGAAAAATCAGTATCGGTGCTGAAGTCAACCTCCCCTTCAGCTCCTAAAATGATGAATCATAGGATTCTATCCACAAGTACATTGAACCCTTCTTAGTCAGGTCCGTCAATGGCACTTCTAAGCATGGAATTCCTGTATAAATCATCTGTAGTAACCATCCTTCCCTATAAAACTATGTACCTCAAAGACATTCTTTCGATACTCTCAGGAAATTATTTCTCTCGATTTATTTGGGTCTAATGATACTCTTATATCTGAGATGACATGACCCAAGAAGTGAATATGGTCCATCCAAAAGTGGAATTTTGAGATCTTGGTATATAACTGATGATCTCTCAGTGTACTAAAGATGATCTCAAGATGGGTGGCATGGTTGTGTTGAGTGTGAGAGTACACCAAGATATCATCCACAAAGACTACCAAGAAATAATCCAAGTAAGGATGGAACACTCAGTTCCTCAATTATATAAAAACTTCTAGCGCATTCGTGTGACTAAACAACATAAATAAATACTTTCATAGATTATACCTGCTTTGAAAGGCTATAATAGGTATATCTAATGGTCTAACATGAAACTGATGATAACCATATCTCAAGTAAATCTTTGAGAACACCCGGGATCCTCTATGTAGATCAAAGAGATCATAAATCATTGGAAAGGGGTATCGGTTCTTGACCATCAACTGGTTTGGCTTCCGATAATACACACAAAGTATGAGGGTACTGTCCATCTTAATCAGAAACAAGATAGGTGAACCCTAAGGAGAAGTACTGTGTCAGATGAAACCACTTTCCTATAACTCTTATAACTATTTCTTGAGCTCTTGTAACTCTGGTGTATCCATCCTATAAGGAGGAATGGACACCAATTCCACTCTTAGAACAATCTTAATAGAGAAATATACCTCTCGCTTCGAAGGTAAACTTGAAAATTCATCTATAAAGACATCTTAGAAATGATCCACCACTAGAGGAAATTCCATCCGTGAAGTCCCTTGTTCATCCAAATATAAACTAACAATCTAGGCGGTAATTCATCTCAACCCATGATGCTTGGGTCAAGTTTTTCTCACCCAAAAATATCATTCTCCCTTATGTAGGAAAGAACCTCCCTCTGATGATGTAAAACTCACCCTACGGTGATAGCAATCAACAAAGTCCTAGAAGGTTACCAACCAGTCCATTCTAAGAATGATATCAAATCCTGTCATCTCTAAGACATAGAGGTCCCACAAGAAGTGACACACACCCACCTCAAGAGGGCACTCCTTGCACTAACGTACACTAGCCATCCTAATCCCCAATAGAGTGTATAGTATCATAACATCCTCAGAAGTGAATATACAAATCCCAAGGCTCTCCACAATAGTAGCAGATATAAAACTATGGAAAACCCCTATATCAAAAAGTAAAGAAACTAAAACTGAGGCAACTAGAATCGTATCTCAAACTATAGAGGGTCTAAAATCCTACTCCTTCTAGGTCTGCTCCACTACAAAATTATGACCTATACTGCAACCCTGTGACCCATCTGGACTACCCTGAGCTGATCCACCCTACTATCATTAGAAGCCTGCCAACTGGCTACCATAGTCACAACCTCCTCCTTATCCTGAATGACCATATAAACTCCAGTTCCCAGACTGATGAGAAACTGGTGGTTGTTCTCCTGAACATGGAGTCATAGAAAAACCCTTATCAATAGATGTTGGTGAGAAAAACTAGAAAAAATGATAAAGATAGCCCATATTTCCATAATATCGGCGCTCGACTAGGTCTCTCAGGCACTAAGGTCTCATATTCCCACTCTTCCCACACTGGTAGTGTAAGGACCCATCCTTAGAACATTACTTAACCTTGAGTTAAGTCAATAATTCACATTTAGGATCTTTTAAGGTTTTGAGTTTTAGAGAATTAGGCCATAACTATTACATTTCATCTCAATTATTACAAAGTAGACACTTCCACTGAGTATCCATTTTTTTCATAAAATAAAAACTCTTAAAAAAAGAAACATGTCAACTTTCATGTTTTAGATAGCAAGAATTTTCCTTGATCACATCCTTGACCCTATTAATCTTTAAGTCTCATGGAAAAAATTTAAAAAACTTGGGATGAGAATAAAAATCTCAATAAGGGATATAAAATAAAGAAATAAAACATTATCCCACCAACACATACAAAACATAAGCTCCTTAACAGACCTCATGAAATCATAATAATTATGAACAACACATAGAAATCATAAATCATAAAGGTAACTTGTGGCATCCATAACATACTTAAATTGTAGCTTTCACAGCTACGTAGGGAGTAACATTTGGAATACCCATCACAATATATTCCCTAAATCTCTTAGGAGAAACATTGATGTTTACCTATGTCACGTTACCCAATGCATTGGAGAGCTATCTTGAGCTCACCCGCCCAAGGTTTATCATGGAACCACCTGTATTTGGTTTATCATGTAACCACCCATCAAATTTCTAAGTACCATCACATAGTCATAACATATAAAAGATTTAAATTATCAACATTTCATCATCAATCACAAGAAATCAATTTAAGATCCATTTCCAAAACCATTTAAAACATTTAATAAATATATTTTGAATCAAAGTGTCCCATACCAATTTGAAACTTTTGAAATAAATCATCATTTTAAAACAATAATGTCTATACAATAAATCCTTAAAACTATTTTGAAACCATGGACATTAATGAGAAATATTTGGAAGAATAAATCTTTAAAATATTTAAAATTGTGTTTTAGTTACAAAGTCACTTACTACTTGAGAAAATAATTGAATAAAAAAATTAAAGAATAACATTAAAAAAAATTATAATATCATGATAATAAAGAGATTCATGATATAATATGTCAAAGGGTAGTATATACAACGTAAAAGAGAACCGGTGCATAACAACAAATAAGTCTCAAAGGAATATAAATTGAGACAAAATCCCTTACAAAGATCATATCCTTAGATTAAGAATAAATTAATGACATAATTTTGTGTGAAAAATATAAATACACCAAATATAAGTGTATATTGAGTGAAAAAAAATAATAGGTAATTCAAAAATATTCATAGAACAACATAATCAAGAAGTAGAAGATTAACCTAAAGAATGGAAATTGGGTTAAGAAGTTCCCTTACAGAAATTTGGTAGCCTAACGACGTCACTTAAAAATTCAGAAAATGAGTTGATGAGAGGGAAAATGATATCTCATCACTTGGACATAAAATTTACATAAATAAGGATATATAAGAACATATCCCAACATAATAAAATTTAAATTAAAAGACATAACATAAAATACATATTTGGCTAAAAGATGATGGTGAAAGGTTCCCTTACAATGATCATTTTGTAAATAAAATAGATTGATTATGTGTAATCACATTAAACACTCATAGATAAAGTATAAATAAAATATAGGATAAAAAAATTAATTTATCACATAATCATAGCACAAAAAGAAGTAGAAGATCAACCCAAATAATGGAATTTGGGTTAAGAAGTTCCCTTACCTCGAGTCCGACTTGTCTTATATGTTCCTTGTTCTTCCTGAATAATAAACTTAAGTTAATTTCTACTTGGTAAAGAACATTTTAAAAGTTTATTATTACTTTTATATCACTTATTACCTTGCTATAATAATTAGTTAATTATTTTAATTCATATCAAACATTTTTTTGATGTTCAAAACTTGAGTAAAAAATGAACTTGTTATAATTACAAATTTTCCATGTGGTCAAAATTTCATTATCTTTTGAATGATATTAATGATTTAGATATAATATCTGTAATATAAATCCAGTATATATTTATTTATAATATTCCATATCATTTGACTATATGAAAATTAAATGCACCATTCATGGAGACGGCAAGCCGTACGTACGCATGAACGCTACTTTCATTTCATTTTTTTCATTTTTAAAGGAATGAAAACCAAATGATAAATAGGTATGTTATTATTCCATTATAATATAATATATTATATACATTACATAATTTCATTAAAACCGTCATTTATATGTTCCATGTATGGTATGAACGTGTCATATCACTTTGAGGGGGCAGTAGTCTGCACTTCCACAAATGAAATTATCATATTTATACAACATGAAAAGCATAAAGGTATGTTCTAAATTAGAATTATAGATGATTTGAGATAAAATTAATATAATAAATATAATAAATAATTATAGTTCCATCATAATGACCACTATGATAGGTGGTAGAAGAAAATCAAATAATCACTGTTTCGTGAGACAACAGTTCGCCGTACACAGAAACAGTATGTTCTTATCCATTATATGGAGGTGTGTGTAAGTGTAGTTTGAATATTTCTCATAAAAAAACCTAGAATATTGATTATAATATTTTTTTTATATATAAAAAAGAATAAGAATATCATAGGGAGTGGATAAGGAAAGATAATGGAAAGAAACTTGAGAGAATACATTACCTCAAATCGGGTAACAACTTTTGATTTGAGCCAAAGGGATCTCTTGAAATGAATTCTGCCTGGAGAGGATTATACGAGGAAAAGAGGGATTTTGGGATCTTATTTGTTCAGAGTTTTTATGATCCAAGGGGCTTGGGAGGTGTGAGTAATGGGTTAGAGGTGGTGTTCTTTTGTAAGAGGGAGGAGGGTCTCTTTAAGAAAGTTTGAAAGTATTATTTTATTATAAAATTATTCTCTCTTCCAAAAGGTCCAAAAATAATTAAATCCAAGTATAAGATGAATATAAGTCGAAATAAAATCTTAAAATAAGAATTGGATATGTTTTTTATATTTTTTAATCCTTATATTTTCTTATTTAACCCTTTGTTTACTTATTTAACCTTTACAATGTCTTCTTGTATATTCATACTATATGCATAATATATTTACAATAAAATTACAAGAAACCCAAAATGGATCATTAATGACATTTTTAACATTATATATGTCATTTGGAAGAATATTAAATTTTTAGGACTGTTTTATCATTGAATAAAATATTAATTTATTTAAAAACTCATTTATGTCAATTTTTATACTATTCATATCATGTCTTTTTAAAAATCCAAAAAAAACTTTATCAATTCGAAAAAACATCATTAATTCAAAATAAAAAGTCATAATAATCCATAAAATTTGTGTATGGAATAAAAAAGTTTCAAAATAAATTTATTTTAATATTTATAATCTCATTTATTTAAAACATTGATTAATGAGGTAATCATTACATCATCATTGTGTCATAAATAAATTTATTTATTTGATGTCTAAAAATTATAAATAAAATACCAATATTTATTAAATATTTTTATATTTATAATGAATATTTATATTCAAAGGTATCAATTATATAACCCCACATTAAAATTGTTTTAGTAAAATAATACGTGTTTATGATATTTTTATTTTTACTTCAAATAAAAAGTTATTATTGTAATTATCTTACCCAAGTGGCTTCCAATGGCCAAAATTTCTAACCATGGATTTTATTGGTCAACCATGACTCATCCAATAGGGTCATTAAAAATTTTAAGATAATTTTATATTATTATAATATTATTTTTACCTTGAATTACCCTATTTACCTTTAACCGCGGTAAATAAAAATCAAAAGTTACAATTCACCAAAAATTAGTTTCATCAAATTGAACCACATTTTACTTATTTATGACAACCATGTATGTAATATTTTTTAAATTCAATTCATTGACTCTGTAAAATTTCATTTAAATTAAAAAGTCAGTTTTTTTACTATTATGTAGTGTTTTTCATTATTCATCAAAAATTGAACGTTTTCAGAAAAATACCAAAAATTCACCCAAATATAATTTTGATATTCTGAATTCAAAATGATTTCTATTTTATAAAATTAAAAACATATAAGTTTCATTAATTAATTTCAAATTAATTTCTATTGTCAAAATTAGAAAGCATGTTTTTAAGAAGTAAAAACTACAAAAAGATTGACATGTGTTTATGTCCAATTTCAAAGTGAAATTCTTTCCAATGACCAAAATTGAATTAAATGGTTAAAATATAATACAATTAAACTTTAAAAACATTTAAAAATATAATCTAACCATATAAATAAATCAAATGAAATGACCGTTTTGACATAAAATGCATTAGTTTTCACTATTCATTAAAAAATGAACTTTATCAGAAAAATACCAAAAATTTACCCAAAGTAAATTTTAATATTAAAATTCTAAAGAATAATTTTATTTTATCAAATTCATTATATAAAATTTTAGAAAAACTAGATTTAAAATGGGTTCGCCATCAAAATGTGGTAAAACTACATTTTAAAAATATTAGAGTATTTATGCTTAAAATTGGATTGATTCTCATTTTAAGCCTCTAAATTTTATTAGATAAATGTAAAAACATTTAACAAACATGTTTAATCATAATATGGTTATTTCTATTCATTCCTTATAATAAAATGGCTAGGTGTTAACTACCATTTAAAATAATTGTATTTTTTTTTTCAGTATGACTCAGCATTGTGTGCAACATAAGACTTCAGAGAAACCCATTGTTGGATGTCGGGTACACCATCGAACATAGAATCCTCTTTAAAGTAAAATTAATATTTAATTCAAAAATATAAATAAATATGAATATGTCATATTATTTATTTACCTGGGATGTTACATCCTTCCTCCCTTTTGGGAATTGCATCCTCGTAATTTTAAAATTGGGCTCAGAAACTTCATTAATAGTCCCACATCAGAAAAAGAGTTAATAAGACTATAATTCTAAATGAAATAAAGATAAGTACAAATGTCACCCGAAATAACCCATACTAGGATTACATGTAGGAAAACATAGATATGGAAGATAAAATATATGTCATGTTCTGATGGAGAGTGATAGAAAACATGATTATGAGAAAGTTAACAACAAGAAAACCACAAAATTGTGATATGTTAAATGGTTTGTGATTCCCCAGTAGGAAAAGTAAATGGACAATGTTTTTTTATGTTCTATTTCATAAAGTTGTAGAATTTATTTATGATATTGACTAAGGACATAAGGAAATATATTTACTTTTCAAGTAGTGTTTCATCCTTTAATAAGTTTCTACAAAAAACCCACCTTTTCTCCAAACGATGAGTATTGAAGATGACTTGGTCACACCTGAAGTGCTAGAATCAAATTCTATATAATCACATAATCCAAAAAAAATAATTATATATCTCCCTTGTCTTTAGACATTAACCAAAACCATAATGTTTAGTACAATATTAGATAATACCCAAAAAGGATAATTATTTATAGAAATAAATACCTCTCTTAATCTCTAAAATTAAACAAACAATACTCAAAGTTCAAAAAATACCATTCACTACACAATTGTCCTTAAAATTATTCAAAATAATCCAAACTAATTTTAAAAACCAAAATTTATAAGGAATTGATTGCATAGTCTTCCAAAAGAATCTTAACATTTATCTCCAAATAACATCGGCTTCTCTTAAAGTATCATACTGAAAATTAATTAACCTAATCACATATTATACAAGATAGGTTAATCATTTCCACTAATATCTTGAATCACAATATTTCCACAATAAAAATATAGATTATTTTAAAATAAAATTCCACCATTATTCCTCAATTGAAATCCCAAAGTATCCTATTTTCAATAGGAAAATAGTGTTCCCAAAAGAGAAAATGTCTTCTAAAATAACCTTTATCATTTTAATCACCAAATATTTTTCTTATACTAAGGGTATCGATTTGATAAAATATAAGACCCCAAATCATATTATTCTTGATTAATAAAATCATTTAACTAAAAATAATAAGTCATACTAACCAGGTACTTCACATAGTCTAGTGGTGGGGAATAAATCCCAATCACACTTTGGTTGTGGGATTGATTCCCGTAACTTTGTCTGACACGAAGGGTTGTCACACAGTCTGCGGGTTTTCATTTTTCAAAAATTATATAATTTTATAACATTCCAAAAAATGAGATAAATTCCTCAAAAATAACCATAACATATTTTATCCTCAAAGGTTATCTAATACCTTTTATTTTTCATCCCAAAATGTAATAACAATTTATCACCTCAAAAACAAAAGATCATATGAAACCCTAAGGTTATCCATTATGTCCACACAAGAAAAAATAATTCTTTCTTGATTAACATTTTCACATATCTAACAGTATAGTAACACATACTAAAAAATTTCTTTAAAATTAATCGCATCATTAATACATTTAAACATAAAATCATCTATAGATCCAACATCACTCTTAAATTCCAAAAATGTAGACATCTTAATAATCATACATTCCATAGCATATTTCCATGACTATTAGATTTGGTAGATGGATGTCAAAACTGTATTCTATAACAGGAACTTTTAGGAATATTTCTACATGACACAACCAGAAGGGTTTGTGACACTAGGTGATTCTATAAGGGTATACAAGTTGCATATATCCATTTATGGATTATATAAAGTATCTAGATCATGAAACATTCAATTTGATGATTCCATAAGACAATTTGGTTTCATTAAGAATAAATGTGATCCATGTGTTTACAAGCGGTTTAATGAGAATACATTCATTATCCTAGTAGTGTATGTTGATGACATGTTGCTTATTGGAAATGATATGCTAGTCTTGTAGTTAGTCAAGGATTTGTTGAACAAGTGCTTCTCCATGAAGGACTTAGGTGAAGCAGCCTATATTCTAGGGATCAAGATCATTCGTGATATATTCAAGAGGCTTCTTGGACTAATTCAAAGTACATACATTGACCAAATACTAAATAGATTTACTATGGAACAATATAATTGGTTCCAATTTCACATGGTATACATCTTTCCAAGAAAATGTGTCCCTAGAAACAGTATGATAAAGATAGGATGAGTAAGATTCCATACACTTCAGCGATATGATCTTTCATGTATGCCATGTTATGTACCAGACATGATGTTTCCTATGCACTGAGAATGGTAGGTAGATATCAAGAAGATCTTGGAGAACAATACTGGATTATTGTAAATACTATAATTAAGTATCTGAGAAGAATTAAGTATATGTTCCCAATGTATAGAGGATATGAGAAGCTTGTCATCAGAGGGTATGATGATTCTTGTTTTTAGATAGATCAGAATGATCTGAAGTCACAATCAGGATATGTTTTCTCTCTCAATGGAAGAGTTTTGAGCTAGAAGAGTTCAAAGTAGTTAATTTTCACTAATTCTACAGTGAAGTATGAATAAATAGAAGCTTCTGATGTAGCCAAGGATGTTTTTTGGATTCAGAAATTTTTCTAGGAGGTTGAGGTGGTGCCTATAATTAAAGATCTCATTACATTGTATTGTGATAATACTACAATGGTGTCTCTTCCAAAAGATCCAAGGTAACATTAATGAACAAAGCACATACTCTGAAATTATCACCTCTTGATGGATTTCTATAAAAGGGGTGAAGTTGTAGAAAGCATAGTGTCCACAGAAAATAACATGGTGGACCCCTTAACTAAATTCCTACCTCAACAGAAGCATGAATATCATGTGAGATCTAGTGGACTGAAGGTTGTTAGCATTTGGATCTAGTGAAAGTGGGAGACTATTAGAGTTATTTCCCTAGAATCCAACTTCATTTTACTTTAGGATAAACCTATATTCATTGGATTAATATTAATAAACTACTTATCACATCATGATTGTTCTTCTGCATGATAAAGTATGTGATAATGACCTAATAATAGCTATCACATTAAAAGGTCATAATAGATCCCTACTATGATGAGAAACTATAAATTACCTAACACTATTCTTGAATATATGTTCTATGGATGTATGATATCATTTGAAGGGATAAAAATGATATAGGCTATCAAGGGTGGGGACTTAAGAAACTTTGAGGCACATTCTCATGGTGTGCGTCCTTGGTAATAGCTAGGAGGATATTATGAGAAAAAGACTCGCCAGTAGGAAATCCACATTCAAAACTATCATTAGATGTTCTTATCAGTAGATGTGTGTATTGTTCCTTAGTCTTTAATATTATTATTAATAGATATTATGACTCACACACTTAGATGTATTGATGAAAAATGTGATGATAGATGTTTTTTGTGAGGTGGGATATGTTGGGTGCATCATGAGTAATAATACATTAACGAATAATGAGAGAAAGGATTTGTCACTTAAACAGAAGTAGATATCTTAGGACATTTTATGAAATTATATAGCCTAACTAAATCCATGGCCATGGTGTTCTCTAGGAAAGTTCAATTCTAGGAAGTCAAAGAATGAGAAATCAATCACATGGGTTAATGACACTTACATGCAACCCGATTTATTGGCGATAACGAGAAAAAAGGATTATATTACACTGTAAGCATTTCTATGAGGTGACCGGTCGTTCTGACATCAACTTATTTCTCTTAGGTTCTTTGACCCGTTTCTAGACAGTAATATTGGACTTTAGGAAAGCCCACCTAATGCCAATGAGAAAGAGTCCTAGAGGGCCACACACTAAGTGCATCCAGTGTCTCAATAAAATAATTTATTTATTTAACAAGTTGAATAAATATTATTCCTAGTTTTGGTTTAATAATAATTCAAGTATGCCTGATCACATTTATTTCATCGCTAGTTATTCAATAGAATATATTGAGGATGAAATATTTATTTATCATCGAATAATGCAGTTATATTTATTTAATAAATAAATAGTCATTATTCAAGTTCGGGTAAATATTGAGGAGGATTGGTGGACCAAGTTATGGGTCTAGTGATAAATAATATTAAATATTATTTGGTAAATAATATTTAAATATAATGTGCATGTTAAGCACATGTCATGTAAATAATATTATTTCTATTATTATTTGACATGGGGTTTCACATAGAATAATAAATTAAGTAATGAAAAATGTGCTAATTATTTAATATTACCTAGTGAATTAAATTCCCCTTTATGTTATTATTCTATATTTAAGCCAAAGGGTCATTCGACCGGCTAACCAATTGTTGTGTGCAAAAAATCCTTGGATAAAAGATCTCAAGCCTAGAAAACTCTTACCTCTCTAAGAACTCTCTCAAGAATGAGAGAGATCCTCCTCCACCAAATCAAGGAGAATGATTTGGAAGTAATTCTAAAGGATATTGAAGGGGGGCATCACAAGCACAAGGATATTCCATGCTAGCACCCAGAGACACATTCAAAAACATCCAAAGATACATGGATCATGTGTGGATCACCTCTAATGGATTCCAATTATTGGATTATACATCGCAATGAAGCCTCATGTTAGACTTGTGCTCAAATGCATCAACGAAGAAAAAATCACCTTAGAGGTAATTATATAATTAAATTAAATTAATTATAAACAAAATATGTTGATCCTCTCTTATCAGTTCTGGGTTCACTCCTTTGTATTTTATCTTTGATTCAATTATGTGGATACTGGAATTCATTTTCATATTGATCCCAGATTAATCATTGATTATGATAATTTCCAAAGCTGGGTACACGCCCATCTTGTGTTTCTACTGCACTCGGAACCCATATAAACAGACCAGATTACTACATCAAACTACCAGAAAAATAGGATAACAATAGAAGTCCCAACAGATGCAACTCTCCATGCCCAATGATCAACAAAAACTACCACATACAAGTGGTACTTTACCCTTTCTCGAACCAGGAAGAATGAAATCTACAAACACCCGAAGGCACAGGTAGGTTGTGAGATAAAATCCCAGTTGGATCTCACCAAGGATTCTATAATAAGATGAAAACATTTAATTAACCAAATATAAATTTCAATTTTGATAAATAGGTATGTAATTTCAAAATCATAATTAAAAAAATTCACGATTTACATTTCAAATGATGGAATTAATTAAAAAAATGGATTAACAAAAATTTTATATAAAACAGAGGGCATAGTAAAATAGTTTACAAACATTGACATAAATAAATATATATATATATATATATATATATATATATTTCAAATACATAAAAGTGATCAACATGGTTATCTTCCAAAAGGTACGATAGTTCTAGTCTATGGGACTCCCTCACAATCAAATTGTTGTCCCGACAAGATGTGTACACACGTCCTCCTTGAAACTGAATAGAGAGAAAACATCACCATCCCATTTTAGATGTAACCTACTGCATATGTATTATTAGTGTCATAAATCATAGAGTGTTATCCCAAATAAATCACTAACTACCAAGGATTTCATATTCCTTAATAATAATCAATGATGGGAAATTTATTTTAATACTGATTAAAATAAAATTCGTCCCATTCTTCCATTTCAAATATGCCAATTTTCCATTTAAAAACCAACAAAAATTTTAAATCCAATCATTACTTTTCAAGATAAACCCAATGAGTTTCTATCAATATCATTTCAATCCATTTTTAAAAAAATTACAATTCATCAAGTCAATTTCACCATTCAAATTCGACAGTTTAATTCCACAATTTAATTTAAACAATTTTCATCTAATTTCCCAACACACCCCAATTCAATGGAACTGGGTTTTTTTCCCAATTTCATGCCAAATCCAATTTCAAATCCCTAATTAAATGAAATTGGATTTTTAATAAACCAATTGGAATAAATTTCATTTATATCAAGTAATTTAATTTAAATAAAAAAATAGAGTTAATCAAAATTGTCCATCTTAACGGAACCACCTACCTTGGGATCGTGGGATCACGAAACACCAAGCCATAAATTGGAAGCTCCAATTAATAACATAAAAAATGAAGATCTAAGAATCAAACCTGGATTTAAGATCCAAGATAGTGGGGATTTAATCCTCTAAGAACAAGAAGATCTATAAAACCCTAGGGACAAAAGAGGAGAGAACATGAGAAAGAGAACAAGAAGAGGAAACCTACTGGGTAGAGATCAAATTTCATTTTCCAAGATTAGATCCACTTTTAGAAGGGTGTAAATGGGCCAAAATCACCTATTAGGAGCATCCAAGGAAGATGAAAATGTAGTAGGTTGAGGTCCATAGGGCACTTAAAAAGAGGGTTTCAGGATATTAAAAAAAGAAAATTAATTAAATCTCGTACACGGTTTCTTGGGTAGGGACGTATGGTTAGAAAAATTGTGTGCCCCTTTTAATGGGGTTTCATGATTTCCACTAGGTGGGAACAAAATTTTCCAAGACATACGCTAGTCGTGAAAAAACTCACTGTCGAGGATTTCATGGTTTTCCCTAAGAGGGCGTACAGATTCAACAAATCGTGTGCCAACCGTGCACAACCTAGAAACTTTCAAAATTTTCTAAATTTTTATTTGAAGCGTCCTCAAATGAAACCCAACCAAAGGATGATAAAAATAGGGGTTTAGGAATACCTGAAAACAATAACAAGATGTTAAAACTTTCCAACATAGAAACTTCGTATTCCTAGAAAACATACTAAAGAGATTCCAAGTAAAAAAGATAAGGTCACCGATCTCTCATCAGTGCCTCCCTCTCCCACATCTCATGAGAATCAGAACCGTTCTACCATAGCACTCAAACTTATGGTATATTCCTCTAATAAAGTACCTTGGTTTTAGGATCAACTATCCTAACTATATATTCGATATTGGATAAATTCGGTTAAACCTCAAGATCACTCCATCTAAGCACATGAGATAGATTAGATGGATACTTTCATAGCTGAGATACATAAAACACATCATGTATCAACTTAAACTGTGAAGGAAGTGATAAATGATAATCCACTTTTCCACCTTCTCAATAACCCCAAAAGGTCTCACAAAAAAATTAGCAAGTTTCCCTTTCCTCCCAAGACATCGATTACCCAAATAGGGATAAAATTTCAAGAACACCTGGTCACCAACTGAAAATTCTAACGGTCTATGATGACGATTAGCATAAGACTTATACCAGATCTTTGCCTTCAACATTATTTGAAGAATAAACTGAATATCTTTCGTCAACTCTTGGACCAGGCTCGACCAAACCAAGAAACTTTGACTAATCTCTATCCAACACAATAGATATCTAAAAGGCCAGCCATACAAGGTCACAAAAGGTGCTATTCTGATCATGAATTGGTAACTATTAATATAATAAAACACAAACATCCCTAGATGGTCATCCCAATATCCAACAAAGTTAAGAACAGAGGCACAAAGCATCTCCTCAAGAATCTGTATAGCTCTTTTTGTCTGGCCATTCGATTGTGAATGGTATGTCATGATCAAATGGACCTATGATCCTAATACCCCATGAATTACTCTACAAAAGTGATAAGTAAACCAAGGATCCCTATTATAGACTTTTTTAGATGAAAATCCATTCATATGAACAATATCTTCACATAGACATTACCCAAATCTAAAACTTTAGTTGTATCATGAATGAGGAAAAGTGAACTGATTTTGTTAGCTAATCAATCACAACCCATATCGCATTATTATTTGTATGGGTACATGGAAACCCAACCAAAAAGTCCATGGAGATATAATACCACTTCAAAGTAGGCACTGGAAGTGGATGATGCAAACCCTAAGGTTTTTGGTGCTTGACTTTAACCTTTTGTCAAGTATAACAATGAGAGAAAAATTCAGCAATGCAATGTCTCCTACCTAGACACCAGAATCCATGATGCATATCAAATAACATCTTCATTGTTATTAGGTGAACATACCGCTATGAATTATGGAAATACCCCATCACAACTTTCCTAAATGGTAATGATATAAGAAAATAATTCTGATAGCATAGAATGCCTCTGTATAGAATTACCAATCAGCCACGTTATCCCCACCATAAAGAGAGTTTCTAATGCCATTAAACTCATCATAAAGTTGTTGTTCCTAGAGAATTAACTCTAGAAGATCATATGTCAATTGAAAACGAGCCAAAGAAATCTAGATCCCTGATTCTCAGACTCCAATATGTATCTATGCAAAGATATCCATGAAGTTCCACTATTTTTATGATTCTTTCATGGAATGGGTCAAAAGCTTCTTTCTCATCTGCAATGAAATTCCATTTCCCCGGGGTATTGGTGATTTCAAAATCAAAATATTGCAGATATTCCACCTATCACCTCTAGAGGAGATTCAAATATTTTTGAGATAAAATATAACTCAAAATTTTGTGGTCAAAAAACATGGTAAACCTTTCTACAAAAAGATAGTGCCACTAACTCTTAAGTGCATGTATCACAGCTACAAGTTCAAGGTCATGGGTCAGGTAATTCTTATCATGTGTTCTAAGATGATGATATCCATGAGAAACAAAATGATTACCTTTCATAATAACACATCCCAAACCTGAACCCAATGCATCACATAAGATCACATAACCTTTCCCAAACTCTGGAAGATTCAACACTAGCACAATAGTCAAAAGATGTTTTTTCTCAACAAAATAATTCCAATTTTTTTATCCCAAACTAACTTTACACCCTTTCAATTCAGATCAGTCATTGGAGAAGATAGCTTTTATAAGTTCTTAACAAATAAACAATAATACCTAGACAAACCCAAGAATCTCCAAATCCTGAAAACATTTCATGATTATTCCCTTATCATAAAATCTTTTACTTTTTAATGATCAACTGAAATACCATGTTACAAAACCATGTTTCCTAAGAACTTTACTTCATGAATATAGAAATCACATTTCAAAATCTTGGCATAAAGTCAGCGATTTATTGACAATTCTAGAAATACTCTTAGATGACGCACATGATCCTCCTCAGACTTAGAGTAAACAAGGATTTCATCCACAAAGAATACCTCAACGGTATAAATATACTCATGGAAAACCATGTTCATTAAATCCATAAAGTATACAAGAGAATTGAATAGAACAAATGGAAATAAAAGGTACTCCTATTGGTTGTACCTTCTCCAAAAGACGGTTTAATAAATATAATATTGTTTTATCCTTAACTGATGGTAACCAGATCGAAGTTCAATATTCAAGAACCACATTTCCCCTTAAAATGATCAATCAAATCATCAATCCGTTGAAACAAAAATTTGTTCTTTATAGTAACTCATTTGACTTTTCGGTAATCCACACAAAGATGAAGTGAACCATCATCTTTTTTATCAACGAGAACCAGCACTGCCCAAGGTGATACACTTGGGAATATAAATACTTTCTCTAGAAGATCATCCAATTGAATATTTAACTCTTATATTTCATTGGGTTACATGTGGTATGAATGAATAAACATTGGTTGAGTACCGGGTTCTAAATCGATGAAAAACTCTACCTCCCTTACCGGTGGAAAACTGAATAAGTCAAAAGGAAAAATGTTAGAAAACTCAATGAAAACTGGAGGGAGATCACCACTAAAGGATTCTTTCTCTAGATCAAAATCAAACACTAATATTACTTTCTCCAAATATAGATAAAAAGGTTCGACTCTACTTGACCTCGGGACCCATTCTCCTTGAAAGATACGACACACCCCATCGAGTGTTGTAAAGGAGACCCATTAAAGATAACAATCAATCTGGGATTTATTGTAAATGATAAAATCCATCCCAAATATGAAATCAAGTGGTTTCATATTGAGAACCATAAAACACTAAGAAATATCAACATTTGATAAAAATAAAACACAATCTAGACTATAAAAACCTTGCTATCTCTTCATTCTAAGTGGTGTAGTAATATCCATCATATAATATATAATCTCTGTAGAAAGATTTAGAAAATTAACAACATGGGTTGAAATAAAAAAATTAGATGCACAAGTATTAGAGAAAACATCCACTAATGATGAATCTATAGTGATCGAACCTCTCATAGTAACTGAACCTGCATCTGCTTCCTATGTAGACTCTTACACTCCGTGAAAAAGATTTATTCTGGATGATTTTGGTTAACACCCCTTTGACCGTGAAGCATCTAATTTCACCATATTTTTATTAGGTTTTGATGATCTCATTCCACTATAAGGAGCATAATAGACATGTAAGCACTTCTTAAAGTTACCTAGGCATCCACAAGAGCCAAAAATCATGGGTGACTCAGTGAAAACCCACATAGAATGCCTAGACTTTCCACACTAGTAGCAAATCAAATTGCCTCTTCCAGGAATTGTAGGGGGTCTATAAAAACCTTATTTTGAGATCCACCATGAGATTAATAACACTTACTTTTTTCCATTAAAATAATACACACTTCCATTGGGAGAAAAAGGAACTACCATCAACCCTAACTTGCAGCCAGGTCTATTTCAACCATCAACAATCTATCCAACACATCATTATAAGTAAGAAACTTCAACAAGAAACATGAGAACAAATATCCCATTGAAGTCTAAAATTGAACCATTTAGTCTTCATCTTCTCATTCAATACAATATTAGGTGAAAACTGCACAATCTTTCCAAAATGGTTTGCATAATTTGTCACGGTCTTTTCATCCTTATCAAGTTTAAAAAACTCAATAGCTTTGGAAAACACCATAAACTCTGGATACAAATAGTTAGTGAAAAAATATTTGAAATATTTACACTCTAAGACCTCATGTTTCTTTTTTGTTTCCATCATTTCCCACCATATCCTTATCAATTTCTCCAACATGAAGGTGGAACACTTCAGTTTTATTTCCTCAGGTGTCTCCAAGAACTCAAGAAAATGTTCAATCCTTATCAATCATTCCTCAACCTATTGAGGATCATTGGAGCCTTTGGATGCTGATGGATTATAGTGAAGGAACTCCTGAGAATAATCTTAGTGAATTCCCATTTAAGGTTCCACAACTAGATTCTGAATGGGAACTAGTGGTGGTGCCTATCCTAGAGCTTGGATGGTAGAACAATCACCTCAACTAAACTCAAGTACACAAGATGATTCACTCATTGAGGTTCATCAACATATTCCTCCTAGATCCAATTGTCATGTCTACTTGGAGTAATGATGCTAAAAAACATCAAAAAACAACATTGAAGACATAAGATTAACAACAAGACAAGAGAAATAGGGAAATTAATCCCAATAGATTGACAAAAATGATTTGGATTTCAATCTATCCAAATAAAAGGTAGGGAAAATAATATAACTAATCTTCAATATGTCTTTCCCAAACTACCATTGGTGACTGAAGGTTCATTACAGTGAGATATGGTTAGGGTCTCAATCACAACTACCACATAAGTCCTGACAAGATTACACAATTTTATACTGACATCAAGATAATAAGATCAACCTTTTCTGATACCACTTTTTCATGAACTATCATGGGTACCCTACTAACCTGATAACCAATCTGGTCCTAACATAGCTTAAAGGGCATCCCTGATCCCCATGGATTAGTGAATAGCACTTGACATCAAACAAAATGAAATTGGGAATGAATTTTCCACAAGCATCATGAAATTAAGATAAATAAGTTAGTATGTATACAAGAAAAATTCCATAGGTAGAATTGTACCAGATGTCAAACATCCATAAACATCCCAAATTACTATACTAGGGTACAATAAAAAAAAGAGAAACCCCCAAGTCCCAATGGATTCAACTCTCCAAGCCCAAGGATCAATAGCTACTGTCGCCTCTAAGTGGAACCCTACCCTTACTTGAACTTGAAAGAATAAAATCTACAAACACCCGAAGGCACATGTAGGATGTGAGATAAAATCCTAGTAGGGTCCCACCAAAGATTCCATAATAAGATTCCAATATTTAATTAACCAAATAAAATTTTCTATTTAGATAAATAGGTATGGAAATTTAAAATCACAATTAAAAAAATTCACGATTTACATGTCAAAAGATAGAAATACTTTAAAAAATGGATTAATAAACAATTTATATAAAACATTTTACATAATTTTAGAAGGGCATGGTAAAAAATTTACAAAAAATTGCATATATATATTTCAAATACAAACAAAAATGATCAACATGGTTATCTATCAAAAGGTATGATAGTTCTAGGCTATGAGACTCCCTCACACTAAAATAGTTGTCATGGTAATATGTATACACACATCCTCTATGATACTGACCAGAGAGGAAATATCACCATCCCATCAGGGATATGAACTACTACATATTCATTATTAGTGTTGTAAATTATAGAGTGATGTCTCGAATAACTCACTAACTACATAAGCTTTAATGTGATCTAATAAAAATCAATGATGTGAAATGTATTTTAATACCGATTAAAATAAAATTCATCTTATTCTTCCATTTTAAATATTCAAATTTTCCATTTAAAACATAAAATGGGTTTTTAATCAAATCATGTATTTTCACGATAAAACCAATGGGCTCCTATCAAAATTATTTCAAGCCATTTTTCTCAAATACCCATTTAAAATCAATTTCATCAAATTAATTTCACAATTCGAATTCCAAAATTTAATTTAAACAATTTCCATCCAATTTCCCAACACACCCCCAATTCAATGGAATAGGGTTTTTTTCCAATTTTATGCCAAATCCAATTTCAAATCCCCAATACAATGGAATTGGATTTTTAATAAAGTAATTTAAATCAATTTCATTTATATCAAGAAATTAAATTTAAATAAAACAATTTAGGGTTAATCAAAATTGGCCATCATAACGGAAACCCTACCTTGGGATGAAGAAAAACCAATCCCTAAATGGGAAACTCCAATGAAGAATGTAAAAAATGAAGATCAAAAAATAAACACTTTATTCAAGATCTAAAATTGCAGGTATTATATCCCCCAACAACAAGAAGATCAACAAAACCCTAGGGAGTAAATATGAGAGAATAGGAGAAAGAGAATGGGAAGAAAAAACCTACCAGGTAGAGATCGAACATAGTTCTCCGATATTATTATACTTCTATAAGGGTTTTTAAGGGCCAAAATCACCTATAGAGAGCCTCAAAGGAAGAAGAAAAAAATAGGAGGTTGATCTAGGTTCACTGGGCACCTAAAAAAGGGTTTTAGGACTCTAATTTTTTTGACTAGTTAAATCCCATGCACGGTTACCTGGGCAGGGCCGCACAGTTAAAAAACTGTTCACCCTAAACATTCACCCCTTTTAATGGGGTTGAACAGTTTATTCTAGGTGGGTGCATTATTTTCCAAATTGTGCACCAGTTTTTAAAACCCTCACTATCTAGGTATACACGGTTTCCCCAAGAGGGTGCTTGGTTTGGGAAAACTATGTGCCGACCGTGCATTGCCCAACAACTTTCAAAATTTTCTATATTTTCACCTGAAGCATCCCCAAACAAAACCCAACCAAGGAATGATCAAAATAGGGGTTTAGAAATGCTTCAAAATAGTAACAGGATGTTACAATTCTATCCATGAATCATACTACATCCATCTTCATTCTTGACTACCAATATTGTATATAGAGATCAGAATACATTTTTTTCAAACCAAGATGTACCGCCCATATAGCCATGAAAATCCCTCACCATATCATTATGTAATCTCATCTGAACCCATATTCGTCCATGGAAAAAAAGATAATTTTCACTGTAAAGATAAAATATTGATGGTGTCTCCCCACCATATAAGCTATCTCTCATAACTAATCCCTCAAAATTAGATAACTACTTGGTCTTGATCCAGTCCAAAAGTACAAGTATAACATATGTCAAGCTTAAATCTGCTCATATCTGAAACTCCTAAACAACTAGATGCATGTCTAAAAATAGGTCCATTACCCTCCACTCATCACAAGATTCATGTACTTCCTCTATCAACATCTTTCTACTCAATCTATCAAAAATGATGTTTCCCCAACCTGGTGTATAAGACAACTCAAATTTTAAAGACTACAGATACTCGACCAACCTCCTCGGTTGAAGGTTTTGGTCCTGCTGAGAAAATATATACCTGAAGCTCTTGTGGTCCATGTATAACACAAACCTATCACCCATGAGGAAATACCTCTAACATATTATGACATGTACCACTACTACTAACTCCAGATCATGAGTAGGGTAGTTCCTCTCATGAAGTCTCAGTTGTCTGGATCCATAAGAAACCACTCAATCCTACTACATCAGAACTAATCTGAGTCCAAAATTGGATGTGTCATAGTACAGGGTATATTCTTTACCTAGAATATGTAAAGTGGGGATAGGTTTATAGGTCAACTTGCCTTTCATCTCCTAGAAATCTCTCTCTAAAGCATCAGAACAAACAAACTTCACCTTGTCATTGGTCAACCCTAACATTAGTACTTCCAAATAGGATAAGTCCTAGATAAAAAGATCATAATATCCTTATAAAACCAAAAATATTTGAATCTTGATGATATTCTTGGGATGATCACAATATACCACATCTGCAACTTTCTCTAGGTCCACTGGCACTCCTACCTCTAAGATGACATGGCCCACAAAGTGCACTTTATCAATCCAGAAATAGCATTTTTTATCTTATCATAAATATGATGCTCTCTTAATGTACTTGGGATGATGTTAAGATATTGGGAATGATATTCTACTAACTGAGAGTACACTAAGATGTCATCAACAAAAAAGCAAAAAATCGGTCTAGAAAAGGATGAAAGGTCTTATTCATCAAGTCCATGAATACCATTGGTGCATTAGTCAAACCAAATGACATCACTATGGATTCATTCAAGACATACCTACTTATAAAAGCAATATGAGGTATGATTGATGGTCTCACCCTCAACTGATGGCATCATGATCTCAAATTGTCCTTGAAGAAGATCTTAAAACCTCTCAGATGATCGAAGAGATCATCGATGCATGGAAGAGGATATCAATTCTTGACCATAATCTGGTTCAATATCTGGTAATCCATACATAAATGCAAAGACCCATCATCCTTCTTGGAGAAGAGAACTGGTGAACCCCAAGGAGATGTACTAGGATGTATGGAACTATTATATTCAAGATCTTCCAACTGAACTTTCAACTCCCAAATCTCTACTGGTGTAATTCAATACAGTGGGGTAGAAGCTCGCTTTTCTCCCAACACCAACTAGATTGTAAACTCGATCTTTCACCTGGGTGGTAAGTCGTAGAACTCATCAAGAAGAACATACTAAAAATGGCCTACAACTGAAGGAAAAAATCCTGCTATATTCTACCATCATCTAGATCAATACTAGCTATCTGATCTATGAGAAAATCCAACCTGCACTGAATTGGTCCTACATGAACAACCTGAAAATCCCACTCTCCTTGGTGAGAATAGCTACCTACTTCTAGAGATAAAAATGTAACACTCCTCCGATAACATTTGATATGATCCTCGTATATAACTAACCAATCCATAACAACAATCAAATCAAATCCTATCATTTCCAGCATAAACAATTCCAAAAATAAACGGTAACCACCAATATCTATAGAACACATCTTGTAATGTTTGATATTCTCTTACCACACTCCCAATGGTGTATCGATGGTTAAAAAGAAATACAAGTTTTCTAAATCTAATCCCAGACTATTTAAAAAGAGATATGATAAAATGTAATGTGATTTTCCTATATCAAATGAAACACAAGAAATGGTGGAAGATATAAGAATTGTACCACTGATAGTAGACGGTCCTGCATCCAAACTAGCTAGAGTTGTTTTCATAACGTGCAACTGACTAGACCATTTTCCCTAGGCTCTAGCCAAACTCCCATGATCTATACCCTCTACCTAGTATTTTCTTTCCTACACAAGGGTATCATGTCCCGTACCTCGAATGAAACGTCCTGTGGAAGTCCAACCACTTTCCTATTGAGGATTATCTAAGTCCTTCACATAATATGGTATCTATCATGTTTCCCTACCACTACTCTACTACTACATTCCCCCACAAAACCATTATAGGTTTCCCATCTAACAGTAAGCATGACACTTCAAAGTGGGGTATGGACACTAAGGACATTTTTTGGATCATATTTTCACACTGATGTCACTACAATGAAACACAGTCCGGATATGGCTAACCATTACCCTAGCTACTTTGACCACTACTTCCTTGGTGAAGAATTTCATAGAAAAGTTTCTTTTCACTAGGAGGATAGTTGATAGTTTCCCCTACTAAAATAGCCTGGTCACTTCCCCTCTTAGGTTCTATTTCATAATGATTGTCTGATTCATCACATCTGTAAAACTACTCATATGAAACATTTTCACCTCTGACGTGATCTCATAGTGAAGACCATACTAAAAATGTCTCTTTCTAGAGATATCATCACCTTCCAAAGATGGCACAAATAGCCATTGGTCAGTGAAATGTTCATTGTAGTCCATCATTGACAAAATCTCTTGCATCAAGAGAATGAACTCATGAGACTTCTCATCCCTCAACATCTCAGGAAAGAAATGGATCAAGAAATTCATCTTGAAGTTCTTCTAGGATAACTCATCATGATTCCCTACTAACTCTTTAATGTCCCATCAATGCTTGGTTGGTCTACAAAGAATATATGTATCAAGATTCACCCTCCTATATACGGGTGTCTCAAGATGCTTAAAGATTGTCTAGATAGAATCAATCCAAAACTTGGATGCCTAGGGGTCTCCCTCCCTAGTGAATGTAGGTGGATGCTATAGTTGGAACTCTCTCATCATCTCAGACATTGAATTATTGGTGCAAATAGTCTCCCTCTCCATATATCTCATGACCCTCCGGAAGCTGTCACGAAGATGAGAATTCATCTAATCCTCATGAACTATAGAAAGCTTCAGTTCAGATTCATTAGGAACATGTTGATTGCCACTCTCCTGATTCTCAACACAAAAATGATGAAGAGACATTTTCTCTACAAGACAAACAATCTTTAGAATAATATCTAAAGCAAGTTCAACCTCAAAAGGTGACAACAACATAGAAACACTACTTCTAGTCTCTCTAAACATGGATTGCAAGTGTTTTATCATGACATAATGATTCATTTATTTCATTTATCAGATATGACAAGTATCTTATATCACATTCCAAACAAGAAACTATATATCACATGTAATAACTATGTCCCTATCCTGAACAATGCATGACAATATATATACATATGTGCCTATCATGATGCATGAATACTCATACCATGTCATACCAGTCCATGAGTATAAATCTCAAGAACCAATAAAATCCTGAAATAATAACCTCACACAACATGTGAATCACTCAGGGTGAAATAACATCAATATTAATAAGAAAATAGTATAAAAAACAATCCCCACTCGAGCACTCAGATTTTCCCCCATACATGAGTTAGATACTCCCATGTGAAAGCTCATTACCAAGTCCCAACATATCCCAATCTCCTTTATACCTTTCCCAAATAGTAAACGAATAGAAAATAAACCTCATTTTATATCACTTTGTAACATCCCTTGATCCGACTTTCTCTCATGTGGTTGAAACAGGTTTTTTACAAGACCTCAAGCATGCCTCCCCATACGACAAAGGTTTCCATATAGAATCAGGGGTGTGATGAGTATAGTGGGGATACTATAACCCATATTCATAGAGTTACAACATAGTGGAAAAACCCAATAATAATAAATACATATTAGACTGCAGAAATAATGGAAACAATATAATATAATGGAAACCAATAATAAAAGTCAAATAAATAATAAAATAAATAATAAAGGAATAATTTGATGATATGGTATAATTTAACTAAATTTAAAGTAAGAATAAATAAAATTAAAAGACTAGTAGACTCAAATAAAGACTTAACAGTCCCCTGTCTTGAACCCCATGTTGGTCCCACCTCCAAACTCTAGTCCATCCAGCAAGAAAATATTCAAAAATAAGTTCTGATATCTATATTTAATGTATGTATATTATGGTGCTTTAATACGTTTATTTATGTATTTAATTTATCAATATTTCAAATGTTGGATGGTTTGGATAGTTTTATGTTTTATGGTAGGATATAATGAATCCTAGGAAAGGAAAAAAAGAGGCGAATTAAGGAGCTTAAAGAAACTTACACATTGTTTTTTTATTACACAACATGATATCATCAAGAGAAAAATCCACCTCTATTGAATTTCATGAAATAAAACTCACAATGAAAACCAATTACACATCATGAATGTTCTAGATAAAGATAGATACGAAAAAGCTTCTAATGATGTGGATTACACATCATGTAAAATTACACATCATGAATGTTTTAGTGAATAAAAAGTTAAATATGAATTTAAAAGGGTTTTTATGGGGTGTCTTATATGGTCATCCCCTTATCAACTCTTTTGGGGTCATCTGGGACTAGATGAGACACACAAAAACCTTACAAAGATGCATACCACCACAAAGCCCTATTTCACTGCCATTCTATAAGACTTTTTCCATTATTTTTCTACACCCCATCATGAATAGCATGGGGTGATTTATTTGTAATGTGTAACAAATATGAAAATAGATTAATTATATAAGGTATTTTATTTTGGATTGGAATTAATGTTGGGGTTTCATATTGGTTCTTTAATTCTATACTTTCCCTAGTTCCTTTTTTACCTGACCATTGTGAGTAGGGTTTGGAAAAGGGTTTAATTTTTTTCTTTCTTTGAGAATGTTCATTGTATAAGTTGACTACATACCATTGTTTAATGTGATACCTAGGTTTTATACTTCTACCATGACCATTGGAGTTTTTTCTACCATATGTTTAAATATGGTTTTGGGTTACCCATCCATTGCAATCTAAAGTATCTGACCATGAGAAAAGGAGAGTTTGGGATGGAGAGTGTTTTTCATGACCATTGAGTTTTATAGGATCCAATTTTGATGAATGTATGGTTTTAATTAATTATTTCATACCTTATCATCCCATTAACCTAGATTTATTACTTCCTAACACCATTTTTATATTTTATTCTCCCACTTTCTACACCCTTCAGATGCTCAATAGATTATATTTAATTCCTACAAATCTCAAATATTTTACATTTATTTTATTTAATTAACATTTTCTCCAACCCTTTCTCTGTGGGTTAAAACTTTGACTTGTAATTCCTATACTACCCTGTACTTTAGTGGTTTGTTTGTTTCATGTTATAAATTTCTAAATTATATAACATTATAGGAAATAACGATGCCCACAGTACTATGGTGTACCCAGATATACATCATTGAGGATATTTTACTTGGGTGTTATCCAATATAATTGGGGGATATGCCATGTATTTTTCATTATAATTCATTATTAACCTCTCCTGCTAAAAAATATTAAAAAAAAATTAAAAAATTGGGTGATGTCTTTGGAGGATAAAAAATCAACATTTCTATACCGATGATCTTTTGATCATATGTGGTTAGGTGGTGTATGTGATATTTTTCATAATAATATCTTTCAAAAAATAAAAAAAATAGAAAATAAATAAAAAAAGTGCAAGAGAGGTTTATTCATTCATTGTGCTTACATTTATCATGAACTCACTTTGAGTTTTTTTTTTGAGGAAGGGAGAGATGACATCTTTAGATGGTTATTTTTATTGAGATTAAAATTTTATATCAGGAAAAATTATTTACAGTCAAAAATCCATTTTGATCTGTACTTTTTACATCATTTAACCACCTACCCAAAATCCTCAAACTCATTTGAACCCTAAAAATAAAGCCCTCGTGATTACTTGTGATTCTGTCTTTACATAGTGGAGATATTTTATGCCTTTCAAGCCTATGGTAAGTGATGTGTTTTTAAGGTATGTGACAAATTCTATTTTAAATTATACCATGGTGATGATAAAAAAATTAAAGTGGGATAAATTGTAAATGGAATTCATATTAATAATGAATTGAAAATAGAAATAGATGAATGAAGAGGTGAAATTACTTAAAAAGATAAAAATTAAAATACTTGATTAACTTGTTTGTTTGAAAAGTGATATATTGAAGAATTTTATTATGGGATGATTGAATTTTTAATTTTTCTTTCAATAAATTGACTTTATTGAAATTGAATTTAAAGCCTGGTAAGGTGAATGTCCTTTGTAGTGTGTTGAGATTCCATCATTGAGGACAAGTCTAAATTCAAGTGTGGGGGAATTTGATATTTGAATTCCATGCACGTATTTTATGGTGTTTTAATACCTTGATTTCTATAATTAATTAACTAATCTTTCCAATGTCGGATGGTTTGACTTATTTTATGTTTTATGGAAAGATACAATGAATCTTGGGAAAGAGACAAAAGGAGGTGAATTAAGGAGCTTAAATACACTTGCACGTCAATTATTTCATTACACAACATGAGATCATCAAGAGGAGAAGCCACTTCCACTGTAAGTCATGAAAGAATATACACTGTGAAAACCAATTACAGGTCCTGAAATCTCATGATAAAAATAGATACTAAAAATTCACTGATGACATGGATTACACGTCATGAATGTTTTGTTGAATAGAAACTTAAATATGAATTTAAAAGGTTTTTGATGGGGAGGTTTATAAGTTCACCCTCTCATCCCCTCTTTTGGGTTCATCTAGGAAAAGAAGATATACACATATGCCTTCCAGAGATGCACACCACCATGAATCCCTACTTCACTGCCATTATATAGGATTTTGTTCATTCTTTTTCTACACACTCTAATGGTGAGAATGAGGGGGTTATTTCTTTATACCATAAAGTGTGTGATGAATAGGGAATGATTTTATGAGTATTTTTTTATTAAAATTCATTTGGGGGATTTATATTTGTTATTTAATTATATCTATTCCCTAATTAATTTTTAGATTACCATTGTGATCAAGGTAAGGAAAAGGGTTTAATTTCTTTCTTTATCTGACCAGGAGAATTGCTTGAGTTGATTGAATACCATTGTTTATTGTACTACCCAGGGTTTATAATTCCACCATGACCATTGGGTTTTTTTATTACATATGTTTCAATATGGTTTTGGGTTACCCATTCTTTGAAATCTGAAGTACCTGACCTTTATAAAAGGATATTTTGGGATAGAGAGCATTTTTCCTGACCATTAGACTCACTAGGACCCGATTCTAATGATTGTGTTATTTTCAATTGATTATTCCATTCCTTTTCATCCCATAAACCAAGATTTATTGCTTTCCAATACCATTTTTATATTTTATTATCCAAATTTCTTCACCAATCACATGCTCAGTAGATTAGATTTAATTATAATAAATCACAAATAGTTTAGATTTGTTTTATTTAATTAATATTTTCTCCAAACCTATATGTATTGGTTCGAACTTGGACTTTCAATTCCAATAATACCATGTAGTTTGGTGGTTTGTTTGTTTCATGTTATAAATTTCCAAATTCTGTAACCCTATGTGAAATAACAACACTCATGGGGTGGCACTATAGCAACAGCGGGTACTGTAGCGGTGGCAGGTCACTATAGTGGTGGTAGGTCATTGTAGCGGCATCACTGTAGCAACAGCGGGCACTGTAGCAGCGGCAGGTCCCTATAGCGGTGGAAAAGTATTGTAGTAGCGGCGGGTACTATGTGTGCTATAGCAGCGCGGGTACTGTAGCATTACTATTCACAGAATGGGCCTTGGGCCAAAAAATTGGGCCTACGGGCCATGTAATGAGCTAAATGCCCACTGGGCCTTCGGGCTATGTAATGGGTCTCCCTCTACTCAGTTAAAGAGGTCTTTGCTTTGATTTTATTATAAATGAGGCTTTGTACCCAAACTTTTTAAAAAAACCCATGGGGCTATGGTGTATCAGGACATACATCATTGAGGATATTTTTTTTGTTGATTTTCTACTATGATTTTGGAATAGACCTTGTATTTTTCCTTGTAATTCATTATTCACCTCTCTTTCTAAAAGATATTTTTTAAAAAATGAAAACAAATTAGGTTTTGTCTTTGGAGGATCAAAAATAACCATTGTTAGACCGAAGATCTTTTGATAGTATGTGGTTAGGTGGTGGATATGAGTTTTTTCTTAAGAATATCTTTTAAAAAATAAAAAAGAAATATAAAATAAAGAAAAAAAGTGAAAGAGAGGTTGATTCATTCATTGTACTTACATTTATCATGATCCCAGTTTGATATTATTGGGGGGAAGGGAGAGATGACATCTCTAGAATGAGATTTTTAATAAGCGTTTATTTTTATTTCATGAAAAATGATTCAGAGTCAAAATAATTTTTGAGATGTACTTTTTACATCATTTTCCCACCTACCCTATAACCTTATAGTCATTTAAATCTTAATGATGAATCCCTTCTGATTACTTGTGTTTTTATCTTTACATGGTGGATATATTAGATGCCTTGCAGGCGTACGATAAATTATATAAAATAATAAAAATGAATAAATAACAAAAATGAATATATTATAAAAAATACTAAAAATGGAGAGATGTTAAAAAATAATAACTAATATTAAATAAATTAACAAACACACACACACACACACATAAATTTACAGATGACAGACAAACATATGTACACATACACACAGATACACACATATAGTTATTCATGTACGTATATTTTAAATTATTTAATACCAATATTAATATATATTTAAATATATATATTAATTTATATATTATATAATTTTTTAAATAAAATATTAAAATATTATATTTATTTTAATTGTATACACATTTTATAATTAATGTATATTAATATACTATTAAACATACTGAATAATATATATTTGATAATTATATATATATATATAATTATAAAAAAGATCCATTTTATATTAAAAGTTATATAAATCATATTTATGTATTATATTTACATATATATACATATTGTAATATAAATCTTATTTAAAAATATATAAACATTTATATATAAATTAAATTACTCACTGTGAACTTTATCACCGCTAAACAAAAAACGTTGATAAAGGTGTGACTTTTATTAGTGGAAAAAAATTATTGATAAAGGGTATAATTTTATCAATTTTAAAAAATGGTACCCTTTTATTAGTGCTTTTCTTCACACTGATAAAATTTAACTTTATCAGTACTTTTTTTGAGTTCTGATAAAAGCCCCCCTTTATCATCACCTTTTATATTGCACTATCAAAGGTCAGCACCAGATATTATTCAATCCATGTTAGTGATCACTAATAGACATTACATATTATATAATTTCATTGTTCAATTTAACATGTATCAAAATTTTATTGTATATATATGCATGTGTGTGTGTGTGTACATTAATTTCACACACATTTATGAAATTAATGCAATCTTATATAGAAATAGACACACGTAATATTTATGTAATTTATTCAAATTTTAATATTAATTTTATAATTTCATTTAGTAAAAGAATATATTTAATATATTATTTTTTAATTGGTAAATTTCATTTATTAATTTTTAATAAAATTTTAGTTAATATTATTTATTCATCTTTAATATTTATTAATTTTTATTGAATTTAATTATTTTCTAATATTTATTTGTAAATATTTATTTATTATGTTTTATTTTTTCATTATGTATTCATCTTTATTTTAATATATATCCATATTTAAATTTTTTAATAATTTGAATAATTAAAAAATTATCAATTTTTTAATATTTTTAAATTCTATTTTTCTTTAATTAATCAATTTCACTCATTTTTAACATTCAGGCATTTAAGATTATATATTCATTAACAATATTAAAAATATATTTGTAAATATATATTGATAAATAAATATATTTATATTTATATATGAATATATTTATAAATTTATATTTACTATATTAATAAAATTATATATTGATGAGAAGAATGGGCAGGTGGAGAGATATTCATGGTCCTTAACATGCTGATCAGGGCTTACTCTATATGGAAGCCCCTTCTCTCCACCCTTCGGCTAAACTCTTTCTCACAAATGGGAGATTTGACTCCCTAGGCCCTTCGATGATGGAAAGAGGTTTCAGAAAATCAAGTGCGAAGAGTCTCTCACGGTGGATGAAGGTAAATTGGGACTCACTTTCTCTCTCTATAAGGGATCGGCTCTATCCTCCATCCACCAGAAAGGAAGAATAACCCACGTGAGGGTAGATCCGGTTTTGGTTTCATAGTGGCTTGAAATAGGAGAACATTAACTTATTATGAGACTGATTTTACCCAAGGGTTCCAAACCTTTGAAGATCAGTGAGATGGTTGAATGACTTTTTGGATTCTACACTTTTTGATTGATTCCTTCTCTCCACTGATGATGATGAATTTGATTTGAATATTTTTTATGAGAGAGTTTCTAAATTCTTCTTGGAATGCAAGGTTATTGGACACGAAATTTACTACTACAAACTATCAATTTTCTACAATTACTATTTGGCTCATGGGCAGGACATGAATTCATGTTATAAAAGAGGTAATATTTCAAATTGACGGGTTTTGTATGATATTACTTATCACGAAGGCTGAGATACTAGAAATATGGGATAGAACTTTCATGTGTCAAATGATTGAGTTGATGGAACCAGGCCAGATGATATCTCTGCCATAGATAAGGAATCCCCTCGTGTATCATAATTTTCTATTCTAGAAAGTGGAGCTCTGAGAAATGCACAGATTCAATAGAAGACTAAATCAATCCTTAACCAAAACTCTAGAAACAATATAAATCTTGGGTCTGATGAATTTTTTAACTACAACAGACTGAATGGATCTCATTCAGTTGATTCTATTAGTACAATAGCTAAGGCAGTAGATGGAATTCCTGATTTTCAAGCTATAAGGGCTTTATAGAATTCTGAAAACACTACACGACCATGTTTCATTTTCTATGGAAGCAAGAAGAATATTTGGTATGATATTATTATTGAGTAAGGAATAGTGATAGATTTCAATCATTCAAAGGTCCCTATTGATGGTAGTGGATAATGTGACTTAGAGGTCAGAGTGGAGAAGAATTCCTTGGATGAGAAGGGTGCCATGGAATCTGACTCACAGTACATGGTTTATGAACTGATCATTCATGAACAAGATGTTGCCTCATGAAACCATAAAGGGAACTAAAACTTGATCTCCCAATGACTTATTTTAAGGGAGATTATGTCTTACTTCATAATGCTGAGTAGGAATCAGTGGGTAAGAAGAATAGTAATGAAAAGGACCATTGGATGATGAAGGCTTCCAATTGGTCTTTTATAGTAATACTAGCTCTCCCTCTGAGTCTAAATTGATTTCTCTTAATCATATAAAAGAGATTCAAATGAAAACTTCAAATTCTTTTAGAATTATTGAGTCACGTAATGAGGATGTAAGGAAATCATAACTTGAAACATGTGGTGATACTTCTACACCTCCGATGGATAAACCTTAAAAAGATTCACAAGCTCCTCTTTCTCCAAACATGGCTTCAAGAGTAGGCCTCCTAGAGTATTCTAGGGAAAAAAATGATGCAACCAGTGATAGATGAAGAGATTAAAGAACATGATGAAAATTTAATCATTGATTGTGACTTATTAATGGCAACTATGGATATAAATACTATAGAGGTGACCTTGATGAAAAATGGAAAGTTTGAAGTGTAGGAGGATGAATCGGAAGGGACTTGGCCACAAGCCAAGTCTTGGAGGTAGGTATGTCATCCAGAAATTCATGAAAGAGGAAGTTGTCATGCTGACTCAGATGCCAAGGAATATAAAATACACCCAAAGGATATGGATTCAGATGGGTCTAACATTAAAAGCCTACTTCGTCAAGCAAAAAGCATAAGAGAGAATTATAATAGGGTCCATGGACATGGATGTGGTCGAGTAATTGATTGGAACACCTTGCGAGAAGAAGAATGCAGTATTGGGATAAAAATTAGGAAGAAGATTAACATGTAACTGTTTTTGATGAGGGGGGTGATACCTTGTCTGACCCCATCTTTCCTTCTCTTTGTTCCCTCTTTCTTTTATTTCAATTAAAGGGAAATTGTCCCTAACCTTAAAAAAATTATATATTTATAATTATAAATAAATAAAATTTATTGTAAAAATTTATTTATATTATTATAAATAAATAATTATAAAATTATAATAAATATATTTATATAATTAATTATTTTTCACATTTATAATTATATATATTTATATATTAATATATATATATAATTATATAAATATATTTATAATTACATACAAATTTTTATAAATATATTTACAAATATATTTATTAATAATTATATAAATTTAATTTTTTTAATTATATTAATTATATTATTAAATATAAATTATATAGGTTTTTATTAGTGTTTTCTAGTGCTGATAACGATGGGTCTTTATCATCGTTTTTATAGTGCTAATAAAGATATATATTTATCACTGCTAGTATTATAACACTGATTAAGGGGGGGGGGTTATCAACACTTATTATTTTAGTGCTGCTAAAACCCTTCTCGATCATATAAATTTAGCCCTAACTGAACCCAACTATCTTGTGTCGTTCAATCTCTTGTGAAAGTCTACCTCTGTCGCCACTCCCTCTCTACCTTCTCGGATGAATCAAGGCTCTCAAAACCTAAGGTATATTATTATTTCTACTTCTATATTATTTTTTAGTGTCTTTATATTGTTCTCAATGCGAGTCACCTCCCTCTTGCATACCCTAATAGAAAAATACCCCATACAAATAGTTTGGAACCATTAGTATAGGTCTCCAAACTATTGGTATAGCCTATACCAACAGTTTGGATGACCGTTGGCTGGTTTGGCATAGGGATAGGTCTATACCAACGGTTCTAGGAAAACCGTTGGTGTATGTAATATGAAAAACATATACCAACGGTTTCATAAAACTGTTGGTATAGGTAATTCAAAAAAAACTTGGCTTGGTTTTGATCCCAACACCTTCTATTTATAATCCAACGACCTAACCACTAACCTAACATGAATTTTGTGAACATAATTTCATAAATATATAGAGATATATATATATATTCATAATTATTTTAACTTTTTTATTTATTTAATGTTATTTAATGAAAGATTATATAAAATAATGTGTGTACCAATACCCATGGTTCTCAAAACCATGGGTATAGACCTATACCAATAGTTTTAAGAACTATTGGTATATTTTATTTGATTTTTTGAGTTATACCAATTTTTTTGGACAAAACCATTAGTATAGGTCCATAGAAGTGACCTATACCAACAGTTTTGGCCAAACCATTGGTATAGGTCTATATAAGTAACCTATACCAACAGTTTTTCTAAACCGTTGGTATAGGTTGAAATTAGTGACCTTTACCAATGGTTTGGCCAAAACCATTGGTATATGTCTTATTTCTACTAGTGATACCTAACACCACCACATGTAGCCACTCACGATATCCCTTTTTATAGGTTTTTTGGTAGGGATGATTCTAGGGGAAATGATATGATTTGTATGGATTGAAATATATTTTCCATTTTAGTAAATAGTAGAAATAATGAATTAGAGAAAGGAACACACAGAGAATGAGTTTCACATTCTTGAATTAGAATATAGGTAACATGACCTAGACATGGTTGCAATGACGAATAGAATAATTATTTTGATTTTGAGTAACCAGAGGTAATGTATTCATAATATAAAATGAGCAAGAGAAATGAAACAGGGAGAAATGGATTTCTCCCAAAATATAGATCTAGAATCACCCCAAAATTGGGATGATTCACAATGAAACCAACCATGTGCATGACCTATTTTATTTAGTTTACTATATTATCCTTTTATACATTTTATTTATTTCAAAGTTTTTTTGAATTAATGTTTATATAATTTTTATGATTATTGATAATAATAACAAATAAATTTTTTTATAAATTTTATGTTATTTTTAAATAATTGTATAATTTTTATATATATAATTTGTATATAAATATTTTAAAATTTTTAGATAAATATTATTAATAGTTTTTTAAATTTAAAGTTTAAAAAATTAATTTATGATGATGATTATCATAAATTTATAAAATATAATTAATATAAAATAAATAAATAAACTGATTATGTAAATGAATTTAATTAATATATGAAATTTATTATTTTAAAACATTATTTTTAAAAATAAACTAAAATTTTTATTAATATACTTTTCATAGTTTAATATTCATCTAATTGTGGTAACATGAAAACATAATAATGAGTTAAAATTCAATTTTTTATTTTTTATTTGTTAGTAAAAAAGGTAATAAAAATTTATATTTTTTAATAATGGTTATTTATTTCATTTAACAAAAAATTATATATTTTCTTGTAACCAAAAAATATGAGAAGAAAATATAATCATTTTTTTCTTTTACAAGGTGTCCAGCCAAATATTATTTCTTCTTCACGTATAATTTCTTCTTCACATAGATAACTCAAATTTTTCTCTTTGACATGAAATATCACATGGGATTCTCTTCTTTTAGAGCAATGGATTACTTATGCTTCTTTTTCATGCAATATATAACTCGTGGATTCTCCCTACTCTTCATGTAGTAATATTTCCATTTTATTCTCTTTGTAGGGTTATATTCTTCTTCATGTACTATTATCCTCTATGTAACAATAAATATATTATACAGATTATTTCTGAAAAAATCAGTGGTGTGGGTTTTTTTAATTATATAAGATTAGGTTTTTTATTTTATTTTGGGAAATGGTAGGGGCCAACACCACTTCATCTCACACTAGTCAGAAAATGGGTGACTGATACTTGTTAGTGAAAGTCAATAGATTAGGAATTGTGAAGGTAAAAGTTGATGAATTGGGCTTTGTGAAGGTGAATTTCATTATGGAAGGGTATAAGGATGAGCCATTCATAATAGCATCACAAGTAGTGTAAGTATTTTTTTTCTTTGATCTAGAAAACAAGAATAGGTCAATTTTCCTCTTGGTGACTAAAATAGTTGCAATGTCATATGAAAATTGAATTAAGGATGACCCTTTCAATGGGAGATCATAATCATTTCATGGAGGTACCAATGTAGTTAATTCCTTATATTTTAGATAGGACCACTAAGAGGGAATTTGGATACTCGATAGAGGATCCAAATCTATTCAACATTTAAAGAAAAAATATACTATGATTTTCCTCATAATATGATGTGTTCTCTACTAAATTTATGTAATCTAAATTAAATGTTTGAATACTCATATAGATAATGAATCCTACACATGATGATGTAACTAATCCCAAGAGAGAACAGATGATAGATACTGAAATGTGGAATTATTAGGGTATGAACAACATGTTGATAAAAAACAATAATGACGTAGCATAACTATGTTAAAAAAATTATCAAGGGAAGAAGCAAGGGTATAAAATTTAAGGTTGTATTGAATCAATGCAACTAACCTGTTGACCCCAAAAAGTCAATATACATTAGTTATATTGGAGTCACAATGAGAACACACATGCCAATTGATATAGATATGTGGCCCCATATATAGCATGTATTCAACGAAACCCTTAGGGAAGATATTAAGGTAATATTATGATATACTTTATGTATTTTACCAAAAAAAATTATACAATGAAATGATGATTTATTTTTCAATATCCCTTGCAAAGTTCATTTATTTCAGATGATTTCCATAATAAATATTTATTAATGGTCACTAAAAAATCTCATAGATACTTATAGAAACTTCTTACAAAGAATTTTATTAGGAATTCTAAGGGGAAATTAATGCCCCACCCACTAGTTAAGTATTCTCACGTTATAAAACATGATACATGTAAAGATTTCATTAGTCGTCACACTGAGAAATCATTTCAGGTGCAAAGTAGTTGATAATATTTTGTTTGAAATTATTTATTTTATCTACATTGATTCAAAAAAAATAATTAATGAAACTTCAAAGAAGTGATTAAAATAAACAATGTGCAGTAAAAACAATGTACCCCTATCATAAAGTAAGAATGAGGTACACATGAAAAAAATGTTATATATTTTAAATCTATAATAAATTTTTTATGTGATATGAAACAATATATGTATCTTTTTTTATAAGGACATTGTTGAATGAATAACTGAATCCACTTCCATACCACATCATGTGCTATGGTAGGTGGCCTGTGTAAATAAAGAGGGTAAACTAATTGATGGAAACACAAAAGAAATATGGGAAGCATGTGTAAGTATGACATAATAGTAATTTGTTATTATTTATAACATTATTAAATAAAAATATATTTTTATGTTCATATGTTTTTTATATAATTTAGATATAAGAATCAGTATCGACCATTCCTAAAAAGAAAACTTCTTTCAATAGCTTTGGAGCAACCGGTACAATATGGCTACGTTAGAGGTGCAGGTTTGGGATTGTTTCCTAAAACATATTTTGAGAAGATAAAGCCACAAGAAGATACATATGAGATAGTTAAAGGACTTTAGAAAAAAATAGATACTTTGAAATATATTATTTTTGGGTATTGTTTGGTGTACCAGTGTATGAGAAGAGATCAAATTGAACTGGTAGTGGAACAAAGATTAGTACATGAAGATCCAAATGACCCCACTGGATTTAAGGCTTTCAATTACCCTCAACTACTTACCTTACCTGAGGTAATCAATTTTTTCATTACTATTTTTCATAAATGTGAATCAAAAAACTTTTGATAACTTTATACAACAAAAGTTATATGGGGTGAATTTGTATGTGATTTATATCTATCAACACCCACACATCACCTTGTTGTGTGGGGTATGGTGTATAATATCCCAAGAGATATGGAACACCAGAAAAATCTTAAAAGATCACATGAGAGTGGGGATTGAAGTATCCCATGCACCGAGCATTGAGTTTCCTATTCCTCTTGATGACCTGGATGTTACTATGGTCAATAATGCTATTAGAACTTTTGCAGTATGGTTATGTAATCTTATAAAGATACATGAGGTATGTATTTAATTTTTTTTTAAATGAAACACCTTTAAAAATTGAGGAAAAATGTCTAAAATGAGTTATGGTATTATATATGGATAAAACAATGGGAAAACAAAAGCTTGGATCAAGAAAATCCAGTGAATCAACCATAAAAACAAAAGGACGTTATTTAAGTACCTTTTACCCATTAGTTCCACTACCATATATATTAAAATTAACTTTTCATGAAGACACCACATTCAAAGATGTAAATTTTTCATACATTAAATATAAATAAGAAATATTTTGGAGTTTCCATTAAAAACACAACAGGTCTTGAGAGTCTAAATGAGATTATCAAGTTTGAATGGTTGGGAGTCTCAGTTGTGAATACATACTTGAGTTACATTTTCATAATTTGTGTATCAAAAAAAATGATCTACTATATTAATTATGGTTAATAACTATTAATTTTTTCTAAAAGTATATATATTAATACTATATAAAGGGTAAACCCTGTGAAGTAAGAATTGGACTCATTAATCCCCATATTATTTCTATGGAAAAAAATTCATTGGAGTCAAAAGAAATTTAAAATAGAAAAGATGAAACAAGTGAGGTGTTTGAGAAGAAAATATTAGACAATAAAATCATCTTCTTTCCTATAAAATAGGGGTGATAGTATACAATTTAATCATATAAAATATATTATTCTTTTTTCATTACTTACTTGTTTTTGTTTTTTAGGAAGCATTGGATGCTGATCACAATGAATCTGGATACCCCAAATGTTTATTTTTTGGATCCAATGAATGTATTTCCATCAAATTGACCACACATGATGACTATTTTGAATTTTTAATTCATTACGATCAAAATTTTACAAATAAAATTTGAATTATATGTTTTATTTTGTGTTTTAATGATAATTTTGTTGTGATTGGGAAATAAATAAATATTGGCTAAATCATGGTTTGAGGCTAGTGACTGAACATAAGAATCCTATTGATTTCTTCAAATGGAAACAAGTTAAGGTATATATAACATTATTTAACTATCAAAACATATTCCAAAATAGTTTACTTATTTTGGTCAATGTTTATGCAGTTTTTGAAATAAGATAATGACAATGATTGTGGGTATTACATATTTTTTTGAAAGATATCATATACCATCGAAATATTAGCATCCCCAAATAGGTAATTTCTAAAGGTAATTAAAATTTCATTAAAAAAATTTCTTAATCACTAGTTTTTTTATATTTTCTATGTACTACCAATATTTCAAACAATCTATGTACTCAAAAGAAGAAGTAAATTTTTTTAGAGATGAGTAAGAAGAGTACATGGTGTTATAATGTTTTCCCACATTAAATTTAGATGATTACCTATTATATTTGTGATCTAGTACGGTATTTGAAAATAGATTCATTTGGGATGTGAAACATTATTATCGTAATGATTATATATTATTTTTGACTTGTTTTTTAAGGATAAATATTTTAACATCATAATCTGGGATCCACTAATTGGTGCCCCAAGCCAGTGGGTCACATAGCCTCAAGCTCACCTCTCTGCATGCTAAAGGTTACCAACTAGTAGTGAGGGTCCTTGGTGGTATAGTGGGGTGAATATACCCTCATAATCAGAGCCACATGATGGTATAATAAATGAATGTATAAATAATTGAATCATAATAAATGATAACTAGAACAGTGGAAGTAGAACACCCTGATGATAATAATAAACAACCTATCAAAATCAATATCCAATACCATATACATAATGATATAATTACACGCCTCTAAAAAAATAAACAAGTATACATGGAAGTAGGAACACATACATATATGTATATCAAAATAAGAAAAAAGACCAAGAGATTATCTCTTGTTAGCATCTCAAGCCATAGGTCAGTCCTGTGCTCCCCCACTCCCATGCTATAATCAATCAAGCATCATGAAGTGGGTATTTTACTCTATCCCTACCTATATCTACATAATCTTCCCAAGTACCATTATCAGCCCATATAGGGTGTGAGATAAACTTAGGATGACACCACAACCTGTGAAAATAAACCATAGACATGTTCTTGTATAATAGATAAGTAATAATGTAAGACAATACATAAATTTCCTAGAATAAGATATCATAGAAATAGGTTAAAACATATGAGTATCATTATATTTTAGGAATCAACGGTAGGTATTAACCAACTTAACATAATCCATATTAGATTAGAGTAATATACCTATATGGTTCAGGTATCAAGATGTATAACTAAGGAGACCTATATTTGGATATTTAAATGTATATATATGTCGTAGGTTCCATACCTCAATCCTCTTCAATAGTGCCATGCCATAATTAATCGTACATAGGGGGTGTAGGTTCTATACCTCAATACCCTATCTGGTTCTATACCGTGATTTCAAAGGTTCCACGACTTTATAATAATTCAATCACATACAGAAATTTATAGGTTCTATACCTTAATAATGATAGGTAACATACCTTAATAATCATAGGTTCCATACCATTACAATCATAGGTGTCATACCTTAATAATTAGTCGGTTCCATACCTTAATAATCATAGGTTCTATACCTATATGTAACAACATCAATAAAGTAATATAATTGAAGATTATGGATATGTTAGTGTCCATATCCATTTAAAATTATCATTTAATCAACCATTTATTCATTTTAATAGAATTGAAGAACATATAAAGAGAGGCATGGTCCTGTCCATCTAACTCATTTAATTTATAAAGGATCTCACTATATGGACGATGATATCATAGACCCAAAGGGGTGGTTTAATATAGATAATATTAAATAACACACCACATGGGTGGCTCGGGTTGATGTTGACAACCTCAAACCATGATTAGGTGCTACAAGGAAACCCATATTAAAAGCAACCATTTATTTAAGGATTATAATTTAATTTTAGGAGTAATGACTGAAAGGTCTATCATGAAGAACAATGGGGATATCCAAATAGAAAACCAAACCTTAGGGAAAAGTTATATACCACCTACCATAAGTTTTTGGAAGAACACTCATCCATTATATGCCTTTGATTCAGTCCAAATCATAAGAATGCAACTAAAAAGAAGAACACCCTAAAAATAGGGTATATAATCTTTCACCAAAATAAATATTTCAAGAAGAAATTAAACAATGAAAGGCAAAAGAGTAAAAGAGAGATTACTAAGTAATACCCAACATGATATATGTCACTCTAATTGAAGTCTAGAAAAAGAAGAATCCAAGGAACCTAACATAGGTGGTGGACAGAGGCTTCATGGGAGAGCTCATGTGCATGGAGAAGAAATAGAAGAGAGGATGATATAAAAAGAAAAGGGTTCTACCCCCTTTAAAATAAACCCATGGAATTTACATAGAGTGTAAATTCTTTACAAGCTGTGTAATGCTCAGGCTTTCCCTTTTGGGGAAATTTCATTAAATGTTGTGAACGGGTTTTCCCATGACAATACATGTCCTGTATTGAATTCATGTCATGTATTATAAATACACATCATGTACTTGGTTTGCATCTAGATGTCAACCCCCTGCTTCCATCTTTTTAAAACATACCAACCGGCTAAAGGCTCGACTTCTAGGTCTAAGAGATAAAGAGAACTACAAAAAGGGTTTAAAAAGAAATTAAAAGGATCGATAATTGATTTGAAAAATTGGGTTCTTAATGTATACCCCCTTAAAGAACCTCATCCTCAAGTTTCTATTCCAGGGGTTGTAAAACATCATCTGGGCATAACTCCGGTCACTAAGAACATATATTGGCCTCTCTCTCCCAGGTCTCATCTTGTATGCGGTTGTGTTGGCATAGCACCCATACTAAAGGAACTGATCTACCTTATAGAGCCTTCATGCTCTAGTCCACTATATGAATAAGATGCTCCTAAAAGGATTCATCTATCTCCAACTCAACCTCATTAGGCTGAAAGATATGAGACAAATCTGAATAGTACCAACAAAGCTGTGAAAAATGGAATATGTCGTGCATAGCCCGATACATCTGAGGTAACTAAAACTGATAGTCTACCATCCTAAATATCTCCAAAATATCAAAATTTCTAATGAATTGATTTGAAATCTTCCCCTAACATCTAAACCATTGATTCCCTAGTCTATTCAATGCACTCAAGAAATAAATTTTATCCCTAACCTCAAGCTCTAGTGGTCAATGACGATGATCGACATATGACTTATACCTAGACTAATCTATAGAAATTAACTTCTTAATCAACCAAACATGCTCTAAATTATCCTAAATGAGATGAGGTACAATTAGTTCCCCCTCAACTTCCTTTAAATAGAACAAAGGTGAACAACACAGTCTATCATATAAGGCCTCATAGGGATCCATCTATATTGTCTCATGAAAGTTGTTATTATATGAGACCTCAAAAATAGGTATATGATTCTCTTAAGAACCGAAAAAATCAAGGAAGTGTTCTCAGAGTATGACCTATAGAACCTGCATCATCTGTTCAGACTGATCATTGGCCCGAGGGTGAATGTTTGTGCTCAAAAGTAACTACATACACAAATCTTTCTGTAACCCCTGTTAGAACATCAATGTGAAATGAAATTCCCTATAAAATATGATAGTATGATGGACCCCATGTAGGTTTATAATTTCACATATGTATAGTATTCCAAGATCATCTACTAAGAAGGTATCTCTAATTGGTAAAAAGTGGGTGACCTTCATGAGCTTATCAGGGATCACTCATACTGCATCACTACCTTGAGGGGATCTTGGTAATCCAGTCACAAAATCCATCATGACATCATTACATTTACACTCACTAATGGGAAATGGTTGTAAAATCCCTTTTGGTCACTGGTGTTATACTTTGACCTATTGATAGGCAGAGAACCCAGTAATAAAACCAGTTATCTCACTTTGCATATCAGGCCACCAATACTGGAGAGGTAAGTCATGATACATCTTCGTAATACCAGAATGCATTTCTCAAGTATAAGAATGAAATTATTGCACCAAATCCTCCCATATGTCTATGGGAACCCAAACACATCCATGGATGTGTAAGATATCATCCTTATCAATGATCCTGCCTGGTGGTGTGTCATCACTTGAACACTCTTCCTTAGGAACAAGATCTCAAGATTAGATAGTTGTCTCATCTTCAATCTTTCCAAAACTAAATATATCACTGATAATGATAAAAATATAGTTTTTCCAAGATGCTTGTAAACCTCCAAGTGTATCTCAGAATATTGGTCCATAAGCTACCACTCACTACTGGACTCCAGGGATGACTTTTTTTGAGTCCTTTGACTCAGAGCATCTCTTATAGTGTTGAATTCCCTAGGTATATAGGAAATATCAATGTTGAAATACTACAGGTATTCAACCCACATTCATTTATTAAGGTTAAATTCACCCTCTGTGGAAATATACCTAAGGATTTTATGACCAGTAAATACCCCAAAATGACTCCAATAACCCAATGCATGAACCATAATTTCTAAATCAAGATCATGCATTGGGTAATTCCTCTGATGTGGGCATTATTGAAGAGAAACATACACAAAGACTCATTCTTCCTGCATTATAACTGCTCTTAGCTAGATACTAGATTCATATCAATAGATTGTATAGCTTCTTCCTAGATATGGAAGAATCAGGATTGGCACTAAATTTAATCTCCCTTTCAGATCCTAAAAGGTTGTCTCACTGGCTTATAACCATATAAAATTCATACCCTTATTAGTCAGGCCTATAAGATGTGTTTCTAGGAATGAGGAATCCTATATAAAGTGCATGTAATAACCATTTATCCCCAAGAAACTATGTGTATCAAATATGTTCTTGGGATACTCCTAGGTAACTACAACTCTCACCTTCTCTGGGTCAACTTATTCCCCTACCTTTGAGATATTATGACCCATGATGTTCACTTTATCTATATAGAAGTTGTATTTAGTGAGCTAAGCATAGATATTGTGCTCTATCATTGTATTAATAATGATATCATGATGTTTTTCATGTTATTTTTGAGTATAATAATACACCTAGACTTCATCCATAAAGACTACCATAAATGTATCCAAAAATGGTGGAAAAACTAATTCATCAAATCCATGAAAATGTTTGGCGTGTTCATGAGTCCGAATAGAATAACCAGATACTCGTAAAGACCATTCCTGCTATGAAATGATATATGATGTACATCCAAAGTACTAATACATACTTGGTAATTGCATGACCTCAAATAAATCATCGAGAATATCTGAGATCCATGGAGCTGATCAAAGGGTCATATATATGAGGAAAATGATACCAAGGACTAGTGAACCCCAAGTTGAAGTATTGTGATATATAAAATCCTTAAGTTTTAAGTCCTAAAACTATCTCTTAAGCTCCTACAACTCGGTATTGGCCATCATGTAAGGAGAAATGGACATTGATGCAGATCATTGAACCAGCTTGACAGAGAACTACACCTCTCTCTTAGGTGGTAAACCTGAAAATTCATCTAGGAATACATCCCTAAAACAATCTAATACTGGAGGTAATTTTTCCTGATATATCCCCTTATCATACATATAGATTATAGAAATTTGGTCGGTCATTCCACTCAACCCACAATGATCAGGTCTAGCTCTACCTACTTAGAAACATCACTCTACCTTATGAATATAAGTACCAACCTCTAGTTAAGTGACAATCAATTAGGGCCCTCTCATACTAAGGTTTCATGTGATTCTACTTCCCTCACTAATGATATACTAAAAAACCACAAGTACATGCACCCTGATTAGTATTTCCCTCACGAGAGGTCTCGAGGTGACACTTCTTGCCACCAAATACTACATTGCTAGTTTGAGAAGCTGTTCCACTCTGATCTGGATATCTAGCTTCACCCAGGTTATGCTCAGTAATGAGATCCTAGTTTAATATATCAGATATGGTAGTCAACCAGAACACATTCACATAAGAATGAATATGATACCTAATTCTATCCTCAAAATTTCTCTCTTTTGTTGGCTCACCAGTAGTATAGATATACACAAAGTAATGAAGCTCTATATAATGTGCTGGGTAATATATAATAGACATCAAACCCTACTGTAGGTTCGTGAACTCCCTCCACGATCAGCTATCAAGGTATTAGGGAAGAAATAGTCATTGAAACTAGATTGTAAATCCCTAAAAATCACTTCATACTACTAACCTTCTTGGTTCAGAATATCCCACCAATGTTTGGAAGATCCTATAAGCATATATGAAGTGTGCTTCACTCTCCTCTCAAGAGGTGTCTTTAGATGCTTGAAAAAAGATAAGATAGTATGAAGCCAAAAATCTACATCCTGGGTTCCACCCTTCCCTAACAAATTAGGTGGATGCTGCTACTAAAACTCCCACATCAACTCTCCCATAGAAGGGGAAGGTTGCAGAGCTCCCTGTACAGTCTGCATAAGCTACATAAATTCCTCACAAAACCTAGAATCATGGACTACATCATGGATAAGAGGAGGTTCCATAGGTGGCAATACAGGAGGTAACACTGGTGTCTCAGGGCCCACCACCTCTAGAGCATGGTTATCACTACCCTCTAGGTGTACAAAATGAGGATTTCATGGTGGAATATCTCTAAAAATTCCCAGTACACACCTAAGATAGTAGTTGATAATAGTAAGATTATAGGTATAAGTATAGGATAGGTACATGACTTCTTATATTACAGTAACACCCCGTATTCTTCTCTTAAATCTATGTCTGGGAAACAATAATGATCATAAAAACCATGAGATACACTGCCTACTACTAACTATTAAGGATGAGTCTAGGTAAATCTATCTTCTTTAGGGTAAGGGTACCGATACATGGAATATCAATTGTAATTTAGAGAGGAAAACACCCTTTAATTTTTAATTGGAAACCCTATTCAATGATCACCATAATTTAATTTAAGATTTAAAAATTGTTTTATTTATATAATGGAATAGTTATCTAAAATACCATTATCAATTTATACAAGTGAATGCTTTATAAATCAAAATTGGTAGTTCATACAACTACATCCAAACCTTTTCATTCAATTGAAGAATGTAAGATGTATCATAATATGGTCTGACTAAATGAATCATCATTCCCAATTTATATAGGTATTTGTACTCTTTAAATTACAAATGGAATTAATGTATTTCAAATCAACTAACATTTTAATATATGTAACCTCAGTTTCATAACCCAAACATGTTATAATTAGTTAGTTAAGGTTCCATCATCAACCTATATAGAAAAACACCATTTAGGTTAGTGTAGACACTTTAATAACCCATATTTTAATCTCTCATTTCCTACATAAATGTTATCTTCATAACATATATATCACTCAAGGCACATACAACAAGTATCATGCATTCAGGTAATGAAACCTACATGGAATGACATAATGGATGACATATTAATCCGATAAGGTGCCTATAATGTTTCATGATCAATGATTTATTGTGTTACCATGACAATGAAATAAATTAAATCCCACAATATAATAATAATAAAATCACATATCATGTACTCCACCCAATGGTACAATCAAATCAACTCTAATGTGCATAATTGAGAACATCAAGTCTGATCCCAGGTAAATTTCTTTTTTCCCCATACATGGGTTAGCTAATCCCAACCATAGGATCATTAAAAAAATTTGACACGTTCTAATTTTCTTTCTACCATCCCAAATAGTAAGCTAAGTAAAATAATCATCTGATAAAAAATTTTAATGTCCCGGACCGGTAGCCACTAAATGGTGCACCGAGTCAGTAGGTCACATGGCTTCAACCGCACCTCCCCATACACCATAGGATTCTGACTAGTAGTGAGGGTCCTTGGTTATACATTTTGGGGACTATACCTTCATAATTATAGTCACACATAAGTGTAATAAAATAATTTATAAACAATAGAATCATAATAAATGATAACTAGAACAATAAAAGTACAACATCTAGATGATAATAATAAACAATCCATCAAAAGAAATATCCAGTACCATATACATAATGATGTAATGTCATGTATATAAACCAAAAAATCATATATGGAAGCAAGAACACATATATACATGTATACCAAAATAAGAAAAATGAAAAAGTGATAATCTACAACTAGCATCCTGATCCACATATTAGTCTTGTAGTCCCCCACTCCCATGTTATAATCAATCAAGCATCTAAAACTTGGTACTTTAACCTATCACTAATTGCATCCACATAATCTTAATGGGTACCATTGGTGATCTAGATAGGGTGTGAGATAAGCTCAGGAGGATACCCCCAACAATATCAATAAAAAATTTGGCCTGTGAAAATAAACCATAGTTGTGTGCAAGTATAATAGATAAGTAGTAATGTAATATAATATAACCAGTTTGTGGCATAAGCTATAATAGAAACATGGTAAAACAAATTAGTATCATTATATATTAAGAATCAACAATAGGTAGTAACCATCTGGACATAAGACACATGTGATAAGAGTAACAGACCTTCATGGGTCACTTCCCAAGGTGTATAACTAGGGTGACCTATATTCGGAGATATAAATGTATACAGAAGTCACAGGTTCCATACCTATATCCTAAAAAAAGGTGTTATACCTTAATTAATCATACACATGGGTTGTTGTTTCCATAACTAGATACCCAAGTTGGTTCCATACCGTGATGTCAAAGGTACCATACCTTTCTAGTAAGTCGATTCCATACAAAAATGTACATGTTATATACCTTAATAATCATAGGTTCCAAACCTCAATAATCATATGTTCCATTACTTAATAATAATAGGTTTCATACCTTAATAATCATAAGTTCCATACATTAATAATCACTTGGTTCCATACCTTAATAATCATAGGTGTTGTACCTATATGTAACAACATCAAGTAATATAATAGAAGATGAGGGATATTCAAGTGTCCATACCCATTTACAATTATCATTTAATCAATTGTTTAATCAATTTAATATCATTTAAGAACATTGAAAGGGAGGAATTATCCTCTCCATTAAACTCATTTAATTTATAAATACTCCCATTATAAGGGTGGAAATATCACACACCAAAAGGGGTGGTTTAACATAGAGTAGATTAAATAACACACCACATGGGTGGCTTTAGTTGAGGTTGATAACCTACAACCATTATTAGGTGTTATAAGGTGACCCATATTAGTAGAGACCATTTATTTAAGGCTTATCATTTAATTTTAGAAGTAATGACCAGAAGGTGTGACATGCAGTATAAGGGTGATGGCTAAATAGATAACAAAACCTTAGGGAGAAGGTATAGACCACCTACCTTAAACATGTGGTAGAACACTCATCCCACATCAACCTTTTATTTGGTCTAGATTTTAATAAAACGGATAAACAGATGGAAACCTTGAAAATAGTTTATATGAGTTTGAACCAAAATAACTTCATCAAGTGGAAGGTAAATGAATAAAGGTGCAATAGAAAAATAGAGATTATGAGTGGCTACCCAATGTGATAGAAGACACTCTAATCAGAGTTTCTAACAGAGAAGAAAATAAGTAACCAAGATTAGGAGATGGAAGGAGGCTTCATGGGAGAGCTCTTATGCATGGGGGAGAAAGAGAAGAGATGTTGAGATAAAAATAAAGGGGTTATGTCCCCTTTAAAATAAACTCATGGCATTACACTATATTTAAATTCTTTCACATCATGTAATTCTTGGCTTTCCCGTCTAGGGACAGTTCATTAGACATCATGAATTGGTATGCCTAGGCTAATACTGGTCATGTATTCAATACATGTCATGTATTCCAAATACATATCGTGGACTTGGACTACAACCATCCTTCATCCCTCTAATTTATTCTTTCTAAAACATACCAACCATCCTAAAGGGTCTACTTCCAAGTTTAATCAAAAAGTAGAATTATGCCAAGGGTTTAACCAGAAATTAAAAGGATATGTACCTGATATGAAAATTTGGGTTCTTATTAGTATAATTGGGGTTATGATCTATGGATTTCAATAGATCTGGAAACATGATCGAAGATTCTCTTGCCGGTGAGATATTGGACTTTGAGGCTATAAATAAGATAATGAAGATAGGAAAATGGGTAAAGAATGTATACAGAAATCATAAAAGGTGATTTCATACTACTTATTTAGTTATTTTTTTCATCATTTTATCTAATATTTTTAAGTTAATTTCCTTATCATTTTTATTTGATACTTATTTTTTTCACATATCTTTTGGACAGTCATAATTTTATTAAAACTATCTGCAATAAGAAAAAAAAGAGAGAACACATTCCTTTTATATAGAAGAGGAAACCACAAGATGCCTAAATGTGAAGTGAGTCATAAGGATGAATCTACAAAATCTATGATCACACAAATTTTCTGTAATTCATTTCTGAAATAGAATCCATAGTTTAAATAGAATATCTCATCTACCAAGGGATTTTTTAAAAGTTAAAGGAAAAGTATGACTTCCCAAAAGATATGTCATGAACATTTTCTTGAACGATGTAAAAATTATCCACACCCTAATTAGTTTCCCCTCAATCTGATAAACAGTGTGCTCGGTATGAATCAAAGTGTATGTTTTTATTTTATAATTTACATTTTAGTTAAAAATATACATCACATACTCAAAACTAAGAAAAATAATCTAGATTATTTTAATACTTTAATAAAATTATCAATAAGTCATTTGTTATATGTAGGAATCAATTAAACCACAATATGATACATGATGTGTATGGTATGAATCAAAGTGTACATCAGTTTAAAATTCTCATTTTAGTTCAAAACACACATGACATACTCAAAACAAATATAACAATTTCATATTGTTTTGAAAAATTATAAAAACAATCCATAAGTCATTTATGACGTGTAGGAATAAACAACACCTCAATTCGATAAATGGTGTGCCCTATCTCAAAGTGTATGATTCTAGTTTAGAATTGACAATTTAGTTCAAAACACACTACACATACTCAAAACTGAGAAAACACATTCATATTATTTTGATAATTTATAAAAATGATCCATATCACAATTGTGATGTGTATGAATCAATCACACCTCAATATGTTGCATAGTGTTCCCAATATAACTCATAGTATATATTTTTAGTTTAAAATTGACATTTCAGTTCAAAACAAATATGAAATACTCAAAATTGAGCAAACACAATTATATTGTTTTGATACTTTAGGAAAATGATCCATAAGTCATTTTTCACATGTGGGAATTGACCCCATATCAATCTGACACATGATGTGGTCAGTATGAATCAAAGTGCGTGTTTTTAATATAGAAGTTCCATTTAAGTTTAAAATGAGCACCAGATAGATAAAACCAAAAAATATACATTATATTATTTTAAAACTTTATTAAAAAAATTCATACCTTATTTTTGATGTGTAGGAATTTACCGCACGTCATTTTGACACACGATGTGGTTGGTATAACTCAAATTGAAAGTTTTTAATATAAAAATGTCATAGAAAAAACCAAGAAACTGAGATCATATTGATTTTAAATTTTAGTATAATGATTAATAATTCATTTCTGGTTTGTAGGAATCGACTGTACATTAATCTTATGGATGATTTGGTACGTATGATTCGATGAGCATGTTTCAATATAGATGTTCCTTTTTAGTTTAAAACAAGTTTCACATAGCCAAAACTGAGAAAATAAGCTTGGATTCTTTTCAAACATTAGGAAAATAATTCAAAATTATTTTTTTGTATGTTAATCAACTATACATAAATCCTATAGATGATGTGACATGTATGAATTGAAGGGCGTGTTTTCAATATAGAAGTGCCATTTTAATTTAAAATGCATGTCACAATTCTAAAACTAAGAAAACAAGATCAGATTTAAAAAAATAGGACATCAATACATAATTCATTTGTGATGTGAAGAAATCAACAACATGTAAATCTAACACATGATGTGGTAATTATGACTCAAAGTTCTTGTTTTCAATATAAAAGTGTACTTTTAGTTTAGAACGAGCATCACACAGCCAAAACCAAGGGAAAAAAAGATTAGATTAATTTTAAACTTTATAAAGAAGATCCATAATTCATTTGATATGTGTATGAATCAACTGTACATCAATATGATACATGATGTATTCATTATGACTTGAAGTGATTGTTTTCAATATAAAAGTGTCATTTTAGTTTAAAACACGTATCACATAAACAAAAATGAGAAAACGAGCTAGTATTTTTTTGAAACTTTTGGAAAATGATCCATAATTCATTTTTGACATATAGGAATTAACCTTATATCAATTTGACACATGATGTGGTAGGTATGACTGGAAGTGTGTGTTTTCAATATTGAAGTGTAATTTTTGTTTAAAACACACATCACATGGACAAAAATGAGAAAAGAAGATCATATAGTTTTCAAAATTTAGAATAATGATCCATAATTAATTTTCCACATGTATGAATTGACTACAATTCAATCTGACGCACAATGTGGTTAGTATGAATTAAAGTGTGTGTTTTCATTATAAAATTATGATTTTATTTTAAAAGGCTCATCACATAGCCAAAACTGAGAAAATGATATGTATTGATTTCAAAATTTAAAACAATAATCCATAATTCATTTTTGATGTGTAAGAATTGGATGTACATCAATATTATAGTCTATGTAGCAGGTATGACTCGAAGTGAATTATTTCAATATAAAAGTGTCATTTTAGTTTAAAACACGTGTCACATAGCCAAAACATGGAAAAATCTCCGATTGTTTTTAAAATTTAGGAAAATGATTCAAAGTTAATTTTTGATGTTTAAGAATCAACCATACATAAATGTAATAAATTATGTGATATGTATGACTTGAAGTGTGTGCTTTCAATATAGAAGTGACTGTTTAGTTTAAAACGCATCCCAAATAGCTATAACTGAGAAAAAAATAACATATTGTGTTTAAATTTTATTTCAATGATTTTTAATTTCTTTTTGATATGTATTAGTTAACCATACATCAATCTAAAACATGATGTATTTGGTATGACTCAAAGTGTGTGTTTTCAATGTAAAAGTGTCATTTTAGTTTAAAATGTGATCACATAACCATACCGATAAAATAAGATATTATTAATTTTAAACATTATGAAAATAATCCATAATTAATTTGTGATTTGTAAGAGTCTACCGCATGTAAATTCGACACAAGATGTGGTCAGTATAACTCAAAGGGCGTGTTTTCAATATAAAAGTGTCAATTTAGTTTCAAACTTGTATCAAATAGCCAAAACCGAGAAAATGATCTAGGCTTGTTTTTAAAATTTAGAAAAAAATCCATATAATTCATTTATGATGAATTTGAATCTACTATATTCCAATTTTAAAGATGATGTGGCAGACATGACCTGAAGTGCTTGTTTTCAATATAGAAGTTTCATTTTAGATTAAAATGCACGTCACATAGCCAAAACCAACCAAAAAATCTCAAATATATTTCAAACATTAGAACAACGATCCATATTTCATTTTACATGTGTAGGAATTGACCACATGTGAATATGACACACAATGTGAATGATATGAATCGAAGTGCGTGTTTTCAATATTAACGTGTCATTTTAGTTTAAAACATGCATCACATAGCCAAAACTGATAGAATGATCTCATATTGTTTTCAAACTTTATAAAAATGATCCATAATTCATTTTTTATATGTAGTAATTGATTGCACACAAATAAGACACACGATGTGGTTAGTATGACTCAAAGTTTGTGTTTTTAATATAAAAGTGTCATTTTTGTTTAAAACACATACCACGTAGCCATAACTAAGAAAAAGAGCTCATATTGTTTTTTAAAATTTATAACAATGATCCATAATTAATTTTTGACATGTTCTAATAGACCATACATCAATTTGATGCATTATTTACTAATAATATCATTAATATATTCAGGAATAAATAAAAATGATTATCATATGTGAATTATATTTCATTAAATTATAGGTTTTTAATTTTTTTTTATTTTTATTAAAATAAACATTGGTTTTATTATTAGGAAAATATTTTATACAGAGTTTGATCATTGAAAAAATTATTCCAGTTTTGTTTTTTTGTATTGGTTGTAATTTTCTTGATTAATTGTAAATATGACATCAATATAAATATTTTGTATGAAAATTTTGAATTGAAATGATAGTGCAATGTGATATTTTTATTCTAATTTGGTTTTATGTATATTTATATTATTATCTATGTATTCTAATTAGGTTTGTTTTTATATGGTGGATGCATGGTTGTTGTATGGTTGCATCTGTGCAGTAGCTGATTTGGTCTTTATTGACACTAGTTCTAGTATTGAAAAAGGCCTCCATTATTAGTGTTGATAAATGGAACCTTTATCAATACTATATAAATCACTGATAAAGGGTATCCTTTTTTAGTACTAGAGAAATATTTGACAAAAGGTACCTTTATATCACAATTAAAAGCACTATTTGTAGTAGTGGTAATAGTTGAATAATATATCATGTATTTATAATAAAGGAAATCTCCATTTATTATTCATTCATTTGTGATGTAATTTATTATGATGAGTAGAATGATAATATCCCCCTAAATTATAATGTTGATTTGTCCCTAATCGAATATCATCATTGAGTATTATGGGTTGTGATGATATGTTAATATTAGAATGAGTAGTGGACTAATGAGATAATAAGTGGAGACTTATTATTTGGAATAACCGGACAAGTATATCCCATGGAATATCATATAATCAATTACATACTTAGGGGTGTATTCTTATTATCAATCCTTCTTACTTGAGGTTGGAGTGATACCTAGAATAATAACCATCATACTTTGATACCTTTATTATGTAAGCCATTAAGTCTTAGCTAATTATAGGATTGTTGGATATTTTTTTGATCATGTCATCATTTGGAGACCAACAAATATAGGATTTATCCACTCATATTATGTGAAAATACATCTATACCATGATTGAATTAGACTAAGGAAATTCATGGACATGCTTAGTTGAGTCGCATATGATGTGTTCTATTACTTAGATGAGGATCATGTGATGTTATGATAAAATGGATGAATGAAATGCAATGTATTCACTATCTAAGTCAGTCTTTTTTAGTGAATAAAGAAAGTATGATATAGATTATACTAGATTGACATTTTTTCACATCTAGTTATCAATCAATTTCATGAATAAATGGATTATATAGGTATACATACGATGTATATGATACATATTGTGGTGGAAATGTTCATATGAGATATGAGTATGTTTGATGTAAATCACACCAAAACCCTTAGTATCTTGAGTAGCACTGATTCTTTGCTAGAGGCCATTATTTGATTACATATATGAAATAGGGATTTCATTTTTTTTCAACACTACTAATGTCGGTAGGGTCACGATGTTAGGTCCTTGGATAAAGATCAATATTTTAACAATGTTTTTGTTTCAAAATGAAGTGATTTTTATAATTTGTATCTAAAATAGTTTTGGATGGATTCATAAAGATTTTTAACATTTTACATGAAGTACTTTTGGAATTTAAGCATAAGTGGGAGATTGTTGGATGCATACTTAAATAGTTGTATACAATATTCTATAATATACCCATATATCTAGCTATCATATTTATATAATGAATATTATAGACTATGATATAATCAAATCATAAATATACATGATGCAATTGTTTTCCCCTATCACAATAAGGCATATGATATGATTGTCACATGCATAAAACACTCCACCTGAAACCAATGGGATTAGTTTATTAATGGATTGTCATGGTTTCATTGAAATATTCAATGATTGTTATTCCAATGGGTAGAAATTTTAGGGTTTCATCTCATGACACCCGATACATTCGATATGGTCAAATCTAACTTCAAACAAAAAATATTAACTTTTTAGGGGCTCATTAGTTTAAAAATTTTAAACATATTATATTTTAGGGTTTATTTTAATTTATTTTTTTTGTACCAAGGATACAAATGGCCTTACTAAAGGTAACCAATAAACTTTTTCTCCTTGGTAACCTTAATAAATCTATCATCACATTATTTTTATTCAATTAATTTTTTAAAGAGACTCTATAGTTCAAATATAACCTCTCATCTTTATAGGGATTTTTCTATAGTTGAATAAAAAATATGAATTCCCAAAATACTTTTCATGAACATTGTCTTGAATGGTGTATGAATTATCCACAACTCAATCATACTCACCTCAATATGATACACAATGTGCTCGGTATGACTCAAAGTGTACATTTTTAGTTTATAATTTACATTTTAGTCCAAAACACACATCACATACTCAAAATGAGTAAGAAAATTCAAATTTCTTTTATACATTAGGAAAATTAACCATAATTAATTTTTAATGTGTAGGAGTCATTCATGCCTCAATATGATACACGATGTATCTGATATGACTCAAAGTGTGTGTTTTTATTTTAAAATTGACATCTTAGTTCAAAATACATGTGACATACTCAAAACTAAGAAAATAGATCCAGATTTTTTTTTATAATTTATAAAAATTATCCATAAGTTATTTGTGATGTGTAAGAATCAACAACACCATAATATGATACATGGTGTTCTCGGTGTGACTCTAAGTTTATGTTTTTAGTTTTAAATTTATAATTTAGTTAAAAACAGATGTCAAAAACTCAAACCTAATAAAATTCATTTATATTGACCTGATAATTTATAAAAATTATCCATAAAACATTTTTTACATGTATGAATCAACCACACCTCAATAAAAGGTGTCCCTGTTATGACTTGAAGTGTGTGTGTTTTAGTATAAAATTTAAATTTTAGTTCAAAACACACATTTCATACTCAAAACTAATAAAATTCATTTATATTATTTTTATATTTTAGGTAAAGGATACTTAATTCATTTGTGACATGTTGGAATCAACCACATGTCAATCTGACACATGATGAATCTAGTATGACTCAAAGTTCATTTTTTCAATATAGAAGTGACATTTAAGTTTAAAATGTGCATCACATAGATGAAAATAAGAAAAAAATCTCAAATTATTTTCAAAATTTAAGAAAAAGTTCAAAATTTATTTTTGATTTGTAGGAATAGACCACACATCAATTTTGAAAAATGAGGTGGTCAGTATGAATCTAAGTGCATTTTTTCAATATAAAAATGAAATTTTAGTTTAAAATGTGTATCACATATCCAAAACTAATAAAATGTGCTCATATTGTTTTCAAAATTTAGACCACCAATCCATAATTCATTTTTTATATGTAGGAATAAAAAATATGTCAATCCAACAGATGATGTGGCAGGTATGACTCGAAGTGCATGTTTCAATATAGAAGTGTCATTTTAGTTAAAAACACACATCACATAGCTAAAAATAAGGAAACCAGATTGAATTATTTTCAAACATTAGGAATATGATCTATTTTTCATTTTTTAATGTGTAGTAATTGACTGTATACCAAAATGATAGATGATGTGACAAGTATGACTCGAAGTGTGTGTTTTCAATATAGAAGTTCCATTTTAATTTAAAATGTGAATCAAAAAGAAATAACCAAGTAAATGATTTCATAATTTTTTCAAACTTTAGTAAATAAATCTATATTTTTTGTGATGTTTAGGAATCAACCATACATAAATTCAACACACGATGTGGTCGGTATGACTCAAAGTGCATGTTTTCAATATAAAAGTGAAAACTTAGTTTAAAACTCACATCATATAGCCAAATACAATAAAAAATCAGATTCCTTTCAAAGCTCAGGAAAAAGATAAATAATTCATTTTTAATATGTAGTAATTGATCTCACATCAATCTAACACAAGATGTGGTCGGTATGAATCGAAGTAAATTTTTTCAATATAAAAGTGTCATTTTTTTAAAATGAAAATCACATAGGTAAAACTAAGGAGAAGATCTTTGGTTATTTTGAAAAATTAATACAATGACCCATAATTCATTTTTGACATATAAGAATACCATATTCCAATACAACACATGATGTGGTGGGTATGACACAAAATGTGCGACTTCAATATATAAGTTCTATTTTAGTTTAAAATGTGCATCACGTATCCAAAACTAAGAAAATGAGATCGTATTTTTTTCAAACATTAAAAAATGATCCATAATTCATTTTCCATATACAGAAATTTACCTCGCATCAGTCAGACACATGATGTGTTTAGTATGTATGGAAGTGTGTTCTTTCAATATAAAAGTTTCATTTTAGTTTAAAATGTGCATACCATAGCCAAAATCGATAAAAAAAGATCTTCTTGTTTTCAAAAGTTAGGAAAAATATACATAATTAATTATTGATATATAGGAATAAATTGTACATAAATCCGATAGACAATGTGACAGGTATGACCTGAAGTGTATGTTTTCAATATAGAAGTTTCATTTTATTTTAAAATGTGTGTCACATAGATAAAATTGAGAAAAAGAGCTCATATTATTTTAAAAAATTAGTAAAATGATCTATAATTCATTTTTGCTGTGTAGAAAATAACTATATGTCAATCCTATAGATGATGTGATAGGTATGACTTGAAGTGAATGTTTTCAATATAGAATTCTCATTTTAGTTTAAAACACACATCACATAGAAAAATGCTGAGAAATATATATCAGATTATTTTTAAATTGTATGAAAAAAATCTATAATTTTTTTATGATTAGTAGGAATTTATTTCACATCAATCCAATAGAGGATGAGTTTGACATGACTCAAAGTGCATGTCTTCAATATAAAAGTGGAATTTTAGTTTAAAATGTGCATCACATAGACAAAAATGAGCAAACAAGATCATATTTTTTTAAAAATTTTGGGAAAGAAATCCATATTTCATTTGTGATAGGTATGAATCAACCACACATCAATTCGACACATGATTTCATCAGTATGAATTGAAGTGCGTCCTTTCAATATAAAAGTGTCATTTTAGTTTAAAACATGTATTGTATAGACAAAACTGAGCAAAGGATATTAGATTGTTTTCACAATTTAGGGAAACGTTTCATATAATTCATATGTGATGTATAGGAATCGATTGTACATCAATTTGAAAGACAATGTGGTATGTATAACTCGAAGTTCATGTTTTCAATGTAAAATTTTCATTTTAGTTTAAAACACTCACTCCATATCCAAAACTGAGAAAATGAGATCATATTTTTTCTAAACATTAGGTTAAAAATCCATAATTCATTTTTCGTGTATAGAAATACACCATACATCAATCTGACACATGTTGTGGTTGGTATGACTCGAAATGCATGTTTTAGATATAAAAGTGTCACTTTAGTTTAAAATGTGCATCAGATATCTAAAATAAAGAAAATGTGCTCATATTGTTTTTCAACATTAGGAAAATGATTCATAATTCATTTTTGATGTGTAGGAGTCGGTCACACGTCAATCCAACACACGATGTGGTTGTTATGACCCAAAGTGCAGGTTTTCAATATAAAAGTGTCATTTTATTTTAAATCACATATCACATAGAAAAAACTGAGAATACGAGTTAATATTATTTTTAAACTTTAGAAAAATGATCCATAATTCATTTTCGATGTGTTGGAATTGACCACATGTCAATCTGATGAATGTTTAATTGATAATATCATCAATATATATAATAATTAAGAATATAATTTATTATATGTGGATTATATAATAACAAAATTATATATTTTTATTTTTTATTTACTATTACTAAAATAAACATTAGTTTTATTGAAGGAACAAGCTTTTATATGGAGGCTGATCATTAGAAAAATTCTTCTAGTTTTGATTTTTTTATATGGGTAGTAATTTGTTTTGTCTAATTATAAATATGACATCAATGTATATATTTTTTATGTAAATTTGGAATTGAAATGATAGTGAAATGTGATATTTTTTTTCTAATTTGATTTTATGTAAATTTATATTCCAATTTATGTATTCTAATTGGGTTTTTATAGGGTTGATGGATATCTAATGTAGGGATGGAGTTGTGTAGTAGCTGATATGGACATTATCAGTGCTTGTTCTAGCATTGAAAAAGCCCTCCTTTATTAGTGTTAAAGAAAATACCGATAAAAGTTACCTTTATTAGCAGTTGATAAAGAGCTGATAAAGGGTATCCTTTTTCTACAATAGAGAAAGAACTGATAATGGGCACCTTTATCAACACTAAAAAGGAAGCACTGATAAAGTTCCCCTTTATCAACACCTTTTTATTAGCACTAATAAAGGGGGATTTATTAGATATTTTTCTAGTACTGATAAAGGCCTCTCCCTTTTAATAGTAATTATGTAGTCAATGGTTTTTTTCATTGAAAAAGATATTTTATAGTGTTAATAAATGTGTTATTTGTAGTAGCGGTGACAATTGAATAATATATCATCTATTTATAATAAAGGAAATCTTCATTTATCATTCATTCATTTCTGCTGTAATTTATTTTATATGAGTGGATTGATAATATCCCCTTAATGTATGATCTTGAGTAGTCCCTAATAAAATATCATCATAGAGTATTATGGGTTGTGATGATATGCTAATATCATCATGAGTAGTGGACTCATGAGATAATAAGTGGTGACTTATTATTTTCACTAACCTACCAAGTATATCCCATGGAATATCATATAATTAATGATATACTTAGTGTTGTATGTTTTTTTATCAATCCTTATTACCTAAGGTTAGAGTGATACTTAGCAAGAGAACCATCACACTACTGGAAAATTACTCTATACCCATGGTTTGGAACTATGGGTATAACACATAAAATCATGGGTATAGGCTATACCCATAGTTTATAAAATTATGAGAGATTAATCCATAAATATAGCTATGAGTTATATCCATGGTTTGAAAATGCTATACCCATGGTTATGAACAGTGGGAATAGGTGTATTGGAGATAGTCCACAATGTCAATAACCCTATACCCACAGTTCTAAAACCGTGGAAATAGAATTAAAAAAAAATTTACTGCTTGATTCAAACCCTGGACTGCTTCTATACAATTCACATGCCTAACCACTGCACCATGTATGATTATCGGTATATAAATAAATATTTACTTATATATATTTTTCTAAATCATGGATATAGGTGGAAAACCTTGGAAATAGGTTTTCCCATGATTGTTTCCCTATGTAATTTTTTTACTCACGCTTACATAGGAAAGATATACCCATGATTTACCAAAACGATGGATATAAGGTTGACCTATACACACAATTTTTGGATAACCGGGGGTATAAGTTTTGAAGCAAACCCTATACCCACAGTCTTGGGAAAATAGTGGGTATAGGTTTGACCTATACCCATGGGTTTTTGGATAACTGTGGGTATATTTCTTAAACCAAACAAAATTCCCACAGTTTGTGGAAAACTATGGGTATAGGTTGTAAATTCCCACCTATATCCACAATTTACCAAAATTTTGGCAATAAGTTGTAAACCAAACCCTATACCCATATTTTTTGGATGACACTGGGTATAGACTTATTTTACAGTAGTGATACTTTGATACCTTTCTTACACATGACATTAAATATTAGCTAATCACAGGGTGGATAAATATGTTATTGATCATTTCATTGGTTGGAGCTCAATTATCCACTTGTATAATGAGAAATTACATCTAGACCATGGTTTTTTTAGTATAAGGAAATTCATATCCATGCTTATTTGAGTCACATATGATGTGTTTAGTTAATTGGATGAGTGGCATGTGATGTTATTGTCTATTGTATGAATGATGTGTGATTTATTCATCAACTTTGTTAGTATTTTTAGAGAATCAAGAAAGTATGAAATGTACTATACTAGATTAAAATTGTTCCACATCTAGTTACAATCAATGTCTAGGAAAAATAGATTAGATAGGTATACATATGATGTATATGACACATCTTGTGGTGAACATGTTCATATGAGATATGAATATGTTTGATGGAAATCACATCATACCCCTTGGTATATTGAGTAGCATTGATTCTTTTCTAGATATCGTTATTTGATTACATCTATGAAAAAGGTATTTTATTTTGTTTTTCAACACTACTAACATCAGTAGATTCACACTTTTAGGGATTTGGATAAGGATCAATATTTGAACAAAGAATTTGTTTCAAAATGAAGAGAGTGTGATAAATCATATCCAAACTAGATTTAGATGTATTCAAAAAGATTTGTAACATTTTACATGAAGTAATTTTGGAATATAAGTTCAAGTGGGAGATTGTTGTATGTTCACTTAAACAGTGATACATCATATTCTATGATATACCCATAGTTCTAGATATGATATTTATATAATTAATATCATAGACTATGACATAATCACATCATAAATATAAATGGGATGCATTGGTTTTCTCCTATCAAAATAAGAAATACGATATTATTTCTGCATGCACAAAACACTCATCCTGTAAAGTTTCATCAATCATAAACCAATGGGATTGGTTTATTTATGGATTGACATGGTTTCATTGAAATGTTCAATGAATGTTTATCCAATTGGTAGAAATATTTGAGTGTCATCTCATGGAACCCAATACATTCTATATGGTCAAATCTAACTTCCAATGAACAATATTAAATTATTAGGGGCTCATTAGTTAAAACATTTTTAACATATCATATATTAGGGTTTATTGTAACTGTTTTTTTGTTCCAAGGATCCACACAACCTTAATAAGGGTGACCTTGTTAGATATTCACTAATATATATATAATATGATATTATATATAAAGTGTATATTTAAATAATTTCAATAATATATATATAAATATATGATATATATTTAATTTCTCTAAATGTTTTTATTATCGGTTACAATTTTTTATGAACAGATTGAATATTTATTGAATAGGATTCAATGAATTAATGTCAATGGGATTAAATGTATATGGAAACATGAATTTGGATGATGCGTTTCATTTAATAAAATGTGTCATGGATGGATATATAAAGGGATTTGATCCATCTTGTTGATAAAAATTAATGGTGAACAAGCCTCTCAATTCTCTCTTACTCCCACACTGATGTTCATCCTCTAAGATTAAGGTTCTAGAACCCCTTCAGTATTTGGGTATCCTTGACATACGATCACAGATCCATTGGATGATGTACCCCACTAAGTGGTAGGGTTCTTTTATTCAAGTCTCCATGATCTTCATCAAACATTCTCCTTCATCGAGGAAGAAGAATACCAATGTCATTAGGGATTTCCAGAAACACTATTTATACTGTTTTATTTACACGTTGATTCTCAAAGAAATGTCTTCCAATGTTTAGGTTATCTTCCACTGCACTGGGTCATGTGATGATCATACAAAACCCATCAGTGGTATCAGAGGGTAGGTTTCTTTAATGAATAAACACATTTATTGATTTATGAAAAATAAATTTTAATAGGAAAACAGGATTTTTCAAGCATGGAAGTAAAATATGAAAAGTTCATATATATTACTATTGTTTATGAAAAATAAATAAAGTATTTATTTTAATAAAGAGAATTCAAATTTTAATTGAATCATGTTATTAATAAATTTTTTATAAATAATAACAATAAGGTATATTGAAATATTTATATAAATTTATAAATATTTTTATAAATTAATTATCTATAAAAATTTTATGGTTAATTGATAAATATATTTTTAAAATACCATTTTATAAACTAAATGACATGCTTTATGATATAGAAATAAATGGTTTATTTATAATTAAAAAATGGATAATTATAAAGAGTTTATAAATTCCAACATATATAAAATTTATATTATATAAAAATATTTATATAATAGATATTGAATTATAATTCATGAAATATAATAAAAATTTCATTTAATATAAAATTTGAAAGGGTTCATATTAATAAGAATATAAAACATTTACATTCTGGATAATTTATAAAATGTTTATTATTAGCATTTATTTATGAATAGTTCATAAATGTCTCATATACTAGAAAATAAATAATTTTTTATTTATTAAATTTCCTTAATATTTATGTTTTATTCATAGCTAATTAATTTCAAATTGTTCAAATTAAAGGGGATTTATTTGGATATTATTTAATCCACCTCAAAAGGTGTTTTGTTAATTAATATAATAAATTTTTAAATAATAATTAAGTATATGATATGTTGATTATGTAAAAGGTTTACATAATATAAATTTAATTATAAATAGTTTATAATTCGTATAATATTATATATTTAAATGGTAAATTCAATATTATGATAAATATGAAGGAATTCATATTAAAAATAATATAAAGATTTTATATTCCAAATTTATGGAATGTTCGTATTATTAAAGGTGAAATTATTAAAAAAATTATAATTAGATTTTATTTATGAAATTGTTCATAAATTTTTGTCTCATATTTAAATATTTGAATTGTTCATTTATTTAATGGTGATTATCTATTTTATTCATAGTTATAAATTTTTTATATTATGAATAAATGTATGAAAAAAATATATGATAAATTTATTCTAGGATAGAGCCTTGTATATCATTCTAGGTTTGATATCATAAAATTTAGTTTCCATCTACCTTAACCTCATTTTGCAATTTTAGTTATGAGATTAAGAGTAGTTTTTGGGCATAGTTTGTGCATATTATGTGTTAGAGTTTTTATAAATTGAATTATCTCTTGAGTAAAGTCTCTCTAGGTAGAGGGACTTGGGGTTAGACCACCTAATTTATTTTAGGCTTTCCTTGCCTAGGAAATTGAATAGAGTTGGTTATATGTTTCTCTCGGTTACCCATGTGGAGTTTTTCAATATTAATTAATCTATTCATTTACATGAAGTGTTCATATACCATATTCATATGATGCATTTGGATATGGATGAATATAATAAAATTTTATTTTGAAGTGATTAAGACAAACTTGTGGGTTGTGTAAAGAGTTACACATTAATATGGTGTGAACAGATTAATTTGGTGGTTGGAATAGGTGTTTCTAAAACTAAATTATTAAAATCTTACATGTTCATAAAGGGAATAATACATGAAAATATAGTCATTACATGTGATGTAATAGTTAATAATTTAATATTAATATGATGTATATTAAATTTATGAGACCTTAAAAGAAAATCGCACAAATACTAAGTGTGATATTCCTTCCAAAGCAACACTTATCAAGGCCTCGATCATTCGACCGGGTAAGTTCTTACTTTTCAGGGTGCCCTTGAATTATCTTGGGTAATAAAAGTGAGTAATTGGTGACACTGGATCATACTTGGGTAGGTTCTGCCATTACAGGGCTTTCTTATATTTTCCATTGTTAATCTATTTTTGATTTTTTTTCTTTGGCCTACAATTAGTTAGGAAACCCTTGGTAATGATACCATAATAATAAAGTTGAGTGAATCCATATTTTATATTTGGATAAAAGTTTATCCGCTCAACTATCAAAGAGTCACAACTAGTGTGATCACACTAATTGTTTTCAATACATTTTTGAAAGATACTCTACCGTTCAAATAGAATCTCTCATATACCAAGGGATTTTTCTATATTTCAAAGAAAAACTATGACTTCCCAAAATATATGTCATGAACTTTATATTTAATTGTGTATGGATCACCTTCAAATCAATTAGCCACACCTCAATATGATACATAATGTTCTCAATATGTCTCAAAGTGTATGTTTTTAGTTTATAATTTAAATATTTTTTCAAAACACACATCACATACTAAAAACTAAGTAAACACTTTCAATTTTTTTTGATACTTTAGGAAAACAATCCATAAGTCATTTGTGATGTGTAGGAGTAAACTTCACCTCAATATGATAGACGTTGTGTCTGATATGACTCAAAGTGTGTGTTTTTAGTTTAAAATAGACATTCTAGTTCAAAACACACATGAAATACTCAAAATCAATAAAAAATATTCATATTGTTTTTATTATTTATAAAAATTATCTATAAGTCATTTTTATTGTGTACGAATCAACCACACCACAATCCAATACTTGGTGTGCTTGGTATGACTCAAAGTGTATGTTTTTAGTTTAAAATTGATAATTTAGTTCAAAACACATGCCATATACTCAAAACTAAGAAAATGAATTAATATTGTCTTGATAATTTATAATAATGGTCCCTAACTTAAACACACCTCAATCTAATACATGGTGTGCCTATTATGACTTGAAGTGTGTGTTTTTATTTTAAAATTGACATTTTAGTTTAAAACACATATTTCATACTCAAAACTGATAAAACTCATTTATATTGTGTTTACAATTAATAAAAATTATCCTTAAGTCATTTGTTACATGTATGAAATGGTTGTGTGTCATTATGACACATGATGTGGCCAGTATGAATCAAAATGTGTGTTCTCATTATAGAAGTGACATTTAAGTTTAAAATTCATGTCACATAGCCAAAATATAGAAAATAATCTCATATTATTTTCAAACTTTAGTAAAAAAATTCATAATTCATTTTTTTTAGAATCGACCACACGTCAATATGATACATGATGTGGTCATAATGACTCAAAGTGCATGTTTTCAATATAAAATTTTATTTTAGCTTAAAATGTGTATCACATATCCAAAACCATGCAAAAGAGATCATATTGTTTTCAAAATTTAGTACAATGATCCATAATTCTTTTGTGACATGTAGGAATCAACCATATATCAATCTAACATGTTATCTAGTAGGTTTGGATTAAAGTGTGTGTTTCAATATAGAAGTTTTATTTTAGTTTAAAACATGCATCACATATCCAAAACCAAGAAAAAAAGACCGGGTTATTTTTAAACTTTAAGAAAATGATCCATAATTAATTTTTGTTGTGTATTAATTTATTGTACATAAATTTGATATACAATGTGACAAGTATGATTCAAAGTGTGTGTTTTCAATATAGAAGTTCTATTTTATTTTAAAACATTCATCAGAAAACCATAACTAATAAAATGACTTCATATTATTTTCAAACTTTTGTAAATAAATCCATAATTCATTTTTGATGTGTAGGAATTAACCACACGTCAATTTAACACATGATGTGTTCAGTATGACTCGAAGTGCGTGTTTTCAATATAAAAGTGTAATATTAGTTTATAACGTGCATCACATAGCCAAATTCAATCCAACAAGATTAAATTATTTTTAAATTTTAGGATAAAAATAAATAATTTATTTTTAATGTTTAGTAACTAACTGAAAATAAATCTAGCACATGATGTGGTCATTTTTACTTGAAGTGCGTGTTTTCAATATAAAAGTTTCATTTTAGTTAGAAACACATATCACATAGTAAAAACTATGAAAATGAGCTCGGATTGTTTTTAAAATCAATATAATGATCCATAATTCATTTGTGACATATAACCATACCATATTCAAAATGTATAGACGATGTGGAAGGTAAGACTTAGAATTCATGACTTCAATATAGAAGTTCCATTTTAGTTTAAACAGGCATCTTATTCATGCTCAAATTTACCTAATAGATGAACGTAGAACGGTCCTTGTAGTCTAGCTTGGGTTGTCGAATCCACTGAGACCTAAGAAGATACCTAAGATGCACAACCTATGAGATGGATTTTTGGATATGAAGTGGCCAACATGGTTTTGATTTTAGATGGTTTTAAAGAACACTAATAAACCTAATTTAATTCAATTTAATGAAAATGGGTTGATATTAGGATTATGCATTGGGTGAATTTAATGAATTTTACTTCTTTAAAAAAATTTGGTTTTATTAATTCTTGATGAATCCGTTCTTCAAAATAACACTAAGTTCATCATTTTCTGATTTTATGCTAACTAAACTCAATTAATAATCCCCTACACACTTATAGAACCAAATTCATGATCTCTCCAAGGTGTATGGTCATTTTAGTACTTGGATTTAGCTTCCTCAAACACAATGAAGATGAAGAGTAGAAAATAATTGAAGAATGGAAGTCTTGAATTAATTAGCCAATTAAAAACAATTCATTCATAAAATAACATTAAATCTAAACTTTTTATCATCCTATGATAAACCCATTAAAGGGTTATCCCTCCATTGATGGTATACTCTCAATGGTGGGTGGAATATGGCTTACAAGAATTGGATTGAAGAAATTAAAATCATGGAAATAACGAGCACTCCTCCAGTGTGTGAACAAAATTCACACCTATGCATGAAATAAATCACTAAAACACAGATATATCACTATTATTTGTGAGTTTTAATGAGCGATAATGTGAAGAATATGAGAGAAATATGTTTTTTAAGAACATAGAAATACAAAAATGAAACTTACATGGAAATTGAGAACATTACTACGGAAATTTGGCATAATAACATTACAAAAAACAAGAGATGTATTCCCTCTCACCACCACTACCTTAAATAGAAACTTGGGAATCCTTAGGCCGATCCTCAATCAATGTATTCCCAAATATTAAATTAATTTAGGCCTTAGGGTGGTGTAAAGTAGTGGAGAAATTGATCCACTTCTTGACTTTTTATCCTCCTTGTCTCCCTAGAAAAGATTGTCCTGTATGGGAAATCATATCACAGAATATTAGTGGACCATAAAAGAGTATTTTGTGTCTACGGATGTCTTATAGACGTCTGTAACCTTTGGTCCTATTTGGAGTTGTGGATCAAAAGTTATGGCCGCTTTAGTTGGATAAAATTCTGGGCTGCAGATTCCGGCCTAGATGTTGATCTTCTCTTTGGGCCGCCTTAATAACCACAATGGAAGCTGAATTAGCACTTAATCCTGAAGAATTATTTGTTCCTACACATGTATTATATCATCCCACGAAATTTGGGATTTATTGGGCCAGTATTGTGGGCCCCACATTCTCATTAGTGGGATGGTGTCCAATCTGACTTCTCCAGAATTGTTTCCTTTCATCACCAAATATCACCATCATCCTTTATGAATCCTCCATTTATACCTGAATGAAAAATGTTCATATTAAAGTGTAGATACACTTCCCAAAATATCAAATTAAAATATGGATAATTAAATTCCTTAAAATCAGATGAATCATTGGGCCTAAATTGGTGAGTATTAGGCATGAAGTGCACAAATGATGAGAATGGATGTTCAAAATTAAAATCCACTAACTCAGGACCATAAGATCAAAAAAATGGAACATTTAATACCATTAAAATATAATTAAAATATGTGTTTTTATTTTATAATCACACCCCCCAACTTGATATTTGCTAGTCCCGAGCAAATAATTCGAAGATTATATTTGAATTCTTTTTTTAAACACATTATAACAAACAGTGCTCACAATGTAAACTACACACAAATATATCTTTATAACCTATCAAAATAATTTAAAACATGATAAATTTAAAATAATATACCAATCCCAATCCCATTCCTTTGATCAAATACATCATCATACTTCATCCAACTCAATTAGGTGAAATGATGTGTTGTGAATCACAATAGATATGGGGGTTCATTTTCATTCAAGGGGGAAATCATGGAAGTGCTAGGTGGAATCACATTTAATAATAATATGATTATTCTCCATTCCTTTTTTTCTTCTTTTTTTTGCAATATTTCCATAGTAATTGAGATTTTAGTTAATCAAATTAACCCATGTAATAAGACTTTGCTGATGACTCCCAGACTCAAAGGCCTTAGGGCACCAGGTGAATCCCACATACTCGGGCATCATCTTGAGTTAACTTGATAAAAAAAGTCATATTACCATGAATAGAGATAGAGTGAAAAACTCAGGGCTAGAAAACTCTGGAGTCACGATCCCCAAGTGTCGAAATCCACACATTTTATCAATCCATTTCTCTACACGCAAATTTTTATTTTTAGTTTTTTTTAATACTCATATTATTCATAAAAATTAAACCACCCTATGCTATTTATTATGGGACCCCAAGAATTCAAATTAGTACCCCACAATCTAGATGATGTTCATTGTGGCATTTTGATTTAATGGATAAAAATAAAAATGATGAAAATTATCATTGGACAACCAAACTTCCAAAATCACTGCTTGTAAACTTAATGATGATTTAAATTAAGAGTCAAGGAAATATAAACTGTTTGCTATGTAGTTTTAATATGAGAAAAGATGTTATTATATGAATGATAAAGGAATTTTACTTCTTCTTTTTTAACAAATATTTTGTTTCCACACCCCCCAACTTAGAATGAAACTGTCCCAAGTTTCGTAAAAAGAAAAGAGAGGAGAAAGCGGGTGGGGGGAATGAGTTGGAAAGGGCATGGACCAAGTTCACCTAGTGGATTCATAATGATGATTGTGGTGCTCCCAAATAACTCTTTGTTCTCATGGGAGATGTAGCCACCTCCTTGATTGAATGTGTATCACCCAAAAATAGTCCCTGAACCATACAAAAAAAAGAAAAAACCAGATAGAAAAAACAACACAACAATTTATTTAATACCAAGTCTCATCATTTTTATGGTTTCCCTTTTGTTTTTTGTTTTTGTTTTTTTATATCAACTGATGATACATTGTCTTGTTTTTAATTTCTGGGTAAGGTAGTACTCAGGGATCACACTGTGTGACACAGATGAATACAGTGCTCCCCTTTCATACCCATCCATACTCATAAGATAAGAACAGGTCAACAGTCTGAGTTAGAATAAAGTTATATCAAAATGATCCACTAATCCTATTTGAAATATAAAGTTGATTAAAACAAAAAAATGATTGGAAACTTGAAACCCATGGGTTGCCTCCCATGCAACGCTTTGTTTAATGTCATTAGAAAGACTTGGAAATCTAATCAATTAATTATTTTTATCATCTAAGGTAGGTTCACACAATTCTTCATCAACTTCATGTTTTTGGAATGGTTCTATGAATGGTTTGACTCTATGACCATTAACTCTAAATGTTTGACCATGGGTGGGATCTTGAATTTCAACAGCCCCATAGGGGTACACCTTATGCACTATGTATGGACCTGACCATCTAGACCTCAATTTTCCCTGGTGTAAGTGAAGTTTAGAATTATACAAAAGAACAGGTTTTCCCAGTTCAATGTGTTTGGTTTTAATATTTCTAGATTGGTAGGCTTGTACTTTAGCTTTATTAATCCTTGAATTTTCATAATCCTCCATCCTAATTTCCTCAAGTTTGTTGAGATCTAATTTCCTTTTTTTCAGCCAATGAGAGGTCATAATTCATTTTTTTAATTTCCCAAAAGGCCTTATGTTCATTCTCCACTGGAAAATGGAATGCTTTACCATAAACCAACTTATATGGGGACATTCCTAAAATGGGTTTATATGCGGTTCGATAGGACAAAAGAGCAACTAAGAGTTTGCTCGACCAATCTTTCCTAGATGAATTAACAGTTTTCTCAAGAATCTGTTTAATTTCTCTATTGGCTAACCCAGTTTGACCATTGTTCTATGGGTGGTAAGCAGTGGACACATTGTGATAAATTGTATAATTTTCCATGAGTAATGAGAATGGACGATTGCAAAAATGAGTTCCACGATCACTAATGATATCCCTAGGAATTCAAAATCTAGAGAATATGTTTTCCTTGAGAAATATAATCACAGTTTGATGATTGGATTTTTTAAAAATGGCCTCAACCCATTTGGAGACAAAATTGACAACTAATATAATGTAAAGATATCCACTAGAGTTTGGGAAGGGACCCATGAAATCAATTCCCCAACAGTCAATGATTTCAACCACTAATATGGGAGTGAGAGGCATTTGATTCCTTTTTGTGATGGACCCTACTTGTTAACACCTAGGACATCTTTGAAAAAATGTGTAGGAGTCCCTTGAGAGGGTGGTCCAGAAGAGACCGTAATGAAGAATCTTACCGGAAGTTTTCTTAGAGGAAAAGTGACCTCCATATGCCTCACTATGAAAAAATTTTATGATGGACTCTTGTTCAGATTCTGGGACACACCTCCTAATGACTTGGTCAAGGAAGAACTTATAGAGGTATGGATCATCAAACACACAGTGCCTAACATCATAAAAGAATTTCCTTTGAGCTTGAGTCCCTAAGAATTTTGGTATGACTCCTGTAACTAAGAAATTGGCTATGTCATCATACCAAGGGCAGTCACTCACAAAGTATAGGTGTTCATCGGGGAATGAATCAGACACAGAAATGTGATTTGAGTTGTCTTTGAATTCCATCCTAGAGAGGTGATCAACTACAACATTTTCGATGCCCTTTTTATCCTTGATTGTGTGGTCAAATTCTTATAAGAGAATGACCCACCTAATCTGTCTAGCCTTAGCATCTTGTTTTTGGAAGATCCATTTTAGTGCAGAATGGTCAGTGAACACATTGATGGGGGATCCTAAGAGGTAGGTTTTAAACATCCTTAAGAAAAACACAATAGCAAGTAACTCATTTTTAATGGTGTTGTAGTTGATTTGGGTATCATATAAGGATTTTCTTGCATAAGCAATGACATAAGGAGTTTTATCACAACGTTGTCCTAACACAGATCTTGCAGCAAAGTCACTGGAATCACACATAAGTTTGAAAGGAAGGTTCCAATTTGGAGATTTCATAATGGGAGGAGATGTGAGAGAGGATTTGAGGGTTGAAAATGAACCCTCACATCGTTCTTTCCAAACAAATGGAGCATACTTTACTAGGAGAGCACAAAGGGGATGAGAGATTAAACTAAAATCCTTGATGAATCTTCTATAGAAACTAGCATGTCCTAAGAAATACCTCACTTCCTTGACAGTTTTGGGTGATGGAAGGTGACAAATGATGTCAACCTTTTCTTTATCAACTTCAATCCCCCTAATTGAGACTAGATGGCCAAGGACTAGTCCCTCTTTAACCATGAAATGTCATTTTTTCCAGTTTAAGACCAGATTATTTTCTTCACATATTGACAAGACTCTCTCTACATTCTACATACATCCTTCAAATGTATCCCTAAACATAGAGAAGTCATCCATGAAGACCTCTAGAAAGTCCCCTACTATGTCTAAGAATATTCCTATCATGCACCGTTGGAAGGTTCCAGGGGCATTGCATAACCCAAAGGGTATGCGTTTGAAAGCAAAGGTGCCAAATGGACATGTGAATGTAGTCTTCCCTTAATCCTCTAGGGAGACCTCAATTTGATTATACCCCGATTACTCATCTAAGAAATAGTAGAAGGCATGACCTGCCACTATCTCAAGGACTTGGTCAATGAATGGTAAGGGCAAATGATCCTTCTTGGTGAATGAGTTTAGCTTCCTATAGTCAATGCAGACCCTCCATCCACTACTCACCCTAGTTGGAAGAATCTCTCCATCCTTATTGGTTATCACTATGATTCTTGCCTTCTTGGGAACAACTTGGATTGGGTTAACCCACTCACTCTCAGCTATGAGATATATGATACCATCTTTTAACAATTTCATAAGTTCATTCCTTACAACCTCCATGAGATTAGGATTGAGTCACCGTTGAGGTTAAAGACATGGTTTTGAATTAGATTCTAGAACAATCCTATAACTCCCGATAAGTGGTCTAATCCCAATAATATCAGATAGGGTCCAACCAATGGCTTTCTTATGTTTCCTAAGGACATATAGAAGTATCCTCTCATGATTGGATTCAAGAGATAAAGAAATGACAATATGATGTGTTTGATTGTCCCCTAGGAAGGCATACTTGAGTGCAGCGGGAAGTTCCTTCAATTCAAAATCAGGTTGGTTTTGAATTTCAGCAGAATATTGGGACATTGGATCAATATCAATTTTGTTTCCTAGAGTTTTAGAAAGGATTGATTCCTCACATGTAGATGTTTCATCTACTAGATTGGTTTGGTCAGATTTAGGTAAGGAAGTTTTATTGGTCTCTATGAAATTGGTTTCCTGAATGGTTTCACTAATTGTTGGACATAAGACTTCATCATAAGAGTAATTTGAAAATGATTCAAGCCAAGGAGATAAACTTCCTTCATGTGAACAAAGTAAATCAATCTCATCCTGACTTAAACATCCATAAAATATTCCTTGATGTTCTATGAATTCATTATCAATGATTTCTATCATGTTTACTTCATGAATGTCCTCATCATCTCCTATTTGTGAGCTTTCATTATAGATGTCCAAGTCTAGACTCATTTTTCCAAAGGTGATGGTCATGTTCCCATTTTGAACTCAGATAATAGAGTTTATTGTTTCAAGGAAAGGATTACCAAGGATGATTGGGGTTTGTTCCTTATTTCCTAAGTTTGGATGGTTGTCAAGGACAATGAAGTCAGCAGGGTAGATGAAGTTTTCAAAATTTACTAGAACATCCTTTAAAATCCCCTTTGAAACCCTAATGCTACGATCAACAAGTTGAAGTGTGAAAGATGTGGGTTGGAGCTCTTCTAGACCTAACTGGTAGTACACAGCATAGGGAATGATATCGACACTAGCACCTAGGTCACACAAGGCCTTGACAACTTTGCTCTCTCCTAGCTCAACATTGATGTAAGGGAAAACTGGGTCTTTAAACTTAGGAGGAATGGTCCCTTGAATGGTGGTACTCACATTAGCAGCCAAAAGGACTTGGTTTTTATGTGAAAATTTTCTTTTAAAATTGCACAAGTCCTTAAGGTACTTTGAGTAGGAGGGTATGGTTTGGATTTCATCAAGAAGGGTAATGTCCAACTTGAATTGTGAGAAGATTTCTCGTAATTTTTCACTTAATTCAGGATAAATTTTCCCCCTCATGCATTGAGGAAATGGTGTAGGTTGTGGGTTTGTTTGTTGAAGAGTTGTTTCTTTTCCATTGTTATCAGTTTCCGCAGTTTTATCTTATGGTTCATTTGAATTTTCATTAGAGTTTGAAGCTTCACATGGTTTCTGACTTATTAGTTCATGTTTATCAATTTATTTCCCACTTCTTAAAATAGTCACTGCCTTTAGTTGTTCAAGAGTCGTTTGAGTGAAACTTTAATCTCCCCTTAAATTTGAGGATGGTACCACCTGAGTAGGAATGGATGCCTTTCCAGTTTTTATGGTTTGAATTTCTTGTTTTAGGGAAGAGACTTACGAGTTCATCCATTCCATTTGTTTGTATAGTTGTTCTAGTAGTCTTTGTGGAACAGTTTGGGTTGGTTCTTGAGAAGATTGGTTTATCCCAGGAGGATATTTTTGAGGTGGGATGGTTTGTTGAAAATGGAATGGTGGCTGTTGGTATTGGATAGGTTGGGTTTGGAACTGGTTATGGGTTTGGTAGTTCTGTTTGGGTAAGGATTTTTTCCCTGTGGTTGGATAGGTTGTTGGTTATCTATCCAGTGGAAGCATGTGTGGTCATTATACCTTGGTTTGAAGGTTTTTTGGTATTGAGGCTTTTGAAAGTTCAAAGCATTTACTTCTGCTAGGGGTCCTCTTAAAAGGGCCTCCTTGATGGATGGAAAGATTGGGCAGTTGTCTGTCTTATGGTCATTATAACGACCCATACTTTACATACATTGTTAATACTTCAAAATTGAAGTACACTTATTACAACATATAACAAAACCATGAAAGGACCGTATAGGTATAGTGTTATTAGAAACTGGGAAACATAAACAAATGGTTCATAAAGTATCTACATTGTCTCCCATTTATTTCATCATATCTACAGTCCCTTTTCGCATATCCTACTTAATAACCTTCTTCCTGACCTGGGGAAAGAAAACATACAAAGGGTGAGCTCAAATGCTCAGTAAGGGTAAACAAAAGAAAAACCAATCACATCATATTCATAAGAACATAACATTTTGGAAATCTTAACCTGCAAAAGAAATCATAATTTCATAACATGGGATAAATCATAATAGTAAAATGTAATCCCAATAATCATAACTTAAAACATGAAACTTTGTGGAATACACACATAATCGTAGGGAATCATTTCTTAGTAGTCAAGACTCTTTTCCAAGACTATCTTAGCGGAAAAAGTCCTTTTCTGAACCGAGTTCACTCCTCGTTTCAATCCTGTTTCACGGAACCGGTTTAACCTGTCGTTCCAGCCATGTCTATCTCATGAGATATAAATCTTTACCCAATGCATTGTAGGGAGATATAGGTCCCACCCATCACATAATGAAACCATTCTTATGTGTTCCACAAAATCAAAAATCATACATCATTGCATAACCCATGTAATAAAAAATGGGATTCTTAAACATCGTGACATCATAAAACAATTAATATAAGATAAAGCAATTCATAAAAATAATTCCATCACAACATAATCAAATCAATGTAATAATAGGGATAGAAACAGAACCCTATATTATCTTAGATGGAAAATAATTTTGATAAAACACTTGAACTCCATTCTTGAGGAAAATATCCTTTCTTCTTCAAAAACATTTTTCCTTTCTTAACATGTCATACAATTTTAAACTAAAAGAAGTTGATTAAAAATAAACTTGAAAACTTGTAAAGGAAGCTTCTTGGAAATAATGTTTTAAAAATCCATTCATTCCATATAAGTTAAAAAAACATTCTTCTCGTACTTATGTCGGAAAAGTCGAAAAGTACCTTGTACGAAAAACGACAAAAGATTCCTTTCATATCTTTTACTAAAAACTCACCAAAGGGTAAAATTGGATTTAAAAAATTGTAGGAGGATATAAATAATATTACATATTGAGGAAACATGGATGTGGATGATAAATATTCCCCAGTAAATTCTAAAGTATAAACAATCTCGGATAGAAATTGAGATTACAAGATTGTCCCTTACCTTATGTCTGATTTGCTTCGTAAGTGTCCGAACCTCCTGTATAATGATTTAAATAATGTTATTTACTTATTCCAGAACCATAATTATTTTTATGATATCATATATGGTCATATTCTTAGCTTCTTATTAGTAATATTTCATTGCTACTTGTTATTCGGGTGTTTATTACTTTTTGTTCTTATGCGTGTTTTGTCGAATAAATTATTATTATTCTTTTTAGGTTATAGATACCTCATTTACAGAATGGTATTAGTTTAATATATATCATATTCATTCATTCAATTCATTTATATAATCATTATGCAAAGAAGATCATGTAGAACGAGCTGCATCACATCGTGGAGACGGTATTCTGTACATACGCACGAGAGATGATATTGTTCCCATGATCGAGGAATTGTATTGGAGTGTATGTATACTATTTCAGAATAAATATCACTTTAAAATAATAATATATAGTTATTATTTACACCATTATACCCATCCAAGTAAGGTGTTGGTGGAAAATAGATTACACCACGGCGTGGAGACGGTATTCCGTACGTACGCACGCGCGGTGATTTCGTTTTCTATAGGATGGATAGATGGTGAAATAGGGTTGTTTAATACTTATAATAACATATAAGTATATGAGTAATACTGATGTTATTACTTCATAACGAATAAACTATAGAAGAAGAGGTGGAAGACGAAATAAAGTTGAAAGAATCGGTAACGGACATTACCTATTCTTTGAAGCGCCTCTTTGAGACCTCCTTTTGGAGAACTAAAAGTGGTCTTTGAAGAATACCAGGACCTCTAGGATATTTATAGGGAAGTGTAAAAGAGAATTTGGTAGGGTTTGGCCGAGCTTGAAGGCTCAAAGTGGTGTGAGGAAGAGAGGGAGGAGGTGCCCTTTTATAAAGGAGGAGAGTGACACCTTAGGAAAAACTAAAAATATTATTTTATTATAAAGTCATATTCGGTTTTTAATAGCTCCAAATTTATTTATTTCGAAGATAAGGCGGGGATGGGTCTAAATCCTCTCATCCAATAGAATTTAGACAAGTTTAGGTTTCTATTTTAACCTTATCAATTAGATTTAACTTTAAGTTAGATAATTTATCTTTTACCATGTCTTCTTTTTTTCTTACACTATATGGTTAATAACCTTACTATAACAAGCCAAAAGAACCCCAAGTTGTTTATTATTAATATATATAACATTATCTAAGACATCTGGCCGAACCTTAGATTTTTAGGAATAAAATAACAATTAATAATATAATATTTGTTTTAAAAACTATTTTATGTCAATTTGGACACTATTTGGTAATTGATTTTTATGAAAATCATAACAGAAAGATTAGTTCGAAAAAAGTTAATTAAATCAGTAATAATATGTAATATTAACCTATAAATTTATTTTAATTCATAAAAAGTCTCAAATTACATTTATTTGGGTATTTATAACATCAATTATGTCAATATTTCATTAATAAGATAATTACTGCATCATCATTGTGTCATACATAAATTAAATTATATAATGTCTAAAAATTACAAATAAAATACCATTATGTAGGAAATATTTTTAGATTTATAATTAATATTTATAGTCGAATTTATATTATGTATAACCCCATATTGAAAATGATTTAGTTATTAAAATTTGATTTTAACTATTTTAACCCTTCTTTAAATAAATTAATAATAAATGTCCTAATCTAATCCATGTGGGCCTAAATGGTCATATTTTATTCCTAAGGTTGTTTTTGGTTGAATTACACTTATCCAATAGAATTAGGACATGTGTTAGGGTAATAATAATATCATTTTTACCCTTAATTACCCTATTTACTTTTAACCGTGGTAAAAAAAGTAAAAAGTTACTATTCACCAAAAATTATTTTCATCTCGTTCAACCAAATTATAGTCCTTGATATTAACCATGTCTCTCGGATTTTTGAAATTCCACTCACATAAGCGGTAAAATTAAGTTTTATGTAAATTTGCAAATTCTCCTAGGAGGTGGGTTAAAGACGGTGAAAAGTTCAATAAAATTTTTATATATCTAAAATTATTATAAAATGACTCCAATGAATTACTTTGAACTTATAAAGGTATTATGTATCAATTTTGACCTAAAATAAATTTAAATAAAAATAAATAATTATTTAAATAAAAAGTCGGTTTTTAAATAGTAACCCAGTGTTTTCACTATTCATCCAAAATTGAAAGTTTTCAGAAAAATGCCAAAATTTCACCCTAGGATAATTTAGATATTCCAAATCCAAAAATGAAGTCCATTTTGAAAGATGAAATTTATAAAATTCCAAAAATTGGGTATTACTATTCATAACGGCTAGTTTTAATAATATTTTAATAGCACATCGTTGTTTAGTGAAACTTGGTATTGCGTATGACGCAAGCTATCGAGGAAGGTCACGATTGTGTGTAAAACAAGCCAAGATAGTGTTGTGTGTATTGAAATATTCCTTTGATGATTTATATAACATAAAAACAAAATATTTCTCATAAAAGTCTTGGGTGTTACATTCTACCCCCCTTAAAATGAATTTCGCCCTCGAAATTCGTCACTTTGTAACAAACAGATGAGGATACCTCTCCCGCATCATATCCTAAAGCTCCCATGTAGCTTCTTCTAATTGGTGGTTCCTCTATAAAACTTTCACCAAGCGAGTGGTCTTATTCCATAGGACTTTTTCGCTATGATCCAGAATCTCTATCTGTTGTTCTTCATAAGAAAGATCTTGCTCCAGCGGTAAAACTTCTGAGCTGAGTACATGTGAAGGATCAGGTATGTACTTTCTTAGGAGAGATACATGGAACACATCGTGAACTTAACAGAGATTCGGTGGAAGCGCCAATCGGTAAGCTACCTTCCCAACATGATCCAGTATTTCTAAAGGACCGATATACCTAGGGCCCAGCTTTCCCTTCTTTCCAAATATCATTACTCTCTTAGAATGAGATATTCTTAAGAACACTTTATCACCCACTTAAAACTCTAGGACTTTTCTTCAGTTGTCGGTATAACTTTTTTTTCGACTCTGAGATGCTCTTATGTGTTGTTGAATAGATCAGACCTTTTCTGCCATCTCATCAACAAGATCAGGTCCTAATAGCTTTCCTTCCCCAACTTCATCCCAGCAAGTTGGAGTCCTGCATTTCTTTCCATAGAGAGCTTCGTAAGGAGCCTTCTGAATACTGGAGTGAAAGCAGTTATTATAAGAAAATTCTACCAAAGTTACGTGTTGATCCCAACCACCTTTGAAATCCATAGAGCAAGCTCTCAACATATCTTCTAGAGTTTGAACTGTCCTCTCAGACTGACCGTCTATTTGAGGATGATAAGCAGTGATGAAACTCAACTCTGTATCCAGAGTATGCAGAAGACTTCTCCATAACTTCGAGGTAAATATCGGATCCCGATCAGATATAATGGAAAGTGGTACTCCATGCAATCTTACCACTTCCTTTACATATATCTTGGCAAGCTGATCTAGAGAGAAATCCTCTCTAATAGTAACGAAGTGTGCAGACTTTGTAAGACGATCAACTATGACCCAGATAGCATTATTACCTTTGGATGATTTAGGAAGTTCTGTGACAAAGTCCATAGTGATTTTTTCCCATTTCCATTCGGGTATGGGTAATGGTTGTAACATCTCCTTAGACTTATGTCTCTCAACTTTAACTTGCTGACAAACCAATCATCAAGAGACATATTCAACAACATCTCTTTTCATGCCATCCCACGAGAAGTACTATTTCATGTCCCTATACATCTTCATGATTCTAGGATGAATAGAGAATGAAGAACTATGAGCCTCATCCAGCAGCTCCTTTAATTCTTGGATGGGAGGAACACAAACCCAATTCCAGAACTTTATTATCCCATCACAATCAAGGTTGAATTCAGGAACATTTCTCACCTTTTTTTGTAACTCTACATCTTCTTTCTATGCCTCTTTAATCTTCACATGTATAGATAGTTGAACATTTATTTGAGAAAGATACGATTTTTCCCCTTCCATTATAATTCCAAGATCCATCCTTTGTAAATCCATAAATATTGGATCTTTTTTTATCCTCATCATGGATAAACTGGCATGGTCTTGTCGACTTAATGCATCTACCACCTTGTTTTCTTTCCTAGGGTGGTAATGAATTGAGCAGTCGTAATCCTTAATCAGCTCCAACCATCTTCTTTGGTGCATATTCATATCCTTTTGTGTGAAAATATACTTTAAACTTTTATGATCAGTATAAATATCACACCTTTCTCCATAAAGATAATGCCTCCAAATATTTAATGCAAAGATTACCGCAGCTAACTCCAAATCATGAGTTGGGTAATTTTGCTCATGGAATTTCAACTGTCGTGAGGCATAAGCTATCACCATATCATTTTTCATAAGAACACACCCCAGCCCCTTCTTGGATGCATCACTATAGATCACAAACCTTTATCCACTACAAGGCAGTGTGAGCACAGGTGCACTGGATAACCTTCTTTTCAACTCCTTGAAATTCTCTTCACATTCCTCCATCCATACGAACTTAACTCCTTTTCAAGTCAACCTGGTGAGTGGATTAGATAATCGTGAAAAATCTTTCACAAAACGTCAATAATAACCAGCCAAACCAAGAAAACTTCGGATCTCAGTTATTGTTGTTGGTCTCTACCATCTTTCAATAACCTCTGTTTTTGCTGAATCCACAGATATCCCCTCTTTTGAGATTATGTGACCCAAAAATGCAAATTTTTTAAGCCAAAATTCACACTTGGTAAATTTGGAATAAAGCTTCTCCTTTCTCAGGGTCTTCAATATAATTCTCAAGTGATCTTCATGTTCTTCCTTGCTCTTTGAATATACAAGAATATCGTCTATAAAGACTACCACAAACTGATCAAGATAGTCTCTAAATACTCTATTCATCAGATCCATGAAAATATCAGGGGAATTAGTAAGACCAAATGGCATCACTATAAATTCATAGTTTCCATACCTTGTACGGAAAGCCGTCTATGGTATATTCTTCCTTTTGACCCTTAATTGATGATACCCTGAACGAAGATCAATCTTAAAAAAGTATTGAGCTCCGCGTAGTTGGTCAAATAAGTTTTCAATGCGTGGGAGAGGATAATTGTTCTTGATAGTGATCTTGTTAAGTTCTCGAAAATCAATGCAGAGTCTCATTGATCCATCTTTCTTCTTAACAAACAGAACATGTGCTCTCTAAGGTGATGCACTAGGGTGTATGAATCCTTTATCAAGATTCTCTTGGATTTTCTTCTTTAATTCCTGAAACTCGATTGGGGCCATTCTATAAGGTGTCTTTGAAATAGTTAAAGAAACCGGTACGAGTTCTATTGAAAACTCAACTTCACGAGTTGGTGGAAGACCCGGTAATTCCTCCGGAAAGACATCATCAAACTCCCATACAATGGGAATATTCTTAATCGTGAGTTTCTCTCCAACAATTTGAGATAAATAACCTTCATTTAGTGGAATTAAGACCCATAAGATGGAAGAAATTTCCACTGGAAGGTTATGTTCATCCTTACATCGATAGACGATCATAGATTGATCTGGAATATGAAATGTGACTTCCCTTATTTGGAAATTGATATGAGATCCATATAAAGAAAGCCAATCCTTTCCAAGAATCACATCAAATTCCACTATAGGAAGGATCACAAGATTTGTAGGAAGAAATTTCCCAAAAACTTCAATCAGAGAATAATTATAAACTTTTGATGCGACTGTTGTGCCATTAGGGGTTATCACAGCTAACTCAACATCTAATTGTTGAGGTAATACGACGATACCCTTAGAAAATTCTTCAGAAATAAAAGAGTGGGTGGATCCAGAATCAAATAAAACATTTTCTACTTTAGAGTGGATGGTAAGTGTACCTTTCACCTCTTCATTATCGTACTCCACATCGCTGATAGAAATTGCATGTGGCTTTCCTTTTTCTTTAGCCTTAAGATTTTGTGGACGTCGATCATCATCAACAACCCTTGGATTAGGGCATTGATTATCATAATTCCCCATTTCCTTGCACTTGTAACATTGAAGTGTAGGAGGTGCACTATGTGTAGCCATTTCTTTATTCGCATCACTAGACATCTTCTTCCCATCATTGCAGCATTCAAATTCCCGATGACCTTCTTTTCCACATTTGAAACATTTACTTGTCCCTTTAAGACAACCCCCTCCATGTTTCATTCCACACTTTGAGCATAAGGGAAAACTCATCTTCTTTTCAGTGTTCTCTTTAGATTTTCCTTTGAATTCCATTTTCCTCTTCTTATCTATTGCATATGACTGATGGGTTACTCCAATATCCATCTCAACCTTGAGAGCACATCGAACAATTTCCTCATAGCTATTGAAGTCCCTTATGGCTAATGCCCTTCTAAGACTTGGTTTTAAGCCACTAAAGAATAGATCGATCTTACTCTCAGGTTGGATAATAATACCAGAAGCGTACCTTGCAAGTCTTGTAAAATTTGCTTCATAGGTACCAACAGATTCATCATCCTTTTTCTTTAGTTCAAGAAACTCCTTCTCCATCTTTATTCGAAGAATACGATGGAATTACTTATTGAAAAATAAGTTCTTGAACTCGTCTCATTCCATGGACTCAATTTCACCTCTTTGCCTCGTATTCTTGATAAGATTCCACTGTTGATCAGCATCTCCTTCCAAACGATACACTACTAAGAAGACTTTATCATGTTCAAAACATTGAAGAAGTGAAAATATATTTTCAGTAGTACTGATCCATTGTTCAGCAACTAATTGATCAGTAGACCCACTGAATGAAGGTGGACACTGCCTCATGAAGGATTCAACAGAATGTTGCTCCTTCCTTTGCTCGTTTGGAAGTCCTGCATGATTCATAGCTTGAGAAAGTTGTGTGAGCATAGCTACAAGATTTTTCATTCCAGATCCCATAATTTTTTGTTGCTCAGGGGGACAATCATTGCATTTCCCGTCGCATTCGGCATTAACACGGTTCCTTCGGGTTCCATCCAATGACTAAAACCAAGAAGAATAGTGTGAGAAACACTAATTATAATAGGAAAACCACATAATCAAGAATAAAATTTTACACTTAAGGTCTTATCATAGGTTATTCATGACCATTTCTAAAACACTAAGACTTTGTTCTATGCTTAGACATATCCTTAGGGTTCTTACTGAGGCTTTCACATCCTAGTTTCCAAAGGTTGACTATAACCTCCCTATGATACCAACTATAACGACCCATACTTTACATACATTGTTAATAATTCAAAATTGAAGTACACTTATTACAAAATATAACAAAACCATGAAAGGACCATATAGGTATAGTGTCTTTAGAAACTAGGAAACATAAACAACTTGTTCATAAAGCATCTACATTGTCTCCCATTTATTTCATCATATCTAGAGTCCCTTTTGGCATATCCTACTTAATAACCTTCTTCCTGACGTGGGGAAAGAAAACATACAAAGGGTGAGCTCAAATGCTCAGTAAGGGTAAATAAAAGAAAAACCAATCACATCATATTCATAAGAACATAACATTTTGGAAATCTTAACCTGCAAAAGAAATCATAATTTCATCACATGGGATAAATCATAATAGTGAAATTTAATCCCAATAATCAGAACTTAAAAAATGAAACTTTGTGGAATACACACATAATCATAGGGAATCATTTCTTAGTAGTCAAGACTCATTTCCAAGACTATCTTAGTGGACAAAGTCCATTTCTGAACCGAGTTCACTCCTCGTTTCAGTCCTGTTTCACAGAACCGGTTTAACCTACCGTTCCAGCCATGTCTATCTCATGAGATATAAATCTTTACCCAATGCATTGGAGGGAGATATAGGTCCCACCCATCTCATAATGATACCATTCTTATGTGTGCCACAAAATCAAACATCATACATCATTACATAACCCATGTAATAAAAAAATGGGATTCTTAAACATCGTGACATCATAAAACAATTCATATAAGATAAAGGAATTCATAAAAATAATTCCATCACAACATAATCAAATAAATGTAATAATAGGGATATAAACAGAACCCTGTATTATCTTAGATGGAAAATAATTTTGATAAAACACTTGAACTCCATTCTTGAGGAAAATATCCTTTCTACTTCAAAAATATTTCTCCTTTCTTAACATGTCATACAATTTTAAACTAAAAGAAGTTGATTAAAAATAAACTTGAAAACTTTTAAAGGAAGATTCTTTTAAATAATGTTTTAAAAATCCATTCATGCTGTATAAGTTAAAAAAACATTCTTCTCGTACTTATGTCAGAAAAGTCAAAAAGCACCTTGTACGAAAAACGACACAAGATTCCTTTCATATCTTTTACTAAAAACTCACCGAAGGGTAAAATTGGATATAAATAATTTTAGGAGGATATAAAAAATATTACATATTGATGAAACATGGATGTGGATGATAAATATTCCCCAGTAAATTCTGAAGTATAAACAATCTCGGATAGAAATTGAGATTGCACTATTGTCCCTTACCTTAGGTCTGATTTGCTTCGTAAGTGTCCGAAACTCCTTTATAATGATTTAAATAATGCTATTGACTTATTCCAGAATCATATTTATTTTTATGATATCATATATGGTCATATTCTTAGCGTTTTATTAGTAATATTTCATTTCTACTTGTTATTCGGGTGTTTATTAATTTTTGTTCTTATGCGTGTTTTGTCGAATAAATTCTTATTATTCCTTTTAGGTTATAGATACCTCATTTAAAGAATGGTATTAGTGTATTATATATCATATTAATTCATTAAATTCATTTATATAATCATTATGCAATTAAGATCATGTAGAACGAGTCGCATCACATCGTGGAGACGGTATTCCGTACGTACACACGAGCGATGATATCGTTCCCATTATCGTGGAATTGTATTGGAGTGTATGTATACTATTTAAGAATCAATATCACTTTACAATAATCATATATAGTTATTATTTACACCATTATACCCATCAAAGTAAGGTGGTGGTGGAAAATAGATTACACCACTGCGTAGAGACGGTATTCTGTACGTACGCACGCGCGGTGATTTTGTTTTCCATAGGATGGATAGATGGTGAAATAGGGTTGTTTCATACTTATAATAACATATCAGTATATTAGTGATACTGATGTTATTACTTCATAATGAAACAACTAAAGAAGAAGAAGTGGAAGAAGAAATAAAGTTGAAAGAATCGGTAATGGACATTACCTCTACTTTGAAGCGCCTCTTTGAGACCTCCTTTTAGGGAACTAAAATTGGTCTTTGAAGAAGACCAGGACCTCTAGGATGTTTCTAGGGAATTGGAGAAGAGAATTTCGCATGGTTTGGCCGAGGTTCAAGGCTCAAAGTGGTGTGAGGAAGAGAGGGATGATGTGCCCTTTTATAAGGGAGGAGAGGGGCACCTTAGGAAAAACTAAAAATATTATTTTATTATAAAGTCATATTCGGTTTTTAATAGCTCCAAATTGATTTATTTCTAAGATAAGGTGGGTATGGGTCGAAATAATCTCATACAATAGAATTTATACAAGTTTAGGTTTATATTTTAACCTTATCATTTACATTTAACTTTAAGTTAGATAATTTAACTTTTACCATGTCTTCTTGTTTTCTTACACTATAAGGTTAATAACCTTACTATAACAAGCCAAAATAACCCCAAGTTGTTTATTATTAATCTTTATAAACTTATATAAGTCATTTGGCCGAACCTTATATTTTTAGGAATAAAATAACAATTAATAATATAATATGTTTTTTTAAAAACTATTTTATGTCAATTTTGACACTATTTGGTAATTGATTTTTATTAAAATCATAACAGAAATATTAGTTCGAAAAAAGTTAATTAAATCAGTACTTATATATAATATTAACCTAGAAAATTATTTTAATTCATAAAAAGTCTCAAATTACATTTATTTGGGTGTTTATAACATCAATTATGTCAATATTTCATTAATAAGATAATTAATGCATCATCATTATGTCAAACATAAATTAAATTATTTAATGTCTAAAATTTACAAATAAAATACCATTATGTAGGAAATATTTTTATCTTTATAATTAATATTTATAGTCTAATTTATCTTATGTATAATCCTATATTAAAAATGATTTAGTTATTAAAATTTGATTTTAACTATTTTAACCCTTCTTTAAATAAATTAATAATAAATGTCCTAATCTAATCCATGTGGGCCTAAATGGTCATATTTTATTCCTAAGGTTGTTTTTGGTCGAATTACACTTATCAAATATAATTAAGACATGTGTTAGGGTAATAATAATATCATTTTTACCCTTAATTACCCTATTTACTTTTAACCGTGGTAAAAAAAGTAAAAAGTTACTATTCACCAAAAATTATTTTCATCTCATTGAACCAAATTTTAGTCCTTGATATTAACCGTGTCTCTCCGATTTTTTAAATTCCACTCACATAAGCGGTAAAATTAATTTTTATGTAAATTTGCTAATTCTCCTAGGAGGTGGGTAAAAGACGGTGAAAAGTTCAATAAAATTTTTATATATATAAAATTATTATAAAATGACTCCAATGAATTACTTTGAACTTATAAAGGTATTATGTATCAATTTTTACCTAAAATAAATTTTAATAAAATAAATAATTATTTAAATAAAAAGTCGGTTTTTAAATAGTAACCCAGTGTTTTCACTATTCATCCAAAATTGAAAGTTTTCAGAAAAATACCAAACTTTCACCCTAGGCTAATTTCTATATTACAAATCCAAAAATGAAGTCCATTTTGAAAGATGAAATTTACAAAATTAAAAAAAATTGGGTATTACTATTCATAACGGGTAGTTTTAATAATATTTTAATAGCATATCGTTGTTTAGTGAAACTCGGTATTGCATACGACGCAAGCTATCGAGGAAGGTCGCGATTGTGTGTAAAACAAGCCAAGATAGTGTTTTGTGTAGTGAAAGATTCCTTTGATGATTTATATAACATAAAAACAAAATATTTCTCATAAAAGTATCGGGTATTTATAAGGCCCTGGCCTTAAACCTTACTTAATATTGAATTAAATGAATAATTCACATTGAGGATCTTTTCAGGTTTAGAGTTTCAGAGAATTAGAACATAACTATTACATCTGAAAAGATTACAAAGTAGTCACTTTTACTAAGTTTCCATAATAAAAAAAACTCTTAAAAAGAAACATGTCTAGTTCCATGTTTTATATAGCATGACATTCCCTTGATCCCATCCTTGACCTTATTCCACATTAAGTCCTGTGAAAAACATTTCAAAAAAAACTTGGGGTGAGCATAAAAAGCTCAGTAAGGGATACACAAAGAATGAAAACTGTTAGTTTTTCAAACATCAAGTAAACCATGTATACTCTATCAAAGTAATACCTTCACCTTCATGAAGTAGTAAAAACTATTCACTGAATAAAGTATCATTACTTACCTTTTTGTAACCAAAGGATTACCATAAAACCCATATAAAGAACACATAACATATATAAAGGTAACTTGGGACATAAACATACTTAAGTGGAATAACCATACGGTCGACTTCCACACATATCACTTAATGGAATAGCCATACGGCCAATTTCCATACATACTTAATGGAATAGCCATACGGTCGACTTCCATACCCAATGCATTGGATGTTATAACGTAACCACCCGTCTTGGTATTCACGGCACCACCCGTCATATGGTTTATAACGTAACCACCCGTTAAAATGTCCAAGTACCAATATAAAATCATAAAACATAAAACCAATATAATGGAAAGATAACATTTCCACATTTCAATCACAATATATCATAAATATATTGACATAATAGAATCCTTTATCAAAACCATTTTCAATACCAAAATACATAAAAGAGTATATGGTATTTATTTTATTTTAAAAACATTACGGCTTGTTGAGGAAGCCAAAGACCAAATAATACCCGCGGTGGCGGAAAAGGTCGTTGTCACCGCGTACGTTAAAAAAACATTCCTTTTTGTCGTTTAGTAAAACACTTCGTAGAAAAAGATTCCTTTTGTATAAAAGTAAAAGTCAAAGGGGTTTATACACCGTATAAAAGAAAGTTGTGTATAAAACGAAATATGCCTCAATGAAAGGAGATTAAGACGAAGTCCCTTACCTCGGGTCCGACTTGACTCGATCGTTCTTTAACATCCTGAATAATAAACTTGAGTTAATTTATACTTGATTAAGAACCTTTTTAAAGTTCATTATTCCTTTTATACCACTTATTTCCATGTTATAAACATTATTTAACCATTTAAGTTAATAATGTTTGTTTTGTCAATATTTGGTTCTTAAGTCGAAAGTGGACTTCTTATAAGTACATGTTGTTCGTGTGGTCAAAGGTTCTTTATATCCAGAATGAAATTCATGATTTGGATATCATATATATCATATATATCCAGCATATACATGTATTTATAATATTACATAATCATTTAGAGGTAAGAAATGAAATGCACCGTTCATGGAGACGGTAAGCTGTACGTACGCATGAACGCTACTTTCATTTCTATTTCGTATTTTATAGAATGGAATCATAATGATATAAGAGTATATTATAATTCCAGTATAATAACATATATAATATCATTAACTTTATCCTTTACACATCCCACATATGGTATTAACGAATCAAATCAATTTCAGGGGGCGGTAGTCCGCACTTCCTAAAATGAAGATATCGTGTTTACCCATAATGGAAACAATAATGGTATGCCATAAATGAAAAATACAGAAGCTTAAGGAAAGAATAAACATATTATATATCATATATAAAAATATTGACATCATAATGGCCACCTATGAAGGTGTTAAATGAGTATTGAACAATCATCGTTTCGGGAGCCAGAATTTCGCCATCCACAGAAACCGTATGTTCTTTAACCATTTGATGTAGTTGTGTGAGAGTGTAGCTAGAATAAATCTTATAACAACATCCTAGTATATTGAAGATACTGTTGTTGTTACAAAAAAAGTAAAAAAAAAGAGTTTAGGGGGTTGGAGAAGCAAAATAAAACAAATGAACAAGAGAGAATGAATTACCTTTCAAAGTGTAACTCCTTTTGATTTGAGCCTAAAGGCTTCCTTTGAAAGGATTCTGCCCAAAGGGAATCCTCTAGTATGGGGAGAGGTATGTGGAGAGAGTAAATGGGCAGGGGATGGCCGATCCAAAGGCTTGAGGAGTGTGTGTAAGGTGGTAGAGGTGGGGGCCTTTTATAAGAGGAGAGGAGGGGCACTTTTGGAAAGTAAAGAAATATTACTTTATTTGAAAATGTGTTTCGGTTTTAAAATGTCCCACATTGATATAATTCGTGGATAATGTGATAAGGGTTCGAAAGCTACCCATCCAATAAGTTTTGGACATGTTTATGTTTTAGATGTTACATTATCTTTCCATTTTATTTAAATCGTTAAATAGTGAGGTCATCGCTGCATCATCATGATGTCATAAATAATTTAATTTATTTAAAGTCTAAAAATTATAAAAAAAATACTATGATGTAGGAAATATTTTTAGCTTTCCAATGACTATATATAATAAAAAATATTATCTCTATAACCTCATGTAAAAATTGTTTTCGTAAAACATATTATGTTTGTGTCATTTTTAATTTTACATTAAATAAAAAGTTATTTATGTCATTTCCCAACCAAAGTGGCTCCATGGGGTCCCCAAGTTGACCCATGGCTTGTCTTGGTCGGCCATGACACATCCAATCAGGGTAGAACATGTGTCAAGCTCATCTCATATTATTAAAACATTATTTTTACCTTAAACTATAATAATTACCACTACTCGTGATTAAAAACTTAATAAGTTACTATTCACCAAAAAATTATTTTTATCTCATTGAACCACATTTTACTTCTTAATGACAACCATGTATGTCGGATTTTTGAAAATAAAAACACAATGATGGAAAAATTTCATTTAAATGGAAAAATCAGTTTTTATAAGTACCACTTAGTGGTTTCACTATTCATCAAAAATTGATGTTTTTCAGAAAATTACCAAAAATTCACCCTAAGCTATATTTGATATTACGAATTCAAAAATGAAGTCTATTTTACAAAATTCAAAATATATAAGTCACATTAATTAATTTAATAATTAATTCCCGCTGTCAGAGAAAATAGCGTGTTTTTATGAAACAATAAGTATCAAAAGATTGACACTAGTTTAAGTCCGATTTCAAAGTGAAATTAATTCCAATGACCACCATTAGATAAAATGGTAAAAATATTTTCTAATTTCACTTTAAAACCAATTCAAATGATAATCTAATAATATAAATAAATTATATTAAAAAGAGGTTTTGAATTAAAATACAACATTTTATACTATTCATTACAAAATGAACTTTATCGGAAAGATACCAAAAATTTACACAAAGTAAATTTTGATGTCCCGATTCTAAAGAAGAGTTATTTTTGGTCCAATAGAATTTATAAGATTGATCAAAACTATATTTAATGATGGTTCTTCGTCAAAAGGTGGTAAGTGAACCCTTAGTGAAAATTAGGGTATAAAAGCCTAAAATTGAACTCTTTCCGTATTTTAAGCCTTTATCTTTTATTGGGTAATGTAAAAACATTTAAAAACATATATAATCATATTTTAGTTATTTCTATCCATTCCCGCCAGTACAACGGCTACTTGTTAACTAACATTTAAAATAATAGTATTTTATTACTTGTGTGCAATGTAAGTTTTCAAAGAAACTCATCATTGTGTATCGAGTACGCTATCGAACGTAGAAACCCCTTTTAATTAAAATTAATATTTAATTCGTAAATATTAATAAATATGAAAATTCTTTATTCTTTAATTACCTGGGATGTTACATCCTTCCCCCCTTTTGGGAATTGCGTCCTCGCAATTTTATTCACTTATCAAAATAAGTGGGGGTATTTATCCCTCATAGCATTTTCAGATTCTCACGTTGCCTCTTCAATCACATGGTTTTTCCACAAAACCTTTACCTGATGAATCACAAGGCACACACAATCTCTTCCCAAATCTCAAAACACAATCACTATCAACGTTGAATTCAGGCAACATACCTTTCTGAACCAGCTCTACCTTTTTCTGCAACTCACTGTCTTGCTTCTGTGCTTACTTGATTCTGTCTGATAGAGAAGATTTCACTGATACCTGAAACAAAACAGAAGAACTTCCTGCACCAACAACTTCTATGCCAAAGTTCATCAAATCTTTAACCAAAGGATCACGTTCCAAATGCAACATTGCTAATGAAGCATTACTTTTTCGACTCAAAGCATCAGCCACTTTATTTGCTTTTCCCAGATGGTAATGAATTGTACAATCATAATCCTTGATCAATTCCAGCCATCTCCTCTGTCTCATGTTCAATTCTTTCTGAGTGAATATATACTTTAAACTTTTCTGATTAGTATATATTTCACACTTTACTCCATACAAATAATGCCTCCAAATTTTTAAAGCAAAGACAACAACAGCTAATTCCAAATCATGTGTAGGGTAATTTACCTCATGAGTTTTCAACTGTCGTGAAGCATAAGCAATTACCTGATCATTCTGCATAAGGACACAGCCAAGTCCCTTCAACGAAGCATCACTGTATATAACAAACTCACCATTCCTGGAAGGAAGTGCCAAAACTGGAGCATTCACCAATCTTCTCTTCAACTCCGGAAAACAATCATCACATTATTTTGTCCATATGAACTTAACACCCTTACGAGTTAGCTTAGTCATTGGACTAGATTACCGTGAAAATTTTTCAACAAAACTTCGGTAGTAACCTGCCAAACCAAGAAAACTACGGATCTCAGTTACATTTGTGGGTCTTGGCCATTCTTCAACAACTTTTGTTTTAGTAGGATCAACAGTTATGCCATCTTTTGAAACAATGTGACCTAGGAAAGAAATTTGTTGTAACCAAAACTCACACTTTCTTAATTTCCCCTATAGTTTCTTTTCTTTTAAGGTTTGCAAGATAACCCTTAAATGACTTTCATGCCCCTCTTTACTTTTAGAAAACACCAAAATATCATCGATGAAAACAACCACAAACTTATCCAAGAACTCATGGAAAATTATATTCATAAGGTCCATGAAGACAACAGGTGCATTGGTTAACCCAAAATGCATAACTACACATTCATAATGGCCATATCTAGTATTAAACGCAGTCTTCGGAACGTCTGCTTCTTTTACTTTCAACTGATGGTACCCCGACCTCAAGTCAATCTTCAAAAAATACTAAGCCCTCTGGAGCTGATCAAACAAATCATCGATATGAGGCAAAGGATACTTGTTCTTAACAGTAATATTATTCAAGGCTCTATAATCAATGCAAAGTCTCATTTATCCATCTTTATTTTTAACAAACAAGACAGGAGTAGCCCAAGGTGATGTGCCAGGTCGAATGAAACCTTTATCTAATAACTCCTGCAATTGTTTCTTTAACTCTAAAAGTTCAACTTGAGCCATTAGATAAGGGGGTTTTGAAATTGGCTTAGAATCAGGAACTAAGTCAATAGTAAATTCAACTTCCCGATCATGAATAATACCAGGCAACTCATCAGGAAAAACATCAAGATACTCATTTACCACTGGCACATCATTAATCTGAACAGTTCCTTTATTTTCAACAATATGTGCAAGGTAACATTCATTTCCATATTTTACTAGTTTCTCAACTTCCTGATATATTATCAAAATCAAGGGTTCATTCTTGTACACAAACTGAAAATCTTTCTGAAAAGAAACCATTTTAGCTCTGCAGTCAATCTTAGCATGATAAAAAGAAAGCCAATCCATGCCCAAAATAACATCAAACTCTACTAGAGGCAAAACAATAAGGTTTGCTGGTAGATTCTTTCCACACACAAGGATAGGAAGGTTCTTATAATTCCTTTTTGTCTCAACGTTCCCTCCGGGTGTTTTTACCATAAGTTCAGGATTCATATCTTGATATGGAATTTCCAATTTAATAGAAAACTTCTTAGAAATTAAAGAGTGTGTAGACCCTAAATCAAACAACACATTGGCATAATCTGAAAAAACAAACAGTGTACCTGATACCACTTCATTCGATGGCCCAACATCTGCTGAAGTTGTTGCAAAGGATTTCACCACCCCTTTCTGCTTGTAGTCTGGCTGCATTCCCCCAGTTGAGTTCTTCGTTGAACACTTGTTTGCATAATGACCCATTTCATTACACTTAAAACATCTTACCGTTGGCTTTTCATTGCCTGCTTGATCATCTTCCTTACAGTTACGAGCAATATGACCAGACTTACCACACCGAAAGCACTTACCAGACTTGGATAAACATTCTCCAGGATGCATTTTACCACACTTCTCACGGGATGGATATTTGGTTTTCTTACCTCCTTGTTTCTTTGATGAATTCTTCCCCTTTTCCTGCCAACTAGACCTCTTATTCTGTTGTTTGTCATAGAACACCTAATCATCGGCAAACTCCATTTCCACCTTCTCCGCTCATCGAACAAGTTTTTCATAACTTTTGAACTCACGAGAAGCTAAAGCCCTTCGATAATTTGGCTTTAACCCTGAGTAAAAATGGTTTATTTTACTATCAAGATCTCTTATGAAGTTTGGAGCATACCTTGCCAATCGAGTGAACTTTGCTTCATAAGAAGCCACTGAATCATCCTCCTGCCTCAATTCTAGGAACTGTTTTTCCATCCTAAGACGAACCACCTTAGGAAAATATTTCTCAAGAAACATACCTTTGAATTCATCCCAGTGAAGATCCTCAATCTCATCACTATCCCTGATATTTTTCACCATCGACCACCACTGATCAGCTTCACCTTCAAAACGGTAAACAACAAGACTAACCTTTTGATGTTCTGAACACCCCATGAAATAAAAAATCTTCTCCAGTGCTTTAATCCACCCTTCACCTTGCACAGGGTCAGATGATCCTCTGAATGATGGGGGATGTTGCCTCATGAAATGTTCCACCACTGACATGTTTCTCTGCGGTTGATCTGGCAGATCTCGTGCATGGATACCACCACCATTTATAGCCTGAGTCAACTGTGCCATCACTGCAACAAACTGTTCAGTTCCGATTCTGACCATCTCAGGTTGCTGATTTGGAAGGTTGTCTTCCTCCTGATGTCGTCCCAACATAGCTTCTTTGTTTCCTCTGCGGAAAACCATTCTGAACACAGAAATATCTTAGGCGAAGCAACATGGTAATTCGTAAATGCTATATCATTTCAATCATATTATAATTTAACACTTTTCTAACTCCTAAACTTGTCTAAACCGACCTTTGATACCAACTATATGGCCCCGGCCTTAAACCTTACTTAATATTGAATTAAATGAATAATTCACATTGAGGATCTTTTCAGGTTTAGAGTTTTAGAGAATTAGAACAAAACTATTACATCTCAAAATATTACAAAGTAGTCACTTCTACTAAGTTTCCATAATAAAAAAAATCTTAAAAAGAAACATGTCTAGTTCCATGTTTTATATAGCATGACATTCCCTTGATCCCATCCTTGACCTTATTCCACATTAAGTCCTGTGAAAAACATTTCAAAAAAAAACTTGGGGTGAGCATAAAAAGCTCAGTAAGGGATACACAAAGAATGAAAACTGTTAGTTTTTCAAACATCAAGTAAACCATGTATACTCTATCAAAGTAATACCTTCACCTTCATGAAGTAGTAAAAACTCTTCACTGAATAAAGTATCATTACTTACCTTTTTGTAACCAAAGGATTACCATAAAACCCACATAAAGAACACATAACATATATAAAGGTAACTTGGGACATAAACATACTTAAGTGGAATAACCATACGGTCGACTTCCACACATATCACTTAATGGAATAGTCATACGGCCAATTTCCATACATAATTAATGGAATAGCCATACGGCCGACTTCCATACCCAATGTATTGGAGGTTATAACGTAACCACCCATCCTGGTATTCACGGCACCACCCGTCATATGGTTTATAACGTAACCACCCGTTAAAATGTCCAAGTACCAATATAAAATCATAAAACATAAAACCAATATAATGGAAAGATAACATTTCCACATTTCAATCACAATATATCATAAATATATTGACATAATAGAATCCTTTATCAAAACCATTTTCAATACCAAAATACATAAAAGAGTATATGGTATTTATTTTATTTTAAAAACATTACGGCTTGTTGAGGAAGCCAAAGACCAAATAATACTTGCGGCGGCGGAAATGGTCGTTGTCACCGCATACGTTAAAAAAACATTCCTTTTTGTCATTTAGTAAAACACTTCATAGAAAAAGATTCCTTTTTTATAAAAATAAAAGTCAAAGGGGTTTATACACCGTATAAAATAAAGTTGTGTATAAAACGAAATATGCCTCAATGAAAGGAGATTGAGACGAAGTCCCTTACCTCGGGTCCGACTTGACTCGATCATTCTTTAACGTCCTGAATAATAAACTTGAGTTAATTTATACTTGATTAAGAACCTTTTTAAAGTTCATTATTCCTTTTATATCACTTATTGCCACGTTATAAACATTATGTAACCATTTAAGTTAATAATGTTTGTTTTGTCAATATTTGGTTCTTAAGTCGAAAGTGGACTTCTTATAATTACATGTTGTTCGTGTGGTCAAAGGTTATTTATATCTAGAATGAAATTCCTGATTTGGATATCATATATATCATATATATCCAGCATATACATGTATTTATAATATTACATAATCATTTAGAGGTAAGAAATGAAATGCACCGTTAATGGAGACGGTAAATCGTACGTACGCATGAACGCTACTTTCATTTCTATTTCGTATTTTATAGAATGGAATCATAATGATAAAAGAGTATATTATAATTCCAGTATAATAACATATATAATATCATTAACGTTATCCTTTACACATCCCACATATGGTATTAACGAATCAAATCACTTTCAGGGGGCGGTAGTCCGCACTTCCTAAAATGAAGATATCGTGTTTACCCATAATGGAAACAATAATGGTATGCCATAAATGAAAAATACAGAAGCTTAAGGAAAGAATAAACATATTATATATCATATATAAAAATAGTGACATCATAATGTCCACCTTTGAAGGTGTTAAATGAGTATTGAACAATCATCATTTCGGGAGGCAGAATTTCTCCATCCACGGAAACCGTATGTTCTTTAACCATTTGATGTAGTTGTGTGAGAGTGTAGCTCGAACAAATCATATAACAACATCCTAGTATATTTAAGAAACTGGTGTTGTTACAAAATAAGTAAAAAAAGAGTTTAGGGGGTTGGAGAATCAAAATAAAACAAATGAACAAGAGAGAATGAATTACCGTTAAAAGTGTAACTCCTTTTGATTTGAGCCTAAAGGCTTCCTTTGAAAGGATTCTTCCCAAAGGTAATCCTCTAGGATGAGGAGAGGTATGTGGAGAGAGTAAATGGGCAGGGGATGGCCGAGCCAAAGGCTTGAGGAGTGTGTGTAAGGTGGTAGAGGTGGGGGCCTTTTATAAGAGGAGAGGAGGGGCACTTTTGGAAAGTAAAGAAATATTACTTTATTTGAATATGTGTTTCGGTTTTAAAAGGTCCCACATTGATATAATTCGTGGATAAGGTGATAAGGGTTATAAATAAACCCATCCAATAGGTTTTGGACATGTTTAGGTTTTAGATATTACATTATCTTTCCATATTATTTAAATCGTTAAATAATGAGGTCATCGCTGCATCATCATGATGTCATAAATAATTTAATTTATTTAAAGTATAAAAATTATAAAAAAATTACTATGATGTATGAAATCTTTTTAGATTTCCAATGAATATTTATAATCAAAAATCTGATCTTTATAACCCCATGTAAAAATTGTTTTCGTAAAACATATTATGTTTGTGTCATTTTTAATTTTACATTAAATAAAAAGTTATTTATGTCATTTCCCAACCAAAGTGGCTCCATGGGGTCCCCAAGTTTACCCATGGCTTGTCTTGGTCGTCCATGACACATACAATGAGGGTAGCACATGTTTCAAGCTCATCTCATATTATTAAAACATTATTTTTACCTTAAACTACACTAATTACCACTAATCGTGATTAAAAACTTAATAAGTTACTATTCACCAAAAAATTATTTTTATCTCATTGAACCAAATTTTACTTCTTAATGACAACCATGTATGTCGGATTTTTTAAAATCAAAACACAATTATGGAAAAATTTCATTTAAACGGAAAAATCAGTTTTTATAAGTACCACTTAGTGGTTTCACTATTCATCAAAAATTGAAGTTTTTCAGAAAATTACCAAAAATTCACCCTAAGATATATTTGATATTACGAATTCAAAAATTAAGTCTATTTTACAAAATTCAAAATATATAAGTCACATTAATTAATTTAATAATTAATTCCCGTTGTCAGAGCAAATTGCGTGTTTTTATGAAACAATAAGTATCAAAAGATTGACACTAGTTTAAGTCCGATTTCAAAGTGAAATTAATTCCAATGACCACCATTGGATAAAATGGTAAAAATATTTTCTAATTTCACTTTAAAACCAATTCAAATGATAATCTAATCATATAAATAAATTAGATTAAAAAGTGGTTTTGAATTAAAATACAACATTTTATACTATTCATTACAAAATGAACTTTATCGGAAAGATACCAAAAATTTACACAAAGTAAATTTTGATGTCCCGATTATAAAGAAGAGTTATTTTTGGTCCAATAGAATTTATAAGATTGATCAAAACTATATTTAATGACGGTTCTCCGTCAAAAGGTGGTAAGTGAACCCTTAGTGAAAATTAGGGTATAAAAGCCTAAAATTGAACTCTTTTTGTATTTTAAGCCTTTATATTTTATTGGGTAATGTAAAAACATTTAAAAACATATATAATCATATTTTAGTTATTTCTATCCATTCCCTCCAGTACAACGGCTACTTGTTAACTAATATTTAAAATAATAGTATTTTATTACTTGTGTGCAACGTAAGTTTTCAAAGAAACTCATCGTTGCGTATCGAGTACGCTATCGAATGTAGAAACCCTTTTTAATTAAAATTAATATTTAATTCGTCAATATTAATAAATATGAAAATTATTTATTATTTAATTACCTGGGATGTTACATCCTTCCCCCCTTTTGGGAATTGCGTCCTTGCAATTTTATTCACTTATCAAAATAAGTGGGGGTATTTATCCCTCATAGCCTTTTCAGATTCTCACGTTGCCTCTTCAATCACATGGTTTTTCCACAAAACCTTTACCTGATGAATCACAAGGCACACACAATCTCTTCCCAAATCTCAAAACACAATCACTATCAATGTTGAATTCAGGCAACATACCTTTCTGAACCAGCTCTACCTTTTTCTGCAACTCACTGTCTTGCTTCTGTGCTTGCTTGATTCTGTCTGATAGAGAAGATTTCACTGATACCTGAAACAAAACAGAAGAACTTCCTGCACCAACAAATTCTTTGCCAAAGTTCATCAAATCTTTAACCAAAGGATCACGTTCCAAACGCAACATTTCTAATAAAGCATTACTTTTTCGACTCAAAGCATCAGCCACTTTATTTGCTTTTCTCGAATGGTAATGAATTGTAAAATCATAATACTTGATCAATTCCAGCCATCTCCTCTGTCTCATGTTCAATTATTTCTGAGTGAATATATACTTTGAACTTTTGTGATCAGTATATATTTCACACTTTACTCCATAAAAATGATGCCTCCAAATTTTTAAAGCAAAGACAACAGCAGCTAATTCCAAATCATGTGTAGGGTAATTTACCTCATGAATTTTCAACTGTCGTGAAGAATAAGAAATTACCTGATCATTCTGCATAAGGACACAGCCAAGTCCCTTCAACGAAGCATCACTTTATATAACAAACTCACCATTCCTGGAAGGAAGTTCCAAAACTGGAGCATTCACCAATATTCTCTTCAACTCCTGAAAACAATCATCACATTCTTTTGTCCATATGAACTTAACACCCTTACGAGTTAGCTTAGTCATTTGAATAGATAACCGTGAAAAATTTTCAACAAAACTTCGGTAGTAACCTGCCAAACCAAGAAAACTACGGATCTCGGTTACATTTGTGGGTCTTGGCCATTTTTCAACAACTTTTGTTTTAGTAGGATCAACAGTTATGCCATATTTTGAAACAATGTGACCTAGGAAAGAAATTTATTGTAACCAAAACTCACACTTACTGAATTTCCCATATAGTTTCTTTTCTTTTAAGGTTTGGAAGATAACCCTTAAATGACTTTCATGCCCCTCTTTACTTTTAGAAAACACCAAAATATCATCGATGAAAACAACCACAAACTTATCCAAGAACTCATGGAAAATTCTATTCATAAGGTCCATGAATACAGCAGGTGCATTGGTTAACCCAAAAGGCATAACTACAAATTCATAATGGCCATATCTAGTACGGAACGCAGTCTTTGGAACGACTGCTTCTTTTACTTTCAACTGATGGTACCCCGACCTCAAGTCAATCTTCGAAAAATACTGAGCTCCCTGGAGCTGATCAAACAAATCATCGATATGAGGCAAAGGATACTTGATCTTAACAGTAATATTATTCAAGGCTCTATAATCAATGCAAAGTCTCATTGATCTATCTTTCTTTTTAACAAACAAGACAGGAGCACCCCAAGGTGATGTGCTAGGTCGAATGAAACCTTTATCTAATAACTCCTGCAATTGTTTCTTTAACTCTAAAAGTTCAACTTGAGCCATTCGATAAGGGGGTTTTGAAATTGTCTTAGAATCAGGAACTAAGTCAACAGTAAATTCAACTTCCCGATCATGAATAATACCAGGCAACTCATCAGGAAAAACATCAAGATACTCATTTACCACTGGCACATCATTAATCTGAACAGTTCCTTTATCTTCAACAATATGTTCAAGGTAACATTCATTTCCATATTTTACTAGTTTCTCAACTTCCTGATATGTTATCAAAATCAAGGGTTCATTCTTGTACACAAACTGAAAATCTTTCTGAAAAGAAACCATTTTAGCTCTGCAGTCAATCTTAGCATGATAAACAGAAAGCCAATCCATGCCCAAAATAACATCAAACTCTACTAGAGGCAAAACAATAAGGTTTGCTGGTAGATTCTTTCCACACACAAGGATAGGAAGGTTCTTATAATTCCTTTTTGTCTTAACGTTCCCTCCGGGTGTTTTTACCATAAGTTTAGGATTCATATCTTGATATGGAATTTCCAATTTACTAGAAAACTTCTCAGAAATGAAAGAGTGTGTAGACCCTGAATCAAACAACACATTGGCATAATCTGAACAAACAAACAGTGTACCTGATACCACTTCATTCGATGGCCCAACATCTGCTGAAGTTGTTGCAAAGGATTTCACCACCCCTTTTTTCTTTTTGTCTGGCTGCATTCCCCCAGTTGAGTTCTTCGTTGGACACTCGTTTGCATAATGACCCATTTCATTACACTTAAAACATCTTACTGTTGGCTTTTCATTGCCTGCTTGATTATCTTCCTTACAGTTACGAGCAATATGACCAGACTTACCACACCGAAAGCACTTACCAGACTTGGATAAACATTCTCCAGGATGCATTTTACCACACTTCTCACAGGATGGATATTTGGTTTTCTTACCTCCTTGCTTCTTTGATGAATTCTTCCCCTTTTCCTGCCAACTAGACCTCTTATTCTGTTGTTTGTCATAGAACACCTGATCATCGGCAAACTCTATTTCCACCTTCTCCGCTAATCGAACAAGTTTTTCATAACTTTTGAACTCACGAGAAGCTAAAGCCCTTCGATACTTTGGCTTTAACCCTGAGTAAAAACGGTTTATTTTACTTTCAAGATCTCGTATGAAGTTTGGAGCATACCTTGCCAATCGAGTGAACTTTGCTTCATAAGCAGCCACTGAATCATCCTCCTGCCACAATTCTAGGAACTGTTTTTCCATCCTAAGACGAACCACCTTAGGAAAATATTTCTCAAGAAACATACCTTTGAATTCATCCCAGTGAAGATCCTCAATCTCATCACTATCCCTGATATTTTTCACCATCGACCACCACTGATCAGCTTCACCTTCAAAACGGTAAACAGCAAGACTAACATTTTGATGTTCTGAACACCCCATGACATCAAAAATCTTCTCCAGTGATTTAATCGACCCTTCAGCTTGCACAGGGTCAGATGATCCTCTGAATGATGGCGGATGTTGCCTCATGAAATGTTCCACCACTGACATGTTCCTCTGCGGTTGATCTGGCAGATCTCGTGCATGGATACCACCACCATTTATAGCCTGAGTCAACTGTGCCATCACTACAACAAACTGTTCAGTTCCGATTCCGACCATCTCAGGTTGCGGATTTGGAAGGTTGTCTTCCTCCTGATGTCGTCCCAACATAGCTGCTTTGTTTCCTCTGCGGAAAACCATTCTGAACACAGAAATATCTTAGGCGAAGCAACATGGTAATCCGTAAATGCTATATCATTTCAATCATATTATAATTTAACACTTTTCTAACTCCTAAAGTTGTATAAACCGACCTTTGATACCAACTATAAGGCCCCGACCTTAAATCTTACTTAATATTGAATTAAATGAATAATTCACATTGAGGATCTTTTCAGGTTTAGAGTTTTAGAGAATTAGAACATAACTATTACATCTCAAAAGATTAAAAAGTAGTCACTTCTACTAAGTTTCCATAATAAAAAAACTCTTAAAAAGAAACATGTCTAGTTCCATGTTTTATATAGCATGACATTCCCTTGATCCCATCCTTGACCTTATTCCACATTAAGTCCTGTGAAAAACATTTCAAAAAAAACTTGGGGTGAGCATAAAAAGCTCAGTAAGGGTTACACAAAGAATGCAAACTGTTAGTTTTTCAAACATCAAGTAAACCATGTATACTTTATCAAAGTAATACCTTCACCTTCATGAAGTAGTAAAAACTCTTCACTGAATAAAGTATCATTACTTACCTTTTTGTAACCAAAGGATTACCATAAAACCCATATAAAGAACACATAACATATATAAAGTTAACTTGGGACATAAACATACTTAAGTGGAATAACCATACGGTCGACTTCCACACATATCACTTAATGGAATAGCCATACGGCCAATTTCCATACATACTTAATGGAATAGCCATATGACCGACTTCCATACCCATTGCATTGGAGGTTATAACGTAACCACCCATCCTGGTATTCACGGCACCACCCGTCATATGGTTTATAACGTAACCACCCGTTAAAATTTCCAAGTACCAATATAAAATCATAAAACATAAAACCAATATAATGGAAAGATAACATTTCCACATTTCAATCACAATATATCATAAATATATTGATATAATAGAATCCTTTATCAAAACCATTTTCAATACCAAAATACATAAAAGAGTATATGGTATTTATTTTATTTTAAAAACATTACGGCTTGTTGAGGAAGCCAAAGACCAAATAATACTCGCGGCGGTGGAAAAGGTCATTGTCACCGCGTACGTTAAAAAAACATTCCTTTTTGTCGTTTAGTAAAACACTTCGTAGAAAAAGGTTCCTTTTGTATAAAAGTAAAAGTCAAAGGGGTTTATACACCGTATAAAAGAAAGTTGTGTATAAAACGAAATATGCCTCAATGAAAGGAGATTGAGATGAAGTCCCTTACCTCGGGTCCGACTTGACTCGATCGTTCTTTAACGTCCTGAATAATAAACTTGAGTTAATTTATACTTGATTAAGAACCTTTTTAAAGTTCATTATTCCTTTTATATCACTTATTGCCATGTTATAAACATTATTTAACCATTTAAGTTAATAATGTTTGTTTTGTCAATATTTGGTTCTTAAGTGGAAAGTGGACTTCTTATAATTACATGTTGTTCGTGTGGTCAAAGGTTCTTTATATCCAGAATTAAATTCCTGATTTGGATATCATATATATCATATATATCCAGCATATACATGTATTTATAATATTACATAATCATTTCGAGGTAAGAAATGAAATGCACCGTTCATGGAGACGGTAAGTCGTACGTACGCATGAACGCTACTTTCATTTCTATTTCGTATTTTATAGAATGGAATAATAATGATATAAGAGTATATTATAATTCCAGTATAATAACATATATAATATCATTAACTTTATCCTTTACACATCCCACATATGGTATTAACGAATCAAATCACTTTAATGGGGCGGTAGTCTGCACTTCCTAAAATGAAGATATCGTGTTTACCCATAATGGAAACAATAATGGTATGCCATAAATAAAAAATACAGAATCTTAAGGAAAGAATAAACATATTATATATCATATATAAAAATAGTGACATCATAATGGCCACCTTTGAAGGTGTTAAATGAGTATTGAACAATCATCGTTTCGGGAGGCAGAATTTCGCCATCCACGGAAACCGTGTGTTCTTTAACCATTTGATGTAGTTGTGTGAGAGTGTAGCTCGAATAAATATTATAACAACATCCTAGTATATTTAAGATACTTGTGTTTTTACAAAAGAAGTAAAAAAAAGAGTTTAGGGGGTTGGAGAAGCAAAATAAAACAAATGAACAAGAGAGAATGAATTTCCTTTAAAAGTGTAACTCCTTTTGATTTGAGCCTAAATACTTCCTTTGAAAGGATTATGCCCAAAGGGAATCCTCTAGGACGAGGAGAGGTATTTGGAGAGAGTAAATGGGCAGGGGATGTCCGAGCCAAAGGCTTGAGGAGTGTGTGTAAGGTGGTAGAGGTGGGGGCCTTTTATAAGAGGAGAGGAGGGGCACTTTTGGAAAGTAAAGAAATATTACTTTATTTGAAAATGTGTTTCGGTTTTAAAAGGTCCCACATTGATATAATTCGTGGATATGGTGATAATGGTTCTAAATATACCCATCCAATAGGTTTTGGACATGTTTAGGTTTTAGATATTACATTATCTTTCCATTTTATTTAAATCGTTAAATAATGAGGTCATCGCTGCACCATCATGATGTCATAAATAATTTAATTTAATTAAAGTATAAAAATTATAAAAAAAATAATATGATGTAGGAAATCTTTTTATATTTCCAATGACCATTTATAATCAAAAATCCGATCTTTATAACCCCATGTAACAATTGTTTTCGTAAAACATATTATGTTTGTGTCATTTTTAATTTTACATTAAATAAAAAGTTATTTATGTCATTTCCCAACCAAAGTGGCTCCATGGGGTCCCCAAGTTGACCCATGGCTTGTATTGGTCGTCCATGACACATCCAATGAGGGTAGGACATGTGTCAAGCTCATCTCATATTATTAAAACATTATTTTTACCTTAAACTACACTAATTACCACTAATCGTGATTAAAAACTTAATAAGTTACTATTCACCAAAAAATTATTTTTATCTCATTGAACCACATTTTACTTCTTAATGACAACCATGTATGTCAGATTTTTGAAAATCAAAACAGAATGATGGAAAAATTTCATTTAAACGGAAAAATCAGTTTTTATAAGTACCACTTAGTGGTTTCACTATTCATCAAAAATTGAAGTTTTTCAGAAAATTACCAAAAATTCACCCTAAGCTATATTTGATATTACGAATTCAAAAATTAAGTCTATTTTACAAAATTCAAAATATATAAGTCACATTAATTAATTTAATAACTAATTCTCGCTGTCAGAGCAAATAGCGTGTTTTTATGAAACAATAAGTATCAAAAGATTGACACTAGTTTAAGTCCGATTTCAAAGTGAAATTAATTCCAATGACCACCATTGGATAAAATGGTAAATTTTTTTCTAATTTCACTTTAAAACCAATTCAAATGATAATATAATCATATAAATAAATTAGATTAAAATGAGGTTTTGAATTAAAATACAACATTTTATACTATTCCTTACAAAATGAACTTTATCAGAAAGATACCAAAAATTTACACAAAGTAAATTTTGATGTCCCGATTCTAAAGAAGAGTTATTTTTGGTCCAATAGAATTTATAACATTGATCAAAACTATATTTAATGACGGTTCTCCGTCAAAAGGTGGTAAGTGAACCCTTAGTGAAAATTAGGGTATAAAAGCCTAAAATTGGACTCTTTCCCTATTTTAAGCCTTTATCTTTTATTGGGTAATGTAAAAACATTTAAAAACATATATAATCATATTTTAGTTATTTTTATCCATTCCCGCTAGTACAACGGCTACTTTTTAACTAACATTTAAAATAATAGTATTTTATTACTTGTGTGCAACGTAAGTTTTCAAAGAAACTCATCGTTGCGTATCGAGTACGCTATCGAACGTAGAAACCCCTTTTAATTAAAATTAATATTTAATTCGTAAATATTAATAAATATGAAAATTCTTTATTCTTTAATTACCTGGGATGTTACATCCTTCCCCCCTTTTGGGAATTGCGTCCTCGCAATTTTATTCACTTATCAAAATAAGTGGGGGTATTTATCCCTCATAGCATTTTCAGATTCCCACGTTGCCTCTTCAATCACATGGTTTTTTCACAAAACCTTTACCTGATGAATCACAAGGCACACACAATCTCTTCCTAAATCTCAAAACATAATCACTATCAACATTGAATTCAGGCAACATACCTTTCTGAACCAGCTCTACCTTTTTCTGCAACTCACTGTCTTGCTTCTGTGCTTGCTTGATTCTGTCTGATAGAGAAGATTTCACTGATACCTGAAACAAAACAGAAGAACTTCCTACACCAACAACTTCTATGCCAAAAGTCATCAAATCTTTAACCAAATGATCACGTTCCAAACGCAACATTTCTAATGAACCATTACTTTTTCGACTCAAAGCATCAGCCACTTTATTTGCTTTTCCCGGATGGTAATGAATTGTACAATCATAATCCTGGATCAATTCCAGCCATCTCCTCTGTCTCATGTTCAATTCTTTCTGAGTGAATATATACTTTAAACTTTTTTTATCAGTATATATTTCACACTTTACTCCATACAAATGATGCCTCCAAATTTTTAAAGCAAAGACAACAGCAGCTAATTCCAAATCATGTGTAGGGTAATTTACCTCATGAGTTTTCAACTGTCGTGAAGCATAAGCAATTACCTGATCATTCTGCATAAGGACACAGCCAAGTCCCTTCAACGAAGCATCACTGTATATAACAAACTCACCATTCCTGGAAGGAAGTGCCAAAACTGGAGCATTCACCAATCTTCTCTTCAACTCTTGAAAACAATCATCACATTATTTTGTCCATATGAACTTAACACCCTTACGAGTTAGCTTAGTCATTGGACTAGATAACTGTGAAAAATTTTAAACAAACCTTCGGTAGTAACCTGCCAAACCAAGAAAACTACGGATCTCGGTTACATTTGTGGGTCTTGGCCATTCTTTAACAAATTTTGTTTTAGTAGGATCGACAGTTATGCCATCTTTTGAAACAATGTGACCTAGGAAATAAATTTGTTGTAACCAAAAATCACCCTTGCTGAATTTCCCATATAGTTTCTTTTCTTTTAAGGTTTGCAAGATAACCCTTAAATGACTTTCATGCCCCTCTTTACTTTTAGAAAACACCAAAATATCATCGATGAAAACAACCACAAACTTATCCAAGAAATCATGGAAAATTCTATTCATAAGGTCCATGAATACAGCAGGTGCATTGGTTAACCCAAAAGGCATAACTACAAATTCATAATGGCCATATCTAGTACGGAACGCAGTCTTCGGAATGTCTGCTTCTTTTACTTTCAACTGATGGTACCCCGACCTCAAGTCAATCTTCGAAAAATACTGAGCTCCCTGGAGCTGATCAAACAAATCATTGATATGAGGCAAAGGATACTTGTTCTTAACAGTAATATTATTCAAGGCTCTATAATCAATGCAAAGACTCATTGATCCATCTTTCTTTTTAACAAAAAAGATAGGAGCACCCCAAGGTGATGTTCTAGGTCGAATGAAACCTTTATCTAATAAATCAGGCAATTGTTTCTTTAACTCTAAAAGTTCAACTTGAGCCATTCGATAAGGGGGTTTTGAAATTGGCTTAGAATCAGGAACTAAGTCAACAGTAAATTCAACTTCCCGATCATGAATAATACCAGGCAACTCATCAGGAAAAACATCAAGATACTCACTTACCACTGGCACATCATTAATCTGAACAGTTCCTTTATTTTCAACAATATGTGTAAGGTAACATTCATTTCCATCTTTTACTAGTTTCCCAACTTCCTGATATGTTATCAAAATCAAGGGTTCATTCTTGTACACAAACTGAAAATCTTTCTGAAAAGAAACCATTTTAGCTCTGTAGTCAATCTTAGCATGATAAACAGAAAGCCAATCCATGCCCAAAATAACATCAAACTCTACTAGAGGCAAAACAATAAGGTTTGCTGGTAGATTCTTTCCACACACAAGGATAGGAAGGTTCTTATAATTCCTTTTTGTCTCAATGTTCCCTCCGGGTGTTTTTACCATAAGTTCAGGATTCATATCTTGATATGGAATTTCCAATTTACTAGAAAACTTCTCAGAAATGAAAGAGTGTGTAGACCCTGAATCAAACAATACATTGGCATAATCTGAACAAACAAACAGTGTACCTGATACCACTTCATTAGATGGCCCAACATCTGCTGAAGTTGTTGCTAAGGAATTCACCACCCCTTTCTTCTTGGAGTCTGGCTGCATTCCCCCAGTTGAGTTCTTCATTAGACACTCGTTTGCATAATGACGAATTTCATTACACTTAAAACATCTTACCGTTGGATTTTCATTGCCTTCTTGATCATCTTCCTTAGAGTTACGAGCAATATGACCAGACTTACCACACCGAAAGCACTTACCAGACTTGGATAAACATTCTCCAGGATTCATTTTACCACACTTCTCACAGGATGGATATTTGGTTTTCTTACCTCCTTGCTTCTTTGATGAATTCTTCCCCTTTTCCTGCCAACTAGACCTCTTATTCTGTTGTTTGTCATAGAACACCTGATCATCGGCAAACTCCATTTCCACCTTCTCCGCTCATCGAACAAGTTTTTCATAACTTTTGAACTCATGAGAAGTTAAATCCCTTCGATACTTTGGCTTTAACCCTAAGTAAAAATGGTTTATTTTACTATCAAGATCTCGTATGAAGTTTGGAGCATACCTTGCCAATCGAGTGAACTTTGCTGCATAAGCAGCCACTGAATCATCCTCCTGCCTCAATTATAGGAACTGTTTTTTCATCCTAAGACGAACCACCTTAGGAAAATATTTCTCAAGAAACATACCTTTGAATTTGTCTCAGTGAAGATCCTCAATCTCATCACTATCCCTGATATTTTTCACCATCGACCACCACTGATCAGCTTCACCTTCAAAACGGTAAACAACAAGACTAACCTTTTGATGTTCTGAACACCCCATGACATCAAAAATCTTCTCCAGTGCTTTAATCCACCCTTCAGCTTGAACAGGGTCAGATGATCCTCTGAATGATGGGGGATGTTGCCTCATGAAATGTTCCACCACTGACATGTTCCTCTATGGTTGATCTGGCAGATCTCGTGCATGGATACCACCACCATTTATAGCCTGAGTCAATTGTGCCATCACTGCAACAAACTGTTCAGTTCCGATTCCGACCATCTCAGGTTGCTGATTTGGAAGGTTGTCTTCCTCCTGATGTCGTCCCAACATAGCTGCTTTGTTTCCTCTGTGGAAAACCATTCTGAACACATAAATATCTTAGGCGAAGCAACATGGTAATCCGTAAATGCTATATCATTTCAATCATATTATAATTTAACACTTTTCTAACTCCTAAAGTTGTCTAAACCGACCTTTGATACCAACTATAAGGCCCTGGCCTTAAACCTTACTTAATATTGAATTAAATGAATAATTCACATTGAGGATCTTTTCAGGTTTAGAGTTTTAGAGAATTAGAACATAACTATTACATCTCAAAAGATTACAATGTAGTCACTTCTACTAAGTTTCCATAATAAAAAAACTATTAAAAAGAGACATGTCTAGTTCCATGTTTTATATAGAATGACATTCCCTTGATCCCATCCTTGACCTTATTCCACATTAAGTCCTGTGAAAAACATTTCAAAAAAAACTTGGGGTGAGCATAAAAAGCTCAGTAAGGGATACACAAAGAATGAAAACTGTTAGTTTTTCAAACATCAAGTAAACCATGTATACTCTATCAAAGTAATACCTTCACCTTCATGAAGTAGTAAAAACTCTTCACTGAATAAAGTATCATTACTTACCTTTTTGTAACCAAAGGATTACCATAAAACCCATATAAAGAACACATAACATATATAAAGGTAACTTGGGACATAAACATACTTAAGTGGAATAACCATACGGTCGACTTCCACACATATCACTTAATGGAATATCCATACGGCCAATTTCCATACATACTTAATGGAATAGCCATACGGCCGACTTCCATACCCAATGCGTTGGAGGTTATAACGTAACCACCCGTCCTGGTATTCACGGCACCACCCGTCATATGTTTTATAACGTAACCACCCGTTAAAATGTCCAAGTACCAATATAAAATCATAAAACATAAAACCAATATAATGGAAAGATAACATTTCCACATTTCAATCACAATATATCATAAATATATTGACATAATAGAATCCTTTATCAAAACCATTTTCAATACCAAAATACATAAAAGAGTATATGGTATTTATTTTATTTTAAAAACATTACGGCTTGTTGAGGAAGCCAAAGACCAAATAATACTCGCGGCGGCGGAAAAGGTCGTTGTCACCGCATACGTTAAAAAAACATTACTTTTTTTGTTTAGTAAAACACTTCATAGAAAAAGATTCCTTTTGTATAAAAGTAAATGTCAAATGGGTTTATACACCGTATAAAAGAAAGTTTTGTATAAAACGAAATATGCCTCAATGAAAGGAGATTGAGACGAAGTCCCTTACCTCGGGTCCGACTTGACTCGATCGTTATTTAACGTCCTGAATAATAAACTTGAGTTAATTTATACTTGATTAAGAACCTTTTTAAAGTTCATTATTCCTTTTATATCACTTATTTCCATGTTATAAACATTATGTAACCATTTAAGTTAATAATGTTTGTTTTGTCAATATTTGGTTCTTAAGTCGAAAGTGGACTTCTTATAATTACATGTTGTTCGTGTGGTCAAAGGTTCTTTATATACAGAATGAAATTCATGATTTTGATATCATATATATCATATATATCCAGCATATACATGTATTTATAATATTACATAATCATTTAGAGGTAAGAAATGAAATGCACCGTTCATGGAGACGGTAAGTCGTACGTACGCATGAACGCTACTTTCATTTCTATTTCGTATTTTATAGAATGGAATCATAATGATATAAGAGTATATTATAATTCCAGTATAATAACATATATAATATCATTAACTTTATCCTTTACACATCCCACATATGGTATTAACGAATCAAATCACTTTCAGGGGGCGGTAGTCCGTACTTCCTAAAATGAAGATATCGTGTTTACCCATAATGGAAACAATAATGGTATGCCATAAATGAAAAATACAGAATCTTAAGGAAAGAATAAACATATTATATATCATATATAAAAATAGTGACATCATAATGGCCACCTTTGAAAGTGTTAAATGAGTATTGAATAATCATCGTTTCGGGAGGCAGAATTTCGCCATCCATGGAAACCGTATGTTCTTTAACCATTTGATGTAGTTGTGTGAGAGTGTAGCTCGAATAAATCTTATAACAACATCCTAGTATATTTAAGATACTGGTGTTGTTACAAAATAAGTAAAAAAAATAGTTTAGGGTGTTGGAGAAGAAAAATAAAACAAATGAACAAGAGAGAATGAATTACCTTTAAAAGTGTAACTCCTTTTGATTTGAGCCTAAAGGCTTCCTTTGAAAGGATTCTGCCCAAAGGGAATCCTCTAGGATGAGGAGAGGTATGTGGAGAGAGTAAATGGGCATGGGGTGGCCGAGCCAAAGGCTTGAGGAGTGTGTGTAAGGTGGTAGAGGTGGGAGCCTTTTATAAGAGGAGAGGAGGGGCACTTTTGGAAAGTAAAGAAATATTACTTTATTTGAAAATGTGTTTCGATTTTAAAAGGTCCCACATTGATATAATTCGTGGATAAGGTGATAAGGGTTCGAAATATACCCATCCAATAGGTTTTGGACATGTGTAGGTTTTAGATATTACATTATCTTTCCATTTTATTTAAATCGTTAAATAATGAGGTCATCGCTGCATCATCATGATGTCATAAATAATTTAATATATTTAAAGTCTAAAAATTATAAAAAAAATACTATGATGTAGGAAATATTTTTAGATTTCCAATTACTATTTATAATCAAAAATCTGATCTTTATAACCCCATGTAAAAATTGTTTTCGTAAAACATATTATGTTTGTATCATTTTTGATTTTACATTAAATAAAAAGTTATTTATGTCATTTCCCAACCAAAGTGGCTCCATGGGGTCCCCAAGTTGACCCATGGCTTTTCTTGGTCGGCCATGACACATCCAATGAGGGTAGGACATGTGTCAAGCTCATCTCATATTATTAAAATATTATTTTTACCTTAAACTACACTAATTACCACTAATCGTGATTAAAAACTTAATAAGTTACTATTCACCAAAAAATTATTTTTATCTCATTGAACCACATTTTACTTCTTAATGACAACCATGTATGTCAGATTTTTGAAAATCAAAACACAATGATGGCAAAATTTCATTTAAACGGAAAAATCAGTTTTTATAACTACCACTTAGTGGTTTCACTATTCATCAAAAATTGAAGTTTTTTAGAAAATTACCAAAAATTCACCCTAAGCTATATTTGATATTAAGAATTCAAAAATAAAGTCTATTTTAAAAAATTCAAAATATATAAGTCACATTAATTAATTTAATAATTAATTCCCGCTGTCAGAGCAAATAGCGTGTTTTTATGAAACAATAAGTATCAAAAGATTGACACTAGTTTAAGTCTGATTTCAAAGTGAAATTAATTCCAATGACCACCATTGGATAAAATGGTAAAAATATTTTCTAATTTCACTTTAAAACCAATTCAAATTATAATCTAATCATATAAATAAATTAGATTAAAAAGAGGTTTTGAATTAAAATACAACATTTTACACTATTCATTACAAAATGAACTTTATCGGAAAGATACCAAAAATTTACACAAAGTAAATTTTGATGTGCCGATTCTAAAGAAGAGTTATTTTTGGTCCAATAGAATTTATAAGATTTGTCAAAACTATATTTAATGACGGTTCTCCGTCAAAAGGTGGTAAGTGAGCCCTTAGTGAAAATTAGGGTATAAAAGCCTAAAATTGAACTCTTTCCGTATTTTAAGCCTTTATCTTTTATTGGGTAATTTAAAAACATTTAAAAACATATATAATAATATTTTAGTTATTTCTATCCATTCCCGCCAGTACAACGGCTACTTATTAACTAACATTTAAAATAATAGTATTTTATTACTTGTGTGCAACGTAAGTTTTCAAAGAAACTCATCGTTGCGTATCGAGTACTCTATCGAACGTAGAAACCCCTTTTAATTAAAATTGATATTTAATTCGTAAATATTAATAAATAGGAAAATTCTTTATTCTTTAATTACCTGGGATGTTACAATATTACAGTCATGTTTGTCACAAATTGTGCAAACATGGTCTACAGTTTGGATTTCATAGACTTACCTAAGGTCTATCTCTTGAACCTTCCTAGAGAGTGCTGTGATTTTAGCCCTAAGGCTTTCCTCTTCTATAAGTGTATGAATTGAAGTAGTTCTTTGTGTCTTTTAATAATAAGGTGGAGTTCCCCATGTTTGGTTTTGTTTAGCAAGGCTTTCCAGATATTCGTAAGCATCATTTGGGGCTTTGTTTTTAAAGGTTCCATTACAAATCATGTCAATAAATTGTTTGTTCCCTGGTCCCAAATCTTCATAAAAAATTTCAATTGTTCAGGTATAGAAAAACCATGGTGTGGAACCATGTTTATGGTGTCTTTGAACCTCTCCCATGTTTCATAAAATGACTCAGTCTCTTTTTCAAAAAAAATAGGATGCTCTTTTTAAGTGCAATTGTTTTGTGGTGGAGAAAGTATTTTTATATAATTCTATTTGTAGTTGGTACCAAGAGTTGATGGATGATGGTCTCAAATTGTTTAGCCAATTTTTATCTCGATCCTTTAAAGAAAAATGAAATATCCTCAACTTAGCTGATTCTAGTTAATGTGGGGGGCACATGGTTTTTATAATGTCATTGAACTCCTTAACATGAAGGTAGGGAATCTCGGACTCCATTCCATGGAATGTGGGAAGGTGGTTTAGGACATGGGGTTTAAAGATTTAGTTGGCATCTCTTGGGGAATTTTGTCTAATGCATGAGGGGGCATTGGTCCAGGAAGGTGTGAGGTTGTCATTCAAGGTTTGATCAACGACATTCCCCAAGTTTGGGGCTGCCTCATTTGGATTTCCATTTTGGTTTCCACCCGGGTTTATGAGTTGGTTTCTTTGAAGACCTTCCATTGAAATGGGATCAAATTTGGACTCTGGAGTATCAATAGGATTAGTATATAATGGAAACAATCCCCTAGGTTCACTTGACTCCCCTATCCTAGGACTTTCCACCCTAACTAGTCTATTTGAATTATCACGTGTGTAGGCGGACATGCGCCAAAAGAAAAAAAAAGCGATAAAGGGAAAAGATAAGAGATATTGGGTGAGAATAGAAGAATGGGGGTGAGGAAAGAAGGTTTTGGTCTAAGTTACTTACTTAGGTTCCCGGAAATGGCGCCAAAATTTGATTCACACTCAAATTTACCCAATAGACGAAGGTAGAACGGTCCGTGTAGTCTATCTTGGGTTGTCGAATCCATTGAGACCTAAGAAGATACCTAAGATGCACAACCTATGAGATGGATTTTTGGCTATGAAGTGGCCAACTTGGATTTTATTTTAGATGTTTTTAAAGAACACTAAGAAACCTAAGTGAATTAAATTTAATGAAAATGGGTTGATCTTAGGATTATGCTTTGGGTGAATTGAATGAATTTTACTTCTTTAAACAATTTTGGTTTTATTAATTCTTGATGAATCCATTCTTCAAAATAACACTAACTTCATAATTTTTTGGTTTTATGCTAACTAAAATCAATTAATAATCACCTACACACTTAGAGAACCAAATTCATGATCTCTCCAAGGTGTATGGTCATTTTAGTACTTGGATTTAGCTTCCTCAAACACAGTGAAGATGAAGAGTGGAAAATAATTAAAGAATGGAAGTCTTGAATTAATTATCCAATTAAAAACAATTCGTCCATAAAATAACATTAAATCTAACCTTTTCAACATCCTACGATCAACCCATTAAAGGGTTAGACCTCCATTGATGGTATACTCTCAATGGTGGGTGGAAGATGGCTTACAAGAATTGGATTGAAGAAATTAAAATCACGGAAATAACAAGCACTCCTCCGTGTGTGTGAACGAAATTAACACCTATGTTTGAACTAATTCACTAAAACACAGATATATCATTGTGCTTTGTGAGTTTTAATGAGATATAATGGGAATAATATGAGATAAAGATGTTGTTTAAGAACATAGAAATACAAAAAAGAAACTTACATGGAAATTGAGAACATTACAAAAAAAAATTGGCATAATAACATTACAAAAAACAAGAGATGTATTCCCCCTCACCACCACTGCCTTAAATAGGAAATTTGGAATCCTTAGGACGACCCTTAATCAATTTATTCCCAAATATTAAATTAATTTAGGCCTTAGGGTGGTGGAAAGCAGTGGAGAAATTGATCCCCTATTTGACTTTTTATCCTCCTTATCTCCCCTGAAAAGGTCGTCCTGTATGGGAAAGAATGTAGACGAATCTCGGTGGTCCATATAAGAGTATTTTGTGTCCCCAGATGTATTCTAGACGTCTGTAAAATTTGGGCCTATTTGGAGTTGTGGAGAGAGAGTTATGACCTCTTTAGTGGGATACAATTCTGGGCGGCAGATTCTGGCCCATATTTTGATCTTCTCTTTGGACCGCCTTAATAACCACCATGGAAGCCGAATTAGAACTGACTCATGAATAATTATTTGTTCTTATACATGAATTCTATAATATCATGAAATTTGGGATTTATTGGGCCAATATTTTGGGTCCCACATTCTCGTTAGTTGGCTGGTGTGCAATCTGCCTTCTCCAGAATTGTTTCCTTTCATCGCCAAATATCATCATCATCCTTTAGGAATACTCCATTGATAACTAAATGAAAAATGTTCATATTAATGTTTATATACATTTCCCAAAATATAAAATTAAAATATGGATAATTAAAATCCTTAAAATCATATGAATCATTAGTCCTAAATTGGTGTACATTAGGCATGAAGTACACAATTGACGAGAATGAATGTTCGAAATTAAAATCCACTAACTCAGGCCCATAAGATAAAAAAATGAACATTTAATACCATTAAAATTTAATTAACAAATGTGTTTTTATTGTCTAATCATCATCACAAATCCAAGAATATTAAAATGATCTCCTATTGGTTTTAAACTTTAGGAAACAATCCATAATTCATTTACCACATACAAGAATTGACCTCACATAAATCTGACACACGATGTGGTCAGTATGTCTAGAAGTGTGTGTGTGTAATTTTAGTTTAGAATTTGAATGACATATCCAAAACCAATAAAAAATATCACATTATTTTAAAATTTTAGGAAAACAATCTATAATTAATTTGTTATGTGTAGGAATCGACCAAACATCAATCTGATAGACGATGTGGATGGTATGAATTGAAGTGCATGTTTTCAATATATAAGTTTCATTTATTTTAAAGCATGCATCATAAATCCAAAATCGATAAAATGAGCTAAGATTTTTTTCAAACTTTAGGAAAATGATTCATAATTCATTTGTGATGTGTAGTAATTGACCATATGTCAATCCTATAGATGATGCAATGGGTATGACTCAAAGTGTGTATTTTCAATATAGAAGTGACATTTTAGTTTAAAATATGCATCATATAAAAAAATGAGAAAAATAGATAGTACAAATTTTAAATTTTAGGAATATGATCTGTAATTCATTTTTTATGTGTAAGAATCAACCACACATCAATACAACACACAATGTGGTTGGTGTGACTAGAAGTGTGTATTTTCAATATAAATGTTCATTTTAGTTTAAAATGTACATCACATGGCCAAAACAGAGAAGATGAGTTCATATTATTTTCAAGCTTATTTAGTATAGAAATATATAATTTATTGTGAAATTTATGAATCATCCACACGTCAATCTGACACATGATGTGGTTGGTATGACTCGAAGGGATTGTTTTCAATATAAAAGTGTCATTTTAGTTTAAAATGTATATCACATAGCCAAAACCAAACAAAAAATCATATTGTTATCAATATTTAGAGACAAGATGCATATAATTTATTCTTTATGTATAGTAATTTATTTTTTGTCAATTTGAAAGACAATGTGGCAGGTATGTCTTGAATTACATGTTTTCAATGTAAAAGTGTCATTTTAGTTCAAAACACACATCACATATCCAAAACTGAGTAAAAAAGCTCATATTTATTTTTAAACATTAGGTTAATGATCCATAATTATTTTTCCATGCATAGGAATCGACCACACATCAATATGAAACACAATGTGGTTGGTATGACTTGAAGTGTGTGTTTTAAATATAAAAGTGCATCTCATATCCAAAACCTAGAAAACAAGCTCATATTATATTCAAACTTTATTACAATGATTCATAATTCATTTGTGATGTGTATGAGTTGATCTCATATCAATCTAGCACACTATGTGTTCATAAATGAATCGAAGTGTGTGTTTTCAATATAAAAGCTTCATTTTAGTTTAAAACACTTATCACATAGAAAAAAAATGATCAAATGAGATTAGATTATTTTCAAACTTTAAGACAATGATCCATACTTAATTTTTGATGTGTAGGAATTGACTTCACATCAATATGATGCATGATTAACTGATAATATCTTTAATATATTTAAAAATTAAGAATATAATTTATCATATATGTATTATATAACATTAAAATTATAATTTTTTTTATTTAATGTTAACTCAAATAAACATTAGTTTTATTACGTGGATAAGATTTTATATGGATGTTGAATGTTGAAACAAAAATATACTAGTTTTGATTTTTTATATGGGTTGTAATTTTTTTGGATAATTGTACATATGACATCAATATAAATATTTTGTTTGTAAATTTTTATTTGAAATGATAGTGAAATGTGATATTTTTATTCCAATATAGTTTTATGTAAATTTATATTCCTATTTATGTATTCTAATTGGGATTTTTTATTGGGATGATGTATGGGTGTTGTAGGGATACAACTGTGTAGTAGCTGATATAACCTTTATTATCACTTATTCAAGAACTCATAAAAACCTCCTTTATCAACAATAGAGAAAAATTTTCTAAAATTTACCTTTATCAGCACTAGAGAAACTTCTCATAAAGGGTACATTTATCAGCACTAGAGAAAGAGATGATAAATGGTACCTTTATCAGTACTAAAAAGGAAGAGCTGATAAAGTATCCATTTATAAATACCTTTTTGTTAATGTTAATAAAGGGGGATTTATCAGTACTTTTTTTAGTGTTGATAAAGGCCTCTCCCTTTTAATAGATCTTATGTAGTCGGTGATTTTTTGCATTGAAAAAGATATTTTATAGTGTTGTTAAAATCGTTATATGTAATAGTGGTAAAAGTTGAATAAAGTATCACATATTTATAATAAATACAATATTTATTTATCATTAATTCATTTGTGCTATAATTTATTTTACATGAGTGGAATGATAATATCCTTTTGAAGTATGATTTTGAGTTGTCCCTAATCAAATATCATCATGAAGTATTAGGGGTTGTGATGATATGTTAAGATTAGAATGAGTATGGGAATCATGAGATAATAAGTGGAGACTTATTATTTGGACTAACCTTCCAAGTATATCCCATGGAATATCATAAAATAAATGATATACTTAGGGGTGTATGCTTATTATCAATCCTTCTTGCCCAAGGATGGAGTGATACCTAGCATTGTAATTATCATACTTTGATACCTTTCTTACACAATCCATTAAGGCTTAGATAATAAGAGGGTGGTTGGATATGTCATTGATCATGTCATTAGTTGGAGCTCAACCAAGTGATATTTATCCACTCGTATGATAAGAAAATTCATCTAGACCTTAATTGAGTATGATTAAGGAAATTCATTTCCATTATTAGTTGAGTCATATATGATGTATTCAGATACTTGGATGAAGGGAACATGATGTGCTCATATCTACAGGATGAATGAAATGTGATGTATTCATTGTCTGGGTTAGTCTTTTTTAGATAATCAAGAAAGTATGAGATTGACTATACTAGATTGACATTTTTCTACATTGAGTGATCATTCAATGTGATAAACAAATTTATTATATAGGTATACATATGACGTATATGATACATCTTATGGTGGACATGTTCATATGAGATATTAGTATGTTTGATGGAAATCACACTAGAACCCTTAGTATATGGAGTAGCACTAATGACTTTCTAGATGTTGTTATTTGATTACATCTATGAAATGGGGATTTCATTTTTTTCAACATTATTAGAGTCACCGTGTTGAGGATTTTGATAAGGATCAATATTTGAACAAATTATATGTTTCAAAATGAATATAGTTTAATAAATCATATCCAAAAGAGTTATGAATGGATTCACAAAGAGTTATAACATTTTACATGAAGTACTTTTGGAAATGAAGTGAAATTGAGATATTATTGGATGCACACTTAAATAGCGGTATATCATATTCTATGATATACCCATATCTCTAGCAATGATATTTATATAATGAATATCATAGAATATGATATAATCATATCATAAATATACACGAGGCAACTATTTTCCCCTATCATAATAAGGCATATGATATTATTGTCGCATGCATAAAACACTCCTACTGATACCATGGGATTGGTTTATTAATGGATTGGTATGGTTTCATTGAAACGTTTTATGAATGTTACACCAATGGGAAGAAATGTTTGGGTTCCATCTCATGACACCTAATACATTTGATATGGTCAAATATAACTTCCAACGAACAATATTTACTTGTTAGGGGCATAGAAGTTTAAACATTTTAAACATATTATATGTTAGGGATTATTTTAACTGATTTTTTTTGTACAAAGGATTCGCGTGCCCTTACTGATGGTGACCTATCAACTTTCTCCCCTTGGTAACCTACATGGACATATTTGTTACATGATGAGTGGATATGACTCATGGGTTCTGATAGGGCCATTAATACCTAAGAGCATGGGATTGAAATGCCTATGGCCCTGTGTCCACCTCATGCTCTGGGATTCAAGGAGAGAAATTGAGGGTCGAGCCTACGGTAGAAAAAATGAGGGTGAGAGCATTGGGCACAAGGATGGGGACACCACATGGGTTTCAGATTCTCCTTCTTAGATATTCAAGGTGCGACATCAAGGGCCTGGGCAACATCTGGGTCGAGGAGGGATAGATAGGTGAGTTAGGGGAGGTGGCCATCGGTTTTGAAGAACTTCAGTGTAGTGGGGCTATTGAGGTGGTGATTGAGGTAGTGGGTGGAAGAGGTAGGGATGCTGGCATTGTGGGCTATCTGGGTGATGTGGCAGGGGATGTGAACTAGACCCAGTACCCCATAGATGTTGGTGTTGAAGGCCATCTTCACTAGGAATAGTGTAATTATTGGATAATAAATAGATTTTACTTGGTTTGTTCCATCCTCCACTCTTGAAATAGAGGCATGATGATTTTAGACTTGGATAGCTTGATGTGTGTGGATCTAAAGGTTTGGGTGGAACCTACTACAACCCAACTTTTGACCTTTGATTTTTCTTTGTTTCCTATGTTTATTTTCCTATGTGGTTATATCTCAATAAATTGGGATTGTTTTAACCATTTTAATATCATCCAGATAGGTAATAAATAAACCTTTGGTTCCATTGTGTCTATTTTGTTGCGATCACCTCCAGTGATCTGCATACGATTATGCTTCCCATGATCCTCCATCAGTGGTATTAAAGGTTTTGAGGTTGATGTGTATCGATAGAGATATGTTCCAAGAGAAGATCTAGTGTGATTTAGTTCTGTTCATCTATAGAAACCAAAGAAGAAGATGATTAATTGTTAAGTTCATTGGTTTTTTTCTTCCCTACATTATGTTTTTGCTTTCCCCTTTTGTCAAAAGTGAGGTGGTACTAACCTGTTTTCTTTTTTTCCCATGTATATTGTTTTTAGGGGAGTGTATCTTCCCTCTCTCTTCCTAATGAACACAATCCATTCCATTTTTTCTCCTAGAGGGCTGCACTCTTGCACAATTTTTTTTTGAAGAAAAATATAAATATTATCTCATATTTTTTAGCCGTCTTGCATGTTTTCCTCCTACACACAAAAAATAAAAAATCCCACCATTTGTATTACAAAAAAAAATAGTGTTCTGTTCAAAAACAAAATCTCCATTTTTATTCAAAAAAATATAGTTAAGTGATCAAAAAAAATTTTGTGGTCCGCTAATCAAACAAAAAAATTCAATCCGCCTATTCAATAATATTGGGAAATCTGCACCACTAAACCAATATATATATATAGTAGTTTTTAACTCAAAAAAATACTCTTCCCTTTTGAATATTTTCATCTTTAATTTTCCCATATAAAAAAATAGTTTGTCTCCATGGAGAATGCATTTTCACAATCTGTGATCCTGAAGCTGATGAAAATCAATTACAATAATTGGTGCATCCAAATGTGCATGCTCCTTAGCACCCATGTTTTCATTGACATCATTGAGGACAGATACACCAATCTAAAATCCAAAGCAGCAAAGGTTGATCTACTGGATGTTCAAAAGGGCACTCTTTGGGTAGAACGAAAGTGTGACTACAAGGTGAAATCCTACATTTATCAAGGCCTTGATAAAGAGACTATTGAAATGATATCTTCTTCCAAATCATCAATGGATATCTGGAATACTCTTCGAAAATAATTCCAAAGTGCCAAAAAAGTGAAGTGGACTCATCTTCAATCTCTACAAGGTGAGTTCGAATCCCGATTTATGAAATCTTCTGAAATTGTTAACAAGTATCATACTCATGCAATGGTTGTGGTAAAAATAACTACATATAAATGGAGAAAATATTACTAACATGCGGTTATGTGAGAAACTTTTCGATCCCTTGATCCAAAATTTGATTACATAGTCATTTACCTGGAAGAAATAAAGGACATGGAGATGATCTCTAGTGAAGAACTCATGGGATCTCAACAAGACCATAAACTGAGGGTGAAATATCCGAGTGAAATGAGTGGAGTTGACCATTTAGAGCAATCAAATTTCTATCTCAACAACTCTGAAAAAGATAAAGGGAGGACTTCTTGAAGAACCTGAGACAGAGGATTATGTGAACAATAATTTTATACAAGAATAGTAGGATGAGGAGGAAATGTTTGAATAATTCTAACTCAAGGAGGCCGTGAATATCAAACCTATAATCCATGAGAATGTGGATGAGGAAGAAGGGTAGGATTCAACAATCACCAACCAGAAAAAAGAAATGTTCAATGTTATAATTCTCAAAAATATGGATATTATAGTAATGAATGTTGGTATAAGAAATAGATGGATAATGACACCGAGGTCGTACATATCGTCGAAGTAGATGATCATTTTGGCAAGTCTCATAATTTTATGGTGCAAGCATTGACACAAAATCATGGTATGTGGTATCTTGACTCTGGAGCTAGAAACCACATGATAGGGCCCAAACACTTATTTGTGAACCAGAATGAGTGGGTTCGAGGAGATATTTCATTTAGAGATCTCTCAATAATATTTTTCTATGGATGATGATATATTTTTATCAATAAAAAGAAATAAAAACATGATTTAATCTATGACATCTACTATGTACCCAATATGAAGACCTACATAGCGTGCCATAGTGTTTAATTACGGAACATGATGATAAAGAATGGCTATGGTATCTTAGGTTTGGGCATTTAAATTTTAAATCTTTAAGATTATTAGGAAGTAAGAATATAGTGAATGGAATTCTTTTTATTCAACACCCGAATCAAATTTGGGAAAGTTGTTTTCTAATAAAGAAACCTAGAAACAACTTTTCAATGAAGGCCAACTGGAAAGGTGCAGTTCCACTGAAGCTAGTTCACACCGATGTGTGTGGTCCATTGAATCCAAAATCAGATGAAAAAAAGAGGTATTTTATGACATTTGTAGATGATTATAATAGGAAAACATGGATATATTTCCTCAAAATTAAGTCAGAAGTATTTTACATCTTAAAAGAATTCAAGGCGCTGGTGGAAAATCAAAGCAAGCATCGCATACAAATTTTGATATTTGATAAAGGTGGGGAGTACACCTCTGATGTTTTTCAAGAGTACCTCAAGCAGTATGGAATTCAGAACCAGCTAATGCCAACTTACACACCTCAACTCAATGGATTAGTTAAAAGGAAAAAACCACACTATTCTCAATATGGAAAGAAGCATGTTGAAAGACAAAAGAGTTCCCATTACTTTTTGGGATGAAGTGGTCTCGTGCGTGGTGTATCTACTCAATAGATTTCGAGCAAAAAATCTTGAAGCAAAGACACCTAATAGAACATGGATTACTCACAATACAAGTGTGAGTCATCTTAGATGTTTTGGTTCTATTGCCTATGTCAGGACCCCGGAGGAAAAATGAAAAAAACACAAGGAAAAAAGGAATGAAGTGTGTAATTATGGGATACAGAGACTGAACATTGGGATATATCTTGTATAATATCATCACCAAGAAGAGTATATTCAGTAGTGATGTGATCTTTGATGAAAAAGAGACATGGAAATGGAATCAATATTATGATTCAAGATAGGTAAGACTCACTCGATAAGATGAAGAAATCATTGAAGAAGTACCAATGGTGGAATGAGGAATTGAAGAACCACTAACATCATAACAACTTACTCATACATTTGAATACATTGAAAGAGAGATTTCTCATATATGTATTCAAAATGTTCAAAGCCTTGTAGATATATATGAGAAAACAAATTTAATTGAGGAGTATGTATATATGTATTTTCTCTTGTTGATTTCCAATCCAGTTAACTTTGAGGAAACTAAAACCAATGAAATATGGAATAATTCTATAATTCCACCGAAGGTTACAAGAAAAAGAAAGTATTTGACTATGTTGAAGACATTGCACCGGTTAGTCAGCCACCCAGATATGATGAAAAATCATGGGTCATAAGGAAAACATGTTTAAGGGGGGATGTTTGATAATAAATAGGGTTTCCTTGGTCTATTCTTACCTCCACTATTGAAATTGAGGCATGAATATTTAATACTTGGATAGCTTGCTGTGTGTGGATCAGAAGGTTTGGGTGACACCTAATACAACCCAACTTTGGACCTTTGATTTTTGTTTTTTTCCTTAATTTGTTTTTTTGTGTGGTTATATCTTTATAAATAGGGATTATTGTAATTTTTGTAAGATCATCTATAGAGGTAAGAAATAAAAATTTATTTTCACTATGTTTGTTTTGTTTTGATCACCTCTAGTGATGTATGTATGCTTCTAATGCACATGATCCTCTATCAGTAATGTCCACCAGCATGTTGAACAATGTCCGATTAAACTCTTGTAGCATCTCTGGCATGTCTTCCCCAACTACAATTTCCACATTCCCCTCCTCCCACACCACATATTTTTCCATCATATAGTTGAACTTGTCCTCCATCTCTACCACCTCAAACCCTCCCCAGTATTCCTCTTCATTTTCAAACCTTTCATGTACATACCAAAGTATAAGAATAAAAACATTTTTTAGATAATAAATATATTAGTATGTGAAAATTAAATTCAAAAAAGTTAGTGAATATATATAAAAAATACAGAATCCCAAATACAACCCATGTATAATCCAATCCCCTCCTACTAAAACTACCCCCCCATACAAAGAGTGCTAATAATATTTTTTACGCATTTGTTTTATATTCCATGTGAAATAAAATTTTATCTCACTCTTTTTATTATATGAATTTATAATTTCAAAAAAAATCTAAATGGTTGGACAATGTTGTTGTACAACACATTACACTACAATATAATATACAAAGTTTTGATGTTCACTAAAACCCTTTGTTTTACTAATGAATTTATTTTGAGTGTAAGAGAGGTTTGTGTAAGTTTATCAATGTGTTATAATATATTTCTATAAATTCATAACATTACTTGTTTGGTGAAAGTTGGAAATTAATTTAATGTATGAGAAATTTCAAAGTATTTTTTTAAACAGGGTAAGGGTCAACTCCTCTTTATTAAAAATAAAAACAGTATAACCTCTTTTAAAAAATGGGGTAATAGGGAATGAATTACAAACACAAAAGAAAAAAATTCCAAAGAATCCATACCTAAAGGTTAAAGAGTAGTCCCATGTTTCTAGTGAGAAAAAAACATCAATATAAACAAGAGGAAAAATTTCATCCCCCCCCCCCCCAACAAATAATGCAGTAGTGAAATCATTCAATGAATGTGTGTCACTCCCGGCCAAGAAGTTACATCGTGATGACAACACAATGATGTAGGAAACCCCTCTAACATTGAAAAGTGAAGGAAGGACTGGATGATAGGTGTTAGTACACCTATATCTCTTTCGATCTTCCCACCCGATGAAGCTTGTGAGGAACTCACAGTGAGTCAACCTGAAGCAATGAAAACCAAGACCAAAATAACTATGAAAAATCAAGTCAAAGTTCTCATCCATCCAATAAGGAGAAAAAATGGATGAATTATGGGTGTCACCACACCCATCACTCTTACGAGGCCGCCCACCCAGTAGTACCTACAAGAATTTGTACCACCTACCAATTGTGATGAAACCAGCACTACTACAAAAGCACTCATTATTGATCGCCAGTGGGCCGCATTTGGTGGTTGCAGTTTGTCTGACCCTAAAGGCCATTAGAAACCACCAAAGGTGGTTTCTATGGGCTCTCCCCCGACTACCATCGAAGAAATCTCTAGGAAGACCATCAACAACTGCCAAAGTGGACACTAATTCCTCAGAAAACCTAAGGATATAGCTACCGCCAATGGCGATTGCTAACCTTGATAATTTTTATTAAAAAAATTATAGTTTCTCATAAATATATATCCAAAACAAACAAACTATAATCAGAAATCAAAACCATCAATTAACTTAGCACTCCTCATTTGATCAGTGTCACACAAATGCAAACAAATCTAACAAAAGTACCTATCCACTAGGTGGATCTATCCACTAGCAGTACCAAACACATATTAATTTTCTATAAAAGATAAAACTTAAGTAATTGTACTCACATAACCAAAATAAAAAAATAGATTCCCTAAATAGGGTAATTAAAGAACTATTTCTCAATGTACCCCAATTTTCCTATGATTTTGGAAACTATTTCCCAAAATACCATTATTTTTCCTTCTTCTTTCATTAAATTTGGAGTGCATTGGAAAATAGCTTCCCATGTACCCTATTTAAGGAATTTTTTTTTATTCTGGTTATATTAGGAAAATTGACCTTCCCATTACTTGTGGGGGCGATGAGGATGAGCTTGGTTAAGTGGTTAGGGCGGCGAATGGAGGCTATGATCCCAACCATGGTAGAGAGGGTGTGAGAAACCAAAGTGAAATGGTGGATTTTCAGGGAATTGAGAATGGATATGAGGTCATCAATGTATCCATTTAGGGTTCTATAGCGGTGAAAGTCAAAGAGGACGACACAATATGTGGAGGGGGGGAAGTAAGGGAGGATGCGCTGCCATGTCAACTAGTCTGTGCCAAATCCATTGGTGAGAAATAAGACCCTCTCATCAGTGCTGACCACCTGAACATTGAAGGCACTCAATAATACATCATTCATTTGATTTTTGTGAAATGGGAACTTATATATCCAAGATTTTCAAGAATTCCAGTGGATATCAGATTTTGGTGAATATCAGGAACATGCCTCACATCCTTCAATAGTAACTTGTATCCAATATTAGTTTCTAGAAAAATATTACCAATACCTATGATTTTGGATTCCCCATCATTTCCCATATTCATATGTCTGAAACTCCCTAAAATGTAAGATGAGAAGAAATATCTTATAGTTGTGACATGGTATGAGGTGCCTAAATCAATCACCCATGTTGAGTCTTTTCTAGAAAACTGACCTGATTATCTTCCTGAACAATAATGATTTATTCATTAATAATTGAAATATTATTATTTTGGGTCTTTCCTTCTTAATTCCTCTACTCTACCTACATCCTTCTACACTCCCGAATGAAGTGTTTGGGCTTTCCATAGTGGTGGCACACCATGTCATATCTTGATTGGGATTTCGATTTCTTCTTCCTTTGTAGAGTTCGGTTACATGCTTCTCTTCCTCTACTTATTCCCCACTATTTTTATCCCCTAATCTTTGAGTAAAAAGATCCTCTAATTTAGGTGTACATTCCTCATCCTTCCTTCAGGACTCTTTATTCAATATTCTGTATTTCACTATTTCCATGGTGAGAATTTCATATGGTGTTGAATTGAAGACTGACAAAACTAGTGTGTCCCACATATTCGGTAAATAACTCAACATAAAAAGTGCCTACAAATCATCGTCAATCATAATTTTCATGGAATTCAATAGATAATTAGTAACTTGGAACTCTCTCATGTGCTCTGATACATTGGTTCCATCTTTGTACTTAATGTTCTTAAGTCAGTGTATCAGAGTTTCTTTGTTTTGTGAAATTTTCCTCACATACATATTTTCCAATTTCCACTATATAATGGAATCATCATGTTCATTGGAAATTTTTTGGAAGCACTATTATAAATTCATTCATTTGTGATGGGTCATTTGCGATGAGCAGATGACCTATCATAAATAGTGTATTTCTTGTTACTATTTATAGTGGATTATTTATTCCATCACAAATAATGATTTATTATGACAGAATAAATAATTTGGCACAAATATTTTTGGCAGACATTCCCAGCACCCATGGTGGAAAGTAGTCGTGACAAGCATTTGCGATGGATAACAAAATTCATCGCAAATGAACCTCGGCTCAGGATTATTTGGGATGGAAATTAGTTACCATCTATTTTTTTGGAAAAAATAATATTTGAGACAACATTAATTTAGTCACAAAAAAACTCTAACGTTTTAACAGTCATGCAACCCTCCTTTCTCTCTCCTCTCATTTCTCCTCCCACTACTGCAAACCTTACCCGGGCGCTTGATTCTTTGCTGCTCTGTGCAACACTGTTCTTCATGATTTTTGTTAAGATCATAAACAATTGGCCAATAAATTCATCGATAATTGAGAGATATAAATAAAGTTAAAAAGTGCAGAATTAAAAGAACACCTAATGTAACGTGGAAAAACCCCCAAATGAAAGGGGTAAAAAACCACGGGAAAATAAAAGGATTTCACTACGGTAAAATGTGGGTAAAAAATTTATCTCAATTACAAGTAGAAAACACACAAGAAATTATCCCTTGAAAATATGGAGAAAAGACCTCACAAAATACTATACTCAAGGATGGAGATGTGTTTCTTCTGAATCTGATGATAAAAACTGGTGGAGGAGATCCCCTTTTATAGCCTTCCTTCACCCTCCTTTGGCATCCCCTCTATTAAATTTATGTTACCAAATTAATCGGGGAATCAATTGTAGTGTGTCACCCTAACATGTCACCATGACGTGTCTAAATGAATGCGTCAAATATCATTAATATTTTCTCTCTCCCTAACATCTTCCAACATATCTCCAACTTGGAGATTTGATTAAGTTCCAATCACATCTCCACACATCCTTTCTATCTTCCAAACCTACTGCTCATGTCTCTATAATGCCGCTCGAGGATCTACACCATCTGAAATTTTCAGAACCAATCACCTTCATCAGTAAATCTTCCAAATTGTCTATAGTGAATTTTTTTTGCATGTCCACAGTTTCTTCTTCCACTACATCTAGAACAAAATGATATTTTAAGCCAATTTTTTTCATCCTGGAATGAAAATATGGATTCTTTACAATGTGCAAGGCACTCTGACTGTCAAAAAATAATGGAATATGATCTTGTTTGTTCCTGAGATCCTCCAAAAACCTTTTCATCCAAATTACCTCTTTTCATGTTTGTGTAGCTTCCATGTACTCTTCCTCTATTGTGGATAAATCCACAACTGACTGTAACTTTGAAATCTAGCTGACAACTCCTCATTCAAGAGTAAACACATAAGTAGTGGATTTTCTCTGGTCAGAATCACCTATAAAATTTGGATCAACATAGCCTCTAATAGTGAAATATTATCCTCAAAAACATAATGAAACATCTGAGGTTTCCTTGATGTATCTCATAATCCTATTCACCAAGATCCAATGCTCTCATCCTGGATTCTCCATGTATCGACTAACTACTCCCACTTCATGTGAAATGTATGGTCTGGTAGAAACCATGGTGAACCTTAGACTCCCCACTATTGATGCATACAGTACTCGAGACATTTCCATCCTCTCTGCTTCACTGCTAGAAAACATCAGGGAGGATAACTTAGAATTAATGGGAAGAGGGGTAGAAATTGGCTTACAGTCTTTCATGTTGAAGCATTTCAATAATTTCCTTAAATAATTCTTCTATGATAGCCATATCTTTCCATTATTCCTATCTCAGTAAATTTTCATCCCAAGAATCTTGTCTGTGGGTCCCAATTCCATCATATCAAACTCCCTTGCTAATTATGACTTTGTCTTCAAGATTTGATCATTTTTGGGGCCTGCAACCAACATTTCATCCACATATAATAGTAGAATGATAAAATCATTACTATCTAGACCCTTTAAATATGCACAAGGATCTGAATTAAGTCTGATGTGTCCAAGGTTCATGATATAGGAATCAAATCTCTGGCACCAACACCTTGGCTCTTGTTTGAGACCGTATAGATATTTTTTTAACCTGCAAACTAAGTTCTCTTTACCTTATTCATCAAAACCTTCTGGTTCGAGCATATAGATTTATTCATCAAGATCACCATGGAGAAAAGTCTTTTTCACATCTAGCTACTCTAATGCAGAGTGTATGCAACACACATTGCCAAAACTACCCAAATAGTCATCAGTCTAATAACTGAATAAAATATCTCATTGAAATTGATACCTTCCTTTTGAGAATATCCTTTGACCACCAGTCTCACATTATATCTTTCCACCTATTCTATTTCATCCCTCTTGATCTTTTAGACCCATTTGTTCCCAATGGATTTCCTTCTGTGAGGTAATGTAAGAAGATCCCAAGTCTTGTTCTTATGCAGGGATTCAAGTTCCTCCTGCATCACCACCATCCATGAATATATATTTGGAATCTGGGTTGCCTCCAAAAGAGATGATGGCTCTCCATCTTCTATCAATAAGGAATATGAAACATTTCTCTTAGTGACATAATCTGGGTTCCATATTGGTTCTCTTTTATCTTGATTTGATGATCGTAGTACAAGATCATCTGGTAATTTATCATCATTCTCTCGTAATTCCTCACAAGAAATCGATTCTTACTTTGTTTTGTATATCACCTTGATTTTTGAAGTTTCTATACTCTATTTCTATGTTTCTTTATTAATCTTCATTTTCAATTTGTCTTCAGAAAAGATAACATCTCTACTGATGATAAGTTTTTGGGAAGTGGGTCCCACAAACGATACCCCTTCACACCATCAGCATATCCCAAGAATACATTCCCTAGATCTTGAGTCCAACATAGATCTTTCTTGGTCATGAAACAGTGCATAAACAGGACTTCCAAAAGTATGCAATTGAAAATAATTAGAAGGTTTATGATTCCGCATCTCCATTGGCATCTTCAGATCAATTGAAACTGAAGGGGATTGATTGATCACATAACAGGCAGTGTTTACTTCTTCTGGCCAAAATGTCTTGTTATGTCCTGCAGTCTTCAACATCACCCTTGTTCTATCCAACAAGGTTTTATTCATCCGCTCTACCACTCCATTATACTAAGGAGTGTATGAAACCTTGAACTACCTCTTGATTCCTTCCTATTTACAAAAATAATCAAACTCATCACTCATATATTCTCTACCATTTTTATTCCTCAAACACTTGATGTTTTTTTTAGATTCAAGCACCTTTTGCGCTTTGAATGTTTTGTAGAATTCAATGACATCTGATTTCTTCTTGATTGGAAACACCCAACATCTCCTATAATAGTCATCAATGAAAGATACAGAGTACCTTTATCCTCATAGGGACACAACTGGTGCTTTGAAAACATCGGAATGAATCAAATCCAAGATCTCCTTGCTCCTCATCGTTGATGATCCAAAATTCAACCAGTATTGCTTACTTAGAACCCAATTATTACAAAATGGTAAGGATACCTTCATAATCCTAGGAAACAACTTCTAATCCAAAATAATCTTCAAGCCTCATTCGAACATGTGGCCAAGATTCTGATTCCATAACATCATCAACTCTTCTATCGAGGTAGTTGATGCAACAACTATCTCTACTTCCTTTTACATTTCACCCATAAGAACATATAGGTTCTTTTAGATCTTATCTACCTTCATCACCACAAGATCTACCTTCACATTATTCATCATCCCTTTCTTGGTGCGAGTCTTGAATCCAATATCATCAATTTTTTCCAAGTACAAAATATTCTTCTTGAGACCCTCCACGTGATGTACTCCTTGGATGGTTCGGACTATGTTATCATGCATCTTCAGTTTGATGGTTCTGACTCTAGGGGTATTTAATGTATAATAATTCCCCTTGTACACAAGTCCATCCGAGATAGTTTAATATTTGTCAAACCATTCTCGTCGAGTTGTATTTTTCCATGTTTCTCCTGAGTCAATAATCCATGCATCGTCAAGATGTTGTCTTCCTTCAGTAGTCATTGTCAATACATTGACCAGTATTTCTCCATTTTCAGATTTACTTGCCACATTTCCTTGAAAGTTAATGTCACCACCCTTCTTATTCCAATAATCTTTTCTAACATTACCCCTCTTACTGCAATTGTAATATTTGAAATTTTACTTATTGCTCCTTGATTTGGACCTAACATGATTCTGCCTCCCAGTGGAACCATGCTCCATCATTCTTCTTCTTTCCATTGATAGAGCTTTCACTTGGTTTGAAGTTTTTTTCATGTCTTACTTGTTATTACGCCAACATTCTTCTTCAAGAACTGTAGCTAAAACATCATTGAAGGGAAACATATCCATTAGGATGTTATTGGTTATGTTGATGATAAGTTGATCATAAGAATATGGAAAACTTTGGTGTAGAATATCAGCACGTTCAGTATCCACAATTTTAGATCGCAACACTGTAAACTGAGAAAAAAGGTTATTCAGAGTGTTGATGTGGTCAGTCATTGATGATGACTCTACCTTTCTTAGAGTGTATAATTTTCTCTTCAACAAATTTTTTTTGTGGAGTGCCTTTTCCTTGTATAGCTTTGTCAGAGTATCCCAAATTTCTTTTTTCATCTTCTTCTCTATAATGCTTGACTAGAACTCATCTTCCAATGCCAAATGGATGTTGGAAATATAATTCCCATCTATGTCACTTCATTTATCCTCCATCACACATGCCAATTTCTCTCCAATCGCCTATAGGAAATTATATTTCCACAGAACTGTGTGGATCTTCATTTTCCACAATTAAAAATTATTTCCATTGAATTTTTTGTTCTCATATTTCGCCGCTATTTGGACATGTCATTGGTCTAGAATTTCCTCTAGACAAAACATCCTCCACCGGATACCACTTGTTAGGATCATAAACAATGGTCCAATCAATTCAATGATAATTGCGAAATATAAATAAAGTGAAAAAGTGCAGAAATAAAAGAACACCAGATATAACATGGAACCCCCCCCCCCCCGATGAAAGGGGTAAAAAACCACGAGCAAATAGAAGGATTTCACTGTGGTAAAATGTGGGTACAAACTTTCTCTCAATTACAAGGAGAAAACACACAAGAAATTCTCTATTGAAAATATGGAGAAAAAACCTCACAAAATACTACACTAAAGGATGAATATGTGTTGCTTCTAAATTTGATGATAAAAACTGGGGAAGGAGATCCCCTTTTATAGTCTGCCTTCACCCTCCTTTGGCCTCCCCTCAATTAAATTCATATTACCAACTTAAATGCGGAATAAATGGTAGGGTGTCACCATGACATGTCACCACAATGTATCCAAATGAATGCGACGACCATCATTAATAATTTCTCTCTTCATAACATCTTCTAATAATTTTTTTCTGATTTCAACACAAATCTTCAAGGTACAAACTCTGCTTATGTTCTCCGTCAATTTTTTTTTGTGTATTTTGGTTCAATGCTAAATATACTAGTTTGGTTCCTAGGTTTAGAAATTTATTTAATTTTCATGCTTTATTTTATATTTAGGATTGACTCAATTGTATTAATCTCTATTTTAATTTTAATTTGGTTCATTTTTCTGCATATTTTGGTTCAACGTTAAATATACTGGTTTGGTAAAATTCTAAGTTTAGAAAATTATCTGATTTTCATGCATTATTTGATATTTAAGATTGAAGAAATTATATTAATCTCTATTTTGATTTTAATCTGGTTCATGTAATTTATTTTAATTGATTTTTAGGAATTCTAATAATTATTTAATTTTGATATTTATATGTGTTTTGTATTTATATTTGTATATATATATATATATATATAAGTATGTTTGTTTACCATGTTAATTTTGATATATGTTTGTATATGTGTGTGTATATATATATATTTATATATTAACATGTGTTTATTTAATTTTGACATTTTTTTGTGTTTATTTATATATATATGATTTTAAAAATATGTTTATGGTTTTTGATATATATATACATATATGTCTGTTTGTATATATATTTGTATATATGTATAGGTAAATTTGATATGTATATCTATTAATAAAATTAAAAAAATATATTTGATATATTATATTAATTAATAAATCGTTAAATATAAATACATAAAAATAATATATTCTAATTTATTAAGAAATTTTTTAATATAAATATATGTAAACAATACATTATGTGTATACATCTATAAATTTTTTAAAAAACTATAAATTTTGTTGATATATATATATATATATATATATATATATAATTGAGTAATGTTTTTAATATATATATATATAGACACACATACATGTATGTATATTAAAATGTATATATATATATATAAGTTTTAAAAAAACGTGTAAATTTTATGAAATATATATATATATATATACAGAGAGACATAGATAAATGTTTTAAAAAATTTGTAAGGTTTTTAATATATATATACATACATATATACATATATAGATATATATACATATAAATATATATATACATATATATATACATAGATACATTTATATATATTAACATGTGAATATATATATATATATAAGTTACATATATATATTTACATATATATATATATACATATATATATACATATATATATACATATATATATACATATATATACACCTATATATACATATATATACATAGATACATTTATATATATTAACATGTGAATATATATATATATATAAGTTGTAAAAAAATATGTAATTTTTTTGATATATATATACAAACACAAACCTATATAAACATTAAAAAAACATATCGGATTTTTGATGTATCAGATATATATATTTGTTTAAAAAACATTTAAAAAAATTGATTATGAAATCGTGTAATATATATATATATATATATTTGATATGTATATTTGTTTAAAATAAGATTCCGAATATATTTTATGTATTTATATTAATTATGAAATCGTGATATACATATATATAAGAATTATTAAAAATGTAATAATTATTTAAATAATTAATAATAATCATTACATAATTTATAACAATTACTAATTAATTAGTCGATATTATTAATAAATATTAAATATTTATGTATGTTTATATATATATTTATTTATTTATTTAATATGTATATTAGTTTAAAGAAAATTATTAGATTTTTTTGGTATATTTATATTAGTTAACAAATATTTTAATATAACTATATATAAATAATTTTTTATTTAATATTAATAATAAATAGTAAATAAGATTTTTAATTACAAAATATTGTTAATAATTTGAAAAATTGATGAAATATATGAAATTTTTTGCGTGCGTGTGTATGTATGTATATAGATTTGAAATGTTAATTTGATTGAAAAAACATGTAAAAACTAATTTTATGTAAATATATTTGATTATGTGTTATATATATACATAATGTATGAAATAAATAGAAATTAGCGCTTTTTAATAATGATGAGAAAATTAATTTGAAGCAAACATTTTAACTAAATGTTATTTATAAGAATTTTTTATATTTAAAAATGCTAGAAAATTGGTTTAATGAAATAACTAGAAAAATTTAAAATATGTAATATTTATTAAAAACTTTGTTAATAATAGTTAGGATAATTTTATGGAACACTTTTTAAAAAATATAAAAATTATAAGAAATTAACAAATCGTAAAATATATTAATTATAAAAAATGTTGTATTAATTTAAATAATTTATAATATTTAACAATAAATGAGACATTATTATTAATAAATTTTTAATATTACTGATGATTATAAAATCATAATAATAATTTGTAAAAAAATATAAAATATATATATAAAAAAGTAAAAAAATCTATAAATAAATAAAAATTTACATTAATAATAATCATTACATAATTTATAATAACTAGTAATTAATTTTTCAATATTATTAATACATAGTAAATATTAGAGTTAATTACAAAATATTGTTAATAATTTAAAAATATGAGGAAATTGCGATATTTTTTCAAAATTTGTAAAAGAAAAAATATGAGTAATTGTTAAATATTACTAATATTTATTATAAATTCAAATGTAATGTCATGCCTGAGGTACACCCCACATTCCAGACCCAACAGTGGTCTCCAATATTTCATGTGGTCTCTAATATTTGATACGATACATAGTTTGGAAGATATTTCAAATTTTTATAAGAAATTATAATAAAAATATTGAATGAATTACTCTTGCATGCAATGTAATTAAACACCCGACGCACACATATGTAATTACGATTCTAGGATAAACCCCACATCTCAGACTTAACGGAGGTCTCAGATTTCTCATATGAGACAATGTTTGAGAGATATTATATTATTTTTAAAAAATAGCATGTGTCTTATATAATATATATAATATTGTTATTTTATCTACGATGGTCCTCTACGGGCCCCTTAATCCAGTGTTAACCCAGTGCCTCACTCTGATCATATTCCATAGAATATTTCAATGTGTTAAAATATAATAATAATTTTCAATTAGTCAACATGATCTCTCATAATTTTTTATTTTGTTGTTTTTTAGGTATCTATGGACTTGGGATGTAGACACTAGTATTTATTACATGATTGCGATTGGATAAATAATCACAAAAAATCAAATGAGTCTCATTTAAATACTATCTACATAGTGTTAGGGAGAATCCTGATTTCGGGCCGAAAATTTCTTTCCAAAAAATTGTGAGAAACTCGACAAAATATGGAAGTGATATAAGAATAATAAAGAAATCAGCACGTAGGTTTTTTTAATGTGGAAAAACCCTCCCATGCAGAGGATTAAAAAACTATGGGGAAATTTCCAAAAATCCACTATGAATCAGAGAATACAAGAATCCTAGTAATTCCCAAACTTGAATTACAAATGAGAGAGCTTAGAAAACCTGTGTGAAATGCACACCCTGATACACCTCTGCCATCTCTATGATAAACATCCCATTGACACCATGTATCATAAGATCAATCTATGACAAAACATCACCCTTATGTCGACGAAACGTCACTACCTCAGAGATATTCACCCGACAATGCGTCAGCCTCACACCAGCTTACGACACACAAATGATCTCTCCATCATGATGTACGACCGATCTTCAATCGGGACGCGCCACCTGTAAAACGCCGACGTGTCGTACATGCTATCGTTGACGCGACATCCCCATTCTTGCTCTTGGTGGACTGCATCTTGAACACCCTACCAAGAACATCACCACACGTACAAGATAATTGTGTCGTTGTCATTGTGTCACATGGGCCACCGTAAACACAACAACCCCTTCCCAAGTCTCCATTTCTGACTACATCTTGCTGGCACACCCCTTAAAAATATGTTGCCACATCCTATTTATATAGAAAACAAGTCCATAATCACCAATTAATGTAATCAACTTCCATTATTTCATCCATTAATAGTGAGAATTAAATATCTATTAATGTTGGGAGAAAATCCTCAATTAATGGTGATATAAATCAATCCATTAAAAATTTTCCTCTCTCATCAATAAATGTGATGAATCCCTCCATTAATAATTTTCCTCTCTCGTCAATAAATGTGATGAATCCTAACAAACTCCCCCTTCATCACATTAATGAATGGAACCATCCAAAAAACTCAGTTGAAAAAAATAGGTCGGCATCACACCAACCATCATCATCTGCAGAAAATATGATGACGTCCTTTTGAACTTATGATAAAAAATATATCATCTCCCCCTGTAAAAATAAAACCAAACGCCAAAATCTTTTTCATATTTGTATCTGCACCGTCTTACTGAATAAGACCAAAACCAAAAATATCTAGCTCTCCGATAATAGTGATTACCACATAATCTGGAGCACTTGGAGGATAAACTGCTCCCCCTGCACAACATCTTATGAGCGGACATGTGCATCACCTCTCTCAACCTGCTTTAATTTCCAAACCTTATTCTGCTCCGTGTACACATCAATTATACTCTATAAAACTTTCATAATTCTCACAAAAAACTACAAGCACAAACTAAACTCCCTATGATACCACTTGTGGGGAGAATCCCGATTTTGGGCCGAAAATTTATTGCCAAAAAATTGTGAGAAACCCAATGAAATATGGAAGTAACATAAGCAGAATAAAGAAACCAACACGCAAGATTTTTTAACATGGAAAAATCCTCCCATGCAGAGGACTATAGAATTATGGGGAAATTCCCAAAAATACACTATGAATTAGAGAATATAAGTATCCTAGTAATGCCCGAACATGAATTAGAAATGAGAGATCATAGAAAACCTGTGTGAAAACCACACCTTGATATGCCTCTTCCATATCTCTGATAAACACCCCTCTAATTCCATGTATCAAATGATTAATATGTTATAAAACTTCACCCTTCTATCAATGAAACGTCACTACCTCGAAGATCTTCACCCAAACATGCATCATCCTGGCACCATCTTGTGACACTTGAATAATCTCACCATCATGATGTACCATCGATCTTCAATCAGGAGACACCTCATGTAAAACACTGACATTCTGGACATGCTACCGTTGATGTGGTAGCCCCTTTCTTGCTCTCGGTGGACTACATCTTGAACACCCTGCAAAGAACATCACCACACATACAAGATAATTGTGTTGGCGTCGTCATGTCACATGGTCCACTATAAATACGACAACCCCTTCCTGGGTCTCCATTGTCAGCTACATCTTGGTTGCACACCCCCTTAAAAATATGTTTTTGTATCCTTTTTATATAGACACCAAGTCCATAATCATCAATTAATGTAGTCAACATCCATTATTCCATCCATTAATATTGGGAATTAAATATCCATTAATGTTGGGAGAAAATACTCAATTAATGGTGATATAAATCTCTCTATTAATAATTTATCTCTCTCATCAAAAAAATATGATGAATCCCTCCATTAATAATTTTCCTCTCTCATCAATAAATGTGATGAATCCCAATACATAGATGGTGTTGAATCCTTTATAGCACTTTCATCATCAAATTAAGATTTGTTTTCTGAAGGAATAATTAAATGTTTGTGTGAGAAATGTGATCTTAGGACATTTAAAACATTTGACAATGTTGGACTTCATCTATTGAGTTTTTGTTTTCAGAAAGATTATATTTTTTTGGTATCAACATGGTGAAAAGAGTTCAGTAGAAAATAATTTTTTTTTGGTCTAGATCCAAAATTTTATAATTTAATACATGAGGCAGCTGGTCCATCTATTCCTAAAATAACAACTCAGAATGATATTCCAAATCCTAAATCTAAACTTTCTCAGTTTTAAAATTTTTTGAAATCTACTGAGGATTCCTTATATCCAGGAAGTTAGATGAGAAAACATGAAGTTGTTAGAATATTTAGGGCTATTAAATCATATTTTGAAATGTCTCTTAGTTTCTTCGATTATATTTTATCTTTGGTTAAGTTGTTATTACCAGACAGAAATACATTACCTACAAGTTTCTATGAAAGTAAAAGGTTAGTTCATAATTTGGGTCTATGTTATCAGAAGATCCATTCATGTTCAAATGACTGCATCTTATATTAGGGTGATTATAAATCTTTGGATAATTGTCCAACATGTAGATAATTGAGATATAAAGAGGTACAACAAAGAAATTCCAGAGTTCTCATGAAACAGTTTAGATATTTTCCAATTACACCTCATTTACAATGTTTATTTATGTCTCGTAGCATAGTTGGATTTATTACATGGCATAAATCAAATAATTCCATCATAGAAAGATTAAATCATCCATATGATGGTGATTTATGGAAATATTTTGATCAGACACATCCTTATTTTTCCGCAGAACCTCATAACATACATATACGCCTTTCTACAAATAGTTTTGTTCATTTGGTGCTTACGATAGTCAATATTCTTATTTTACTATTTTCATTACTCCATTCAACTTTCCTCCTTGGATGTTGATGAAGGAACTGTAATATTTGGTGTCCTAGAACCAACTAATTTTACTTTGATTACATGGATATTTAATGTATTATTACATATTGTTCATTGTTCTGCATGATTATGATGTAATAATGTCCTGGAGTATTTGTTGCATTAATAAGGTTAGGGTAGTTCCCCGCTAATATGAGAACCTTGAAATGATATAACAATATTCTTAAATATAGTTCTTGTGGGTGGATGACATGTTATGATGGGACACATAACATGAAGATCTTCATGTGTGAATACTCATAAGCAGATGAGACTTCCTCTCATGAAGTTCGCACTTGGTAATCTCCAAGATAGGAAATTATGAGAACAGACCCACTAGTATAAATTCTGCATGTTTTGGTGTCATCAGATATTTATATCTGCGAGCGTGTATAATTATCCTTAGACTTTAAGATTATCATTAATACGTGTCATGACTAATGCACTGTGATTTACTGACAAAAACTGTCACGCAGGTAGTTGGCAGGAAGTAGGGTACGTTGGGTGCGTCATGAGTGGCATGTTATTAATGGATAAGTTGGGGAAGGATTTGTCCATTCCATTTATGGAAGTTGATATCTCGGCCCTTTGATTGAAAAATAACCATAGAGAGAAATTCCATGTCCATGGTGTAACGACGAGTTTATTTTAAGTAGTCAAAGAATGACGTATCAAGCATAAAAGTTGATGACACAATCATGAAAACTGCTTGATGAGGGTCACACACTAAGTGTTTTTGGTGGTCTCGGTTAAATTATATTTGAATTTAATTAATGAAATAAATATTATTCTCAAGAATTTGGAATAATTTTATTCAAGTTAAGATGATCGCATAAATTAAATAAAATATGGTTATTTATTTTATTGAACATTTAATAAATATTTATTTACTAGTTTGTAAATAAAATATTTATTTAAGAGAATAACTTTTTTTAGGTGTTCAACAAATGGAAGTGGATTTAGAGCGGACCAAGTTCGGTCCGGTAGTAAAATAATTATTTGCAATATGGTAAATAATTATTTAACTAGTTGGAAAAAATTAAAATAACGTTGCTATTATTTTGTGATGTGGAATTTTATTTATAATTTCATTTTACGCAAGTTGGCGCACTATAAATAATGATGCGGTATTATTATTAAATGCATGGGTTTCCTCTATGTTCATGAATGTATTTAATTGCTTCTATGTAATTAAATATTGTAACTGAAATTCCATGTATATAAATAAGCATGTACCCCTATTGTGCCATACACCACACCACACTCCTAGTGAATTGATAACTGTTGAGCCAAACAATTTATCTCTCAAATCCTCTTCTCTCCACTCTCAAGAACGAGAGACGCTCTTCAAGTCCGAAGAACAAGCAATCAAGAACGATTGACACAAGACACTCAGTTCACCACGCTAGCACCCAGAGAATGAGCGATGTCGATCGGAGGCCAGCAAAGCACGTATGGATCCCCACTAGAGGGATTATAGTTTGAATCCCTACAATTTCAATGAGATAATCAGGAAGGGTCAATCCGTACAATCAACATCATCAACGAAGAAAAATTCCAAAGACATAGGTATTATTTTTCTTTGTGAAATTAATTAAATTAATTATAAATATGTTGTGCAAGATCATCCTTATAGGTTTCGGGCCTCCTTTTTTTCTTTATCAAAATATTTGATTATATTCCTTGGAGACAGGAGTTCATCTTCGTATTAATCCTGGAATAATCATTGATCATGGTAAAAATCATTATTGGGTGCCCCTACAAACCGCGCTTCTGTTGTTCCCGGAACCTTCAAGTGGTATCAAAGGGGTTACATCATAGTTTATAATTATTTAAATATTTCATTGATGAATTACAAATTTAATAATTTAGTTGTTTCAATTCAAGTTAATCGTTCTGAAAATCTGAATCTTGATATCTATTCCTCCCCTTTAATTTCTCGTTCACCTTACAGAAATGAATGTTTCTTTCAATATTGATTAAAATAACATAGAGGATCTCATCCAGAGGTTCCAAACATTCCTGGCCATACAACACCAAAATACATGGCGTGTATTCGGAAGTACACACCGTGTATTCTAGGTTCAATGCATTGGACTGGTCCACCAAACCAAGCCGTGTGTCGGAGTCTTTCTAAGTATTAAATAACTTCGTGTGTTGACCTAGAATAGGTGGCACACGGTTTCCAAATTACACGGCATGGGACCCATGGAACACGGCATGTAGTCCCTTCGGGTTAGGGTTGGACCGTGTACCCCGTACACGGCTTGCCCGGTTGGAAACCATGTAACGTGGATACTATATGGCGTGTGTCCCATTGAACACACTATGTACTCTGAAAATTTCCGAAGTACATATACACGCCATGTCCCTGGGCGTGTACTTCGGATGGATGGTAAACAAAAATACAGGTCGTGTGGTCATAACTACACATCGTGTACTCATCCAAATTACACAGATTTATTAAAATTTATTATTATATTATACAAACCCTTGATACATGTACCATATTGTAGGCGTAAAGCTGAGGCACAACACATGATAGGTGTTTTATATATATGTGTGTTTAATTTAACATTTGTGTAATGTTCATTTCTACTCATTAGACAGTTATGAATAGGAATTCACCGGGTTTCCTCCAAGGTACAAGTTACGTACAAATATAATTTTAAATAAATTTATTTGTTTAAAATTATGATGGATGATAATCTCAAGGAAGTTCATAAAAGGGTTTAAGATAAAAGGATTTATTAATTAAATATAATTAATTGATTTGTGCGTGATTTATCTTAAAAAAGAACGATTAAATAATTGAATGCTAGTTTTATTTATGCGTAAATATCGTTGCATGCATAGATGATCATGAGCTAGACCAAGTCCTCTGTATGTGAATGGTTTCTTTTAATTTATTTATTTAAATTAAATATGTTTTCATGTGAGCCTTATCTTCATTAATATGTAGGGCCTGCGTGCCCAAGGTTTCTTTTATGTAAAACCCCTTTTACCCCTCACCTGTGTGTGAGATAAAAGCATATGTAATGGATGGAGCTCCCAAGCTAGTGGAGGCGGCTCAAGTTAGGATCCAAGGTGAAACAAATCCAAGAAGATACAAAGGTGGACAGGTGGAAAGCTGTAAACACAAACCCAAAAGGTTCAAGTTGTTTCTCCCCTAGTTGAGGGTTATTTTATCAACAGCTAGATAAACTAACCATTAACAAATCTTGTGATCATTCCATTTAATTTAATTTATTTCTGTCAGTATCATGGTTTATCATTCTGGATGTGTTTTCACAATCACATAATTAATGAATTAAACAAGCATGTAAGATAAAACTAAAATAAACCAGACTTATGTGTAAATATTATCATGACATGATTAATCACTTAAGTAAGTTCCACATGATATTAACAATCATGTGATAATGATAATAATAAATTCACACATAAGAGATAAAAATCTCTCAAATAAAATATTAAGTCATAATAAGCCTTCTGTTATTTGATTAAAGGGAAAAATTCAATAAAACTATGTGTTTGAGCAACCCTTGTCGGGACACTTACTTTTATACAGAAATCCCTTATGAATGGTTTTGGGTTGACTTAAACATATTACATCAAGAGGAGTAGCCCTTTCTAGACTTGGTGTAATATTGGAGGCAAGAGTTGATGAAATCCAAAGTCATGATTTCAGGATTGGGGAGTCCACTCAACATATCTGGGAGCTTCAAGCCCGTAGTTGGAAAATAATTGTCTACCTAAATACCTTCTAATAGCTTGACCAACACTTTTTGGGGTTATGTTAAGGGGAATATGGATCCTTTACACTAGAATGTCATGGCAACTAGACATTCCGAGTTCAATGGTGAGGGCCATTGGGACTTGATAAAATAGTGGGAGACTTAAAAAAATTATTATTTCTCATAAAATGTAATCAAGAAAGTACTAATGACCTGCTCTTTTAATTATAGAATAAAAATGACAATCTAATCAACCAAACTATCCCTGCGATCAATTTTGGATAAAGACAACATACTAACTAGTAGTAACTTACAATAATGGTTTAGACACATTCGGGTTATCCTACTCCATGAATGTAAGTCTTACGTTCCAGAGTCAGCATTACCTAATCTGCCTGCCAAGGAGGCGAGTGATGATGATTTCTTGTTCTATGAGAAACATATGAATGATGCGGTTTATGTTTAATGTTTGATGTTATCATCAATGTCTAGTGAGCTCATGAAGTCTCATGAAAACATGGATGCTTATAGCATGCTCAAGCAACTTCATGGTCTTTACTAGGAGAAGGAAAGATAGGAAAGGTTTGAGATCTCTAAAGAACTCTTTCAGAGTAATCTTAGAGAAGGTTCCCTAGCTGGGCCTCATGTAGTCAAGGTCATTGGCTACATTGAGCACCTGGAGGTTTAAGGGTTTAAACTCCCCGAAGAACTGGGTACCAATATCATTCTCGCATCACTCCCCCAGATCTTCTCTAACTTTGTTATCAATTTCAATATGAAAAACATTGAGAATTATCTATCTGATCTTCTTATCCTCATTCTCCAAGTGGAAAAAGATATAAAGCGCAAAAATCCTTCTATCCTTATGGTGAATAAGAGTATAGGGAAGGAGAAAATCTTGAAGCCCAAAGCTTCTTCAAAGCCTTCCAAGAAAAGGAAGATCAAAGGGGAGGCAAGGGAACAAGAGGTTGTTTGTTTTTCATGTGGCAAGAAGGGCCACTAGAAGAAGAACTGCACCCAACCTAGGAAGCAAGGGGAATCTTTAGGTGCATTTGTTATTGAATGAAATATATCTGTCTCTATAAATTGGGTATTAGATATAGCATGTGGTGCTCACATATGTATCCAAATATAGGAACCAAGTAGATTCAGAAAGATTGATCGAGGGGAGGTAGATTTATAAGCAGCCAACGGATCCAGACTTGCTGCTATAGCTTTCAGGGACTACCACCTCACAGTGCCAACTGGGATGATCTTGGTGTTAAAGGGTTGTTATTATGTGCCTTCTGTTACTAAAAACATCATTTCTATATCCAAATTAGATACAGATGGATTTTTTTTCATGTTTGGAAATTAATGTTACTTCTTTTACAAAGATAGCATTTGTTATGGTAGGGAATATTTATACAACAAACTTTACATGTTGGATTACACAAACCAAGTAATGGAAATTGATAACAAATATACTTCATATGACTCATACCACACCCAACTTTAGAATCAATGGCTAGGTCATGTAAATGAGAAATGCTTGACAAAGTTACATCAAGATGGATATTTAGATTCTTTTGAACTAAAACTACTTGGCGTATGTCATGCATGTTTACAAGTAAAAATGACCAAATCCACATTTAGTGGGAAAGGTGAAAGGGCTAAAGAACTTCTTGAATTGGTTCATACCAATGTGTGTGGACCATTTATAGTTTAATCAAGGGGAGGGTACTCATGCTTCATAACTTTTATTGACGATTTTAGTAGATATGGATATATCTACTTAATGAGGTATAAGTCAGATTATTTTGATAAGTTCAAAGAATATAACAATGAAGTCGAGAACCAGCTTGGTAAGAAGATTAAGAAACTCTGCTTAGAATGTGGTAGAGAATATCTTAATCAAGACTTCATTGATTACTTACGGTAGTTTGGGATCTTATCCCAACTCACTCCTCCAAAACACACCCCAGTGGAATGGTGTGAGTTAAAGGAGGAATCACACCCTGTTGGACATGGTGAGATCAATGATGAGTCATGCGAGTCTTCCATTATCCTTTTGGGGATATGAATTACCAACAACGACACACATAATAAATCAAGTACTAACTAAATCGATAAATTATATTCCATACGAGTTATGGAGTAGAAGTAAAGACAAGTTATTGAATTTACATGTGTGGGGTAGTGAATTATTTTTTAAGGCCTCTTCAGGTAACAAACTCGCACCTCGAGGCACAAAGTGTACCTTTATAGGACACCCCAAGGAAACAAGGGGGTATTAACTATACAACCCATTAGACAAAAATGTTATAGTGGAAAGACATGCCATATTTCTTGATAGGGGCCACATCTCTAAAAGCGATAGAGGTAGAGAGATAGACTTCCATGAAGTTGAGGATCAAGGTGCACAAGAGTTTGTACAAGAACATATTCTACAAAGCCCTGGGGAAGAAGAATCTATTCCAGAGACACAAGTACTACGTAGGAGTACAAGAGAGGTTAGAGAACCAGAATGGTACGGTTTTCTAGTCACCGAGGATGGTGACTCCTTATAAGTTGATAATAATGATCCTCTAACCTACAAGGAAGAAGTAAGTGGAACAGACGTTTCTAAGTGGCAAGAAGCCATGAATTCTAAAATGGATTCCATGTACCAAAACCAAGTCTGGATTTTATTAGATCCTCCAATTGATGTAAATCCTGTAGGTTGAAAATGGGTATTCAAGAAGAAAATATACATGGAAGGACAAGTCAATACCTATAATTAATGACTGGTTAAAAAAGGTTTTAAACAGCTTCATGGAATTTACTACAATGAAACCTTCTAACTAGTTTCAATGTTCAAATCCATTATAATTCTACTTGCTATTGTGTCTTATCATGACTATGAGATTTGGAAAATGAATGTCAAAACAACATTCATTAATGGGAACCTTCAGGAAGATGTCTACAGGACACAACCTGAAGGGTTTGTGACTCAAAAGGATGCCAATAAGGTATGCAAGTTTCAAAAATCCATTTATGAATTAAAGAAATCATCTAGGTCATAGAACATTCGTTTTGATGAAGCCATAAAATAATTTGGTTTTATCAAAAATGAATTTGAGCCTTGTGTCTACAAATGGTTCAGTGGGAGTGCAGTCATTTTTTTAATAGTATATGTTGATGACATATTACTCATTGGAAACAAGATACCAGTCTTGTAGTCTGTTAAGGCATGGTTGAATCAATTCTTCTCCATGAAATACTTGGTCAAGGAATCATATATTCTTGGAATCAAGATACAACATGATAGATCCAAGAGATTTTTGGGCCTAAGTCAAAGTACATACATTGATAAGATACTGAAGATATTCAGTATTGAACAATCCAAGAGGGGATTGTTGCCAACATCACATGGCATTCATCTTTCTAAGAAAATGTGTCCTCAGGCACATGAGGAAAGAAAGATAATGGAAAGGACTCTATACACATCAGTGATTGGGTTAGTCATGTATTACATGCTATGTACTGGGATGGATGTCGCCTACACATTGAGTACGGTAGGCATATATCAAGCTGACCTAGGTGACCGCCATTGGATGGAAGTCAAGAATATCCTAAAGTATCTGAGGCGTACTAATGATATGTTCCTGGTTTATGGAGGAGATGAGGAACTAGTAATCATAGGATATGCAGATTCTATTTTCCAGACTGGTCAAGATTATATGAAGTCACAAATGAGATACATATTCACTTTGAATGGAGGTGTAGTGAGATGGAAGAGCTCAAAGCAGAGTGTGGTCACAGATTCTACAGTAGATTATGAGTATATCTCAGATTTTGAGGCATCTAAATAATAAGTTTGGATGTGAAGCTTCATCCAAGAGCTAGATGTGATACCTAGCAGAAAATATATCATCACACTGTATTGTGATACACTACTACAAAAAACGGGCTTTAACAGCACTAAAAACGGGCTTTAACAGTGCTAAAAAAGCACTGTAAAGATCGGCGCTGATAAAGGGGGGTACCCTTTATTAGAGCTTACTGAGCATTAATAAAGGGGTACTTTATCAGCGCTCCTTTAGCGCTGAAAAACTGATCCTTTATCAGCGCTTCTTTAGCGCTGATAAATGCCATGTCTGCTGCTACGAAAAAATCTGCAGCAGCACACCTGAACACCTGCAAAAAAAATCAGCATCTCAATAAGCTAATTAAATCAAGTATACCCATACAAAATTAACACATAAATCATAAGATAATTAGACCAAGTATACCAATACAAAAAGTATACTCGTACACCATTAACACATAATTCATAAGTTAATTAAGTATATAAAGAAGTCAATTCAGAATTCATGGGGTTGGGGGGCAGTTCAAGAGTTTGGGGTGGCTGTCCAAGGGGGGTTAGTGGTGTCTGGGGGGCTTTCCAGGGGGTGGTCTAGTGTCCAAGGTGTTGGGGGGGGGGCTTTATAGGGGGTGGGGGTGTCCAGAGGGGTGGGGGTGTCCAGGGGGTGGATTGGTGTCCCGGGGGTGGGGCGGTCTATGGGGTTGGTGGGGTTGACTCTTATACATCACCAAGGACCCTTAGATCGTTCTTATAAAAGATCAAGGCAATCTGAATGTGTTTGGTCAGATTTCTGTAGGTCAGTTGTTGTTTTCACTTAAAATCTTGTCCATTTTAAACAAAAGAGAGACCCTTTGAGTGGTACCAGCCACACCATGCCTTGGATTGAGGCAGGGATAACTCATATATGTCAAAAAGGACCCTTGTATCATTCTCCTAAAGGATCAACACAATTGGAATGCGTTTGATTGGATTTTCATAGGTCAGTTGTTGTTTTCAATTAAAATAGTGTTCATTTTAAACAAAAGAGAGACCCTTTGAGTGGTATTGGCCACACTATTTCTCATATTAAGGTGGGGATGACTCATACATGTTACAAAGGACTCATGGATCATTCTACTAAAGGATCAAGGCAATCCGAATGTGTTTGGTTGGATTTCCGTAGGTTAGTTGTTGTTTTCACTTAAAATCGTGTCCATTTTAAACAAAATAGAGACCCTTTGAGTGTTATCGGACACATCGTGCCTCATATTGAGTCGGGGTTGACACATACACATCACCAAGGACCCTTGGATCATTCTCATAAAATATTAAATCAATAGAAATGTGTTTGGTCAGATTTTCATAGGTCAGTTTTTGTTTTCAATTAAAATTGTGTCCATTTTAAACAAAAGAGAGACTCTTTGAGTGCTAGCGGCCACACCATGCCACGGATTGAGGTGGGGTTGAATTTTACACAACTAAAAGGACACTTTTATCATTATCCTAAAGGATCAAGACAATCTGAATGCGTTTGTTTTTATTTTCATACGTCAGTTGTTGTTTTCACTTAAAATCGTGTCCATTTTAAACAAAATAGTGACCCTTTGAGTGGTAACGGCCACACCGTGCCTCATATTGAGGCAAAGATGACTCTTACATGACACCAAGGACCCTTGGATCGTTATTATAAAAGATAAAGGCAATATGAATGCATTTGGTTGGATTTTCATAGGTCAGTTGTTGTTTTCAATTAAAATTGTGTCCATTTTAAACAAAAGTGATACCCTTTGAGTGCTAGAGGCCACACCGTGCCTTGGATTGAAGTGGGCATGACTCGTACACGACACCAAGTACCCTTGGATCATTCTCATAAAATATCAAGGCAATCCTAATGTGTTTGGTCAGATTTTCATAGGTCAGTTGTTGTTTTCAATTAAAATTGAGTCCATTTTAAACAAAAGAGGGACCCTTTGAGTGTTAGCGGCCACACCGTGCCCCTGATTGAGGCGGGGATGACTCGTACACAACAAAAAGGTCTCGTGGATCATTCTCCTAAAGTATAAACACAATAAAAATGTGTTTAGTTGAATTTATGTAGGTCAGTTGTTGTTTTCACTTAAAATCGTGTCCATTTTAAACAAAATAGAGACTCTTTGAGTGGTAGCAGCCACATCGTGACTCAGATTGAGGCGGGGTTGACTCTTACACATAAACAAGGACCCTTGGATCTTTCTTATAAATGATCAAGGCAATCTGAATGCGTTTGGTCAGAATTTCATAAGTCGGTTGTTGTTTTTAATTAAAATTGTGTTCATTTTAAACAAAAGAGAGACCCTTTGAGTGCTAGCGGCCACACCATGCCTTGTATTGTTATAGGGTTGACTCATAAACATTAAAAAGGACCCATGGATCATTATCATAAAGGATCCAGACTATCTGAATGCGTTTGGTCAGATTTTCATACGTTAGTTTTTGTTTTCACTTAAAATCGTGTCTATTTTAAACAAAATAGAGACCCTTTGAGTGGTACCAGTCACACCGTGCCTAGGATTGAGGCGGGGATGACTCTTACATGTCACCAAGGACACTTGGATCGTTCCATAAAAGATATAGTCAATCCGAATGTGTTTGGTCAGATTTTCGTAGGTCAGTGGTTGTTTTCAATAAAAATTGTGTCCATTTTAAACAAAAGAGAGACCCTTTGAATGGTACCAGCCACACCATGCCTTGTATTGAGGCAGTAATGACTCTTAAACGTCACCAAGGAACTTTTTATCATTATCATAAATGATAAAGTCAATCCGAATGCATTTGGTTGTATTTCTGTAGGCCAATTGTTATTTTCACTTAAAATCGTGTCCATTTTAAACAAAAGAGAGACCCTTTGAGTGGTACCGGCCACACCATGCCTCATATTGAGGTGAGGATGACTCTTACATGTCAAAAAGGACCCTTTTATTGTTCTCTTAAAGGATCAACACAATCCAAATTCGTTTGGTCGAATTTCCGTAGGTCAGTTGTTGTTTTCACTTAAAATAGTGTCCATTTTAAACAAAATAGAGACCCTTTGAGTGGTAGCATCCACACCGTGCCTCAGATTGAGGAAAGGTTTACTCATAAACGTCACTAAGGACCCTTGTATCGTTCTTATATAATATCAAGGCAATCCGAATGTGTTTGGTTGGATTTTCATAGGTCAGTTGTTGTTTTCAATTAAAATTGTGTTCATTTTAAACAAAAAAGAGACCCTTTGAGTTATAACGGTCATAAAATGCCTCATATTGAGGAAGTGTTGACTCTTACATGTCATAAATGACCCATGGATCATTATCTTAAAGGATCGAGACAATCCGAATGCGTTTGGTTAGATTTTCATACGTTAGTTGTTGTTTTCACTTAAAATCGTGTCTATTTTAAACAAAATAGAGACCCTTTTAGTGGTACCGGACACACCATACCTCGGATTGATATGGTAACGACTCTTACATGTAACCAATGACCCTTTTATCATTATCATAAAATATCAAGCCAATCCGAATGCATTTGGTTGGATTTCCGTAGGTCAGTTGTTTTCAATTAAAATTGTGTCCATTTTAAGGAAAAGAGTGACCCTTTGAGTGGTACCAGCCACACAGTGCCTCTTATTGAGGTAAGGATGACTTTTAAACCTCATCAAGGACCTTTTTATCTTTATCATAAAATATCAAAGAAATCTGAATGCGTTTGGTTGGATTTCCGTAGGCCAGTTGTTGTTTTCACTTAAAATCGTGTCCATTTTAAACAAAAGAGAGACCCTTTAAGTGGTACCGACCACAATATGCCTCAGATTGAGGTGGGGATGACTTGTACATGTCAAAAAGGACCCTTTTATTGTTCTCCTAAAGTATAAACACAATCAGAATGCGTTTAGTTAGATTTTCATAGGTCAGTTGTTGTTTTCAATTAAAATAGTGTCCATTTTAAAGAAAAGAGAGACCCTTTGAGTGGTACCAGCCACACCATGACTCGGATTGATGAGGGGATGACTCTTAGACATCAAAAAGGACCCATGTATCGTTATCCTAAAGTATCAAATCAATCCGAATGCGTTTGGTCTGATTTTCATAGGTCAGTTGTCATTTTCACTTATAATCGTGTCCATTTTAAACAAAAGAGAGACCATTTGAGTGGTACCGGCCACACCGTGCCTCAAATTGAGACAGGGATGACTCTTACACATCAACAAGGACCCGTGGATAATTATCATAAAAGATAAATGCAATATGAATGTGTTTGATCGTATTTTCATAGGTCAGTTTTTGTTTTCAATTAAAATTGTGTCCATTTGAAACAAAAGAGAGACCCTTTAAGTGGTATTGGACACACCGGGCCTCATATTGAGGTAAGAATGACTCAAACACATCACCAAGGAACCGTGGATCGTTATCCTAAAGGATAAACCCAATCCAAATGCGTTTGGTCATATTTCTGTACGTCAGTTGTTGTTTTCACTTAAAATTGTGTCCATTTTAAACAAAAGAGAGACCCTTTGAGTGGTACCGGCCACACCGTGTCTCGTATTGAGGCTGGGTTGACTCATACATGTCACAAAGTACCCTTGGATAAATCTCCTAAAGGATCATGACAATCTGAATGCATTTGGTCTGATTTTCATACGTCAGTTGTTGTTTTCACTTAAAATTGTGTCCATTTTAAACAAAATAGAAACCCTTTGAGTGGTACTGGCCACACTATGCCTCTGATTGAGGCGGGAATTACTCATACACGTCGACAAGGACCCTTGGATAATTCTCATAAAATATCAAGTCAGTCCGAATGGCTTTGGTCATATTTCTGTAGGTCAGTTGTTGTTTTCAATTAAAATTGTGTCCATTTTAAACAAAAGAGAGACCCTTTGAGTGGTACCGGCCACACCGTGCCTCGGATTGAGGTGGGGATGGATTGTACACGTCACCAAAGACCCATGGATATTTATAATAAAATATGAAGGAAATACGAATGTGTTTGGTTGGATTTCCATATGTCAGTTGTTGTTTTCACTTAAAATTGTGTCCATTTTAAACCAAAGAGAGACCCTTTAAGTGGTACCGGCCACACTGTGCATTTTATTGAGGCAGGGATGACTCATACATGTCAAAAAGTACCCTTTTATAATTCTCCTAAAGGATCAACACAATCGGAATGAATTTGGTCAAATTTTCATAGGTCATTTGTTGTTTTCAATTAAAATTGTGTCCATTTTAAACAAAAGAGAGACCCTTTGAGTGGTACCGGCCACACCATGTCTCTGATTAAGGCAGGGATGACTCTTATATTTCAAAAAGGACCCGTTTATCATTCTCCTAAAGGATCAAGGCAATCCGAATGTGTTTGTTTGGATTTTCGTAGGTCATTTGTTGTTTTCACTTAAAATCGTGTCTATTTTAAACAAAATAGAGACCCTTTGAGTGATACCGGCCACACCATGCCTCAGATTGAATAGGGGTTGACTCATACACTTCCCCAAGGACCCTTGGATCATTATTATAAAAGATCAATGCAATCCTAATGCGTTTGTTCAGATTTATGTAGGTCAGTTGTTGTTTTCAATTAAAATTGTGTCCATTTTAAACAAAAGAGAGACCCTTCGAGTGGTACCGACCACACCGTACCTATGATTGAGGCGGGAATGGATCGTACACATCACCAAGGATCCTTGGATCGTTATCCTAAAGTATGAATGAAATCAAAATGCGTTTGGTCGGATTTCCGTAGGTTAGTTATTGTTTTCACTTAAAATTGTGTCCATTTTAAACAAAAGAGAGACCCTTTGAGTGGTACCGGCCACACAGTGCCTTGTATTGAGGATATTATGACTTTTATATTTTACAAAGGACCCTTGTATCGTTATCTTAAAGGATCAACACAATCGGAATGCGTTTGGTCAGATTTTCATAGGTCAGTTGTTGTTTTTAATTAAAATCGTGTCCATTTTAAACAAAAGAGAGACCGTTTGAGTGGTACCAGCCACACCGTGCCTCGGATTGAGGCTGGGATGACTCTTACACGTCCCAAAGGACCCGTGTATTTTTCTACTAAAGGATCAAGAAAATCTGAATGCGTTTGGTCAGATTTCCGTAGGTCAGTTGTTGTTTTCACTTAAAATCGTGTCCATTTTAAACAAAAGACAGACCCTTTGAGTGGTATCGACCACACCATACCTCGGATTGAGGTGGGGATGATTCTTACATGTCACCAAGGACCCTTGGATTGTTATCATAAAATATCAAGGCAATATGAATGCATTTGGTTGGATTTTCATAGGTCATTTGTTGTTTTCAATTAAAATTGTGTCCATTTTAAACAAAAGAGAGACCCTTTGAGTGGTACCGGCCACACCGTGCCTCAGATTGAGGCGGGGATGACTTTTACACATCACCAAGGTCCCGTGTATTGTTCTCCTAAAGTATCAAACCTATCCGAATGCATTTGGTCAGATTTCCGTATGTCAGTTGTTGTTTTCACTTAAAATTGTGTCCATTTTAAACAAAAGAGAGACTCTTTGAGTGGTACCGGCCACACCATTCCTCGGATTGAGGCAGGGATGACTCATACACATAAAAAAGGACCCATGGATCGTTCTCATAAAGGATCAACATAATCCAAATGTGTTTGGTCGAATGTCCGTAGGTTAGTTGTTGTTTTCACTTAAAATCATGTCCATTTTAAACAAAATAGAGACCCTTTGAGTGGTTCAGCATTCTTGCATGTTGTTGGTGCATATAATCTGTTAAAATGGGAAAATGACTCATTGGAGAAAGGATGTTTTATTTAATAACAATTACAATTTTCTTACAAACATTTTCATACATCAATTTTTCATCTTTTGATCCCCTTAACCCCTCTCAAAAATTACCACCAATTGTACATGTCCCCAAGTCAGATCTTCATTGTATTTGTGTACAATCTGCCATCAGGTTTGCAGCCCACTTGTTTCTGAACACATCTATATCATCTTGTGAGTATGATGATTTTCGGTAGTCATAGTAGTACTGCAAAATATAAAAATAAATGATTAATAAATAACTTAAACGAACTTGTAGTTGTTTTTGAAAATACCTCTTTAGGGATGCTAGTTTGTTGATGAAAAACGATCTCTTTCATAAATTTACAAACATAATAACTGCAATCATTATCGTTTGTTTTTTTGGACACTACAAAAAAAATTATCATTAGGATAATAAGTAACTTGTGTTGAGATGTGTTTGGATAGTGAAATTTTATTATATATACCCTGATATTTTTCCAGACATAGTACTTTCTAGCCTCCTTATGCTTAGCCCCTATCCTCATTCCTTTTTTTAGATGATAATGATACATCGCCCTATCATAACAGAATCCTCAGTAAAAGATAATATAAATTATATTACTTGATGTTTAGACCTAAAACATAAGATGTAGTGTCTTACAGATTCACAAACTCCGTCATGTGTGGTCAGTTTGATGGATATCCTTGCTTTGAATCTCGAAAATAAATCTTTGGAGTATCCAAGTTCACCGCAATTAGCAACCAATGTTCCCTAAAAACACAAAAAGGAATAAGTAATAAAAGAAGTGAAAATATAATTGATATGATTTAATCATAGATTATTACCCCTGCATGGTTGGTATTAGGAAAAGTTTGTCATATGTAATCTTTCTTTCAAATGTTTTCAGCAAGTCGTTCACTATTGCATCCCTTTTTGATGGCTCTATTTTTGTTAGGTGTGTTGATGTGATATGATGACTAACAAGTCCAAATCTTGGCTCATGGAAAAATTCCTTCAACTGTTTTTCATAAATTTGTTTGTAAACAATATAAAATGCATTTAGTCATAATTTTCACATTAGATCATCTTTTAGAAAATCAATTCATGGAAAAATACCTCATATATACATTTACAACTGTGACACCTAGCCAACCATTTTCAAGGATCTCATTTACATTTTCAGCAGCAACGAAATCTTGACTTTCCTCTCCGTATATATTCTCTTCAAAAACCACTTTATGACTATTACCATCTTTTAGCTTCGTATCCACATGAGTCTTCAATTCTAGTAAATGTGGATAGAGAACAGGTGGTGTTATTGTGTTTTCAGTAGCTCCTTGAGATCGGTTGGTTGATCCTTTAGATGGTTTTGAGCTGACATTTGTCACCCCCTTCCCTTTCTCCATTTATAACAACAATCATTGGTTCAGACCCTTTTTTTCATTAATTGTTAAGGGTTTAGCTTGAAAAAAAGGAAATAAATACCTCTTTGTCCACATGTACTCTTACAAGTTGTGACGGCCAGGAAATGAATGTCTCAATAGCCACTCCGACCATATGAATATCATCGTCATCAAGTGGAATAGGTACCTCTACATTTGGCTCATGAGCTACAGTAATCGTCACTTTCAGATGATCTTTCGGAAGTGGTCTATTATGCAGTGTGGAATCTAGGATATTGAACACTGTATCCCTCTCTAAAAGGTGATAGGTGGGTGTTTAAAGATCTAAATCACAATCATTATCTCCCTGTAGAAGATTAGTACAAAAAAATTATCAGTGTTTGTCTGATTCACATTTCATGGGAACAATTATTAGAATATTTATTACCACAGCTAAGACAGTTCTTTGAGGCGAATGGCTCGCCTCAAAGCTGGTGGGGGGGTGGGGTAGGATGTTCACGTGCTGGTTGTTCCTGAGTTGTGTCTTCCCTTTGCTCTGCACCCATAAAAGTTTCTAGAAACTCTCCCTACCATTGCAATCATTCTTCAAGGGTTGCTATTTTTTCGCTCATTTGTTCCTATTTTTCATCTGTATCATCTGTTTTTTTCTTCTTCTCAAAATATACTCAGGGTGTCACCCCAAACCCTGCACCTCTGACACGACCGTTTTTTTTTTGCTGCTTCAAAGCCGTCGATAATAGGTGTGTATCTGTTACAATAGTAGCTGATTCCTATGACTGTCAGATATAGTAAAATAACTAATTATTTTTATGTAATAGAAATTTAAAACAAATCTTTTTATCTTCATGTCATACTTACACATATTTCCCACACTTTCTATGTGTTCTCATATACTAACTTCCCTTCTTTGTTCACACGTGCCTCCTTCCATAGCACATGACGTGGGATAGAAGTGCATTTGGTTTTAGACTCATCAATCTACATATAAACATAGAAAGATAATTATGATGTTGTTTATTGGCACCTAACAATATTACTGTAAATTTAAAATGTGTACCATTTTCTTTTCTAATAAAGCGTACCCCATCCTTGCTTCACGATAGGGGTATGTTGGTTTTGATGCACATTCCTTATTTTCAGTACAGAGTTTCTGTTTCATAAATGAAATATTGACAATCAAAGTGATGAATACAGGTATCCTCAAACAACGTATTATCACCCACAATGTACCTGAAAATTCTCATCCCCATGGCGGCCAATAAATTCATCTCATGCTTCTTGGGATATCAGGTGAGTGTAGACAATGGGTGGGTGTGGGTTTATTTTACCTTTGGAATCTTTCAGGTGACATGTTTTTAAAATAGTGCGAAAACCTTGATGAATCCTTCCTGCAAGCCTTAGTACATAATCCTTGTGTGAATAGTCTAATATAAATGTACTCTGTAAGAGATTGATAAGAGTAAGACATTGTTTCATTATTTTATTTGCTATTAAATTAAAGAAATAAATTCATAATGTTACCATATTTTCTTCCCAGATCACAACCTTCAGCCTGGACACAACATGGTGGCATGAATCTATGTCAATCGGTACGTGTTGCTAAGTGAAAACTCCAATGTAGCTTCTAAACATAACCTTGTTGGGATCCACATGTTGGCGCCATGCATTCCATCCGACTTTAAATTGATGCCTTTGATTTTCACCTTAAGAATTTTGGCTAACACCGTTAAACTATGGCACACCTGTGTTTTCTATGATGTCGATCCTTCATTCCCGACCATTTCATCGATATCAACATCATCTATATGTTCATCGGAAATGGTATCAACGGAATGTGTTGATGGTTGTTGGACCTCAACACTAGGAGCAGCAGGAGCCACCGCAGTAGGAGCAGCAGCAGCCGCAGTAGGAGCCGTAGAAGGAGGAGCAGTAGGAGCAACAGGAGCCGCAGCAGGAGCTGCAGGAGCTGTAGGAGTAGCAGTAGCCGCAGCAGCAGTAGCTTGAGAGACTTGTTCAGCCTCAAGGTTAGGAGCACCAGAATGTGCAGAAGTCATTATCTGCAAAATTGGTTGAACATTTAATTTAGATTACATAAATTCAGTAATGATAAGATAATAACATGAGATAACAGGATCTATATTACAAACAAAAAATAACCAGTTTATTGAACTCTATTTCTTTTTTTCAAAGGTTGAAGGGATTTGACACCTCTGCTGATTGTCCAAATCCCTTCATTGTGGTCTCCTCTAATATAAAAAAAATCATCTGCATTGGGACCGCTCCTAAATGATTGTGATGTACCACTAAAAGGATCACCCTCAACTGAATTTTAATCAGAACCTTCAGTAGTTTTAGATGATAACAGAAAAATCGACCACTTTCATTTTGCGGGATTTGAAACATAAAAAACTTGTATCGCTTGTGATCCCATTATAAACGGTTCTTCTTTGTACCCTTCTTTACTAAAATCAACTTTCACAAATCCCCATTCATCTATTTTAACACCACTGTTGTTATCAACCCATTTGCATTGAAAAATCAGCAATTGGAATGTCATACAATCCAACTCCCATATTAGTTTGATAATGCCAAAGTATGACATATTTGAATAAATTGGATTTCTTTCCTTACTACTAGAAACATGCATCGCTTCAGCCACTAGTGTAACTCCACTATTTTTCATGGTACTATCTTCATCATGTTAATCTGTATAGAATGTATAACCATTAATTACATAGCCATTGTAAGATAATACATACACACTTGGTCTAGTGACTAGCCATCGAAGTTGTTCTGAAATTGAATTCGGATTTTCATCCAACTGCTTAAAAATATGGTCATGAAACCATCCTATAAACTGGTGATTATCTGTATCTGATAACCATTTTTCATCCATTGATGGATTCAACTGCTTAATAATTTCTTTGTGAGTTTCAATATATGGAGAAACCTCCCAACTGTTATGAAAAACATAAATATGGGCTTTCTCCCGATCTATAATATTGATTGTCACAACTTCTCTTCCAAAAATTCCCTCACCCTTAATGCGTCCAGTGTGATGAGATTTTGGGAGACCAATGCTTTCCACATCAGATAGGTATTCAGTACAAAATTCAATGGCTTCCTCAACAATATATCACTCCACTATACAACCCTCTGGCCGACTTTGATTTTTGACATACCCTTTCAAAATATTCATATACTGTTCAATAGGATACATCCTTCTATAGTGCACAAGACCACAAAGTCGAATCTCTCTCATCAAGTGAATCATCAAATGAACCATCATATCAAATAATGTTAGCAGGAATAACATTTCTAATTCACATAATATGATGACAATTTCTTTTTCCATAGCCGGAAATTTCGCCGGGTCTAAAACTTTGCTACATATAGCTTTGAAAAAGAAACAAAGGTTGGTTAACGTATGACAAACATTCTTGGGAAAAATGAAAAGTAAAGCTATAGGAATTAGATCTTGCATCAAAACATGTCAATCATGTGATTTAAAACCTTTTAACTTTAAATCATTCATTGACACAATGTTCTTGATATTTGATGAGTACCCCTCTGGAACCTTTACATCATTGAAGAAGTTTCAAAACTGATATCTCTCCTCCCTAGAAAGAGTATAAATAGCTGGAGGAAGAAACATTCGATTTTCACCCTTCACGGGAGACAACTCTTCTCGTATTCCCATGTCAACCATGTACAACCTTCCCTTAATTCCATATTTTGTTTTTCCAGGGGCATTTAGTAACGTTCTGATAACACTATCACATACATTTTTTCCACATGCATCACATCAAGAAAATGTCTGACGTACAAACAATTTCAGTATGGTAATTCAAAAAAAACTGATCTCCTTTTCCAACTGATTTTCGTAAGGTTTTTTGAAAATGGTTTACCAAAAACAATGTTCAGATATTTTACTTTCTCAAACAGTTGATCACCTGTTAGTGGAGACGGTGTTGCGCGTTGTTCCGAATTTCCATTGAATGATGTCGTCCAAGATCGGTACTTATGCCGATGAGGTAGAAATCTATGATTTCCTAGAAACACAGATTTCAATGAATGTTTCAACCTAATAGATTTTGTATCTTCTTCACACATGGGACACCCTTGAGTTCATTTAATGCTATAGCCTGAAAAATTTCCATAAACAGGAAAATAATTTATTGTCTCATACAACATCGCTCCCAATGTGAAGTATTCACTTTTATAAGCATCATACAACATTACACCTGAATTCCATAATAACTTCAAATCCTCAATCAAAGGAGACATATAAACATCAATATCATTACCTAGTTGTTTTGTTCCTAATATAAGCATAGATACCATGATGAATTTATGCTTCATGCATAACCAGGGTGGAAAGTTATAATTTACCAATATAACAAGCCATGTACAATGAGTGCAGGTTTGAAAACCAAAAGGATTCACTCCATCTGTAGATAACACAAGACAAAGGTTTCTCGGATCTTTTCCAAATTCAGGATACTCATGATCAATTTTCTTCCATTGAGGAGAGTCGACCGGATGATGTAATTTCCCATCTTTATTTCTTTTATCTGCATGCCATGAAAATTGTCTTGCAGTTTCTTCACTTCCATATAGACGCCTAAACCTTAGAATGATTGGAAAGTACCATAAAACTTTCATAGGATTGGATTTATCTTTCTTGTATCGAGAAGCACCACACTTTGGGAATTCTGTAAGTGATTTTTTCTCCTTGAGAAACAGTATACAGTCTTTCGGGCAGGCAAGTATTCTTTCAGAAATCATACCCATCAAGCGTAGCATTCATCTAGATTCATATGTCCGGTTTGGGAGCTCATTATCTTCTAGGAGCATGTCATTCAAGAGAGCAAGTAGTTCTGTAAAATTGACATCACTCCATCCATTGCCTGATTTCAATTTATACAACTTCAGTACAACTGAAAATGTTGTATACTTAGTGCAAGTAGCATACAATGGCGTCTTTTCACAACTCTTTACTTCTCAAACAATTTTGGGCAATCACGGAGTTCATCTTCAATTGTCTTTGTCATTTCCTCAATATGATTTTCATCATCATTGACATTTGTAATCACATCCTCCATACGATCTTCTTCATTATCCATATTTGTATTCATATCTGATGATCTATAAAATGCAGTTTTATCCCAGCCAGTAGCTATATTCGTTTTTTCTCTGTGTTTATTCCAACATTTATAACTCCGATCTTTTCTCTGACATATCAAATGTTCTTACAACTCCTCTGGAGTAAGTAGTCTAGAATAACAGCAACGTAAACACGGAAAAAGGATTTGATAAGGATCCTTTGCATGATCCTTTGTAAACTTGATGAACTCTTTCACTCTGTTCTCATACTCTATTTCCAAATGATTAGCATCCATCCAATATTTATTCATCTTCATCCTATTTGAATCTCAAATATTAATATTTATGGTTCAAGTACACAAAAAAAGACTTCCAAATACAGTAGAATATAACCACTTCCTAATAAAAATAGAGATTAATAGAGCCTAACCATTAGAATTTATTCATCTTCATTAAATATAATTACTTTAGATTCATTATAGTTTCCTCAAATCACCCCAGACCAAACACAAGAATAATCAAGAATGATACATCTACCACTCCTATTTCTCTGCCCTACATTCAATATCATCATGCCTAAATACCCATATATCCACACATACACATGTCACAAACACATAAAAAATCATATCCATATCAGAACCAAATTACCAATATGGATTTCAATTAGGTTACTCGACTCAAGTGGTGGTGTGTAAGAAATAATAAGAAAATATAATAAGTATATAGTCACACATAAATCTCAAACTGGTGTTAATAATCCAATAAAACAAAGGTATCATTTCATCTATCAAAATACTCTAAAGGATCCCATATACGACAGTAGTCCCAGATGGTGAAGGTTCCTGAGGAGGAAGGGGCGAACACGCACCTATCAGGGTTTGAGGTCAGTTCACTGAGGTTAAAGGTGGCCCGATACTCCTACAATGGTTCATTCCATATTTCACTAACCATGTCATGGTACCCTAGGATGTTAACCCACTGCTGGTGGAAGTGAAACCGTTCGTGATGATCATTCCAAGAAGAAATGGAAACCAAGAGGGGGGAGTGAATCAAAATACCTCAAGCAAGATGGAAAAACATGGTATTTGAGAATAGGTTAGTGGCTTTAATGTTGGATAGACACCTATCTAATAGACTTTACAAGTGGTGATGGCCCCTGCAGTTGTTGCACCAGGTGAAACTGTCACCTAAGAAGCTGAGATCAATGAGGCCCTTCCCAGCCATGAACTGAACAAACTCCATGATGGCCTTCCTCTAGAATGGGCTTCTACCTTTCCTTTCCTTTGGGTTGGAAATGACATTAAATTCACCCCCAAAAAACAATGTATGGTGGCCAGGATTGAAGGTATTTTGTTCAAAAGGACAATCAATCCCCCTCAATTTTTTAAAATACCAATACCATAAACCATTTAAAAATAAGTCATTTAAATTTATTTTGGAAATCATTCCCAAAAAAATCATTAAACAAACACATGCCAAACGATTTGGATTTTTATTTAAAGAATAAACTTATCTTTATTTTAAACCATGATTTTCATTTATAATATCAAATCCACCAACAGTGGAAGGAAACCTAATTTATTTCAATGAAAAAGGTTAATTCATGAAAAGATACCATCCATTCTATATATTATTTTCATTAATAGGTTTATTTTTTGCTTCAAAATGATCAAAACATTTCTAACCAACTTCAAATGGATAAAATATGAATTCATGAAACACATGAATCCCAAAAAGAAGATATAGTATAGAAACACCCACTTGGAATATTTGGGATCAAAACACAATGAATCTGAATATGTCTACTCAAATGAAGAACATTGAATAAAATAAAAGGGATCTAAATAAAAGTTAAAAGAGATATTATAACCATAATTACCCATAAAAATTATAGGTCTAGTAAATACCAAGGCTTCTATAGCCCCCAGGAACAAATAATCAAGTGATGGAGATAGATTGAAGTTCAAGAAAAGAAATAAATACCAAAAGAGGATCACCATTTCGAATGAAACTTCAATCCACCAAGTCATGAGGATAGAAGATCCAAACTATCCAAAGGGGATCCCAAGCCTTGAGTGGGTTGAGTTAAACTTGAGGGAGAAGATAAAATAAATAAATGGGGGTATCAGGGTGAAATTACCCTACTACCTCGATGCTTTCTCATATACAACGACACCACTGGCTAGATAGTGGCCCTCACCAGCTAGACAGTGGTTATAGTATAAATGTTATAACCATAGGTTATCCCACTAGCTAGTCACTACAGACCCACCAGCTAGCTGATGGATATAGAATTTTTTTTGTATCCATTGTGAATCCCATTGCCTAGCCAATTACCCTCACCAGCCATTCGGTGGACCACATGAAGCTTTTCAACCTACATGTTCATGTCCACACCTTCTATGACAGTCTGGGAAATCCTATGACCCCTCAAGAAACCCAAAAAAAACTCAAAGAGCATTACTTTGATGAAAGAGATACTGAGATGTTACAATTCTCCCCATCGTTCCGCTTTTTATCCAAATAAATATTCTAGTACGAAGGATAGAAAATGATGAGACAAAAATAAATTCCACACAATAATTATTGTGTGGACAATTCACAAAATATAGGAAGATTCACCGAATAGAGGACCACTACAAAAAAATTAAAATGAACAGATAACCAATATTCCCAAGAACCCTTAATTTATATCCTCCAAGAACATTATACATCTCCAAATGACACGTCTACATCACTAAGAAGAGAGAAAATCCCAATAATGTCCAGAGACCTAGCATAGGTCACCCAACCATTTACATTTTCATTAAAATGGTGGGACATAAGATGGAAATATACTAAGAACACATCCCTTCACCCAAATAAGAGACTAAAACCACTAACCATGAAGAACCACTAAGAGAATAATTCAAAACCTAAGGAAAGGTACACCCAATACATACCAATGAATCCAAATGAAATAACACAATAAATATCTATAAATGATTCAACCAACAACAAGAAAGTAAAAAACTAAAAAGGATTTATTCCTCTATCAAGTACTCGATGAAAACCTTGAATTCCCACTATAGAATGTCACCCATCAACGGTCTCATTGAAGTAGACACCAACACGTCCCAGTGTCTGGTCCATCAAGAGACTTCATAATCCTAGTCATTTGAGTACACACCAAAAGCCTATCTATGTCCAACCATAAATAGATCATATAAAATGGTTTTTTCACAAATATGGAAAACTAATCTCTTAAAAGATAGACCAACCAACACATCAATATTGAGCTCTAACCAAGAAGTTCTGAATCAGAGGAAAATAAGGAATAATAACCACCTGAATGGTCTCGAACACCCACCCAAAGAAGACAACCATGGAAGGAAACATAAGGGATTTTAAATGGAAATAACCTAAAACATCCGTAGGTTTCTAGAAAAGGATGAATCATGTAGCCTAGAACCATTAAAATATCAAATATCCATCAAATATATCATTCCAAATAAACATATGGTTATGTGTGATGGGAGAGGAGAACAATATTAAAAAATTATTTAGAAAACATGCCTTAAAGGGAGGTCCGACAAACTGAAGCTCGAGGGCGTTGCGGGCGGTGGAGGTCCGGAAAACCGAATCTCGAGGGAGGCGGAGGTCCGACAATGCGAACTCAGTGGGAGGCAGAGGTCCGGAAAAGATAAGCGAGGGTGGAGGAGGTCCGGAAATACGAACTCAGCTGGTGGAGGAGGTTCGGAAAACCGAAGCTCGAGGGTGGCGAAGGTCCGGCAACGCGAACTCAGTGGGTGGAAGAGGTCCGGAAACGAGAAGCGAGGGCGGTGGAGGTCTGGCAACACGAAATCAGCAGGTGGCAGAGGGGAGTCATAGGGTTCCAGTACCGCAAGAGCTTTAGGTCGCTATAAAAAAAGGGCACTATGCGACCGAATTTATAAGAAAATGGAATAAGGTTTTATCAGCACTTTTTTAGTGTTGATAATGGTACTCTTTATCAGCACTACAAAAGCGCTGATAAATCCTTCATGTATCAGCGCTAAAATTTTAGCACTGATATAGGGATTCTTTATCAGTGCTAAAATTTTAGTGCTGATAAAGGGATTCTTTATCAGCACTTTTCTAGCGCTGATAGAGGGCCTCTTTATCAGCGCTAGAAAAGCACTCATAAAGAATCCCTGTATCAGCGCTAAAATTTTAGCACTGATACAGGGTTTCTTTATCAGTGATTTTCTAGCCCTGGTAAAGAGTCCCTCTATCAGTGCTAGAAATGCGTTGATAAAGGGTAACCTTTATCAGCGGTTTTTCTTAGCGCTGATATAAGGGGGCGCTTCCCTTGCCCGTTTTTGTAGTAGTGATAATACTGTAGTGGTGGCTCTCGCAAAAGAGTCAAGGTCACATTAGCGGATGAAGCACATACTTTGGAAGTATAATCTCTTGAGGGATTTTTCTAAGAGAGTTGAAGTTACAGTGATCAGTATTTCCATAGAAGAAAACATGCCAGACCCCTTGACTAAAGCCTTAACTCACCAGAAACATGATAATCATGTGAGGTCTAGTGGACTGAAAGTCGTAGGCAGTTGGATCTAGTCCAAGTGGGAGTTTGTAAGAGTTGTTTTCCTAGAACCAACTAGTTTTACTTTGATTACATGGATATTTAATGTATTATTACATATATTTCATTATTCTGCATGATTATTATGTAATAATGTCTTACAGTATTTGTTGCATTGATAAGGTCATGGAAGTTCCCCACTATAATGATAACCTTGAAATGCTATAACAATATTCTTAAATATAGTTATGCGGTTGGATGAAATGTTATGATGCGACACATAGCATGCAGACCATCTAGTACGAGTACTCGTAAGCAGATGAGACTTCCTCTCATGAAGTCCGCACTTGGTAATCTTCAAGATAGGAGATTATGAAAATATACCCACTAGTAGAAATTCCTCATGTTTTGGTGTAATCAGATATTTCTATCTACGAGTGTGTGTAATGATACTTAGACTTTAATATTATCATTAATATGTGTCATGACTTATGCACTTTTATTTACTGACAAAAATCATCATGCAGACAGTTGGCGAGAAGTAGGGTATGTTGGGTGCATCACGAGTGACATGTTATTAATGGATAAGTTGAGGAAGGATATGTCCCTTCCATTTATGGAATTTGATATCTCATCCCTTTGATTGAAATACAATTGTCATGCGAAATTCCATGGTCATGGTGTAATGATGAGTTTATTTTAGGTAGTCAAAGAACAATGTATCAAGAATAAAAATTGATGACACAATCATGAAACCATCTTGATGAGAGATTGTGACAAAGGGATTATATTACACAGTGAGCGTTCATATGTGGATGTCATTTTTGCAACCTTATGTTCTTTCTCTTGGGTGCCTTAACCCGTTGCTAGACACTACACTTGGACTTTAGGTAATCCCACCTAATGCTAATGAGAAAGAATCCTAGAGGGTCACACACTAAGTGTTTTTTGTGGTCTGAGTTAAATTCTACTTGAATTTAATTAATTAATTAAATATTATTCTCAAGACCATGGAATAATTTTATTCAAGTTAATATGATCTCATAAATTAAATTAAATATATTTATTTATTTTATTTAACATTTAATAAATATTTATTTACTAGTTTTTAAATAAAATATTTATTTAAGAGAATAATTTATTTATTTATTTATTCGGGTGTTCAATAAATGGAAGTGGAGTTCTAGTAGACCAAGGTTATTCTGGTAGTAAAATAATTATTTGCAACATGGTAAATAATTATTTAACTAGTTGGCACAAATTAAAATAACGCTGCTATTATTTTGTGATGTTAAATTTTATTTATAATTTTGTTTTGCACAGGTTGGTGCACTATAAATAATGACGCGGTATTATTATTAAATGCATGGGTTTTCTCTAAGTTCATGAATGTATTTAATTGTTGCTATGAAATTAAATATTGTCACTTGAATTCCATGTATATAAATAGGGATGTGCCCCTATTGTGCCATACACCACACCACACGCCTAGTGAATTGATAATTTTTTATCCAAACAATTTCTCACTCGAATCCTCTACTCTCCCTTCTTAAGAATGAGAGATGTTCTTCAAGGTCGGAGAACAAGTGATCAAGAACGACCGACACAAGACACTCGCTTCGCCGCGCTAGCACCCAGAGAACGAGCGGTGTCGATCAGATGCCATCAGAGCATATGTGGATCACCGCTAGAGGGAATCTAGTTTGGATCCTTACAATCGCAACAAGATAATTCGGAAGGGTCAATTCAGACGATCAACATAATCAATGAAGAAAAATATCAAAGACACACGTATTATTTTTCTTTGTGAAATTAATTAAATTAATTATAAACATGATGTGCAAGATCCTCTCTAAAGGTTTCAGGCCTCCTTTTTTCTTTATCTAAATCATTGATTATATTCTATGGGGACTGGTGTTCATTGTTGTTTTGATCCCAGAATAATCATTGATCATGGTAAAAATCATTATTGGGTGCCTCTCCAAACCATGCTTCTACGGCGCTCAGAACCTTCAGGAACCATATATATATTTGAATTTATTAATTCCAGGACATTCAAAGAAGAATATTAATGTTTATTTGAAACCACTAATTGATGAGTTAAATTAATTATGGAATAATGTTGTGACTGCATTTTATATAACAACAGATCAGATTTTTATATTGAAGGTTTCATTAATATAGAAGGTCAGTGAATTTTTGACGTATGGTATGTTATCTGGATGGAGCACACATGGTCTAAAATCATGTCTGTGTTGCATGGATAAGAATAAAGTATTCATTATTTTTACAAGAATAAAGTTAAGTTATTTTGACTATCATTAGAGATTTCATCCTACGAATCACCCTTTTTGAAGGAATGAAATTAATTTTACAAAAGTTCAAATTGAAATAGATGCACCACCAGTAGTTCCCTCAGGTAATTAGGTAAAATCTATTGACTCTACATTACCTCATGCTACTTTTGGACTAACCATAAATGAGAAAAAGATAAATTGTTTTGGGAGATATCATAATTGGATAAAGTGGAGGATTTTTTTGGGACCTTCAATATTGGTCTAATTTTTTGTTTCATCATATGTTAGATGTAATGCATATTGAGAAATATGTTTTTGATAAAAAAATTTATACCATGTTAGACACACCTGGTAAGACTGAAGATAATGTAAAGGCATAGTTAGATCTTGCACAAATTTACAGATGCCCTAAACTTAAAGTATTTGAAGATGAAAGATCACAAAAATTAATGAATCCAAAATAATTTTACTCAATTAGTAAAGAAAACCATTTATTATTATATCAATGGATTAGAGATTTGAGGTTACTAGATGGTTATTCTTCTAATTTGTCTAATTGTGTCAGAAATGGGAACATTATAGGGTTAAAAAGTCATGATTGTCATATTATAATTGAAATATTACTACATGTTGGTCTAGAGGGTTGTTGAATTATTCAATCTAGGACATCTTGATCGAAATATCATATTTCTTCCGGGATATTTGTGTGGAAGCATCAGATTATGATGCATTGATTTTGATGGAAAAAGATGTTGTTTTAATTTTATATAAATTGAAGAAAATATTCTCACCAGGATTTTTTGATTCCACGTAACATTTAATATTTAATTTTCCATATGAAGATAAATGTGGAGGGTCAGCACAATTCTAGTGGATATATCTATTTAAGATATGTATGAAAAAATTAGAGAAGAAAGTACATAACAAAGAATCAATTGAAGAGTCAATTGTAGAAGCATACTTGTAAGAGGAAATTTCAAATTTCTTCTTTTATTATTTTCAATCGGAATATCCTTCAAAACATAATAACACGGGTCACAATCAGACAAATGTTGATGATGTCACAAACCATTAGTTGTCAATTTTTAATCAGCTTGAGTTTGGTTTTGGTGGTTATAGTGACTGATGGATTACAGATGAAGAACTGCATAGAGCTCATACTTATGTTATGTTGAATTGGGAAGAGATGACATGATTTGTAGAGTAAGTACTACTTTTTTATTATTTTTTTAAATATTTATAAAATATCTCTTTATTTACATCAACTTTTTTTAGACTATATAATGACAATATCAAAACACAATTTATACAAATTACATATGCTTCTCTTGAAGAATGTTAGCAATAAAATTTTCCATATTGGTTTCAAAGATTGGTAAGATAAGTTTCTTTCAATGAAATATTAAATCAATTTTTCAATGATATCTATTATTAATAATTTTTATTGTTTATAGGTAACACAACATGAAAATAAAATTGACAGTTGATTATGTGTGCTCCAAAACCCTCCAACAAAATTGGTAAAATATTATAATTGTTATGTGGTTAATGGATTTTGATTCCATACATGTATATATGGTGAGTCAAAGAAATCAATGAATAGTGGAGTTCATTTGAAAAGATACCATTATAAGGAAAGTAATGTTGACTTTTATGGTATACTAGATGAAATAATTGAGTTATGTTATCTAGGATCAAATTATGTTACAATGTTTAAATGTCATTGGTTTGATACTGATCAGGGGTTGCAAGTTCATCCATTACATGGAGTCATTGGCATTAAATATAATAGTCTTCTTGAATCAAATGAACCATTTATATTGTCAGATCAAGAACATCATGTTTAATATTCAAATTATGATGATATTTCTCAATATTTTAAGGACTGGTAGAGTCTAATAATAATGAAATCATGTGACAATCATTTTATTGAAAATTAAAATGGCTCTATGGAAGTGAAACATATTGAAATTTTTCAAGAAACATCCCAAAATATATCTTTTACCGAATGAGATATAAATATTGATGATGAAACCCCCCAGTTAAGGGATGATGATATGGATAATGTTGATAAATTAATAAGGGATGATGAAACTGAAAGTTATATGAAAGTTTACAATGATGAAGATGAGGTTGAAGACATTAATGTTGATGAAACTGGTGATGGAGATGATGATTTATTATATTCAGGACATTAGTTATAGGTAATTATTATATTATTATATTTATTTATTTTTAAATTTCATATTTGTATTAAAAAAATTTAACAAGTAACATTATTTTATTCTTATATTTATTAGTTTTTTATATTTCATATCTGTTTTAACAATACCTTACTGGTGCGAATATTTGTTTCGGATGGCTAGAGATGATCCTAAAGATCTATTAAATTATATCACTGATTTCAGAATTCCTAATGATGAGATCGATTCAGATCCTCCTCCTCAGGATAGTGTGCCTACAATGAGGGGGCATGGTCTTGCTCAATTGCTGATTCCAGATCCTATACCAGAGAAATATCCATCTATTGATTTTGATCATCGTTCAAAGAGGTATGTTTCAATTTTTAAGATATTTATTTTATATTAACTAAGTTTATTAATTTTTATAATAATTTTAGGATTATATATTTGTTTCAATTTGCACAGTTTTTCACATTTAGTCATAAAGAAGGCTGGTGAGATTTTGAGAAATTATTTTTTTGATCCACAGGTGTCATGCGACCTGGTACCCATCCCCGTACATGACTAGATGTTCAACCACTGGATTGTATATTTTTAAATAATATGTACTTTTTTAAAATTTATTTAATTAATAATATATGTTTTTAATTGTCTTATAGAATTTATTTTCTCCTATTTTTGATAGCCATAGGTGTCTTATCTTAAAGGAATGGGATAATTGTATAAATGAGTGCTTTCGTCTATTTCTACATAACATCATAAAACGAGCTATGGATAAAGATTGTGCTACCATTTTTTATCAGTCTTAGTCTCCCATCATCCTGACTATATATCAGATCAGGCATGGGATTATTTTAGCCCCTTTTGGATAGGAAAGACTTTTAAGAGGAGATCATCAGCTTGATATCAGATCCGGGGGAGACAAGAGGTCACCCATAGGGCCGAGAGTCGTACATTTAGAACACATCAATGATATATGGTAAGTGATATTATTTGGTAATTTATATATATATATATTAACTATAACATGTTTTTTATATTATACAGGCTACTACTAATCCATCTATTATGGAGTTTGAAGTTTATAAGAAGATGTATAATGATCCCCGTACATCGCTAGTTATAGGCAAACGACAATGCCATATTATGTTTAGTGATTTTGTTTAAAAATTTCATGAATATTAATTTTATTATTATTCAAATTTTTCATTATATTTAAAGGAAACATATAAGGCTATGACTTCTCATACACGGGATATTCAAGATGAGACTAAATAAGATGTCAATGCTAATTTGGGTTTTGACGAGGGGGATTAAATACGTGTGACTTCACAGGGTGTTGAGAAAGGTTGATTGATTGGTATTGGTTCTCAACTAACACCTATGAGTTATTATGTACTTCTGGGATGACATCAGTGAGCGTGAAGGGGGCTTAGGTAGATTCATCATTGACATCGTCATCCGTTGCACAGTATGAGGAGAGATTGAGAGATTAGGATGAGATGATACTGCAGATGCAGAAGGAGAGAGGTGATGAGTGTGAGTAGTAGCATCTGAGAGATGAGAAGATGATGGAGCATATGCGGTGACTTTTGTATGGTTTTGATATAGATCTTCCTCCCCCTGGTCCTTTGAGTGATCCTCATCCACCTGATGCACTTGTTGATTTCTGAATATTTTATGACTATTTTGTAATTTGTTCTAATAGAAATGTTATATTTGAAATGATTTATTAATTTTATGTGTGTTTTAATTTTTTAAAATTTGTTTTAATGATTTTTAATTTTTTTATTTTTATTTCTTATTTATAAATAATTTTAATTATTTCTAATTTTATTTTTTTGTTGAAAAATGTTATTTGTGATGGGTGAATAATCTGTCGAAAAGGTGTTTTAAATAATATTTTGGGATTTTTTTTAATGGATTGTATATCCGTCACAAATTTTTTTTTTCTGCAATAGACCATCGCAAATAATCACATTTGTGATGCCCTCTTTCATTATGGGTTATTTGCAACCGAAACACATCGAAAGTGAATTTTTTGCAATGATAACCCATCGAAAATAACCCATCTGAATTATTTGACATTCCTATTGTGAGAATACACATTTCATTCCACTTTATAATTTGGGTAGTGCACTTCATGTTGAGCACGACCCACTCTACATCAACTGACGGGGTATTGGTTGACGTCTAATCGCCAAATTGACCTCTTGTTGAATATTTCTACTCTTTCACTACAATGATATTAGTGGTCTTCACTATTGGTTTCCAAAAATATTTAATATAAAAAATATCCTCTATTTTGGGTTTCCATATTTCATAATTAAAAGCGGTGAATTTAATCATATTACCAGCATTTCCTTCCATTTATGCAATGAGAATTTGGAAAATCTAACCATACATATGCATATGAAATGGTCAAAATAGCTTGAAATGATTTCTATATCTCTGAAAACAGACTCTAATTGACCAAGACATAGGCAAAAAATGCATTCTAGATTGACATATGATGTGGTTCTAAAATCGTCTCATTGACCACTTCACAGATCTGGCCACAAAAAAATTAGACGAGCTTCAATTTTCCGGTCACCAGAATTTTTTTTTCATGGATGGAATTTTAAACCTAATACTTTTAATACCACTTTTTTGGGGCATCAGAATTATTTGGTGATGAAAACATACAAAACAGAAGAATAAAAATGAAAGAACACAAGGATTTACATGATTCCACAGTATCTCTATATCTAGTGGGTAGGGGGGAATCAAGCATGGAAAGATTACAACAATTACACAATACAGTTTTATAGATAACGAATTCACCAACATCAAGGGTTTATTAACATAGGTTCATCATCATCCACCAGGTTTGATGACATAAGAATTTTCCCATAATCATCCCTTAATCCACTCCTAAAATTGGGATTCACCCCACATAGAGAGTCATGGTGTGGCGTCGACTACTCAGGAAACATTCGGGCTGAGGAGGGTCTGGGTGGTGAGTTGGGTAGGTGGACATCAGTTTGGAGGAACTCTATGGTGGTGGGGCTGCCAAGGTGAAAGTGGAGGTAGTGGGTGGCGGAGGTGGGGACACTGGCTTCGTGGGCTTTCTGAATGATGTGGCAGGGTATGGGATTTTTTTAATACGTTTTTTGAAAAAAAAATTAAAAACTACATTAATTTTTTTTAATGTTTTTATGTATTTAAAATTTTAAAGTTTTATTATTATTTTTTATGGTTATATATATATATATATATAAAAAAAACAATTTTTTTTCACATAATTTATATTTTATTCAAGTACACGATTTTTCTAACCTATAAAATATAAACTATAAGACCTATATGAGTGAAATTTTAGACATTTATTAAACATATAACAAGTAGTCGAAAATAAAAATAATTTCTTAAAAAAATTTGATGAAAAATAATTTATAAGCTTTCTAATCCACCTACTTGAAACTTAAAAATGTTTCAAGTACATGAATTTGATATCCTATAAAATATAAACTATAAGACCGATATAAATGAAATTTTAAACACTAATTAGAAATATAACAAGTAGTCAAAAATAAAAATAATTTCTCAAAAAATGTTGATGAAAAATATTTTATAAGCTTTCTAATCCACCTACTTGAAACTTAAAAATGTATCAAGTACGTGACTTTTCTAGCCTATAAAATATAAACTATAAGACTGATATGAATGATATTTTAGAAATTGATTAAAAATATAATAATTAGTCGAAAATAAGAAAAATTTATTAAAAAATATTGATGAAAAATAATTTATAAACTATCTAATCCACCTACTTGAAACATAAAAATGTTTCACGTATGTGACTTTGATAGCCTATAAAATATAAACTATAAGAGTGATATGAATGAAATTTTAAAAATTGATTAGACATATAACACGTAGTCTAAAATAATAATAATTTATTAAAAAATTTGATGAAAAATAATTTATATGCTTTCTAATGCACCTACTTGAAACATAAAAATGTTTCAAGTACGTGACTTTGATAGCCTATAAAATATAAACTATAAGGCCGATATGAATTAAATTTTAAACATTTATTAAACATATAAAAATTAGTCTAAAATAAAAATAATTTTATAAAAAATGTTTATGAAAAATAATTTATAATCTTTCTAATACACCTACTTGAAACCTAAAAATGGTTCAAGTACGTGACTTTTCTAGCCTATAAAATATAAACTATAAGACCTATATGAAAGAAATTTTAAACATTGATTAAGAATATAACAAGTAGTAGAATTTTTAATTTTTATTTATATGGGTCTTATAGTTTATATTTTATAGGCTTTCAAAGTCATGTAGGTGTCTTAGGATCCTCCTCGACATTCATTATTTTTGCTCTCACTTCTGAGTTAATTTTCTTATATTCCTTTCATTTTAATTTATTTATTTTATTTATAAAAATATTTATTTTTAAAAACTTTTTAGATGTTTAAGTTATATTTTAAATTTTATTTAAATTGTTTTTATACTATATATTTTATAATATTTTAAAGTTATCTGTTTGAAATTTAATAATTATTCCTATGTTTCAAGTAGTCAACTTTGAAAGCTGTCAAATATAAACTGTGCCAAAAATATAAATGAAAACTGAGATACTAGATAAAAATATAAGAAGGTTTTATAGTAATAATAGTATTTTTATTTCAGAAGACATAAAACATATAAATGAACATGTACAATCAATGTCTATGTCTATGGCGAGAAGATTCCGTCCCACATGGCAGTCTGTGAATAGGACGTCTGTGTTGAGTTCACAGTGGATTCTGATGACCTAGAGAGGTATGATCCTCAGGAACTTGAACATTGACTATCACATCCTTCATCTGTTTGTAAGTGGGAGGAGCTATCAACTACATCTCGTACTGCCCTCCTGATCCTTCTCCCACTAGGGTGGTAGAAGGACCCACCATCATCATAGTGGGGAACCAAGCCTGCGATGGAGCAGTACCCTAAGACTGTGATGGATCAGGAACCCAAGGTCGTGATGGATCTAGAACCCAATGTTGTGATGGATCTGGACACAAAGACTATGATGGATCTGGACCCCAAGATGGATAGAACTGCAGATATCCTATCAGAAAAGATGGATCACGTGCCACTAGAGGCACATCCTGAATCGGATGAGGCTGGACTACTAGAGGGTCGACCTCTGCCTGTGGAACAAGTTAGGCCTCACATGCATCACGACATTGTCTATGTCATCATGATCGTGGATCCTTAGCACTAGCAGCTACTTCAGGATGTTCCTTCGGGGCAAGAAAATCCTCTCTCTGGGCTGGATGCTCGAAGATTCTCTCAGAAAGTGCACGAAAAGATGCCCTCACCTCCAATGCTTCATCATGGAAGACTACCCAACTAAATAACCCCTCCTCCTCTTCGTCACTCTTGAGAAAAAGTTGTTATGTGTGACTACCCTATAAATAGATTCAAAATGAATTTGAAAATAGTTCAATAAACAAAATAATGAAAATTTATTGACTTTCTATCCTCTTAAGCTCTCAACCATGTTAGGTAAGATATAGTATAGACTTCAGTCTACACCATGGTTCATACTCAACCTGCTCTGAAAGAAAGAATCGATTCGTAAGTATAACTTGAATATGAAACTCTGAACATCTGCACCAACAGTTGATAAAGCGATAATGTACTCGGTCCCAGTCCTCATTCTGACTCCATATCAGTTTCATCCCATGAAGTCGCTCTGTCTGTCTCGATGGAAATGGAATCGGCTAAGCACAGAAAAACTATCACATGACTCTGTCATACTACTTCCACTCAATAATATGGAAGTGAATTAGGGGCACTACAACCATAGCATCCTCAATCCCAATAGTGAAGTATGCTAACAACTGGTCTATAATATTCTAGTATGGAATGGAAGACATAAAATCGGAAATGACATGTGAATTTTTCAAAAAATATCCTAAATAAAAACCAAAATTGATTCTATTATTAAATTTTTTAGACACTGATAGATTGTATATACATACCTAGTCAGGTAAGAGAAATCCCAATTAGAGCTGATATACGCACAAATGGTGTCTTGGAACCGCACCAAAATTGTGTTGCTAACACCACCAGTAAAATACAACATCGATAGATAAAAATAATGAGAAATTAAAGTAAATAAATCCTATTATCATTAATAAACCAATAAAAATTTCTTATTATACCACCATCCATGTGAAGTTTCATGTAGCCCCTCCATCTCGATCAGCAGACCAACAACCTCAGGACAGAATGTGAGGATATTCTCCCATTCCCACATCTGAATATGGATGATGCATCCCCTAAGACCTATGCGGTCCCTATGAGATAGCATGCATAATGCTTTGAATGTGTTTGACAAGTAGTTTGATCCCCACTTGTACGTCTCGGCCTGATCAAAGTCCTCTAGTAGGGGTAGATACATCATGTGCACATGCATCCCCAAGTGAACAGTACACATTGTCCCTCTAATGAGTCGTAATATATATTCATGGGAATAACGCATGACAGTATTTTCATCAAAATAATCATGTAAATGTGAAATATGTGCCACCAACCAAGACATATATATGGACGCTCCATCTATAGCCCTACAGTCAGAAAAAATTTCAACGCCTAATAAGCATTGAGTAAGGTTTCGAAAAGATGCACTAGTGTGTCCAATAATGGGTCTCCCCTAGATAGGAAGACTGAGAAGCATGGTCACATCCTATAGGATGATGGTCATCTCTCCCTCAGGCAGGTGGAATGTGTTTTTCTCTAGTCTCCACCTCTGAATGAGGGCAGCAAGTAGGTGATGGTCTACAAATTTTAAATCTAATACGACAATGTCATAGAATACAACATGACACAAGTATGGTCTAATGGCATGTGGAGGCTCCCTATGATGAAAATGGTGTTCTCGACGCACCCTGATCGATCGATACACACCACCCTTTAACACGAAATATGAAATATGGGTACACTGATAAGTTAGTATTATGATATCATCCATATACATATAAACAAATTAATTGATTCGTAAGTGTAAAATGTAAATATAAAGTTATGGTCAAAATAATGTTATGACTTGTATAATGAAAGACATGCCATGTTTATTCACATTGTTTTATGAAATTATTTTTTCCAAAAGAAATATAATTCTCCAAGTCTTTTGGTTTTGAATTAAATAAAGATAACAAGAGAAAAAAGAAGATAAGAAAATAGATAGTGGTAAAAAAACATTTAAGAATTTACTCACATATAATAATTGTGTAAGTAAAAACATTGATACATGCTTTAAGGGAATTGGATTTTACTGTAAGTGTGGGGAGAATGGATACCAAGGTCATGATTGTATGGGAATGAATGAATTTTCCAATGTTAAATGTTTCAGATGTAAGAAAACGATTCACTATGAAAATGAATTCCACAAGTATCAAAGGAATATATCTTAGAAGAATCCAAGACACTAATGTAAATAATATGTTATTGATACTTTCTAAGTAGAATGCTTACTATTCTTGTGTATTTTAATCCAAGAAATATGTTGTGAAAGAATTTTGTTAATGAAATTATCTTTGTATGAATAATGTAATATATAAGGTTTGTATTATAATATCATTTCTTAATGGATTTGATAGAATATGTTGAATGGAACCAATGGCCAGGAAATGTGATTTAGTAAAAAATTTAAAATATTTTAAAACACATTATTTGGGGAATATGGCCCTAAATATTTGCCTAATTTTGAGAAAATTTAGAAATTATATTTATGGGATGGTATTGGTGACCAATAAAGTAGATAATGATTTGATGAAAAAGTAATTCCTGATGGAGTTTATTTCATTTTTTGGATTTATGAAATAAATTATATAATATAAGATTTTATTTAATGAATAAAGAGAAAGTTAATTCTTGAAATCATACATGTTTTTATAAAGGATTTAAGATTAATAAGGTATTTATATATTAGGTATGTGTCACTAAGATATACATTTTTGGATTAATGGTATACTGATTTTTAGAACTGTAGAGACAATATTTTTAAAATTTTGGCTCTTGAATTTGGTTAGACAGATTTTGGGGGAGTTTTATGATTAAATAATTATGGGTTGAATTAAGATGAACCATGGTAATTACTAATAATGTTTTAGGAATTTATCTAATTATCTGTATTAAATAACTTATACTAGTCATTATGATACTATTATTTTTTTATACAATGTTTATTAAAATTTTAGACACATAATGTTATCAAAATCTGTGGTAAAGGGAAGATGTTTCAGGGTTTGAAATTCATATTTTAGGTTTTAGGATTTAGAGATTAGGGTTTCAGATATTGAGTTTTGGGTCTAGGTTTTTGTATTTTTTGTAATGTTTTAGGGTTTAGTTTTAGGAATTTTGGGTTAGGGTTTATGTTTTATGATTTAGGGTTTATAATTTTTATATTTAGGTTTCTAAAAGATGTTTTTGGGTTTAATGTTATAATTTTTGATTTTGGGGTTTAGAAAACTGAGAAAAAAAGAAGATATGACAACATATAATTTACAATATGAGAATTTCACAATTAAGAAAATACATCATTATGGCTGAGAGTGTGAAATCGACCCAAAAATGTTAGGGAATTGTTTTTTGTTATAACCTTCTTGATTACATATGGTGAATCTCAAACTATGCCATTGTTCTTGGGATATTCCATCTCCTTACACATCCTACTAGCCTTTAGTCTCCCATGAGGATGCAACTGATTGATGTCAGGTATCACTGTCGGCTGGACTTCAGGCATTGGGAAATAATGAAACTCCCCAATAGTCATCCATGGTGAAACATAACAGTTAGAAATGGTGTCCATCTAGTACACTGGATCAACATATGATTCCCATGATATGTTCACAAAGGCACATGTTGTGATGGCGTATGTGCATGGAAACCGCAAGGCCTGAAAGTTCCCACATTGACATTGCCTTGTTACGAGTAATACCAACATTTATTCACTGATGCAATTTTTGATGGGGTCTAAAAGCTCTTGAACTTCAAATCGAGATTCTTCTCATCAAAAAAGGTAGAAATGATAACTAGAATCTTCTTCAACATTCTTTTCAATATCTCATTGAAAGTGTCCTCCAAACATTACCCCCAGTTGTATTTCATTTTATGCTAGTTTTTGTCTATCAACAAAGTACTTCACACATCGATATAATGTATCCTGAACTAGGGTGGTTATAGGTTTCTTGTGAATCCCTTTTAAGACACCATTGATGCACTCCATAATGTTTTTGTTCATGTGTCCGTACCTATTCCACCTGTCATATGCGAATGTCCGTTTTTCTTTTGGAATATGCATCATATAATCATAAACTTCTTGATTATCCTAGAGGATTTTTTCAAAACGTTCTTTAAATCACCATTGATCTGTCTCATATGCTACATAGAATTGATGATATTTCACATAATTTGATTTTATCTTTATGTTGAAATAGTAAAAATTAACAAATACAATGCGTACCAAGCCTTGTTATTTCTTTATTCATCGGTTCGTTGTGGAATTTTTTATGCGCATTGCTAGAAATGTTTCTAATATAGAATTGATGTTGAACATTTGGGTATCACTATGTATTAGGATCTGCATTGATTGCCTCATTAATTGCCCGATGGTGATCTGATATCAAACAAACACCCATAATGTTGGTGAAATGGTTGCTGATACATGCCAGAAACCAACTCCATGATTCATAGTTTTCTTTCTATACAATGGAAAAGGCAAGCATAATAGGTGAATGATTTCTATATTAGTTTTCCACAATCAACAATATTCTCTTGTATTTTCTGTATAGAAACGTTCCATCAATCTGAATGAACTGTTTGTTGAAATGAAATACAAAGATACAAGGAAGTAATGCCCAGAACAACTGATGAAATTGAACACGAGATGGATCAAGTCAGTTATCATGAGACACATGTCTATTTGTATCAATATGGGAGAAAACATGGTTATGATGTCTTAGTGTGGCTATAAATTTCAGAAACACACGATATGAGTCATCCCAATCACCAAAGACCTTCACAATTGCCTTATGTTTTTTCATCCATGCCTTATTATAGGAAATATTATAACTGAATTCCGGTTGTATCCTCTCTTGGACAAGGGATATCAGAACATATTGTCATGTCCTAATCATCTCAACAATAATGGATGACACAAATTCTGCATCCAATGAGGTATGATCTTATGTCAGACTTGGATGAACGCAAGTATGAGATGCCTCAATCCTCGATATTCTCCAAAATCCAAATACAATGTTCGGAATCACCCTCAAGAGAAATATACAATCATCCTCATACTTCTCACACCGTATGAAATATTTACTACAGAATGATTCTTGAACTATATAGCTGCAGTGCCTCTCAATGTGAAATCTTTTTAGCATGATTTCAAATGCATCTCTACTTGGAAAATTTATTCCAACATATATGGTTTTTTCCAACTCACTAAATGTATCTGGTACAGCTCTGAGGAACTTAGTTTCTGGTGTGAGAATATTATTTTCGAATTTAGGCACACGTGACATTACTTCTGACCAAGATTCAAGGAGTGGTGGATGATTTATTGTAGGTCGAGGTTGTTTTACAACTAATGCATTTCTCGAAACCTCCTCCCTAACTTCTATAAGTCCCTCCTCATTAGCACTATTTTCAGAAACTGATCTGTTATTACGAAACTCCTCTTCGGATATCGGATTGACATTATTATCTGGGAGATCATATGGGTTGTCCTCTTGCATCATTTAGAATAGGCTTAATTTCATGGGGCGGACTGTCTTCAACCACTCTTGTAAGTTTACGACTTCCTACAACTATACATTATTGTTGTACAGTAGAAAAATAAATATATAAATCCCTCATGGTACCATATGATCGTTGAGAAAATAAATTAATTTCTTAGACCCACTAAACATTAGAAACTAATGGACAGTCTAGATGTTATAGTGTTGTTGGGAATTGAAAATGTATATAGGTCATAAACATGATCTCTTGATCGGGTCCCAGATTTAAGGAACCACAGATCCTCTCTTGAAGGTCACTTAGGGTTACACAATCATTTGTACTAACCACTATTATTGGTTGTGTACTGTAAGAAGCTCCTTGCTCAGTTTAAATAACCTCTCCATAGCAATACACACATGCAAACATGACTCTCTATGTCAAAAATGTTTCTTTCATCAAAATTATGATAGTGTAACAAATATTAAAAGTGATGGTTGACCATATAATATTTATTAGAATGTAATTTTAGGACACCTTTTTATACCCTATAATATGCTAGTTGTTATATGGATTCATTTTTTAATCTTATGTTATTTATTAATTATTCTAAAATTAATCATTGCTAATAATAACTATTATTTCTAAACTATATAATCTTGACGATACTAACATTTTAAAAAAAATTCTTCTCTATTTCATTTTATATAATCATAATTATCCTTTTATCAACTGATTTTCATAGTATAATTTTTAACTAATCAATCATTCTTTAATCACTAGTTAATCATTATTAAGTTATTCTTTAATTATTTATTATTTAATCATTAATAATATTATATTGATTAGTTAATTATAATTAAATAATGATATGTATTCATTTTTAATCCTAAGTTATCATTAATTATCCTATAATGAATAATTACTAATAATAAGTATTATTTGTAAACTATATATAACTAATTAAACTACTTAATAAATAACATCTTTAAAAAATTGACTAAAAATAATTCAATTACTAATAATAACTTTAAATATTTAATGATTTTTCCTTGTTTATTTCATTTTATAACATCATAATTATCATTTTATCATTAATAAATATACTGATTTGATTTTTATTTTCCTAGGTATTTTATTAGTTTATAAAGAAAATATGAATCATCTTAAGCATATATCCTAGGAGTGTCAAACCAGGAGTGCATCAAGGCCCGTTGTCGTGCACCAGTTTCCATTTGATTCTATCTCAAAGTGGTGTTTTCTGGTTTTATCCCTAGGTATATCTATGCTATAGCCATATCCATTTGTTTGTATCCAGATGGGGATTTGATTACTTAGATAACCACACAATCTTTATGCTACCAAAATTTCACAATACTTAATCTTAAATCTTAATCTATACTTAATCTATAATTAATATTTACAAATAAAAATTATTATTCCAAATTATATATAACTAATTAAACAACCAAATAAACAAAATATTTAGAAATAACTAAACTACTTAAAAAATTAAATATTTAAAACTAAAAATAATTCAATTAAATAAATAAAAAACATTAAATTACATAAAAAATAACTATAAATGATGCTTCGTAAAATAAGATCTTATTTTGGATCACTGACTCCATGGCACGGTTAGGAATTTTTTTAGAGAGAGAAGTAGTGGATTTAGGAGAGATGAGAGAAAAATAAAGTGAGGAGATTGGGGGTACCATTTTATTGGGAGCTGAGGCAAAGATGAGAATCTTCCTCCCCCCTCCTTTGTCATGTTATCGATCTGAACCAAAGGCGGCATGGGGGATAGAAGGTGGCACTGCCGTTTCCAAATTTGAGGCGTATTTTTTAAAAAAAATTAATCCTATGTTGTTTTAATTTTTTTTTTCAGGAAACGTATTAAAAAAATAAATTCTAGCGGACGCCCACCCGTCCCAGCACCCCCCGGAGATTTATGTCGATGGTCATCCACGCCACGAATAGCGTAATGTCCGACCACATGTTGAACACTGTCCGGCTAAAATCTTGTAGCGCCTCTGGCATGTCTGCCCCAACCGTCATTTCCCCCTTCCCCTCCACCCACGCGATGTAGTTCTCCTTCATGTAGTTGTACATTTTCTCCAACTCTTCCACCTCAAACCCTCCCTGGTATTTCCCGTCATTTGTGAACCTGTCATGTACCGAAGTATATGAATGTTAAGATAAGAAATGGCGAGTAAAAGAGGATATTCATATTCTCTAAAAGCTATCCATTACCTTGGGGGGAGGGGGCGCCGATGAGGATGAGCTTGGTAAAGAGCTCAGGGCGGTGGATGGAGGCCAGGATCCGACCATGGCAGGGAGTTAGTGAGAAACCAGGGTGGAGCGGTGGAGTTTCAGGGCACCGATAATGGTGAATTGGTCGTCCACGTAGCTGTCGAGGGAGGTGTAGCAGTAGAAGTCCAAGAGATCAGGGTTGACGTTGTCGGCATAGGTGAGATCAAAGAGGACGATGCGGAAGGTGGGGAGGATGTGGTGCCCTGCCGACTGATCCTTTTCGAATTTGTGGGCAATAACAACGACCCTCTTGCCGGCACTGACCACCCGAATGTTGAAGGCACTCAACAGGACGTCATTCATTTTACTAGTGTGAAATAGGGACGGCTGCGGGTGGCAGGCGGTGGTGGGTATGGAGACCAGGATCTGAATCGTATCCAATTATGTTTTTAACTGGAATATACAGTACACCCTTAAGATCAAAACACGTGTCGGGTTATTTTTTGAGCCATCGGATCATCCTTCATGGCGATTCTTTTGAATCGATTGTCTAGACAAATTTTCCCTTTCCTTTTGCGATTCAGGGTTGACTGCTCCTCAGCTGCGGCGGCGATGACAAAACCTTGATATCCTGCCCTAAAATCTGGCAGTGCACCGACCACAATGAATCGAGTGACTACAGGAACAACAACTGGGCATCCAAAGACTATAGAGGCTTGGTTGCGATGATGGTGATGAAACCTTGAGATCCCGCCCTAAAATCCGGTAGTATGACGACCACAACGAGTCGAGCGACTACGAGAACAACAATTGGGCATCTGAACACTACAAAGGCGGAGACAACGACGACAGAAAGGTGTGGTTTTTTTCAAAGACAACTTCTTTACTCTGGCGTGGTTTCATCTCACTTTTCGATAGAAATTTTTGTACAAAACAGCAGCAATGTCTGACAAAGGTGTCATAACATAATTATATTTTCCGAAATATGTATCTTTATTTCATTGATGTTGTTATGATTTATTATTTAGAACTTTTGTGTTATGAGATGTTTTCTGTAAATGTTCTCTATCTCAATTAATTTAGAATTCTTTTTTTGCTGGTTTATCGTTCCTCATTGGAGGTTCCAATGTAATGTCCCCTGGAGGTTTCAGTAGGTTTCACTTTAACATGTACTATGTTTCCAATGCAAGTTCCACTTGAAATCATTTTTTAGTGTAGAAATTCAAGTTTTTCTTCGAATAGAAATCCTAGTGAAACTCCCCGTGGAACTCCCACTGGAAGTGCACCACTCGAAGTTCCAATGGACTTCCAATGGAAGTTCTAGGTGGAGTTCCAGTGGGACTTCTTGTGGGATGTCTAGTGGGACTTCTGCTGTAATTTTCAAAGATACATTAAATCATTCTTACAATAAACATGTGTCACAATTGCAATGAGTATTTATTTTAATTTTCCACTACAAGTGGCACTAGAACATCCACTGGAACTTCAAGTGGGAATTCCAGTGCCAGTTCTAGTGGGACTTCCAGTGGCAGTTCCAGTGGGACTTCTAGTGGCAGTTCTAGTGGCACTTCCTGTGGATCTAGTGGAACTTCCAGTGGCTATGGGACTTCTAGTGGGACTTTAAGTGGCCCTCCTAGTGGAACTTTTAGTGGAATTTTAAAATAATAAATTCAATAATTTTTACAATAAATATGTGTCATAATTATAATTCACATTTTGTTTAAATTTCCACAGGAAGATCCACTCGAACTCCCAATGGAAGTGCCATTGGAACTTTCGGTGGTTGTGGGACTTCTGGTGGGACTTTTAGTGGTACTTCCAGTGGGACTTATAGTGTCCCTCACAATGGGACTTCTAGTGGAGTTTTCAAATGATAAATTCAATCATTTTTACAATAAATGTGTGCTGGAATTAGTAATTATTTTATTGTTCCATAGGAAGTGCCACTGGAACTCCCAATAGAACTCCAACTGGAACTTCCAGTGGGACTTCCAGTGGCAGTTCGAGTGGCACTTTATCTGGGACTATTGGAACATCCAATGGATGTGGGACTTCAAGTGGGACTTCAAGTGGAAGTTACACTGAGAATTCAAGTGGGACTTCTATTGGAAGTTCCAGTGGGACTTCAAGTGGGACTTCCAGTGGAGGTTCCAGTGGTACTTCCAGTGGGACTTCCAATGGGACTTGGCACTTCTAGTGGGACTTCCAGTGGGACTTCCAGTGGCACTCCCACTTGAAGTTCCAGCAGAACTTCCACTGAAGTCCCAATAGAACTTAGACTTTTCCTACCTTCTATACTGTAATTTTGTGGATGAACCCAATAATTCCTTAATTTCTATTTTCAGGTGTGCATTTGAGGTCAAATTTGACCTCCTTACAAATACTTTTACAAGAAATAAAAGATCAACTGAAAGATGTTCATAGAAATGATTTGTGCAATACTCCATTTTGGAATATGTTTTAAGCATTAATATCCAATATAGTAACAACATCGGATGGAAAAAATATGATATTTCTATTATGTATGTAGTGGATAACTACAATCCTTCAACAACTGCTTTCTGATTCAGTGGAGGGGAAAGAAATTTATCTGAAGCTGATATCCAAAGTATCTTTGCAATAACCAAAGGTGAAATAGAAATGGAGGACTCCTACTCATTCAAACCAACAAAGGAATCATTATATTTAAGGATATTTCAAATTGGTGTAAATTTTTTGACACAAAAGGTAATAAAATTGGCCCTTTTGGAAGCAATAAAGGGAGATGAAGAACCCGATCATCTTGACACAACATCACTTCTATGTTTATACACATGTGAAACTTTTTTTTCCCTACTACAGGTTCTTACCTAATTTGGGGTTTTATCAATTTTGTGAATATTTCAAGAGACATGAGAACACTAAAGTGGTCTCGTGCAATAGACCAACAGTTGACGAGATCAATTAAAGAATTTCACACACACCGTGCAGGGATTACGGGGGAAATTATCGATTTATTGGTAAGGATTAATATTTATTTTCAATTAAATATATAATATACTCTTCATATGCTTCTTGTTATTGTAGTATTGGTATTGTGAAGAAAGTGGACTAGTGAAAGGGAATGAACAAGCATCCAATCCACCTTTCACAAAGTGGAGTCTCTCTGATTTTGATACTGCTTTAAAGAAACTGAAGATTCATCAAGTTCCAACTATAAAGGAGCCAACAATGGTTATGGAAGATTATGTTGGACGGCAGAAAAAAGATAATTCAGAGAAGGACAGAATAAAAGTAGAAATTAATGAGCTAGAAATGGTTATGGAAGATTCTGTTGGACACCAGGAAAAGGGGGAACCAGGGGATGGTAGAATAAAAGTTCTTTCAAAAGAAAATTCTTCCATGAAACGAAAAATTCATAAAATAGAAGCAATTGTTAAAAAACAGAACGAAAAAATTAAAAGGCTGAAGCAGTTAGTAAGTGAGAATGCTAGCATAGAGAAAAGAATAAGAGATGGTAGTGCTGAAAAGAGTCATTCAATCAAGGTGGAAACCCGGACAGAGAGTAAAATTTAACCTAAAATGTAGCAAGATCCTCCTGAAAAACCCACATCTCCCCCAAAGCAGAATAGCAGAAAGAAAACCATCAACTAGGATCCAAGGAAACTAGGATTGAGGAGCCTACAGATCAACTGCAAGAAGATGCTGAACAAACCATACCTGTACATCAAAGCAGCCAACCTGGATAGACAAAAACTGAGAGTCACCAAATGAGATCAATGATTAGAAATGTGAAGTCCAGATTGAGGAAGCAAAAGAAATTGGATTCCACTTTTTAGTATCAAAACCAATACACAAGAAGAAGAACAGCAGCAGGCCAAAAAAATCAGTAGAACAACCAAGTCAGCTGGAAAAACCAATTGAGGTAGGTAGTGTTTCAATGGAAACAGAACCAAAAAAGTATGTTATAGGTCTGTCATGAATACCTAAATGGGTCAGGTAGAGTAGACGGCTGCAGAAAAAAGTCTATGAGCAGTTGCAAAAGATTATCCAGATGGAACCAGGCTGGTATGTCTGCCCTTCATTTCAAGGATTTCAATTAAATTACCCTGAACTTTATTTGTTTTCTTATACATTATTGTGATTATAATGTAGTCAATATGTATGGGAAGCTGAAAACAGCTTGTATTCAGTTGGAATAGATGACATTTTCCAACTTTTCACAAAAAGCATGGAAAGTAGCTGGGTGAGACTAATTTAAACAAGATTAATGTAAAGTAATATTCAATTAGTCTCACATCATACTTTTTTTATTGATATCAAGTTATATATTCCTATACTTAGCTTATCATAAACAAGTGTCAAATAGGGAAGACAGCTGGAATTTTTGATAATAAATCAACAATGATTACTAGTGTCGCATTGGTAAGTCTAATATTATCTATGTTCTTTATGTTTTAAAGATATTAATTAATATTTTGACTCACTATAATAATTTTTATAGAGAATTATATCCAGACAGAACAACAATTTTAAAGAGTGTTTGGTTGAGAATCCCATAAAAGAATCAATGAAGTTGAATGGAAAAGTCTTCTTCACCATCTACACAGACAATCTTCCTTGGACTTTTCTTGTCTTTGATATTGAAAAAAACATTTCAGATACTATAACTCCATGCAGAATTTCATGGGTTCTGCTACATTTGATTTTTACAAACAAGATGCTCTCTAAATGGTAAATTATATCCTCTTCAACATCTAATGCATTTTCATATAAACCAACTTACTGAATATAATTTATACAACACTTGCAGAAAATATTTATTGAACAAGTCACCAGAAAATGGAATCCCAAATACCTAGAGATGAATGTTGTAGCGCATCCATGTATAGTGGAAGATAGTCCCCAATAAGGGGATGCAACATTAGATTGCAGGGTAATTGTTTGTTCTCTAATTGAGAAGCTGGAAAAGGATCAAGGGTATAACAAGACCCTTTTGCAAGACGACGTTTATGACATGCTCCTATATATAGCGCATTGTTTCCTTATAGACCTTGCATATAGTTGGAATGAAACATCGTATAGAATCAGGATTTGTCTTGTGTAAATAGTACAACTAGAATTAAGAACAAGTAAAATAGTCGGGGACAATGGATGAATAGTTCTGTTAGCATTTTCATTGCATTGGGAATATTATGTCCTTATAAGGGGAACCATTTTCTTTTGCGGGATTTTATTTGGTTTTGTTTTTAGATTTAATGATGCTAATTGATACTAGTAAGTGGATGATTCACACTTTAAGGATATTATCTTTACTGTTTGTAAGTGTTAAGTTTGGCCAATATCTGGAATTCATCAGAAGATGGAGAGTCTCCATATGGACTGACTTCTCCCAAAGATCCAATAACTATTACTCAGTCTTCTAGATTTCTTCATCAAAATTCAAGATCCTAGATTTATCACATCCTCGCAGAACTAATGCCTACAGAATTGTAGAACCAAGATTTATCTCTTCTTTATAGTTTCATATAGAACACATGCATAAATCACATTTACAATTTTGTGAAGTATCCCAATCCCACTGCCAATCTATTACAACCAAAAGTGGACTATCAAGTACTACCACATCCTCAGAGAACAAATTCATATAGAATTTTAGAACCTGGATTTATGACATCTTTATAGTTCTATATAGAATACATGCAAATAGCACATTTACAATTTCGTGAAGTATCCCAATCCCAATCCATTACAACCAAAAGTGGACTGTCAAATAATACCACCTCCTCACAGAACAAATGCATACATAATTGTAGAACCTAGATTTATCACATCTTTATAGTTCCATATAGAAAAATTCATACAACACATTTAAAATTTCATGAATTATCTCAATCCCACTGCCAATCCATTACAACCGAAACTGGATACAGGCTATAGCTTTTTCAATTCAGTCATTACAATTTAAAAAAATACTCCCATCCAATATTGTCTACACTGCTCGGCCTCTTCCAATGATATCCTAGCAATCTACCTCCCAATATGATGTTCCAAATTAGTGGACAAGTCTTCCTGCGATAGAAAAAGTTCATAATTACAAATGGTTATGGAAAAGAATGCTCATAAAAAAAATACATGTGTAACTTTTTTTCTAGATCGAACACAAAAATTTGATCTTGATTGCTCCTTGACTCCCTGTGTGAAAACAATAATGATATCAGATAACATATTAACAATAAATAACTACTCTTATAAATGAAATTCATCATAAAATTAAATCATACAGTCATCAAAGTAGTAGGCTTAATTTTTTTATCCAACCATTTCCCCTTTCGGCAACCATTGTCTAAAAATATTTTCAATCTATCTCCCCCTTTCCTATTTGGTTTCTTTTTAAAAGAATCATTTCTAAAACTTTTTTTTGAACTAGACAAACCATTAACTTTATCCACTGATGTATTTATGATAGACAAATCTTTTGCAAAATTACTGAAATTTGAGAAGGCGATGTCCTAACCCATATCTGTCTCACAAGATACAGTAATTAACTTCATTCCCATTCATGCTAAATCTTTGAAATGTTTTTCTACAACTGATTTTATATCACCAAGTACCTCAGTAGAAGATCCTTTGAACATCACAATATTTCTAGCCAATCAGGTCCATCTCCCCAAAATATATTTTTCAGGTATTGCTCTCACATCAAGCCGATCATAAATTTTTTAAAACATGACAACAAAGATACCCAAAAGACTCAAAATTTCGACAAGAACATTCAACAACTTCATTTGAAGCTCCATATGATACACATAATTGATATTCACAACAAACCATTCCAATAACATAACTGAATTGAACTCCAATTTCAAAACAAGATATCAAAAAACAAGAATAACCCAATTGATATTCATGATGAAATAAATCAAATAATTTAGGTGTATATCTAGTAGAAACCTGGCACATCAATGCATGGTAAGGGTAAAGATTACGAGGAAACTTCTCCCACATCTCAATTTCTGCCTTTGTTTCATGATACCAATTATTTTCCAAAAAGTGCTCAAACTGTTTAAAGAAATCAACAACACTTAACTTTCGATAAAAATAATCTTTAAGCAATCCATTAAAACTTTAACTTAAGTGATTGTTGTGAATACCCAATGTTAAAGCATCTTTTAAATAGCAATGCGCCCACTTTTTTCGCAATACAAAAACATCATCTATCCACTACGATTTACCATCCCCATATTATTCTCTAAGGGAAGGCCACTCCTTATCAAACTGAATTGCATCATGGTATTCTAACATACACTTATTAAATATAGTTAGAAAACTAGATCCATCTTTCATCCAATTACCTAAATGCTTAATGCCATTTTGCATCAAATTCCATGAACAATGGCAATGTCTAGTTCCCACTAAAACTACAAAAATGGATTTTCCCATTACCGCATCCTGATCAGTAAAAATAGTTTGAGGAATCTTCATGTGATGCACCTGTAAATTTTTTTGAAACAACCAAGAAAACGAATTCACAGTTTCATCATATAACAATGCTGCCCCAAAAACAACAATCTCCCGATGATGATTGAACCCCAAAAAAACACCTAACGGCATGTACTCTTTAGTAGTGCTAAAAGTGTTTTCAAAAACAACAACACCTCCAAACAACTCATAATCTGTTCTCATTTTTGGATCAACCCAGAAAATATTACTAATTTTACCATTCATGTCAAACTGCATAGTATAAACAAATGATGGATTGTCTTGACTTTGTCTTTCCAGGTATTCTAACAAGAAACATGCATCACCATGAACCAAATCTCATTCCCATTTAGACCATAAAAATTCAACTGATCAACACGTGTGTACCCAATAACATCTCGCCCCCCTACAATAGTTATCACCAACAAGAAAGAATCATTTGGTTTAATACCCGCAGAAGCATTCATATCTAACTCAGCTTCTTGTGCTTCTGTTGTTTTTCTTTGGGACCTCATCATATGAATTGATTTGGGCCTGTAAAAGAGATGATTATGCTCTTCAACAAATATAGTACAGTCATATTACCTAGAAGACAATAAACTAACCCCCATTCTAGCAAGGAAACCTGTACGTGTCTCAGCCTGAGAAAATTTCACCATGCTATCAAGTTTGTCAATCTTCCTATGACCTTCTTTGATACATGCATAAAGACTTGATGTGATAATTGATTTATCCTTCCTCCTTTTATTAGAGTATTTTTGGTGTATACTAAAGCAATTTACTCCCCCATACGTGATATAAAAACATTGTGCTTCATCAAGTGACTTGAACGTCATCCCTACAACTGGTTTAGTAGAAGCTGCTACAACATCCACATCACCATCAACAACATTGAAATACCCTGCAAAAAAAACAATAGTTCAAGAAAATTACATTAACTTTACAATAGGATTTAATCCATTTGAAAATGTATAAACTATATGAACAGAACTATAACTAAATAAAAATTATTACATATATATATATAATAATAAAAATTATTTTTCATAAATTATAAATAAAAAAATTATAATATATATTATCTAGTGGTACTTCTAGTGGAACTTCAGGTTGAACTTCCAGTGGAACTTCAGGTGGAAGTCCCATTGGAAGTTCCACTGGAATTTCCACAGGAATTTCCACTGGAAGTTACAGATATATATAAAATATAAATGTAACTAAATAAAAATTATTACAAATATATATATATATATAATATAATTATTTTTCTGAAATTTTAAATAAAAAAACTTATAAAATATAATTTCTAGTAGAATTTCGAGTGGAAGTTCCAGTGGAACTTCTAGTGGACGTGGAGATAAACTTGAACATGAAGTGGAAGTTTCACTGCAAAAACTAGGGAAAAAACCACTGAAAGTGCTGCAGTGCAACAAAACTATATAGCATAGGAACTTGCAGTGGAAATTACAGTGGAACTTCCAATGGAACATCCAGTGGAACTTCTGGTGGAACTTCCAGTGCAACTTCAAGTGGAATTTACAGTGGACCCTCCAGTGGACATCGAGATGAACTTGGACATCAAGTGGAAGTTTCACTGCAAAAACCTGGGAAAAAACCACCACTGGAAGAGCCACAATGAAAAAAAACTATATATCATGATAACTTTTAGTATTACCTCTAGTGGACATCGAGAGGAACTTAGACATGAAGTGGAAGTTTTACTGCAAAATCTAGGGAAAAACTACCACTAAAAGGGAAGAAATGCAACAAAAATAAATATTACTTCTAGTAAAAATGCCACCTCAAACTTCAGAAAACATCGTTCAACAGATTTACAATAAAACCAAGAAAAAAGTACATCAAATAAAACTCTCCCGCAATACCTTAATCACTATCTATTATAAGGAGAACTTTGAAATCTCGAACGAGTGTCTCGCTCTGCCCAAACCTCAAACAAAAATGCACCAAAGTGCCACAACACCACCCTACTCCACAACTCTCACCCTGCCTGAACCTCGAATGATTCTCGCCCTGCCCGAACCTCAAACAAAAATGCACCAGAGCATCGCAACACCGCCTTACTCCACAACTCGGTGCACCAAGCCTGAACGGCCAAATCCATGGCAATTTCGCGCGTGCCCCATTCGGCTTTGAGACGAAATTTCCCTCCATCGCCTAAAGAAGACCGGATGGGACCACGTATAAAAATAACACGTGTCAAGATCCCCCCATATCATCGAACCATCCTATAAAAAGAGGTACTGGAGACGATAAATAGCGATGGAGACCGGAAGGAGATGAGGTCCCTGCATCCTCTGAATTGAAGGCTCATGATGTGAATATTTTATACCAAAAGGAAAGGGGGGAAACACAATCACATATCTATGATGATGACACGACTCCCAATGGTAGTGGATGGTCAAACGTGGGACAAACCGAAACTGATTAAATAAAAAATATCTTGTTTTTTATACAACCAAAAGATATTTAACCATATTTATTTATATTCAATTTATATCATACTCACGTGATTTTATTTTATGACGCCTACTGATTTTTATTTATGTAATGATTTAGATGTATATTAAAAAAATGGAAATATTTTTTGGACACTTAATATTTTCATGGTTTAAAAATACTAAACAAAGATCACTCTTGGCTCCTCATTATAAATAACTAGGACTCAATATATGCAGTTGCATGACATAATCATTTAATTACAATTTTTAATACACATACTAAACAGAATGTGGTGATGATCTATGAAATCCAAGCCACTTGTTGGGAGAGTGGGAGGAAGTTGAAAGAAGAAATTAAGTGAGTGGGGTGCTCGTGACACATGGAAATGTAGTGAATGTGAGTGGTGATGTGTAGTTGAAATCATTCTATATAACAATAGATGTTAATTTATGTGCACACATGCATACAAATTAAATAAATGCATTCATATAGGTTTATGTGAGTTCAAACAATACTATATGCATAATACTACAAAGAATTTGTTAATCTAAAAGAAAAGGAATACTAAACCACAAGTAGGAAGATAAAAAATGTAAAAGTAAATAATAATTGATACATAAAAGAAAAATAGATCCCAAATCAACAATAGAACATAGTAATTAATTTTTTATTTTTCTTATGATGGGTTGAGGAAGGTTTTAATTTATATATCACAATAGACATAAATAATATTTAAATGAAATGCATTGATTTTTATGGTTTTTATTCATTTCGAAAGTACACTAAAAATGTTTTCAAATGATTTGGAAAATATAGAAACCAATTTAGTTGGAAGAAATTTTTTGGAAACTTTGAAAAAAAATTATAAAAGTAAAAAATCATGAAAATGGGAGTGGAACCATATTAGTGCATCCTCAATCGATATTCAATATATCTCCGTTAATTTATTACTTAGTTTGCTTTGTTTTATAAAATCTGTTTGATATTATTGAAATGTTTCCTCAATGAAATCTTGCTCAGGAAGCAACAAATAACTTCACGATGAGCTGTAAAATTTCCATTTCAAAATGGGGAGGAGATCGGGTTTTATAACTTAGGAAAAATCATCTGGTATTGTGGCATGATGTTAGAACCTGGTAGGTAAAAGATTGATTGAAGAGAATAAATCAATTATTTTGATTTATATAATAACTCGAGACTTTGAAAGTGATATTTTGTCACCTATATGTTTGAAGCGGTATTTTTGATGTTGTGGAAGATCCATTGAAAGTGAAATTTTTATGATGGACTTTCCCACGAGATATTTTTGTAGTTGTTCAATATGCACTACAATCCCAACACACTAAAGTTAGGTAAGGGTCAACAATTCATAAATCTTCAGTGGGTAAATCTATCATTGATGGGATATTAATGTTATTTGAAGTATTTTATTCAAAAGGTCTCTCTATAGGGCCCAAAAAATATTATAAAAAATGAAAGGATAGAGTTATACAAATATTAAGAAACAAAAGATCTTTAATTGAATCTAGCATAGACAAATGTCAGTTGCAACCGTCTGATCCAAATCCAGCCCCAAGGTTGGATAAAATGTGAGAAAATCTATTACCCCCTATAGGTGTGGTATGCAATGAAGAAAATACTCTTACAATAATCTATAAAGACCTCCCAAGCCCTTGTGAGCCTCTGAGGAGATGAAATATTCAAATTGGTGGCATTTAAAATGAATTATGAGTTTAGATTAATCCATAATTTTCTCTAATTATAAAATATAGCAATATGAATTTCCAATATCACTCCCTCTGGGTCAAATTCATATGCAAAGGTGATCCCATGGTCCTTAGAGAAGCAAGAGAGTGTTCCTCCTTTACAATCCCTGAATATACCATGAAATCAATCTCTAAAGATGTAGCCACATTAATAGAAATAAAAATGTTCTTCATGGATGAGTTATGTCAATGTAATGGATGTCATGCCTTCTTTCATTCCTATTCCACCATATGATACACCATGCCTTAGAAACATTTGACAAACCTTAACCACTTGAGCTACGGTAGCCATGATCTTACTTATCATTTCTTTTCAACATGTAAATGCAATATATTGTAAACTAAAACATATATTATATCAAGTGGTATTCATTTAACAAAGGGCATTAGAGTTCTGATACAGACACTGAAGCATATAAGGCCTTATTTTATACGGGGAATCCCTGATAAAAGAAAAGGACAATTCCCATATCATTTAATATTATATGTTTGGTTGGTCTAAATTAAGTTTCTAGGGAATCCTAATGAAAAGATTTTAAGTAATCCATGTTCTTTATCAGAATTGAAGGAAATACGATTTTTTCTACTACAAACCTTCAAGAATATTAAAATAAATGATAAAATAATGATTTTAAGAAGATAAAGTAAATCATCCTAGATTGATTTTAAGAAGATAAAAATTAATTCAGACGCGATAATCATGGAGAAAAATTTCCCAATAGCCAAGAAATAGAAAATTCGATAGATTGGAATTATTCTCATATTCATCAGTGAAGAATGGTTTTGGCACTTTCAGGAAGAGTCTAAATGCACAAACTAAACCAATCCATGATGAAATTGCATCAAATTATGAAGAAAGTTAGTGTAGTAATGGTAAATTGTCAAGTACATAAACTTTCTAAAGGCCTGAACTAGTCCAAACATCATAGAAAGTGAATATCCATCGATGCATACAAATAGTCCATTGAGGGATGATATTAAAAAAGGTTATGGATAATATTGAGAAAAGGTCAGAATAATCCATATGAGGGCAAGCCATTTGGGATAAAATTAATATAATGAAATATCACACATGGAATCGAGTCATCAAACTTACATGAACAAGAAAATGAGATGTTGCATAGAAGATTTGGTCATTTTTCTAAGAACATCCGAACACAACCCATTCAACAACTGTTTGTATAACATAAGCATTCTAATTCATAGATAAGTTTTCAAAACAGGTACTTATCCTTGTCAATGTCAACATCTTCAAACACAATAAGTGGGGTATTTCCACTAAGCTCTAGTGAAATTGGCTTCCACTCCACATTGAATTTACAAAAAAATCAAATTCTTATGAAGTGACATCAAAGAATGAAATCATCGTGTTAGAAATATTTGACAAACCTTAACCACTTGAGCTGCAATAGACATGATATTACATCCCAGGTAATTGATATCGGTAAATGAAATCTATTATAAACTAATAAATCTATTATGGAAAGTGTTATTCATTCAACAAAGAGAATTAGAGTTCTGATAATGACACTGAAGCGTATAAGGATTCATTTTGTATGGGGAATCCATGCTCTTCCCAGATGAAAAATAACAGCATGATCACCATTTTAGTATTGAGTTTGAATGAAAATCATTACACGACATAGGTTTAGGTGTAGTATATGTTCAATTAATAACCTTAGTTGTGTTATAGAATCTGAAATTGACATACAAAGTGAATGTAATATGAATAAAAATAATAAATATACACAAAGTGATTGTAAGACGAACAAAAAAAGACATGGATAGGAAGTTTGTCTAGTGTTTAATGTTTAGAAAGTTGTATGTTCACATCAAAATAGGATAGTCTAGATTAATCTATATTCAATGAGAACATGTTAATGAGTTAATGATAGAAACACTACTAAAAAAATTATGCAATGAACTAATATAGAAACTAGTTCAATATATGAAACTACTGTGACGATATCATAAAACTCAAATAAATAGAAAAAAAATATACAACATGATTAAGGACTTATTAAAAATATATCATTAAATTTGTCTAAATTTTAATAGCGATTTTACCGAAAGTGGAAAAATAAATAACAATATGTATGTAATATACCTGATAAAATATGAAGAACATAGTAAAGATAAATTAAGTATCTTGCAATGAATCTTCATCATCAAAGTCCTGCATCAATTTTATTTTCAAGAAAAAATAAATAATTTGACTAATATATAAGACATTATTACATTGAAAAAATTATTTATATATGAATATCATGTGAGGTTGTTGTATTTTAAAGTGAATTTCAGTACTAGAAAATTTGAGGAGGAATATTATAGTGAATTGCAGCACTGAATGTTAATGCAATCTAACTAATATACAAATCAAAGATAGAAAACCTATGTGGCCTATAGAATTATAGAATATATCACATATTAATTCATGAATATTTCATGAAAAAAATAAAAAATATTATAACTAAATTTCAAAACTATAGACAAGAAATGAATAATCATGACCATTTACCTCAAGAGGGTGAATTTTCATGTGTTTATTTAGATTCATTGGATTTCTAAAACTCACAATACAATCCTTGCATGTATTAGATTTATTGGCCACACTTTCTAGTTTTTTCCTTTTAATATCATCCTGAAGTTAAAATGGAAAAACAAAAAAAACAATGAGAACACTAAAAAAACATTAGATACGGTTAACAAAAAGGAAATGTGATAAACCAATACAATTAGTGAAAAGGATATTAAATAGAGTAGAAATTAAATTGAGTAGTTGATAATACTAATAAAAAATGTCTAAAATTATAGATTAATAAAAACTGTGATGATTTCTAAACATGGATAGAGCGAGTAAAGAAGAAAACTGGGTGGTCAGCAAGAATGTGGAAGGTAATAAGATCTTTCTTTGATCTAAAAATGCCAAAAAACCCATGGGAGGTGAAGGCGAATACCAAATCTATGGATGAGAAAATAACATAAGTTACAAAAACATAATTTATTGAACATAGAGAAAAATTATATGTATTTATGCATAATTATTTATAGGAAATATAGAACAGAGGAAGGCGGATTCAAATAAAATTTATCAACAAAAAATGGTTAAAAAACACATTCACAAATAGTGAAAACTTTCACACATATAAAATTTACAAAACATGTGATTTTATCTAATGATAAGAAACATAAATAGAAAAATTGACCACTGATAAATATCATAAAATGATGTGAATTTTTAGAGAACTCACATGGCATGGAATGAAAAAACAATTCCCAAATACATAATATAATAGTATCATATAAAAGAAATGTAGGTTGATTGTGAGTAATGAAAACAATGATAATTTATAAACATGGATAGAGAGAGTAAAGAAGATAACTGACTAGTTAGTGAGAATGTAGGAGGTAATTAGAGCTTTCTGTGATGTACAAGTACCACCTAACTTGAAGGAGGTGAAGGTAGAGACCGATGCTGTGAGGGAGAAAAGAACAAAAGTCACAACAACATAATGTATTCAAAATATAGAAAAATTCTATGGATTTAAGCACAATTAGTTATAGGAAATCTAGAATAGAGGAAGGGGATTCAAAGAAAATTTATCACCAAAAAATGGTTAAAAAATCACATTCACAAATAGTGAAAACTTGCACACATATAAAATTTTCAAAACATATGATTTTATTTAGTGATAAGTAATAGAATTGAAAAAATTGAAAACTTCCAAATATCATAAAATTGCATGAAGCTTTAGATAACTCACATGGAATGAAATAAAGAAACAATTCCCAAATAAATAATACAATAGTATCATATAAAATAAATGCAGGTTAGTTGTTTGTAAAATGATAGTATAACAAAGTTAGTTGAAAATTTGAATGAAAAAAAATATACAACACATAATTCATTAATTTTATCAATTTTATAGATTCACCAAGTAATTAAAAATAAATATTCTCAACCTAATAATTTTCATAAATTAAAATGATCAAGCATCGTAAAGTCAAAGAGAAAATAAAATCCAACCATGCATGAAGCATCAATAATTTAGAATGGATTTAAAAAATATATAATTATAGAGTTGACTGTTAAAAAAAAGGTAAATGTGGGAACATGCATAGCCTAAAAAATAAGTTAAAATGGTAGTTAGTATCCTAAATCCAATATTAATGGTTGTATAATATCAAAAATCCGAAGGATCTAAATGCAGCGAAAGTGTGGTGGTTGGGAGGGTCAAACTTTTCCTTTTCCATAATCAATGACTAATATAGGATCAATCCAACGATAAACACCAGTATCCAGGAATTAATATCAAAGATCTAGACAAAAAAAGAGAAAAGGGCACTGGATCCTAGAGAGAGGATCTTGCACATCATGTTTATAATTAATTTAAATAATTTCTATAGAAATTAAATACCTGGATCTTCAGTACTCTCTTCATTGATGATGTTGATCATTCAGAATGAACCTTCTATATTGTCTTATTGCGCTGACAAGGATCCAAACCAGAATCCCTCTAGTAGTTATCCACATGTGTTCTGATGGCCTCCGATCAACACCACTCATTCTCTAGCTGCTGGCGCAGCGAAGCAAGTGTCTTTCATCAGCCGTTCCTGATCGATTGATCTTCGGTCTTGAAGAACATCTCTCATTCTCGATAGTGGAGAGGAGAGGATTCGAGATAGAATTTTTTTGGATTAACAATTCTCTCACAACCAGTAATTCAGTTCACCATGCATTGTGGAATAATAGACGTACCTATCTATTTAATGACAAGGGGTTTCAGTTACAATATTTAATTATGTAAAAACAATTAAATACATTCATAACCTTAGAGAAAACCTATGTTACATAATAATAAGAACAACACCAATATTTGTGGTGCACCAACTTGCACGAAATGGAATCATAAATGAAATCCCATGCCACATAATGATAACATTGTTATTATTGTTTTTTCTTGGGCCAACTAGTTATATAATTATTTACCATCTTGCAAATAATTATTTTACTACCAAACTGGCCTTGGTCCTCTCAAACTCCACTTCCATTTATTGACTACTCAAATAAATAAATAAATAAATTATTCTCTTAAATACATCTTTTATTTACAAAATAGTAAATAAATATTTATTAAATGTTCAATAAAATAAATAAATATATTTAATTTAATTTATGTGATCATTTTAACTTTAATAAAATTATTCCATGGTCTTGAGAATTATATTTATTCCATTAATTAAATTTAAATAGAATTTATTTGAGACCACAAGAAACACTTGGTGTGTGCCCCTCTATGATTCTTTCTTGTCGGCATTTGGCGGTCCTGCCTAAATTCCAAGAGTATTGTCTAGCAATGGGTCAAGGAACCCAAGAGAAATAACTTAAAGTCACAATGAAGACATCCACATATGAACACTCACTATGTAATATAATCCCTTTGTCTCAATATCTCATCAATCAGGTTTCATGATAGTGTCATCAAACTATTAGCATGACATATCTTTCTTTGACTACCTAAAATAAACTCACTATTACACCATGGCCATGGAATTTAGGGAGACGTTTCTATTAAAATCAAAGGGCTAAGATACCAACTTCCATAAATGGAAGGGATAATTATTTCCTTGACTTATCCATTAATAACATGTCACTCGTGATGCACCCAACATACCCTACTTCCCATCAACATATGGCGTGATGATTTTCGTCAGTAAATCAAAGTGCACGAGTAATGAAATGAGTTAATGATAATAATATAGTATAAGGACCATTACACATGCTCTAATATTGGAATATTTTATGAAACAAAAACATGTGGAATTACTATAGGAGGTTATGTTCTCATAAACACCCATCTTAGATATTACCAAGTGCGAACTTCATGAGAAGAAGTCTCATCTACTAATGAGTACTCGCACTCAATGGTCTATATAATATGTGTCCCATAATAGTATTTCATCCAACTGTAGAACTATATTTATTAATATTTCCATAGAACTTCAAGGTTCTCATCATAGTTGGGAACTATTATGACCTTATCAATGTGACAAATACTCTAGGACATTATTAAATCATAGTCATGCAGAACAATAAACAATATCTAATAAGATGTTTAATATTTAAATACATAAGTATTCATGTAATCAAAGTAAAAATATTTGGTTCTAGGAAACCAACTCTAACGAACGCCCACATGGACTAGAGCCAACTGCCTATGACTTTCAGTCCAATAGTCCTCACATGAATATCGTGTTTCTGATGAGTCAAGGCTTTAGTCAAGGGGTCTACCACATTGTCTTCTATGGAAATACTACTCACTGAAACTTCACCTCTTTGAGAAAAATACCTCAAGAGATGATACTTCTAAAGTATGTTCTTTGTCCGCTGATGTGACCTTGTCTCTTTTGCGAGATCTACCATTGTAGTATTATCACAATAGAGTATGATTAGATATTTACTACTAGGTACCACGTCTAGATATTGGATGAATATTCACATCCAAAATACTTCTTTAGATACATAAAAAGCTTTTATATACTCGGAATCTACTATATAATCTTTGACCACACTCTTCTTTAAGCTCTTACAGCTCACATCACCTCCATTCAAAGTGAATATATATCTCGTCTGTGACTTAATGTCATCCTGATTAGTCTGGAAACTAGAATCTGCATATTCTCTGATTACTAGTTCCTGGTCTCCTCCATAAACCTGGAACATATCCTTAGTACACCTCAGATACTTAAGGATGGTCTTAACTGCCATCCAATGATGGTCACCTGGGCCATATTGACATATTCCTACCACACATAATGTGTTGGTGACATCTAGCCTAGTATATAGCATGACATACATGACTGACCCAATCATTGATGAATTTGAAGTCCTTTCCATTATCTCTCTTTCCTCATACATCTGGGGACACATTTTCTTGGAAATATGAATGTCATGTGACATTGGAAACAATCCCCTCTTGGATTTTTCTATATTGAATCTCTTCTATATCTTGTCAATATATGTACTTTGACTTGGGCCCAATAATCTCTTGGATCTATCACGATGGATCTTGATCCCAAGAATACATGATTCCTTGCCTAAGTCCTTCATAGATAATCATTGATTAAACCACACCTTAACAGTTTGTAAGACTGCTATCTCATTTTTAATAAGTAATATTTCATCAATATATACTATTAATAAAACAACTACACTCCCACTAAACCATTTGTAGACATAAGGTTCATATTCATTATTTATAAAACCAATTTTTTATGGCTTCATCAAAACAAATATTCAATGACCTAGATGCTTATTTTAATCCTTAAATGGATTTTTTCAACGTTTATATCTTATTGGAATCCTTTTGAGTCATAATCCATTGAGGTTGTGTCATGTAGACATCTTCCTAAAGGTTCCCATTAAGGAAGGTTGTTTTGACATCCATTTTTCAAATCTTGTAGTCATGGTAAGTAGAAATGACCAATAGAATTATGATGAATTTTAGCATCATGGCTGGTGAAAAGGTTTCATCATATTCAATACCTTGACACTTTTTGAACCCTTTTGCAACCATTCATGCCTTATAGGTACTGACTTGTCCTTCTATTTCCAGTTTCTTCTTAAATACCCATTTGTAACCAACAAGCTTTACATCAACTGAAGGATCTACCAAAATCCATACTTGGTTTTGGTACATGGAATCCATTTCATAATTCATGGCTTCTTTCCATGCTACTAGAAAAATAGATTATAGACATGGACCTATAGCCATAGTTTTAGAGGTTCATGGCTATTGGTTAATTTCTAGCCACACTTAATTAAAAATCATGGAAATAGGTTTTATTAATTGTGGTTTCTCCTCTCTCTGAACCCCTCTCACATTACCCTTTACACGCGACCCTCCTTCCCTAATGGTTCCCCTCATGACCTCTCCTCTCCCCGACCCTCCTTCTCTAATGATTCCACTCACGACACTACCCCTCGTTATCACTGAATGAGGCAACCCCACCGAGCGGTCTCATCTCTGACCCTCTTCCCCCAACGCTACCACCAAACATGGACAACTCTCCTCCCCCACCAACATTGATCCTAGGTGGCCTCCACACCTCCTTCAATGGAAAACCTCTAATGCATCCACCCCCTCCCAGGGATCATCATCCTCCTTGAAAATCTCGGTTGGTCACAACTCCCAAATTTGATTACCCACAATGGTATTTAGGGGTTTTTTCTATGTTGGTTGGATTAGATTTATTACATTAGAATATAGTCCTTCTATTGTTTTCATTCACTAAAACATTATACCAATAATTAATGAATGATGCCCAACTTTCTAGAAGTAATAATAGTAGAAAAACCATGTTTGTTTATTAATACCTCATTAAGTAAATTCTTTAAATATTATTTTACTTGAATGTAGAATTCTTCAATATTTTTGATAGAATCATCTTACTCAGACTCTCTATAACTCGAACTTCCCCTTTAAGAGGATCACTATCAAAATATTTTTGACATTGATACTTATCACATTGATAAACTTCTAGTAATGATTTCTCTTTCTTATATTTTTATATTTTTATCAATTTATTTCTCTCCATTCTTTCTATTTTTCTATTTTTTAGCCAACGCTTTCAGATTCCTTCAATGGTCTTCCAACCACCACTGAATATGTATTCAACTTCCATTAGACTTCAATATAGTGATATATTATCTTTTTTCTTCAATTTTGAATCCACTAATCTTCTGTAATTTAGTAAAATCAGAATTTCTCACCTTAAATATGTAGTTCACATGTCCTGATCTTCTATATGGATCACTGGAATTTCTCACATCAGCACACCACTATAATTTTATGACTGCCTCTTAATGTAATTAAAAATACTGTATGCAAATTAGCCTAGTACTCCTCATAATTTGTATAAGATAACACTTACACTTCAGGTCATCTTAAATGTATACCACATCACTACTTTCATAGAATTAAAACAAATAACATGAGTTTTATCTCTCTATTACTCACTTTAAAATCACATTTCTTTATGTATGAACAATACATGACAACATTGTTATTTACATAATATTCAGACACAAAAACTATTATTCAAGAAGCTCTTAATCTCATGGAACAATAATTCTTATGAATGTATCAAGACCATGATTCTACCAATATCAAGACCTCCACGTAGTAAAGGAATTCAATATGTCATAGGGAAATATTCTCATCGAGTCTATAAACCAACATGAAAACTTATTACATAGAAAATATAATTAATCCATATGACCTTTACATTGGTCTGACGATGCTTCTGAATCTTATTATGGAGTTTTAAATGATCATGGAATTATCCTTGTATGACCACTCTTGGAATTATCAAAGAAATATTTTTATAAGGTGATACCTCTATTTACATTATTTGTTTTTTTACTTGATTTACTTTTCACCAGTGTTTAATCATTGAACTACCATCAATATTTTCAAAAATAACTTTTATCATGACTTCTAAATTGATATTTTTATTGGTAATTTCATATTTTAATTATAGATATCCCTAGAGGCTAATCAATAATGTGTGGAGGATCCATCAAATCAAAGCCCATTGTTTTCTCAAAATAGAATTAGAATGTCAGTGAGAACATTTCCATCTTATAAGTGATGTTGATCTCATAACCTTTTTTTGTTTCCTAGTTTGGAGGTAGGACTTGATAAACATATTCTTTGAATATTTTCTTAAATAATTTATTTTTAAATTTTATTTTTAATGTTATCTTTATCATTTCTTGGTAATTCATTTCACAAAGTCTCAAGCCAGTACGATGATAGTATGAGGTTCAGGGATGTGTTGATGATAGGCTGATTAACATAGGTTGAGATATGGGCATTCCAGTTTTCATTTTTGTTTGATTTCTATGTTATTATAGTAGTGGTTGTAATGTGGCTTGATTATTCAATAATGATATAATTATAGGATTTATATTTATTGTTATAAATCCTTGGGAATTGAAATTCCCATTTATTACTATCTCATGATAATCCATTGGTTAAATAAGATAAGACATTTGTGGGTTATGAAGGTAAGGATGATTTGTATGTGAAGTATGGTTTTTCTCACCATCTAATCATATCCTTGTTTTTATTTGATATTCATGCTTATCTATCCTGACACATTGATTTCACATAGATATAGGACCTCTTAGAATATTGATTCTATTAAGTACTCCCAAATGCCCACTCTAAAATTTTCTTGAGCTGTTTTGCAAGATAAACATTTAGAGATTGAGGATATTGTTTCTCAGGTCCCTAGAGTGGAGTCTAGGAATCTATTTTCAATGTACTATATTTTATTATACATGTTACATGTTGTATGGTTTGGGATTAGAGATTTTTAAATCTTCAGTTTTATATAAGGAGTTTTTTGGTGGATTTTTTTTAACTTCCTATGATATTATGATGTAAATTCCTCCCATTTGAGAAAAAATATTCTCTATTCTAGTTAATCTTAATGACACTTCCGTGGAAGAAAGTACACACTCAGGTCAATCAATTCCAGTTAGACTCGCATAATTTTTGTTTAATATTTTATGAAAACACAAGTATGTTGTTATTTGGTTATGTTGTGTGATTCCTGTAAGGGATACTATTTTCTGTAGGGGTAGTGGGGGGGAAGTAGGGGGATGTTTTGATGTATTCCTACATAGGGACTCCAATCATTCTTTGAATCATTGGAGTAGTGATTTTAATTTTAATTATTTATGTACATTCATTTTTTTATAGTGGGGGGGGGACTGGTGTAGGGGTTGTAGGGGGAAGTGGGGTGAAGGGGAAATGGGGGTGCAAGTGGGGGGTGCAGGGGGAAGTGGGGGGGGCAGTGGGGGTGTAGGTGGGGGGATGGGGGACTAGAGGGTTGAGGGATGTGGGAGGGTTTGGGTCTGGGTGGGGGTGTTGGTGCAGGTGGGAGAGGGGGGGTGGTGGTGGGGGCTGGGGGGGGGAGTGGTGCAGGGGGGACTGGTTCAAGGGGGATAAGGGGGTTTAGGGGGTCTAGGGGGGCTGATGTAGGTGAAGGTGGGGTGGGGTGGGGATGGTGCAGGGAAAGTGGGTGGGGGTAGGGGTGTAATGGCAGTGGAGGTGCAGGTGTGGGGGGTGCAGGTGTGGGGGGTGCAGGTGTGGGAGGGGTGGTGGTGATGGGGGCTGGTGCGGGGGGGGGGGGGGGGGACTTGTGCTAGGGGGATGGTGTAAGTGGGGGGGCAGTGGGGGTGCAGGGGGGGTGGATGAGGGCGGGGGAGGGGATGAGGGTGGGTTGTGAGCTAGTCCAAGAGGGGCTGGGGGCGGTGCAGGTGTGTGAGGGGGATGGTGCTGGGGGGCTAGGGGGGACTGGTGCATGGGGCTGGTGCTGGGGGGTGCAGGGAGTGGGGGTGGGTGGGGGGTGCAGGTGCAAGAGGGTGTCAACATTCCCTATTTTGGTAAAACATGAATTTTCATTTATACCCTTAATGATTTTAAAGGGTTCATACCCCATTTTCATTATCCTCATTCAATTGGGGATTGGGATCATCCAAGGGTATCTCTCCCACCTTTTTTTCTTGGTTTTAAGATTATCTATAGTGAAAATGATTATGGTGCTTCATATGTTTATAGATACACTACAATAAATATAAAGTTTCAAAATTACAGTGCTTATCATCGAAGGATTTATCATAAAACATTTTGGAAAACATCTTGGGTATAGTGCTTTCATATTTATACATTTTATATCTTCTCAAAGTAGACCTGTCTCCTTCTCCTCTCTTTTTTATTTTTTAGTATGAAAGGTGTGAATTGTTTTCAATATTTTTCCTGACTTGCATCAATCAAAGTGGGTTTCCATAAGAGCATTATGTTTCTATAGAAAAATGCAATTGGCTAGAGATATAATTATTCACAGAAGATAGGTATGTTGTAGTTTAGTTTTTATTTTATTTTCTTTATCGCATTGGATATTTAGGCCCTTTATCAATTTCTACGAATGAAGGGTAGTTATATTCTGTGAAGGGGGACATAATGTCACTAGAGGCGGCTACATGGTTTTATTTGTTGGGGAGGGAGATTGGGGTAGTGGAGAGATTAATTTATGTGTTTCATTTTTGTCTATATTTATACTATGTTGCTTATATTTTCTTTTCCTTTGGTGTGAACATCCGATGTATGGATGATTCATGTTGAAATACTACTATTGAACCACCCTTTCCCTTATAGTACCCCCACTATAAATGGGAGTATTTGGAAATTAAATATGGAAAGTGTTTTGGAAATGAAAAGAATAGGGAAAATGGAAGGTAATGAGAAATAGAAGATGAATATGAGTTCCTTTATATTCTATTTATTGATTATATATTGACCATACACAGCTTTTTTTTATATGATTTCATATGGTAATTGATATATATATTGGAATGAAATTATAAGAAGAGAATATGGAATGGAAATGATAATATGGAAGAATGGGGTATGCTTCATGGATGTGTTCTTTCTATTGTTTATGCATGTACTGATTCTATGATTATTGATATTATGATGAAAAATGTTTGTGTTTGTAGATGTTTTGTGTTTACATGACCACCATAAATTGTCAGTCCAATGGGAGTGACTAAATGATGATATTGTGGTAATAATATAAAGTAATTATAGCATCTATAACGGTAATGGATTCATGTATAATTTATCATCACTGATCACATACATATAAGAAGTCATTATATCTCATTTATTTTCCCACTATTTCCTTACAGGTGGTTTCTTATGATGAGGTCGGTTCTATCCACCACCATCGAAGGTAGTGAGTTAAACAATGGATTTAGGTAATATTTATTCCATTTTTATTCTTTGTCCAATTTTTAATTAGGACTTTTGTGTTTTTTTGGTTATTTATATTTTTGTAGTGCTTTATGGATCTCGTTGAGGTGGATTTGAGTTTCCATTAATGAAGGCTTAAATGTGTATGCATAGGTAGGCATATACATATTTATGTTACCCATTTATATATATTCACTCATGGTAGTATGAATATATATATATTAGGGTTAGGTGTGCTTATATATTGATATGAAAAGTGCATACATGTGTAAGTGTAAAGGGGTATATGAATGTATAAACATATATCTAAGGACCCCCTTGTGAGTATTTGGCCATGAAAATATGTACATAGTGGATAAGTGTCCTTATATATATACGTGAATTTTCATATGCGTGCAAGTGGAAAAAAGGAAGATTCGAGTTGTCATTGTCAAAAGAAGTGCACCTTGAGGTTGAGGTAAGTTCCCTATTCCTAAACCTTTAATTTAAATTCTACAATTTATTTAGTATTTTAAAAACTTATTTTCATTCTTATATAATGTGTATATGTTATGAAATTTTTTTGTAGCTCTTTGAAATGACATTTTCACCTGTTTTACATGATTTCCTTAAGCCTTTAATGTAGACTAGTAGAAAGTTTCATCCAACTCGATAGTAGAAAATGAAATTTCCTTCACTTTAGAGATGAAAGTGTCCACATTTGGAGAAAACATGAACCGAGCATTCTCATAAAAATCTAAAACTTAAATAAAATATTATTTTTTTCATTTCATCAAAAACAAACATCTCACCTTGAAAACTTGACACTTTCTTTAGTAACATCACTGTGAAACACTTAACCCAGAAAAAGATAGAATTTAACATACTAAAATAAATCCACCTAGGCATGATTCACGGTATGAACAAGGGTTTCACACCATTAATCCCTAACCCTATGAATTTCATGGATTGAACTGAGGTACACAGCTGTAGATGTTCATGATAGAGGGTTCACCCCTCAACCAACCCCATTCAAGGCATAAACCTGATGGGTCACAACATGAAAGGATACTGTAGCTTAAATTTCAGTTATTTTTCACCCCATACCTCCACCAACTTCCACCCAAACCCCAGAGGTTCCAACAGGGGACTCAAATCAAATCCAAAAATACCATTTAGGAACATCTAATTTTCATATTTCTGATCCAAATTCTAATTTAATAAACAACAAATGCTTCATATTAAAAACACAAATTTCATCCAAAAATAATGAATCAGAAACCTGTGGGGCATTAAAAACTCCCTACCTTAACACTTCTCATCCCTGAGAATCCATGGTATTATTCAAAACATGTATCATAAACTACTACAATTGTCATTTCCCTAAGAACTCACTATTCTCCATCTCTAAATTCGAAACATGTTTCTATTACACAAATCCAAACATCAAGGCACACTTTGCACTAGAAGTTGAGACACTCACTCACTACAAACGCTAAGACCAAGAAGACTCTCACTACACCCTTATATCTGGACACTCCTCAGTGTATTCAACTGATTCATCCTAAATCTTATGTTTATCCCCACCATACTAATCTTCTCGTGAAGGTTGAATAAACATCACGATGCTCATACCCATATGAATTTCCAAATCATAATGATATTTTAATGGTTTATCGGCCTGGTAAATGGATTTTGAAAAATGATCTCAATGTGGTTTTCATCTCACTACATCCAACCCCATGAAAAACACTAGTCGATTCTCCTCTAGATGAATTTTCCTCAAAATTCTTGGTTTAACCCGTTGGTGTGCTATCACATCTCTCAATCAATATAACTTCACCTCTTGAGGCATCATGAGATCATATAATTCCTACACTTAAGTATGATCCCTGAATCCCAGTGTAATTTTATGGTTGGATCACTAACTATTTTATTCCTCCATCATGCTCCCACTCTAAGAACTAACTCACCTCTGATGTGATTCACCCTCAGATCACTCAAAAATCATCCTAAGCCCAATTCCAATTCACTAACTCCACTCAACACCACATCTGAACTTCAAATATAGTATTACCCAAGAAACCAAAAAAGATAGGATCTTTTCACACTCTAGTATCATTTTTTCACCTCAATCGTTCAATGATCGACCTCACTGCAACAACGACCCATATGAAATGAGGGTCACTCACCCACAACTGATATGATTATCCCTATATAGAAGTACCATTATCATTGAACTTACAAACCAAACACCCGGTATCTGTATCCCCTATTCTATCCATCATTAAATGTAATTACTAGATGTGGATGACCCTCTTATCCCTAAATTCCAATATAAAATATCAATTTCCACCCACTCTCAGATCACCATAGATCATCCATGCCAGCTAATTATAGTCAATAGTGAGTTACCCACCCTATGGATTCCCACACACAGTTTCTATGGTTTCCCATACACTACTACTCAACCACAAATCCAAACGAGTCCTATCAGAAAACCTCACTGACAATACCCCTGCCAAGGACCAAAAACTCAGGATATTAGGGGGGGTGCTGGGTTTTTTTGAAAGGGCAAGGGGTGCATGGGGTCAGGAGGGGTATGCTAGGGGTAGGGGGAGGGTGCCGGGGGGTGCAGGGGGTGTACAGGGGAGGGGACAGGGGGTATGTTGGGTTTTATTGTAAGGGGCAGGGGGAGGGTGCGAGGGGGTCCAAGGGGTGTGCAGGGGAGGGGGTATGTTGGGGGGGGTGTGCAGTGTGTAGGGGGAGGGTGAAGGGTGAAGGGGTGGATAGGGGGTGTGGGGGGGGTAGGGGAGGGGGAGAGGATGTGTAGGGGGCATGGTGCAGGGGTAGGGGGTGTTCTGGGGGGAGGGGATGGGGGTGAAAGGGGAAGGGGGTGTGTCTACTAAGAAGACAAGTGTATGATTCTTCCATGGTTCAAACTGTGGATATAGAGATGTTTCCATGGTTCAAACTGTGGCTATAGGTTTTTTCCTATAGCCACACCAATACCAACCATGGTTTATGAAACCATGGAGATAACCTATAGCCATGGTTTTTGGTCCTATAGCCATGGTTCCAAACCATGCAAATAACCTTATTGTGTAGTAGTGACACTTGGAAACATCTGTCCCACTTACTGTTTCCTTGTAGGTTAGAGGATCATTGTTATCAACTAATAATGAGTCACCATCCTCAGTTACTAGAAAATCATATTGTTTTAGTTATCTAATATCTCTTACACTCCTACACAGCACTTGTGTCTCTAGAATCGATCTTTCTTCCACTTAGATTTTAAGAATATGATCCTGTACCAACTCTTGTTTACCTTGAGACTCAACTTCAAGGAAGTATATCTCGCTCCCACACCCAATTTTAGAGATGTGATCCCTCTCAATGAATATGGCATACATTTACAGTACAAACTTTTTTTGAAGGGTCATATAGGTAATATCCCCTTGTTTCCTTAGGGTATCCTATAAAGGTACACCTTGTGCCTCCAATTGAAAGTTTGTTACCTGAAGAGGCCTTAAAAATGCTTTGATACCCCACACATGTAAATTTGATAACATGGATTTTCTTCCACTCCAAAGTTTGTATGGAATACCATTTATAGATTTAGTTGGTGCTTGGTTTAGTTTGTGTGTTGTTTTTTGTAACTCATATCACCAAAGGAATAATGAGAGACTTAGATGACTCATCATTGATCTCACTATGTCCAATAAGGTTCACTTCCTACTTTTTCTTAAACCATTCCACTAAGGCGTGTAAGGAGGAGTGAGTTGGGATAGGATACCAAACTCTCGTAAGCAAGCAATGAAGTCTTGATTAAGATACTCTTCACCTCATTCTGAATGGAGTTTCTTAATATTCTTACCAAGATGGTTCTCAACTTTATTATTTTATTCCTTTTACTTATCAAAATAATATGACTTACACCTAATTAAGTAGATTTATCCATATCTACTAAAATCATTAGTAAAAGTTATGAAGCATGAGTACCCACCCCTTTCTTCAACTAGAAATGGTCCACCCAAATTGGTATAAAATAATTCAAGAAGGTCTTTTTCCCTTTCACCTTTCCCGCAAAATGGGGATTTGGTCATTTTTCCTTTTAAACACGTGTGACATACACCAAGTGGTTTTAGTTCAAAAGAATCCAAATATCCATTATGATGCAACATTATTAGGAATTTCTCATTTATATGACCTAGCTAGCGATGCCAAATTTGGGTGTGGTATGAGTCATGTGAAGTATCTTTATTATCAATTTCCATTACTTAGTTTTTGTAATTAAACACGTAAATATATTTGTATAAATGTGCCCTACCAAAACAAATACTATCTTTGTAAAAGAAGAAACATTCATTTCTGAACATGAAAACAAATCCATCTGTATCTAGTCTGGATATATAAATAATGTTTCTGGTAATATAAGGAACATCATAATAACCCTTTAAAACCAAGATCATCCTAGTCAGCAATGTGAGGTGGTCATCCCCAACAACTATAATAACAAGTCTAGATCCATCCATTGGCTACTCGTAGATCTTCCTCCCCTTGGTCGATTTTCTTGAATCTACTTGGTTACTGTATTTGAATACATATTTGAACACCACAAGCTATATCCAATACCCAATTTGTAAAAATAGATAAATTTCACCTGATAACAAATACACCTAAATCTTTCCCTTACTTCTTTGGCTGGGTGTAGTTTTTCTTCCAGAGGCCCTTCTTGCCACATGTGAAACAAACAACTTCCAGTTCCCTTGCCTCCCCCTTGACCTTACTTTTCTTGGAAGGATGTGAAGATGCTTTGGGCTTAAATCTCTTCACATTCCCTTTCCTATTATTCACCATAAGGACAGTAGGCTTTTCACACTTCATATCTTTTTTCACTTGGCAAATGATGATGAAAATATCAGATAGATACTCCTCAATGTTGGTTATATTGAAATAAAAAACAAAAACAAAGAATCTATAAGGGGGTGATGTGAGAATGAGATCAGTAACCAGTTATTTGGAGAGTTTAAACCCTAGAAACTCCAGGAGCTCAATGTATCCAATGATCTTGAATACGTGAGGCCCAGTTGGGGAACCCTCTCCAAGCTTACTCTGAAAGTGTGCCTTGGATACCTCAAACCTTTCCTATATTTCTCTATCCTAGTAAATACCATGGAGGTTCTCAATCATTCTATACACATCCATGTTTTCGTGAGACTTCATGAGTTCACTAGACATTGATGAAAGCATCAAACATTTAATGTCGGTCATGTCATTCATATTTTTCTCATAGACCAAGAAATCCTCATCACTTGCCTCTTTTGCAGGTGGATCGGGTAATGCTAATTCCAACACGTAAGACTTATGTTCATGGCGTAGAACAACCCAGAGGTGTCTAAACCATTCATGGAAGATACTGCTAGTGAGGATGTTGTCTTTATCCAAAATTGATTGTAGGGATAGTGTGGTTGAGCCTATAATTTTATTATATAATTAAAAAATAATATTATTAGTAATTTCTTGATTACATTTTTTGAGAAATAATAAATTGATTTTATTAAGTCTCTCACTATTTTATCAAGTCCTAGTGGCCCTTACCATTGAACTCAGAATGTCTAGTTTCATGGACATTCTAGTGGAAAGGATACATATTCCCCTTTTCATAACCCCAAAAAGGGTTGGAAAAGATATTTTAAGGTATTTAGGTTGGTAGTTTTTTGCCAAATGTGGTCTTGCAACTCCTTGATCCATTGAGTTAACTCCCTAATCCTGAAATCTTGACTTAGATTTCATCAACACTTGCCTCCAATATTAAAAAAAATATATAAAGGTCTACTCCTCTTTATGTAATATGGTAAATTTAACCCAAAATTTTCTTAAGGGATTCCTCTATAAAAGAGAGTGTCTCAACAAGGGTTGGACAAACACATAGTTTTATTGAGTCTTTCCCTTAATCAAGTAACGAAAGTCTTAGTCTGACTTAATATTTTATTGAGGGTTTTTATATCTTATGCATAAATTTATTATTATCTTTATCACATACTTGTTAATATTAAGTGGAACTTACTTAATTCATTAACCATTTCTTGATAATATTTACACATAATCCTGGTTTATTTCAGTTCCATATTGCATGCTTGTTTAATTCATTAATTATGTGATCGTGACCACACATCGATAGTGATAAACCATGCAACTGAAAGAAATAAAATAAAATAAAGGGCATGATAATGAGATTTTATAATGGTTATTTTATCAGTTTTTTGATAAACTATCCCCGACATCAAGGAGAAACACCTTGAACCTTTAGGTTTGTGTTTACACCTTTCCACCTATCCACCTTTGTATCTCCTGGGATTGGTTTCATCTCGGCTCCATCTTGAACCACCTCAACTAGCTTGGGAGCTCCATCCATTATGTATGCTTTTTAACTCACACATAGGTGAGAGTTAAATAGGGGTATTATATAAAAGAAAAAATGGGAACACATGCCCTACATATTAATAGGGAGAGATGGCTCACAGGACAAAAATTTAATTAAAAGAAACTAATCACACACAAAGGTCTGATCTGTCTCATGATCATCCACATACATGAAACGAATTACACACAAAGGTCTATTCTATCTCATGATCATCCACATGGTGTGTAATCTGGTAAGCATGTGCATATCTATCTCAGTCAACACACTGTGTAAAATTAATTACACCACATGCAATAAATGAACATGACTTGAGTAATTACAAAATTACTCCCAATACAATGAACATGAAAACATAGTGTGTTGTCTAGATTTTATGGCGTGTATGGTAGATAACATGATGCACATGTACGAACACACGGTGTGTACTTTCATGTCACCTAGACAGAATCGTCATCGCCTCCTGATGAGTTCTACTCTTTAATTTTAATCCAAAAATTATTTGTTTCTGTTATATTTGAGAGAAATGAAAGAGTAAGAACAAATCTCAAAATCCAGATTACAAGAATGATTAACCTTGAATTAAAAAACTAAATTATTAATTTGTAAATCATAAAAAAATTATTTAAATAATTATAAATGATGATGAACCTTCCTCTGATACCACTTGAAGGATCCGAATGCAGTAGAGTCATGGCAGTTGAGAGGGAACAACTTTTCCTTTTCTATAATCAATGACCAATTTAGGATCAATATGACAATAAACGCTAGTATCCATGGATTAAGATCAAATATCAAGAAGAAAATGAAAAGGGCATCAGATCCTAGAGAGAGGATCTTGCGCATCTTGTTTATAATTAATTTAAATAATTTCTGTGGAAATTAAATACCTAGATCTTAAGTACTTTCTTCATTGACAATGTTGATTGTCCAAAATGACCCTTCTGAATTGTCTCATTGTTCTTGCGAGGATCCAAACCATAATACCTCTAGCGATGATCCACACGTGTTCTAATGGCCTTTGATCAACACCACTAATTCTTTAGGTTCTAGCGTGGTGAAGCGAGTGTATTGTGTCGGTCTTTCATGATATCTAATTCTTCAGTCTTAAAGAACATCTCTCGTTCTTAAGAGGGAAGATGAGATGATTCGAGAGATAAATTTTTTTTGGATTAACAATTATCTCACCACCGGAAATTCTGTTCACCAAGAATAATTGCACAATATACATACCTATCTATTGAACGACATTGCGTTTTGGTTATAATATTTAATTTCATTTCTGAAATTAAGTACATTCATAACCTTAAAGAAAACACATGATACATAATAACAATAACAACACCATTATTCGTGATGCACAAATTTTCACAAAACCGAATCATAAATGAAATCTTGTGCCACATAATGATAATAATGTTATTATTATTTTATCTTGTGTCAAATATTTAAATAATTATTTACCATCTTGAAAATAATTATTTTACTACCAGACCATCCTTGGTCTATTTGAACTCCACTTAAATTTATTGAACACTCAAATAAATAAATAAATAAATTATTCTCTTAAATAAGTATTTTATTTACAAACTAGTAAATAAATATTTATTAAATATTCAATAAAATAAATAATTATATTTAATTTAATTTATGAGTTCATTTTAACTTGAATAAAATTATTCCATGGTCTTGAGAATAGTATTTATTCCATTAATTAAATTCAAATAGAATTTAATTGAGACCACAAGAAACACTTAGTGTGCGACCCTCTAGGATTATTTCTCATTGGCATTAGGTGGGCTTGCCTAAAGTTCAAGAGTATTATCTAGCAATGGGTCAAGGAACCAAAGATAAAGATATTAAAGTCGCAATGACAGCTTCTGCATACGAACTTTCACTATGTAATATAATCTCTTTGTCTCAATATCTCATCAAGCAGGTTTCATGATAGTGTCATTAACATGTTTGCTTGATATGTCTTTCTTTGACTACTTGAAATAAACTCATCGTTACACCATGGCGATGGAATTTAGGGACATAGTTATATTTCAATCAAAGTGAAAAGATATCAATTTCCATAAATAGAAGGGAGAAATCCTTCCTTGATTTATCCATTAATAACATGTCACTTGTGATGCACCCGACATACCCTACTTCCCACCAACATATGGTGTGACGATTTTCATCAGTAAATAAAATTGCACGAGTCATGACAGGCATTAATTAAAATCTTAAAATATAAGGACCATTACACATGCTCACATATTGGAATATCCAATGACACCAAAACATGTGGAATTCTTACAGGTGAGTCTGTTCCAATAACCTCCCGTCTTGGAGATTACCAAGTGTAAACTCTATAATAAGAAGTCTCATATTCTTACAAGTACTCACAACCAGAATTTTGTATACTATGTGTCCCATCATAGCATGTTATCCAACTATAGAACTATATTTAAGAATATTGTCATAGAACTTCAAGGCTCTCATCATAGCGGGGAACTGCTATGACCTTGTCAATACGGAAAATACTCTAGGACATTATTATATCATAGTCATGTAGAGAAATGATAAATATGTAATAAGATGTTTAATATTAAAATAAATTAAATAATAATGTAATAAAAGTACAAACAGTTGGTTCTAGGACACCAACTCTAACAAGAACAAAAAGTCATTGTATGAAGAATACATAATAAGAAAAGAAAATTTGGTGAAATCTTGGAGAGCCTTTTTAAAAAAATAGACAATAGAAATGGAAGGATCTTCATGAATATGAAAGGAAAATTAATATAATATAAATCTAGTTTGAAACCCAAGAATATAGATAATATGGATTACGTTTAATGAAAAAAATTAGGAAAAAGAATTTAATGCATTTAACTATAAATAAAAAAGTAATTATATATTAGCTTCATGATAATTATACAGTCAATTATATGCTATTATTATCCATAATAAAGAGTTATAATTGAAGACAAATTATGGTTTTTATGCTTGTCAAAAGTAAAGTAGATTTGAATATGAAGCATAATATAATGTAAACAGTTAAACACATCAAAATAAAATGAACAATTAATGTAATGAATAAAATTTAATGAAATGAAAATATATAATGGGTATTTTACAAGCCTGTATAAGTAATATTAACATTGAGTGCATTCGTAAAATAAGAAATTAATATAAATTGAATAGATTGAATCAAAAACAGAATAAATGATAACCATATTGATACCTGAGATATTGAAAGTGAGTTTAAAAGATAACGACTGTAGATCCTGAATTGAATTTGATGGGGGATTGGAAGTTAGAAAATAGATAAGGACCAAAAGCTACCAACATAAATAACACAAACTTGAAGAGTTACTAGAAACACCTACAGTATTAGAGATGTTGATATACCTTATTTTTGTAGTATTCACTTAAAATAGATATATTCCTTCTACAGTAGTGGGAGAATAAACCTTCCACTATGAGGAAGAAAGAAGATTTAAATATTTACTTGTAATATAGTTACGATATATAACCTTGTGTGTTAATTGATCAAGCAAGGTCTAAAAGGAAAACACATATTAAATAGAAACAAATGTACAATACTTGTAATAAATAAATAATTTAATCAGTGATAATAAAATAAATTAATGGATCTATAAAATGAAAATTAAGAGGCCTAAAATAGAGATATAGAATCTATTGTAGTGGTAGAAAAAACATGAAGGGTTCCAAGAAAACATACATTATCAGGAAAAATTATGAGCGATGATTGGAATAAAACATACCTCAACAGGCCTATCACCCTGTAGAGATTCAATTATCAAATGGAATAATAGAACATAGAATCTATAGATGGTTCAGTTGAGAACACTATGGGAAGTACAATGTAGATATAATATTTAGAATCACGGGGTTTGTAGATAGTGAATGAATTTGAATTCATAGAGATTACCTAGAGATATTAGTATTTCTCAATTTTGAAGTGAAAAATTGATGGAGAGAAATCATACTCTTGATGCCAAGGAAGACTCAATATTGTCAGGAGTTCTATAAATTATAGATTGTTGTGTTAAACCATTTTATATTTTTTTTGTAAAATATAGACTAGAATTTAAATTTTATGATATGGGGTTAATTAAAGAAAATAATTAAATTTTTTTCTCATTATTTTATAACTAATTTTAAAATATGATCCTTTAAACTAATTGGAATACACTGTAGAAAAAATATTGAATATAAAATAAATTGAAAGACAAATAATTATTAATCAGTTTTTTGAATAGTCAGAAAGAGATGGAAGATTATCTTAATGTTTTTAAACATGTCCAATAACATCTAATGAACTTTTTATCTCATAATAGGCATATTAACAATTTTAACTACAAAAAAACAAATAGTGTATTGAATATGATGTCCCAAATAAAGCTCTTGTTGGAACATTGAAAATTTGAAATGCCAAATAAATTAATAAATATAGTATATTAAATCAAACAATGTAGTGAAGGAAAGAATTTCATAATTTCTATGTTGTACTATTCATATGCATGATTATTAGAAGAAACATACATTAGCAGTCTTGTCACACTTTAGAGATTCTATTGTGAAATGGAATCACATGATATGGAATCTATAAAAGGTATGGTTGAAAAAAATTTGTGATGTAGATTAAAAATAAAAAATAAAAAAATCATGGGATATTGATATTTATAGAATAAATAATTGAATTTCTACATTATTATGTTTCGTTTTATTTTTTATAGGAAAAATTTAAAAAAAACAATAAAATGCATTGTGATAGTTTCCATAGGTAAAGTGTACTTGTTTTTCTAAATGAAAAGAACCAGAAGATGATTTTTTAAGATAGATGGTTCATATATTAAAAAAATAAATAAATATATATATATAAAGAAAGTAATGAATAAATAATTTTCAAACCTCCAAAACTGGTACTTATATTAGGCATCGTGATACCATCTGTGTTTGTCATGATTCACTTGACTGCATGCATAAAAGATATATAATTAATTTGTTAAAGGACCTTCAAGGATAGGTGATAAAATATGAGAATAATTGAAAACACTATTATTGAGTGACATTGAATAAAATGCATTTATTCAATGATAATGTTTTTTAAATAAAATGATTGATTTATAAAATATTATAGATGATAAAGAGAGATGGTATATCTCAAATTGAAAACATAAAATTTATAAGAATGGGTCTTGAAATCAAGTATGTGGTTGTTGTTAATGGAGAAAAAAACCAAATAGTAGTTGAACCTAGAGTTTCATAAATTCAAAAATAGCTTTTTTGCTTCATTAATGAAATCAATGGAATTGAAAGGAAAATATAATTGGTTTATATAAGAATTTTTTTCTTCTAATTTGAATCAACAAAAATTGATAATTCTATTTTTCATATACATATATTGGTAACAAAACACAGATACTGGAAGGGGAAAACATTAATAGGTAATGATAAAGCATAATTTATTTTAAATATAAAAAACTGTGAGTAATTTTTTTTTTTATTCTTAGATCCCTAGAATTTTAAAAAAAATATAAAATCAGGTAAATTTATCATTATATTTATTTATCTTCATATAATTTCCAAAATTTGACATTAAAAAATATTTAATTAAAAATGAATCTAAAAGGTGCGTGGGGGAGGCATACTCTAGAGAAAGGATCAAAACATTTCAAAAATATAGGGAAAATTAGATATTTAAATACAAACGCTTTAAAATGATGATTCTAAGAGCCTCAGTTGAGAGTGCATATATTCAATACAAATGAAATACCTGTAGGTAAAATCAATAATTTTTTTATTTTCAAGTAATCGAAGATTAAAAAAGATTATAATAGTTGCATCAATTTCAAAATTATTTGGTCAATAAAATATTTTTAATGATTTCCATCCACAATAAAATCAAAATAATCACAAGTAGACCTTAGAATTAATACATATTCTGGGTGGAAAACACAATTCATAAATTCAAATAGAAAATTCAAATATTTTTCATGATCAAAAGAGCACAGTTGAAGATAGAAAGAGAAGATTTTAAGACCCTTTCAACTTATTTGGAAACTTCCATTGAATATTTTTGATGAAATTCATTCCCAAACAATGATTGTAACACAAATTAGTTATAAAAAATAAAAAATGATGCCAAGAATGTATTAATAATTATTAAGAATAAATTTTTTATTAGAATAATGTTAGAATTATATTATGGGATAACAAAGTTGTAAAACATCATTAAAAATTATTCAAAAACAAAAACACCATGTGTTTCCGTTTGAACCAACTAAATTCATTTATCATTTATAAGATATACTGACAACATAGAAAAATATGTTTCAAAGATTGATGGTCAATTGTTTGAAAGTATAACATAATTCATTTGACTAGAGCACACATGAAGTAGTAAGAATACCTATTTTGTACAAAAAAACATAATTCATAAATACAAAGTAGAAACAAAATATTTTTGATGATAAAATTAGCACAATTGTGGATAGAAATAGAAGAGATAATATTTCAAGACCCTTTAAGCTCATCTAGAAACTTTCATTATTTTCATTGAATATGCTTGATGAAATCCATGTGAGAAACCCTAGACCAATAAACATAGGGATATTAAGTTTTAGGGACATCAGAAAATTATGTAAAATTAAACATTTGAACCTTTGATGGTGTGGAATAGTCAGTATACTGAGACATCTAAGGGTTTGTTCATATTGATTGGTTATCCATGAACTGAATATTCAAGAGAGAAGAAACTATTAGTCAATGTTGGCGATGCAGAATCTGGGTATTGGGAAGAAATTTATACAATAGATGAGAAGGAAAATAAGTATAAAAAAGCCAGATTTATACATAATGGAACCAATATAGAAATATATATTGTAGTATTTATTAATAGAAGAAGAATATATATTAGGGTTTGGTGACGTAGATTCTGTTGTGTGCGAAGAGGAATCAATGAGATGACTTGCAATGATAGAGGGTGGATTATAGGGAACTCAATCATTCTCGACGCAGTTCTATTGATAGATGAGAAGTTATTGCTATGAGAGAATCAGTATTTTATTGAGGAATAAGTAATGGGTGGAAGATAGATTGGAGGATGGCTGGGGGTCAAGGAGAGATGGGGAGACTACGGGTTGAGAGAGATTTGTGGTTAGGGAGACATCGGGTCAAGGAGAGATGGGAAGGTGGAGATGGGGAGACACTCGGTCATGTAGAGATAGGGAGGTAGGGTATTGGAGGTAGGAGGTGGAGATGGGAAGATAGGGGGTTGGTGAGAGATAGATAGACGGGGAGACGGGCATACGAGGCATGAGGATGAGGAAATCGAGAGGGAATGCGGGGAGGGTGACCAGAATTGAAGGAGAATGAGACATATATGGTGAAATGGATGTAGAGATGACACGTGGAGGAAAATTTACAAGATTTAGTATAGATAATGGATTGTATACCTTTAAATATTTATTTAAAAATATATTTAAAAAACAGAAATTATTTATACATAAATATAATTATAAATATATATTTACTAATATAAATTTATTTATATAAATATATATTTGAAAATATGAAATTATTTATATTTATAAATATGTTTATAATTATATAATTATAAATTTATATTTATAAATCTATATTTATATAGTCATAAATATATATTTATTTATAAATAAATTTAACATATATTTAAATAGAAAATAATTTATAAATATTTGTTGTTTTTGACAAACAAAAAGGAATTCAAAAATATAGTAAACAAAATATATTTATAATTATATAGTAAACAAAATATATTTTTAATTAAGGTTGATATATATAAATATATATATATTCAGTTAATTGAGGTTTATTTATATATAATTATTGATATAAATAAACCTTATATTTTGAATATAAATAATAATATTTGTATATATATATAATAAATTTCATAATTTTTTTATATACATATATAAAAAAATTTAATAAGGTTTATTTCTATTTATAAATTTAAATATATTATTATATAAATAAATTATTTAAATATAAATTTAACTTAATTATATAATTATATATTTTAAATTTATATAATTATATATAATTATATAAATATAAATAAACCTTATATTTTAAATTTAATAAGGTTTTTTTTCTATAAATAATTATATATAAATTTATAAATTTATATAAATAGTTATATATATGGTTTATTTAATTATTTAATTATTTAATAATGCAGTTAAATATAGTTTATTTATAACTATATCAATATAGATTTTTAAATATAGAGTTATAAATATATTTATAGATATAATTATAAATAATTTCACATTTTTAAATATAGATTTAAAAATATATTTAAATAATTTCAATTATTTATTTATAAATATAATTATAAATATATATTTACAAATATATATTTATTTATATAAATATATATTTGAAAATGTGAAATTATTTGTAATCATATTTATAAATATATTTATAATTATATAATTATATATGTGAATTTTTATATCTATATTTATATGGTTATAAATATATATTTATTTATAAATATATTTAAAATAATTTCAAACAAATAATAAATTCTAAATATATATTTATATATTTATATATTTAATTATAAATATAAATATAAATATATTATGTATATTTATATTTATAATTGTTTATATATAATTATATATAAAATATTAAAGAGGGTGATTGGCGGGATTTGGGGAGGGGGGCAGAGCGTTTTGGGAATAAAATCCCAAAACACCAAATGATTTGGAGGTTTACAGCCCCATATCTGAAATTAAACTAACCCTAGCCCCCTTAAATTAATAAAAAACATTTACGCTGTTTTTTACATCATCTCCCACATCACTCTATCCTCTTGGTCAATAACTATCATTAAATTTTAGTTTTTGAAAAAAAAAATATTTCATCAATTTCATTTTTTATATTCTAATTTTATATATGTTATTTATTCATTTTCAAATATATTTCATATGTTTTTCTCCTTTCCAAGCAACCTATTTTTTGTATAGTTTTTTATATTTTTAGGACAAAATTAATCTTACAAGACTTTATAAGATAAATTCCACATTAAAATAATTTCAAAAATACAAACATTTTTAGATAATAAATATATTAGTATGTGAAAAATGAATGTAAAAAAGTGAGTAGATATATATATATATATATATAATACATAATCCCCAATCAAACCCATGTACAATCCATGCCCCTCCTAAAACAACCCCCATAAAGAGTACTAAAAATATTTTTTACTCATTTGTTTTATATTCCATGTGAAATAAAATTTCTTCTAACTCTTTGTATTATATGAATTTATAATTTAAAAACAAAAAATAAAAATGGTTGGACAATTTTTTTGTACTCCACATTACACTAGAATACAATATCTTAAGTTTTGATGATCACAAAATCCATTTATTTTACTAATGAATTTATTTTGAGTATAAGACATGTTTGTGTATGTTTCTCAAGGTGTTATAAGATATTTCTATAAATGCATAATATTATTTATTTGGTGAAAGTTGGAAATTAATTTCACATATGAAAAATTTCAAAATATTTTTTTTAAACAGGTTGAGGTCCAAGTCCCTTTAATTAAAAATAAAAACAAGAAAACCTATATTGAAAAATGGGGTAAGAGGGAATGCATTAGTGACACAAAGAAAAAAAATCCAATGAAGTCAGACCCAAAGGTTAAAGAGTGGTCCTAAGTGTCTAATGATAATAAAGCATCAATATAATCAAGGAACAAAATTTCACCCCAATAGATAATGCGGCATGAAATCAGTTTATAAATGTGAGTGAAATTAGATAATCCCCCCCCCCATCAAAATGTTGCACCGTGTTGGAAAGACAATGAGGCATGTCACCCCTCCAATACTGAAAAATAAAGGAAGGACCATATGATAGGTGTCAGCACACCAATATCTCTTTCGAGCTGCCCACTCAACAAAGCTTGTGAGGAACTCTCAGTAAGTCAACCTGGTGCAACGCAAATCAAGACTAAAAGCACAGTGAAAAATTGAGTCAAAGTGTCAATCTATTCAACAAGGAGAACTAGTGGTTGAATGATGGATGCACTACCACATATATGGTCAAGGGATACAGTGACTTTTATAAACGTTAAATAGAAATCACTGATAAAACCCTCACCTATATTACTGTTAAAAAAATCACTCATAATTGTGTACCCTTTTTTAGTGCTTTTTTTAGTGCTAATAAATATAATATTTATCAATGTTATTCTTGTAAGAACCCAAATCTTCGTTTCAGGTATGTTTCTTCTTTTCTGGCCGTTTTTGAGGAAAAGAGGAAAATCTGGAAATTTTATAAGTACATGTTGTGTACTTTATAAGTACACGCCGTGTACTTTGATCCCATGTGGGGTCGTTTACTAGCTGTGTCCGGACCACACACACGGTGTGTAGGGGTGATGTGGAGGCCACATAATGCAGTGTACGGAAAAGGTGAGTACACGCCATGTACTCAAGAAGTACACACCATGTACTTTTATTTTTATTTCATTAAACGGACTGGGGTCACGTTTAATCCCTATTTCCATCTTCTTCTTTGCCTAATTACGTCTAGTGAGTCCGAGGAGGCTGGATATTCTCTAAGCCTCTGATTTGTCACCAGTTATCTGAATCAAACGCTGTCAGTTGCAATAGAATCGCAGTAGTGAGTTCTTGGTTCTTCCTTGGCCCCGTTTCCCGATTCTTTCTCTTATGAGAGTTATCTAAGGTTGAAATTTTTAGATGTTTTTTCAGATCTTCTCCATTCTAGGAAAATTCATAGGCCGAGGTTCAAGTATATCGATCTCCTATGATCGAGGTAGGTGGTTTGTTTCCCTACGTTGAATGTCTTTGAGTTTTTGTGCAAAAAGTGACGGATTCCAATGTATCGGGTATCTCGGGTTAGGGTTTTGAACTTGTATTATTACCTGCCTTAGATTTCTTGTATTCTTGTGGTTATTAGATTATTAATGTTTGCTTGTTAGCATGTTTGAGGATCACCCCATGGGGGTTTCCCTTGTTTTGGTTGTTTACTGCCGTTTGGCTTAGGTTGCCTGTGAGGTATACCTTGTTGCATTGATTGCCTACCTTGAGATAATTGATTGCATGTATTTCTTGTTGTTTATATTCTTTTGATTCATTGTATCTATTATCCAAGTAGTTTTTGAACTTACTTAGGGTTGTAGGTAGTCGATTAGGCCAGACTAGACTGCTCAGGGCTATGTGAACCCGGTGCGATAGACTAAAGACAGAATTGACGATTAAGGGATTCCCTAGAGAGTCTGTTATAAATTAGTATCATTCATAGGACCTATAGGAATTGGACTTTGTGCTTCCTCAGAGTGTCCTTAGTTAGGTATCGAGACTATAGGGGGAATTAGACATAAGTTCTTCCTCATAGAGTCTATACCTATCATTGCAAGACCACAGGGGAATTGATGGTGAGTGCTTCCCAGAGTGTCTGTGCCTTCGTATGATTACATGACTATAGGGGTCTGTTAGCATGAGCCACCCAGAGAGTCAGTGTGAATATTTGTTTGGTTGGTTGTGACAAGTCCACCAAGCCAAAGAACAAGCTTGTGTTTTTTACTACTTGTAGTTTATATAGTATGTTGAGATACCTGTTGTGTTAATTGCTATGCTTTGGGAATATAGAGTTGTTGCTAGATTCCTTGGGTGATAATTAAATGACTGAATTAAATTACTAAATAAATGTGAATGGAGATTTGTAGGATTGTTTACTTAGTGTACTTATGTTTCTCTGCTGCATTTATTTCATTTACTTTTTCTATATTGCTCACTGACAGTAGGGCACAGATCTTGTGGTGATTGCCTACTGGGATTAGTCTCACACCTTGTTTGGGTCCTGCTTTTCTTCCCAAATAGGTTATATGGTTGTAGGTGTGGATAGGGATTGTGGACCTTTTACTTCAGGTACATGATTTCTGGTTGGAGCTGGAGAGCATAGGACCGAGCCTAGGCTTGCGATGCTGCTGAAGTTGATGTTTACATTTAGTACTTTGTTCTCAGTTGTATTTCAGCACATTGTTGTGTTTGCTACTTTTCTTATATACTTGTTCCTGCTGCATCATTATCATTATTATTATATTATACATTGTTTTTGTTGTTTAGTTTTAGTTATTGTATGTTGTTTACTGCTTCCGCTATTGAATGTTATTTCCTTTTCTTTGTATACCTTACCAAATGAGGGCATAGTTTCCCCAATGACTCACCAAGGCCCTCGCTGCTAGTCGACAACCTTTGGAATTTGGGGAAACATGCTTGAGGTCATGTGGTGAACTGGGTACGGGGCACCAGTTGAGTGGATCTGGATTCGGGTTGTTACAAAGTGGTATCAGAGGAGTTATTTCCTTTTCTATTGACTTACAGTTTAGCGACATTAGACAGGGATAGGACAGAATGGGTCAATGGTAAATAGTTATGCCTGGGAGTTCTAGAACTCGTGTACAGGGACAAAGCCATATTACCTCAAATGTTGCAATTTTAGAGTTTTGCAAATGTTACAGTTTACTTGATTTGACCATTGGGTGGTGCACTTGTTTTGTGCTTTTACTGTTTATATGATTTCGGTTCTATTTTGTTGCAACCCGATGAGATGAGGGTATGCCATCTCATGCATCATATAGGCACTTGTTATAAAATCACATGTCATGCATTTTTCCATGCCATCTAGGTTGCATTAGAATTTTCATGCTGTTGTGATAGAATTTGTGATAGACGATGCATGTTGTTGCGATAGCTGCTGTGATAGAATACTTGCCATGTTAATAGGGTATCATTTGTTTAGAGATTCTTTATCATGGATGCCAAACTTTGGTCTTAGAGGTGTTATGGGCCCTCTATGATTGGAATTTGGTGGGTTGTGAGTTTTTTATACTATTTACTTGTTATATGAATTATTATGATGCCAAACTTTGATTCGCGGGGAGTATGGGCCCCCACGGATCGGAATTTGGCACCCAAACGCATGTTTTCTGTGTTTTCTGGGCTCCGGTGCAGTTCTGAGGCTACTGTCTGGAAAAACCCAAAATACACGATGTGTACATCATGAATACATGACGTGTAATTTTTAGTCGTGTCACTGACTATGTGGATAGGGACACATGGTTTTGAAAGTTCTTGTAGGAACATGCCATTTACTAGTTTAAACACCCTGTAGTATGACTTGGGTATTTGGCCGTGTCACGAACAACACGGGCCAAGGGTTTCCTTCAAGTACATGTCGTGTCTTTCTGGAACACACCGTGTAGGGTTGACCATGTTTCAGGTCGTGTCGCTAACAACACGGGCCAGGTAAGGCATGTCTAGTACACACCATGTCTCCTTTTGAACACACTGTGTTGTTTTGTTATAGGGGAGCCATGTGACTACGCCGTGTAGCTGAATACATGGGTTGGGAAAATCCATAGGGAAATACACCATGTACCATGTTGACACACCGTGTAGTAGTGGTCTGTGTACCAGTCCGTGTGACCAATGACACAGACAAGGTAAAAATATTAAGGACACACCATGTAGTGGATAAACACTCCGTGTAGTTTCCTGCTGGGACCAATCATGTTCCTAGCCATGTAGGAGTGATCGGGTAGGGAGAAAAAGGGTTCGTACACGCCGTGTAGCCGGGTGGTTTACACAGCCATGTATGGCCATGGTACACGCCCATGGTAAAATTTTCGTAAAACACGTTGTGTAGTGGTACTAACATGCCGTGTAGTCATGTTTTTCCAAACTTTTAAAGTTCTTCCCTCCTATTCCATTTTACTCTCTTATGTTGTAACTGTGTTCATTGTTAAAGAAGGTGTGATTTTTACCTTTCAGAGCTATGTCACCAAGACTTCCTCCCATTTCTTGTCAGGAACCAGGCAATGACCGTACACCTGATATGGCAGACCAGGGACTACCAGTAGTTCCACCTATCATTCCAGAAATGGAACCTGCAGTGATTCCAGACATTGGTGGAAACACTCAGTTCAGAGAGGGTTTTGTGAGATTCATGCAGAACTTCCAGGGAGCTCAGCATCCTGCCCCATCTATGGAAAAGCTGACGCAGGTTTTTCAGCAGCAACATCCTCCCACTTTCACAGGGGAGGGAGGACCATAGGCTATAGAGTCATGGATAGAGGCCATGATATCCATCTTTGAGCACCTGGAGATTCCCCCAGAGAGGAGAGTGAAGCTCGCGACTTATATGCTGTGAGATTCCACCAAGAGATGGTGGAGTGTGGTTTTTCAGGAAGGGAGCCAACAGGCTATAGCTTGGGATGAGTTCCAGCGTACATTTTACGACTACTTCTACCCAGCGACGCTGAGGGATGATAGAGCCAGAGAGTTCATGAACCTATAGCAAGGTACTCTCACAGTTATGTATTATTCCTCTCTCTTCACAGATTTACGGCATTTCACTCCCGTTCTGCAGAATGACGAGCTGTTTTTAGCAAGGAAGTTTGAGGAAGGCCTCAGACCAGACATCAGATCGTATGTGAATGTCTTCCAGTTGACTTCTATTACTATGATAGTCAACCAAGAACTTATCATGGAGAGAAACCTGAGGGAGACTGGAGTTGTGGACTAGGGTGGTTCAGCTTACAGGGCTGAATCTTTTTAGGTAGACGACAATAAGCGCCATCGAGAGTCTATACAAGAAGACTCGAGGAAGCGAGGCATTCCTTCTGGTAGATGATATCTTCCTTCTGGAAACCAAGTGGTGTGATATCAGTGTTGTAAAAATGGGCATAAAAATCCTCATTGCTCGAGGGACCTAGTGGAGTGCCGATCATGCAGCAAGATGGGTCATCTACAGCGTTTCTGCAAGGTTCTCCTTCCAGCGGATAGTGAAGGAGGATCAGTTTTGACTCCGCGTATAGGAGCAGGATTTCCAGTTCTGCACAAAATTGGGGGCTGAAGTTATTCAGGTCGTTCAAGCCAGGGTAGAGGCCATGGACGTAGTGGTCAGGCTCAGGGAGGGTCAACTCATGGATCTCAAGTTTCTACACAGGGCTACGGTGCAAGCAATACCTTTGCGGTAGAGCATATTTATCAGGAGAAGGATCATGGACCTTCCACAGTTCGAGGTATGGTTTTAGTAGCCTCAATTTTATCCTCTGCACTTTTAGATACATGATCTTCTAATATCTTTATTTCTATGCGTACTGTGGAAATCCTTAGACTTATTTTTTATACTTATGAGGATATGATGACGCTAGACACTCCCTTGGGAATTATAACTACTAGCATGCGTCAGTTATTAGACTACCCCCTTGAGTTTGGTGGGTGTTGGTTTACATGGAGTCTCTATGTTTTGTAAATGATAGGCTATGATGTCATTCTCATGATGGACTGGTTAGTTCCCTTCCAGGCCTTTGTCGATTACTATCGTTGTAGGGTGATTTTTACATCACCGGAGGGCGGATATTTTCTTCACAAGGGTGAATGGGATGTCCAGGCGAGTAGAGCTGGACCAGAGCATCATGGGTTGGGTGGTGTTATGGGCCATATTTCAAGCTTTTATCTGGATGACCATGGTACTTCTCAGATATATTTTCCTCCAGTGGTTAATCACTTTCCATATGTCTTTCCAGAAAACTCTTCAGGTTTTCCTCCAGAGTGAGAGGTATACTTTTCTATCGAACTTATGCTAGGAGCGGCACCAGTGTCCATTCCTCCATATATGATGGCTACACCTGAGTTGCAGGAGCTCAAGAAGAAGTTGGAGGAGTTGCAGGCAAGGGGTTTCATCTGACCCAGTACTTCTCCTTGGGGTTCGCCTATCCTATTTTCAAAGTAGACAGACGACACACTTAGGCTTTGTGTGGATTATCAGAAGCTGAACTAGTTGACGGTTAAGAACTAATATACATTTCCATGGATAGATGATCTCTTTGACCAGCTTCAAGGAGCCAGAGTGTTCTCTAAGATCGACTTGAGATTCTCCTACCATTAGTTGCATGTCAGACCATCTGATATACCACTTACAGCCTTCTGGAGCAGGTATGGTATGTATGAGTATTTGGTTATGTTGTTCGGTCTCACGAACGTGCCAACAGCTTTCATGGTGCTAATGAACAGAGTTTTCTATCCTTACTTGGATTCTTTCATGGTGATTTTCATGGACAACGTCTTGGTGTACTCTCACACTTGACACGACCATGATACCAATCTTGAGATTGTTTTGAGTACACTAAGGGAGCATCAGTTATATGTTAAGCTCTCAAAGTGACACTTTTGGATGGACAAGATTCTCTTACTAGGTCATGTCATCTCAGAGACATGAGTATCAGTAGACCCAGAGAAGGTAAGAGCAGTAGTCTCCTGGGAACAGACGAAGAATGACTTTGAGGTGCGAAGTTTCTTGGGGATGGCTGGTTACTACAGGCAGTTCAGGAAGCCAGCAGTGAGTGGCAGCTTATGGATCTTTTCTCTAAAATGCATTTGGAGGTGCACGACAAACAGGGTCAGACTTTTCTTTCTTCTGTAGCTGGTACCTCTACCCTTATTAACCAATTTCCAATGAGTCATCTATCAGAATCTGAAGGCCTAGTCCTATGGGAAAGCATGTTAGGAGGGGACCCTCTTCCCAGATGGACTGTAGGTGAGGATGAGATCTTGCATTTCTAGGGACGCGTATGGGTTCCAGCAGATATATGTGAGGAGATGATGTGACACTTCCATTCCTCGGTTTGGGAAGTCCATCCTGGTGCCACCAAGATGTATCGTGATCTGCACCGCCAGTATTGGTGGCCAGGTATGAAGAGAGATGTTGTGGGTTTTTTCATGAGATGTTCCACCTGTCAGCAGGTAAAGGCAGAGCAACAACAACCAGCAGGGCTTTTACAGTAGCTACCCATTCCTGAGTGGAAGTGGAATGATGTCACGATGGACTTCGTGACAGGGTTAATGAGATCGCCTCGAGGTAATGACACGGTATGGGTTGGCATTGACAGGATCCTGAAGGTTTCTCACTTATTGTTGATTAAGGAGACCTTCGGTGTCGATGAGCTTGGATGGTTTTACATCCGTGAGATTGTACGCTTGCATGGGGTTCTGAGTACTATCATTTCATATTGGGATGCCCGCTTTACATCGCATTTCTAGAAAGGGATACAGAGGTCTTTGGGTACACAGGTACTTCTGAGTACAGCTTACCATCCTCACATAGATGGATAGTCAGAGCACACGATACAGGTGCTAGAGGACATGCTACGAGCATGCATCCTTGATTTTGGAGGATCTTGGGAGAAATATATACCTCTAGTGGAGTTTTCCTACAACAATAGTTTTCAAACAACTATTCATATGGAACCTCATGAGGCTTTGTATGGTAGGTCATGCCGATCACCCTTTTGTTGGCTAGAGGCAGGAGAGCCTAATATGCTGGGACCTCTTCTTTTTTAGGAGACAATAGAACAGGTGCAGTTGATTCGGAAAAGGATGTCTACTACACAGTCTCAGCAGAAATCTTATGCTGATCAGTAGAGACGACCTTTGGATTTCATGGTCGGAGATCAGGTTTTCCTACGTGTTGCCTTGAGGTTGGGACACAAGAGGATCAGTAGGTAGGGTGAGCTTTCACTGAGATACATCAGGCCATTTTATATTTTGGAGAGAGTCGGGCTAGTTGCTTATAGGTTGCAGTTACCTCAAAGGTACCAGGCTATGCATGACGTCTTCCATGTTTCTCAACTTCAATGTTATTTCTCAGACTTGTATCATGTCTTTCAACCCGAGGAGGTTGATCTGGAGAAGGATGCATCGTTCAAAGAGAATCCTATCAGGATTATTGATCATAGTGCAAAGGTACTCCGTGGATGATCTGTTCCTCTGGTACGGGTGTTATGGTAGCACGGACGTGTGTAGGATGAGACTTGGGAGAGGGAGGCCGATATGCGATCATAGTGGCCAGAGTTGTTCGAGGTTTCTTCTTCACCACCTTGTTAGGGAAATTTGGGGACAAATTTCTTTAAGGGGGAAGTTTGTAAGAACCCAGATCTTTGTTTCAGGTATTTTTTTCCTTTTCTGGTCGTTTTTTAGGAAAAGAGAAAAATCTGGAAATTTTCTAAGTACACATCGTGTACTTTATAAGTACACGCCGTGTACTTTCATCCCGCACGAGGCCATGTGTTGGCCGTGTCTGGGCCACACACACAGTGTTTAGGGGTGATGTGGAGGCCGCTTAATGCTATGTACGGAAAAGGTGAGTACACGATGTGTACTCAAGAAGTACACATTGTGTACTTTTATTTTTATTTCATTAAATGGACTAGGGTCACATCTAATCCCTATTTCCGTCTTCTTCTTCACCTAATTACATCGAGAGTATCTGAGGAGGCCGAATCTTCTCCAAGCTTCTAATCATTCACTAGTTATCCGAATCGAACATCGTCGGTTGCAATAGTATCGCAGTGGTGAGTTCTTGGTTCTTCCTTGGCCATGTTTCCTGATTCTTTCTCTTATGAGAGTTATCTAAGGTTGAACATTTTAGATGTTTTTGCAGATCTTCTCCATTCTAGGCTGATTCATAGGCCGAGGTTCAAGTATATCAATCTCCTAGGATCAAGGTAGGTGGTTTGTTGCCCTATGTTGAATGTCTTTGAGTTTTTGTGCAAAAAGTGTTGGATTCCCATGTATCATGTATCTCGGGTTAGGGTTTTGAACTTGTATTATTACCTTCCTTAGATTTCTTGTATTCTTGAGGTTATTAGATGATTAATTTTTGCTTGTTAGCATGTTTGAGGATCACCCCATGGGTGTTTCCCTTGTTTTGGTTGTTTACCGCCGTTTGGCTAAGGTTGCATGTGAGGCATACCTTATAGCATTTATTGTCTACCTTGAGATAATTGATTGAATGTATTTCCTACTTTTTATATGCTTTTGATGCATTGTAGCTATTATCCAAGTAGTTGTTGAACTTACTTAGGGCTGCTGACAGTCGATTACACACGACTAGACTGCTCAGGGTTGTGTGAACCTAGTGCGATAGACTAAAGAAGGAATTGACGATTAAGAGATTCCCTAGAGAGTCTATTATAAATTAGTATCATTCACAGGACCTATAGTAATTGGACTTTTTTCTTCCTTAGAGTTTCCTTAGTTACGTATCGAGACTATAGGGGGAATTAGACGTAAGTGCTTCCTCAGAGATTCTATACCTATCGTTGCAAGACCATAAGGGAATTGATGGTGAGTGATTCCCAGAGTGTCGATGCCTTTGTATGATTACTTGACTATAGTGGTTTTCCAGCATGAGCCACCCAAATAGTCAGTGTGAATATTTGTTTGGTTGGTTGTGACTAGTCCACCAAGTCAAAGAACAAGCTTTTGTTTTGTACTGCTTGTAGTTTAGGTAGTCTGCTGAGATACCTGTTGTGTTACTTTGTATGCTTTGGGAATATAGAGATGTTTCCAGATTCCTTGGGTGATAATTAAATGACTGAATTAAATTACTAATTAAATGTGATTGGATATTTTTAGGATTGTTTACTTAGTGTACTCCTGTTTCTCTGCTACATTTATTTCATTTACTTTTTCTATATTTCTCATGGAATGTAAGGCATAGATCTTGTGGTGATTGCCTACTGGTATTAGTCTCACACCCTATTTGGGTCCTGCTTTTCATCCCAAACAGGTTATATGGTTGCAGGTGTGGATAGGGATTGTGGCCCTTCTACTTCAGGTACATGATTTCTGGTTGGAGCTGGAAAGCATAGGACCGAGCCTAGGCTTGCGATGCTGCTGGAGTTGTTGTTTACTTTTAGTACTTTGTTCTCAGTTGTATTTCAGCACATTGTTGTGTTGGTTTCTTTCCTTATAAACTTGTACCTTCTGCATCATTATCATCATTATTATATTATACATTTTTTCCACTCCTTAGTTTCAGTAATTGTATGTTGTTTACTGCTTCTGTTATTGACTGTTATTTCATTTTATTTGTATACCTTACCAAATGAGGGCATAGTTTCCCCAATGACTCACCAAAGACCTCACTGCTAGTCGGCAGCCTCTGGAATTTGGGGAAACACACTTGAGGTCATGTGACAAACTGGGTACGGGGCACTAGTTGAGTGGCTCTGGATTCGGGTCGTTACAATTCTTTGTGCTGATAAAGGTTATTAATAAAAAATATTATTAATATATATATAATTATTATATTTTCATTCAAAAATAATGTTTATTTATATACATTAATTAAAAAACCCATGTTTATAATTAATATAAATGTGATATATTAATATTTTTTTAATAATTCAAATACACACACACACACACATATATATATATATATATATCGTTTTAAAAAATTTATTTATAAGATTATAAATATATATATTTAAATAATTATAAAATAATAATAATTTATTAAATAATAAATATACTTATTATATTTATAATTATATTTTTTTTAACACACACCCACACCTCACAAACCAGCCGGAAAGGTAGGCCATATCCCTCCTAAGGGATAGCCCACCCATCAAGCCATATTTATTCAGTACATGACCTTTAGGCCCAGTGTGCATGAAGCCCAATACATGGCTCGTAGGCCCAGTGGGCATGAAAGCCCATTACATGGCCTTGAAGGCCCAAATTTTTGACCCAAAGGTCCTTCGGTGAATAGTGTAGCTACAGTACCCTAGCTACTACAGTGTTCTCGCCGCTACATTTTTTGCTACAGTGCCCGCCACTACTACTATGGCACTGGTCAACAGTTCCACCACTGCTACAATACACTAAATACTGCTACAGTGACTTGCACCCAATGGGTTTTGAACCCCCATTTTGCATGTAGTATTATGGGGTGCTTATCACTAACCTAAGCCCCAACTACTATAGATTTATAATTAAAAATAAATGAGTTTTAAATATATTTATTTATAATTTTAATTATAAATAAATATATATTTTTTAAAAAATATATGTCTAATGAATTTGTTCAATATATATATATCATGAGATAATGATGATATTCATGGATATGATTGTCGTTATTTATGTTTATATATTGATGTGTGGGTATTATTGATGCTATATGATCATAAGCTTATTTGTGGATGGCCATCTGCACCATGAACACCCCAATGTCCGATCACATGTTGAACAATTCCCAAATAAACTTCTACGGAACCTTTGGAACGTCCTTCCCAACTACTCTCTTAGAGAAGTTCAAAATTAAATGTTATTTCGTAACACAAAAGGGATATTTCCAAACAATAAATGGTTTGTGTTTCTTAGCAAAATATTCAAAAAATAATATAGTGCCTAAGAGGCTAGTGAGAGTATATTCTAACTTAGAGAAGTTCAAAATTAACAAATAATGGATAACACCAATATAATTTTAAAGTGTTTTCCAATTAATACCTCATAAGAGTTTATAATGGTACAAAAAATATAATATTACATTTAGTTACTATTTAAAAGTGGACATCACTATTTTGATGGATTATACTAGTCAAAATGAAAATTGAATTATAATTAGCATCCTAAAATATTTTTGGGTATAATGATAAAGATAAATGTAAAGAATTACATTAGTTTCCATAAAAAGTGGGTTTCAATATAAGGATTACAGACGATGTAATTTATTAAAAAATCCAATAAAGTGTCGCAAACATATGGTAGATCTGGTAGTTTATCATATATGATATGATAAATCGATGCGTATATTAGTTTTGTTAAATATTCTCAAAGATTTTAAGAATTTTAAAATGTATCAGATTTAAAGGCAACCTCCGTTTTATCATTCTTTAACATTGGATTCATAAATGTGTATATATATACATATTGTGAAGTGAAATGATGATTGACCTCTCACTACCACAAATCAGGGCAAGGGAAGTGCTGAATTTTATCAACACTAATCAGAAAGCGTTGATCAAAGCCTCACCTTTATCAGTGCTAGCTAAAAGCATAGATATAGGAGACGATTATTAGTGCTAAAAAAATCATTAATAAAGTTGTATCCTTTATTAGTGATTTTTTAGCGATGATAAAGGTTAGATTTATTAGTGTTATTCTTAGCATTGAAAAAGGATTTCAATAAAAAAATATTATTAATATATACTAAGATGGTGCAGACCATGAATTTTAGCTCATGGTCACCAAATTTAATTAATATTATTAATATATAAAAAATTATTATATTTATATTCAAAAATAATGTTTAATTATATACATTAATTAAAAAATTCAGGTTTATAATTATTATAAATTTGATATATTAATATATATATTTTAGTAATTCAAATATATATATAATGTTTTAAAATAAGTATTTATAAGATTGTAAATAAATATATTTGTATTTAAATAATTATAAAATCATAATAAATTTTTTAAAATAATAAATATATTTATTCTATTTTTAATTATATATATAAATAATTTTAAATTTATTTATTTATAATTATAATTATAAATAAGTACATATATATATATTTAAATAAATATTTGTCTCCAATGAATTGAGTCAATAATATATATATATATATATATATATATCATGAGATAATGATGATATTCATGGACATGTTTATGTTCCTATGTTGATATGCGTGAATACTAACTAACTGAATGGCCCGAAGGCTGAAATTTTTATTGATTTTAGATAAGCCCTCTTTTAAGGGTAAAGGGGAAAACCCAGACTTCATGGACATCAATACATTAACAAAATTCGGGAAGCAAGGGGGTTGAAACCCAAAATAAGACTACGTAGAAGTGCCTTTACCCAACATCAACATCATTAAGGCACACCTCCACCAAAGCATGATTGTTCAGCAAGCAGTCCTGTGCAAGAATGCACATGTATGGTACCGATGGTTATGCCATACCCCCACAATCTTCCAAATCTGAAAAGTCATGTGCGGAGAAGACAACCAGCTCAATCCTCATCTGAAGCAAATCCTTGTAGATTTTTCGGGATCCCTAACGGACATCACATTGAGGCGCAGAACCCATAGAGAACTCAAAAAATAAACAACAATAAAACCAGCATCCCAGACACAAATCACCTCAAATCTCATCACCGCCATCAAAACCGCACACAGGAGCCGCAACAAACCACCCAAAGCGCTCACCCTACTAGAGCACGACGTAGAAGATCTCAACAATGCATATGTTATGTATTCATGACTCATGAAATGTTCATTTACGCATTGAGACCCTTATTATTCATGCTTCCATGAATGCGATGAGTCATTTTTTTATGATTTAAAGTTTTCAATTGCGTTATACCCATGAACTTATTTATATGTTCTCATGAATAATTATAAAATTACAATAAATATATTTAAACAATGAATATATTTATTATATTTATAATTATACAATTTTAATTATATATAAATACTTTATAAATATATTTATTTCTAGTTACAATTAAAAATAAATAAATAAATATATATATTTATAATTATATATATATATATATTTAAATAATTATGAAATTACAATAAATACATATATTATAATTTTATAAATATATATACTTATATGAATATATTTATAAATATATACAAATATTTATATATATATAGAAATATTTATAAATATATAAAATATGTATATATATATAGAAATATTTATAAATATATTTATTTAAATAATTATATAATTATAATAAATAAATTTACTATAATCTTATAATATAAATATTTATATATTAATGAATAGATAAATAAATATAAATATATTTATAAATATATAAAAATGAGGAGGCCACCTAAAGGCATCTAGGTCTAGAGGTGGGTTGTAGGAGAGTGCTCACTATGATGCATGTTAGTAGCCAAAGTCTTAGGAATAGGGTCGTCATCCAAAATGTTGTGGTCAGGGATGTGGTTGTGATGATGCTGCATCATGAGGGCATGGATGTGCTATGTGCCAGCTCACTATGAAGCAACAAAAGCTCAAGGAGAAGTATTATGTGTTCTTCACTTAGAGGAATTCACAATCAGAGTGGGAATATTCTAATGATATCTCTCATCATGATTATGGGGATGATTAATTCACTTCATTTATTTTTTTCCATTATGGATGAGGGCTTATCTCTTTGTTAGACCCGACCCATCCTCACTACCTTGTCATCTTTATTTTCTAAAAAAAATTTAGGAGCTGGTTCGCCTGTCTCCTGGACCATTTGAGTAAATATATATTTATTTATAATTATAAAATTATAATAAATATTTTTATTATAATTTTATAAATATATATATTTATATATAAATAAATAAATAAATAAGTATAAATATATTTATAATTATATACAAATATTTATAAATATATATATTTATAATTATAGTTATAAATAAATAAATATTTATTTATAATTATAAAATTGCAATAAATAAATTTATAATAATTTTATTAATATAAATATTTATATTTTAATAAAAAAATAAAGATATCTAAAGATATATTTATAATTATATACAAATATTTATAAATATATTTATTTATAATTATAACTATAAATAAATAAATATATATATATATTTATATATAACTATAAAATTAAAATAAATCCATTTTTTAGAATTTTTTAAATATATATATTTATATATTAATAAATGAATATATATATATAAATAAATAAATATATTTATATTTATAAATATATAAAAATATTTATAAAAATATTTATTTATAATTATAATTATAAATATATATATATATATATATATTTAATATATATAATTTTATAAATTTATATAATAATATAAATAAATTATTAAGATTATACTTTTATCAGTGCTAAAATTTTAGCACTGATAAAGATACGTTTTATCAGTTCTTTTTTAGCATTGATAAAGGTTCGTTTTATCAGTACTTTATATTTTAGAGTTGATAAAACTAGCCTTTTTCAGTGCTTGTTAAGTAGCGTTGATAAAAGCGTTACCTAGTTTTATAAAGAACCTTAGCAGTCGACTTCTCTCTCATAAACCTTGAAGATTTCGTATAACCATAATTGTGCCACACTGCCACTATCGTCGTCACCGCTCTTGCCACCCTTCTCACCATTTCCACTCTACCCACCTCTTCTCATTGTCATCGCTTTACCTACCTCTCTCACTGTCGCTGCTCTCGCTACCGCTGCTCTTGCCTCCCCTCTCGCCATCGCCTATCTCACTGCTTCTCTCACCACCATCACTCCCTGTTGTACCCTCACCACACTTCCATCGCTTCACATTCACCTTCAGACTAGATTCACCCCCTGATTTTATCCCCCATCACCATACCCATTCATGGCCAAACCCAAAGTTAAGGGTTAACCCTTTTTTCTTGTGATTTATTTTTTATCTAGGGAATTTGAATAATTTTTTTGAGCTCTATTCATCCTATATTTGAATTTACGGACCATTCTCCATTGATTTGTGATAGGTTACCCCATGTATTTGCCATTGAATTTGAAAACCATGATTGTTTTGATGCTTAACTCCATGTTTTGTATATCAAGTAACAACATTAAATGTGTTTATGTGTTAATGGAAAGGTAAATCATGTTTTATGTGATATTAATTATAATTCCAAGGACTTCTCAATTGTTGATCTTGTTCATTTTTTTAATAAACCATTCAAAATATGTGTAGCGACCTGGTTTTACCTCGTAAGACTTTGGAATATTTCTATTTATATTTCCAGATCCAAGTGCTGAGATGAAGTACGACTCCAAGGCTAGGTGTTCCAGGAATAAATTTTTTAAAAATATTAAGTATTTTCACACTATGCACATAGAGGAAATGGTATATCTCACAAACAATAGCTCAGATCAAAAATATGAGGCCACGGTTGAGTGTGGATCGTGTCATTTACCCTAGGCATGGTATAACTTTTTTGGGCACAAGCTTCGTGTGGAAAATGCTATTGAGGGAATTTTCATAAATAAATAAATTAAAATAGTTAATTTATTCTTGATGTCAGATCATATAACTTCCGAACTAAGATTCAGATTAGAAATCCGAGAGCTCCATTGAGTTTGTAGCACAGTGTTTTCCATAGGGGTGACCTCATGCGACAGGGTGTGGGAGGTTTGGATCCCACGACTGCTGGCTATTTTCTATTAATAGGATCTTAATGAAATGAGTAGAGGTTTGAATCATTTCCTATCAACCATGGGAGAACCGCCACTCTCCCTTCTAATGATGATTCTATGTCTGTTCTTCTTCTAATTACGACAAAACATTAGGCACTCGTAGATCAGAGCGTAGCGAACACAACAGCAGAACCAGAAATCGAGGTAGGATTTCTATTTTGAATTCTGCAGCTCTCAATTGATGATTTTATTTTCATTTTAAACTTCTGAAAAAATTTGTTATGTTGAAACCATTTATCGATGGAAAAACTAACAACAACCATTGTTTGATTGAATTTTCAATTTCCGGTTCTTTGTGTTCTTCTATTTATTCATCCTCCAACTTTTTGATCCATAAAATCTTCGACGAAATGTGGAGCAGGTCATATGTCTATGAAGCTATCAACCCAAGGAGCCCCAATATATGCTCGTATTTGAGTTTTAGGCACCAGAGGAGGCATGACGGTGAGTGGAAGATCTGCCAACTTTTCATCATGTCAAAACATTGACAATTGTACGAGTGAAGAGCATAATTGTATAGATCGGGTCTCAAGAAACATAGATCTTGTCTAGGTTTCTTTTTCTGACCACCATATTGGTCCCGATGGTCTGTAGAAGATGGTGGATGGAGCGTCAGTGTCGCTCCAGTGGTGTGAGGTGGAAGGTGGTGCTCCTAGGTGGTGGTGGATGGCCCTGGTGTAAGGTAGCAAGCTGGAGGAGGCCAAGACAATGGCAGGCTGACAGTGATAGGGCTTTGAAAAACTGGGCGACACGATCGGGAGGCCAGGACGGCGGCGCGGGGCGCATAGGCAGTCGTGTAGGCCGGGAGGTTAGGTGACACGGTGGTGACCGTAGGAAACCCTAACAGGGTGTAAAAAAATAAGATAAATATAAATTAAAAATTAAAAATAATAATTATATTATTATTAATCTTTAAACAGGTATAACTCCAACTCAGGGAGTCTGATTAACACGCCGTCAGTTGTGAAGTGGTCCCATTTGTTATATGGACATTTCAAGACTTTTTCAGATAATTTAACCTCCATCCTATGGCCTTAGCACATGAAATTCCTAGGAAATAATATATTTAATGTTTTTATTAAATTTTTGTCCTGTAATAACTCCTACATGCTATGTTTGATTGGAGAGTTGTCAATGACATCACAACCCTTGCATTGAGGAGGACCTTGTGAGGGGGTTTTGGGAATTTAATTCCATGTTTGAAGCTTGGTGGATTTAAATTCCATAATAAATAATGATAATATAATTATTATTATTTGAGGAAACTTTCATCGGATGTATCTCCTACATTCTAAGTTCAGTTGATGTGCCGTCATAGGTGTTGTTACCCAAGATTTGAGGCGTACTTTTCAAGACTAGTTCTAGGTGTTGAGATTGAGATCAAGGTGTTGTCCCCACGAGGCCCATTTTGGGTATTAGTGGTGAATTATAGCTTCTTCACCAGGTGTCTGTTTAAGAAAAATGAATAGTTGATCTAATGTGCTTTTTTAAGAGTATCACAATGGCTTGATCCATTTGATGTGTTTCAAGATTTTGGTGTGGGTCCTATGTAGCACCGCTCATGTGTGGTATGGTGAAACACAGCTTCTTCAATGGGTGTCCATTTGGGATGAATGAGCAGTTTTTTTCATGTGTTTTTTCGAGAGGATCTCAGTGGTACAATTTGTTTGGCTTCTTCCATGATCGAGACACAGGCCCCATGTAGCACCGTTCATGTGTGATGCTAGGAGATGCAACTTTTCCACCAAATGTATAATTCAGGAAAATGAATAGTCGATCTTGTGGGATTTTTCACAAGGATCACAATGGAATGATACATTTCGTTACTCAAGGCCATTTTAGGAGGCATGTTGGTGGAAATGATGATTTTTCTATTCGAACCAGCGACAAGCATCGTGCACTCATCATCCTTTCGGGCCAGAGGTGCCATGTACTCTTGGAGTATGATGGCATGCCTAGGGGATACTTTTCCACATTTTAGTACCTGAGTATGGCTGGGTACACGACTAGATGACAAGATAGGGACACACATCATGTGGTCCCCACATGTGTTGTGTACCACACTATGAATCTTCTACCTCTCATATCTTCTTCTTTTGGAGTTTTATTTTGTCCTGTGAGTATCCTATATTGATTATTTTTTCATTTAGAACACGATGGTTTCATCCATAGTGATTTTTTGGATACGATGTGTAATTTCCTAGTCATGAAATCTATATTTTCTGATGCTCGTTGATGGTTGTGATCATGCAGAATTATCAGTGAATTCAAAGTGGAGCCCCCTTAATGCACTAGGGTGTGGTTCCTTGATGATTTAGAGTGGAATCCACCAAACACATTAGGGTGTGGGACCTCTATAGCTACATATAAGTGTAACCCCCCCTGATGAACTAGGTCATGGGTCCTCGATGACTTAGGGTGAAATCCCCCTAATGTAAAAGGGCACGAGTACCCTTAGACTACTACTAGAGTGGAATCCCCCTTAACGCACTAGGGAGTAGGTCCTATATTTTGAGTTTACATCTTTCAAATACGTGAGATCAATTATGATACATTCTTTGATGCACCTTTGGAATCATGAGAAAGAGGGGCACTTTCCCCAATGAGATGCATCCTTGGGGCACAACCTAAAACCATGCGGGTGAGCCAGTGCTGCTCAAAGTGGATAGTATCAAGGTGCGGTGATTTGATCCCCTTTGACTTGTAGTTCATGGAAGATATGAGGGATCTTGGGCATCGTTGGTGATTAATTCTAGAACTTTTGGTAAATATTTTCCCAGGATGAGCTGTGAGATGGATATCCCCTTAATCTCTCTCATTTGAGATTCTTTGACTGAGCATATATGTATATATATATATCCTGTTTCAGTACCCACTTCTTGGGTTTTGGTTAGTCTCCTTCCAGAGGAGGTGAAGATGTGCAGGTTATGCCATGTGCTTTCCGTGTCTAGATTCTCATGTTTGGATGAGTCTACTCTTATACTATAGGTTGCAAATAATGAGAAGTTCATATTATCACTATTTCTAGTTCCTTATGTTTGGATGAGCTTACTTCACTTTCTTGTTGGTTTGAGCAATACTCTCTTTTATTGTACCTTGTTCTATCTATTGATCCCATATTTAGTACATTTTTTTCTACTCCCTTAAGCCTTTGGGGAATCTTAATAAGTATTTTTATACCCCCCCCCCTTCTAGGGCTTTTCCCCCACTTGGTGTGACCTTGCAGATGACGGAAAGGTTGATTGTGACATCAGAGGATCTTAAGGATACAGGGTTCTAGGACTTCATGTAGTGGTTGTATCTTGGGATCCAGGAGTGTGGTTCTCTCAGTTTTTTTACTTTTCCACTTGTTGTTGGGTTGGTGCACATTTATGAATGGGTGTGTATTCTTCCGCATTTCCCCTTTACTTTACTTTTTAGTACTTGTACTGTTTATAGGTCGATTCATATTTTTGGTTTATTTATAGTAGTGTTGTATATTTTCCCTTTCCATGGCACTTTTTCATTGATTTGGTTGTGTGCATACATACAGGTACTTAGGAAAAGGCCTCCCAGAGTTTTTTATGCATTCAACACTTGTCCCCAGCCCCTCACCCATGGAGGTGGGGTTGGGGTAGTTGTGGCTCGATCCTTGACATGGGTTGGGCTATGTAAAAGTAGTATCAGAGGTGGTTCGACCCTTGGGATATTGTTCGGATATTTACATAAAAAGGTCTCGGTTGGGTTTAGGGAAACAATTTCAATGTGTCTTGGGAGATGCTCTCAGGACAGGGAGTCCAGTGATGGTGTGGCAACCAACGTAGCCAGTCACTAGAGTCTTAATAGCCAACTTGTCGACTCAACATGATGAAGCACTTGTTGGAGGGAACTTTGGTACACGCATCATATAGGATTGAGTCTTTGACTATCCATCTTGAGTCAGATCCTCATTGTTGTTTATATATATATACATATATTCTCTTTGACTGTGTTACTCCTTGATGGATTTGGTATGCCTTCGCAATGACAGCCATCTAGGATATTAAGTCCTATTCATGATAATGATTCTTTGAGAGATGAGGCTAGAGTTCAGGATCCATCATATGATCCTCCTTCTTCAAGGTTGATAGGTAGAAACACCTCTACCTATTGAGTAACAATTAGTCCCAATAGAGAAGGTTGGAGATGTGCACAGGCTAAGAACACTTTGCAAGTTCCAATGCTAGAGACCACTGAGTTTCCGCGGTGAACCAGATATCCTCAGGCGGTAGAGGGTTGGATAAGGTCATTGGTCCACCACTTCAAGTTCTTTTTCCAGACACTGAGGGATCAGATAGTGGCATTGGCAGCCATTCTTTTCCATAGATTAGCTGAGTGTTGGTAGAGTTTTGGTTTCTTAGATGCACGATGAGTCAGTACTCTAATGGGATGACTTCCAAGCAGCTATTCCATGAGGATTGATACCCCTCATGCTTATACCCCATTCAGTTTTACGATATTTTGGATCTTAAATTGGGAGGGATGACGGTGGTAGAGTACATGACTGGGTTCATAAACCTTACTCGGTAATCTTTGGATGTGGTCCACATAGGATACATCTGAGAATATAAGTTTGAGAAGGGTCTCCATAGATAGATCCATCCTAGTGTAATACCATTGTGCCTTCCCATGTTTTCTAAGGTGTTGGAATGAGCACTAGTGACAAAGAGTTTTCTATCTAAGGGGTACTAGTAGGTTAGTTTTGGCAGTGTTCATGAAAGATCTGAGACGTTTTCCGTAGTTATCAGACTTCAATTATCAGGGTATAGACACAAGAGGTATTTCCATGATTAGACTCAAGTACATGGGAGGGGATATCATAGTGAAATGGGGAATACTAGTGAGGTATGGTGTTGTGCTTGTGACAGGTGAGGTCACATGGCATGAGAATGCTCGACAAGACATGATAAGCATCCCAAGTAGATGGTTGATGCACCACTACATTTGAGACAATGTTGTGATTAGGGATCTCCTATACCGAGACAGTGTGGTCCCCAGGGAGCCGGTGCTAGCAGAAGAGAAGGATAAATTGTTGTTGGTGGATGATGTTATGGGTCTCTTCCACCACCACCAATCGGTCCACGTTAGGCTTGGGGAGCTGGAAACCAAGGACGTAGTTAGTTGCATGTTCTGGATGTCTACTATCCTACATCATGTGAGATGATAAGAGGTACTCTCTATGTATTTTATACCTTTTTGGTAGTAGAACTTATTAGACACCGTGTTAGGTACTCTTTTCTACCTGCTTCAAGATTAAGGTTTTACCAGGGTGACGCGGGGAATCGGTGTAACCCTGTGTCAATGTTGTTTGATGTAGATTTGAATGCACAAAGAAGAGGGATCCTTCCTCCACCAAGATGTGTTTTTGTGATGTGATAAAAACCATGAGGGTGTGTCAGTGCCACCCAAAGTAGATAGTATCAAGGTGTGGTGGATGAATCCCTCTGAATTGTGAGTTAATGGTGGGGTTGTGCAGTGGAGTGTCAAAGAAAGTCCTAGCTTTGATAGTGGAGGTTTTTTTTCTTGACCTCATTTTTCATAGAATGACACTAGTTGGTGTAGCAGAGCGTTTGGGTTTGGTCCACTCTCATTAGAAGAGAAAAAAAGACACACAGTGTATGCCATGTTCTTTTCGCTTCTATCTTCTTGTAGCTAGATGAGTTTAATCACCTACCTTATTTGTTGTTACCTTGAATTCTCATAATCAATCTTGATATAATGTATCAAGTATGAGTTGAGGTGATAGAGGCCCCATGAATAGAACTATGTGAATCAGTACCTATTATTGGCAGTGATAGTCTTTACCCTGATAGTGGGGAGACACAAACTATTAGGAGAGTGTTTTGTGGTTTGTACATACCACCAGAGACTCAGTTGCATCTTTAATTAGAGACCCCTGAACCTGAGATAGCAACGCTGGTTGGAACATCCTGGAGGACAATGACTTCTAGATAGTTGTTACTCTGAGAAGGGGAATCATTGTAATAGATTACCTTAGTAAGAAGTCCTAGGCTTGCCAAGTGTGAGATGTTATAGAGCTTTTAGCTTCCCTGAAGCTGATGCTAGTGAAGTAGGAGGGTGTAGTTTTTCATCAGTTGATGGTGTTGACTCCTTCACTTATCAAGCGTGTGAGAGAGTATCCATTGTGAAACATTGACCATGATATCTTGTGTGACTCGGTTATCCAAATTTGATGCACCCTATGGATATTTTGAAGGAGGGAATCATGAGATCTTGCTTTGGGGGGGGGGTAATAGTTGTATGTACAGGAGACTATCCGCCTTTATAGGTTACCCTCAATGTTAGTCTTCAATCATGATGTGTGGTTTTCATTACGATTTTGGAGAGTCCTACAGAGGTTTACTAGTACCTTGCCTGACCCTCAAGCTGGAGCAGGTGCATGGAGTTTTCCTTATTTCATAATTAAGGAGAAGTGTGATAGAATCTACGCACGACATCGAAGAGAGAAAACCATACGAGGACAGACCATCCCTTTGGTTTACATGTTGTGGTAGTGTTGAAATGTGCATGAGAGTTCCTGGGAGTGGGATATCCAAGAGTGGGCTTAGTATCCCAAGTTATTTTCCCAAGTTTTTCTTTTTAGGGACAAGAAGCTTGAAGGATGGAATGATGTAGAGACACAGTTTTCACCTTGTAAGAATTTGGAATATTTTTACATATATTTCTAGAGCTAGGTGTTGAGATGGAGTGTGATTCTAAGTCCCGGTGTGCTCAGAATAAATTTTATAAAAATATTATGTGTTTTCACACTATGCATGCAGAAGAAACAAGATACCTCACAAATGGTTTCTTCGATTAAAAACTTGAGGCCATGGTTGAGTCTGGAACGTGCCTTTTACCCTAGGTGGTGTATAACTTTTTTGGGTGTAGGCTTCCTATGGAAAATGCTATCAAGGGAGTTTTTGTAAATAAATAAATTAAAATAATTAATTTATTCTAGATGTTAGATCAAATAACTTCTGAATGGAGATTTGGATTGGAAATCTATGAGCACCATTGAGTTTATAGCACAGTGTTTTCCCTAGGGTAGGCCTCAGGTGAGAGGGTGCAGGAGGTTCGGATCCCACGACCACTGATAGTTTCCTATAAATAGGAGCTTAAGGAAATGAGCATGGGTTTGGATCATTTTCTCTTAGGCATGGGTGAAGTGACACTCTCCCTTGAAATTTTGATTCGACGTTCGTTCTTCATCGGATCATGATGAAACTTCAGGTGTTGGTAGATCAGAGCACAAGGAACATAATGGCTGAACCAAAAATCGAGGTAGGATTTCTATTTTCGATTCTACAGCTCTTGATTGATGATTTTGTTTTTATTTTCAACCTCTAATCAAATTATCTGTGTTGAAACCATTTATCGATGGCTAAACTGACAATGACCATCGTTCGATTGAATTTTTGATTGTCTGTTCTTTGCGTTCTTCATACTCCAACCTTATGATCGATAAAATCTTTGACAAAATGTGGAGTGAGGCATATGTCTATAAAGCTCTTGACCAGAGGAGTCCCAATCAATTCTTGGATTCAAGTTTCAAGCACACAAGGAGGTGTGGTGGTGAGTGGAAGATCCACCAACTTTTTTTCACCTCGAAATGTGAACAATTATTCAAGAAAAGAACACCACTGAATAGATCAGGTCTTAAGAAACATAGATTTGGTCTCCGTTTCTTTTTCCAATCACCAAAGTGGTCCTGGTGGTCCACAGAAGATGGTGGTTAGAGCGGCGGTGCGAGGTGGCAAGAATCGCTCCTGGGAGGCGGTGGATGACCCTGGTGTGAGGCGACAAGCTGGAGGAGGTCGGGACATTGGCATACCAATAGTGACGGGGATCTGGTGAACTGAGGGGTGCAGGCGGGGAGGCCGAGTGACGGTGATAGTGGTCGTAGGAAACCTTAAAAGGGTGAGAAGAAAATAATACAAATAAAATTGAAAATAAAAGAAAATTAAATAATAATAATAATAATAATATTATTATTATTATTATTAATCTTTGAACTGCTATAACTCCCGCTCATGGAGTTTGATTAACACGTCGTTAGTGGTAGCATGATCCCATTTGTAGTAAAGACATTTCAAGACCATTTTGGATTATTTTCCCCAACCTGTGGCATGATCCCACAAAACAACTGAGAAATAATATATTTAACATTTTTATTAAATCTTTGTCTCGCAATGACTCTTACATGTGACATCAGATTGGTGAGACATCATTGGCATCACAACCCTTGATTTGAATCAGACCTTATGAGGAGGGTTTTGGGAATTTAATTCCAAGTTTGAAGCTTGGTGGCTTGAAAAGATTTATTAAATAATAATAATATAATTATTATTATTCGAGGAAAATTTCATCAGATGCATCTCCTACATCCAAAGTCCGGTTGATGCACCGTTAGAGGCATTGTCACCCTATAGTTGAAGCAAGATTTTTAAGACTAGTTTAGATTTTTGAGACCGAGATTGAGGTGTGGGCCCCATGAGGTCTGTTTTGGACATTAGTGGTGAATTGAAACTTCTTCACTGGGTGTCTATTTAGAAAAAGTGAATAGTCAATATCATGTGATTTTCTGAGAGGATTACAATGGTGTGATCCATTTGATGTGTTTTAGGATTGTGGAATGGGTCCCATATAGCTCTTCTCATGTGGGCTAGGGTGAAATGTGACTTCTTCACTAAGTGTCCATTTGGAACGAATGATATGTCATTTTTGTGTTCGTTTTTGAGAATATCACAATGGTGAGATCTGTTTGGATTGTTATGAGATTGATGTGTGAGACCCATGAAGTATCATTCACCTGCGATGTTGGGAGATGTAAATTTTCCACCGAATGTCTAATTTGGGTGAATGAAAAGTGGATCCTATGTTCTTTTTTCAAAAGGATTGCAACAACATGATACGTTTGGTTACCTGAGGCCATTTAAAGAGTCCTATGAGTGGTAATGGTGTTTTTTCCCTTTAGACTAGTGGTGAGAATTGTGCACTCATTAGCCTTTTGGTCCAGAGGTTCCATGTACTCAGGGAGTACGTTGTCACACATAGGGGGTACTTGTTCATGTTTTAGTACCCAGGTATGGATGGGTACATGGCCATGTGATGAGACAGGGCCACATTTCATGTGGTCCCCACATGCGTCATGTACCACCTTATGAATATTATACCTCTCGTATCTCCTTTTTTTGGAATTGGATTTTGGCCTACAAGTAACCTATCCTGAGTGTTTTTATGCATAGAACATGATGCATCACTCCATAGTGGCTTTTGAGATATGATGTGAGATGTTATGGGTGTGACTCCAATCTGTGGCGATGCTCATTTATGGTTGTGATCAGGTATAATTATTAGAGACTTCCGAGTATAATTTTCCTGGTGCACTAGGGTGCAGGTCCTCAATTATTTAGAGTAGAATCCCCCTAATGCACTAGGTCATGGGACCTCTATAGCTAATTCTAAGTGGAATCCCCCCTGATGCACTAGGGCACGTGTCCTCTATGAATTAGGGTGGAATCCCCCTAACGTACTAGTGTGTGGGTCCCCTATGACAACTAATAGAGTGGAGTCTCCCTGATGCACTAGGGAGAGGGTCCTCTATTTAGAGTTTACAATTTTTGTCTATGTAGGATCAGTTACAAGACATGATTTGACATACCTTTGGACTCATGAAGAGGAGGGGTGCTTTCCCCACCAAGATGCATCCATGGGATGCGACAAAAAACCATGTGTGAAAATCATTGCCTCCCAAATTGGATAGTATCAAGGTGTAGTGATTTGAGCCCATTTGACTTGTAGTTCAGGGAAGACATGAGGGATGCTAGGAATAATTTGTGGTTACTTAGGGAATTGTTGGTGACTCTTTTCCTAGGATGACTTGTGATATGGATATCCCCTTATTATCTCTCATTTGGGTTTCTTTGATTTGAGTATATATATATATATATATCCTATTTCAATACCCACTTCTTGGTTTTTGGTTACTCTTCTTCTAAGGGAGGTGAAGTCACGTTGGGTATGTCATGTGCTTTCTGTGTCTAGCTTCTCATGGTTGGATGAGTCTGCTATACTAATATAGGTAGCGAATACTTGATGAGAATTTCATCTTTTCACTGTGTCTGGATCCTTGTGTTTGGATGAGCTTAATTCACTATCTTGTTGGGTTGAGTTGTACTCTATTTTACTGAACCTTTTTTATCTACTACTTCCATCTTCATTACATATTTTTCTAGTCTCTTGAGCCTTTGGGGAATCCTAGTGAGTATTTTTATAATCACCCATTTTTAGGCTTTTCCCGCACTTGGTGTGCCCTTACAGATGATGGAAAGGTTGATCGTGACATCAAAGGAGATTACAGATATAGGGTGCTTGGAATTCATGTGATATTTATAGATTGGGATCTAGGAGCGGGGATCTCTCAGATATTTTACTTTTCAACTTAGTGCCGGGTTGTGACACTTTTCGGGTTGGGTGTGTTTTTTTCTTCTTTTCACTTTCAGTTTACTTTTCTGTACTTTCACTATTTAGAGGTTGTTTCCTATTTGTGGTTTATTTATAACAGTGTAGTATCTTTTCCTTTTCCTCTACACTTTTTCATTGAGTTTTTGTGTGTGTGTGTGTACAGGTACTCAAGAAAATTCTCCTCCAAGTTTGGTATGCCTTCAGTGCTTGTCGCCAGTGCCTAACCTATGGAGACGGGATTGGGGTAGTTGCAGCTTGATCCCTAACATGGGTTGGGTTGTGACAACTTGTTTTTGATAAATCTCATGAATTATCTTTACAAATAAACTCTAAGCTTTTATATGGTGTTTTGGTCATCAAAGTGAATTCTCAATAAGAATAATATTTTTACTTTTCATTTTAAGAAATAATTGAAATTCCAAGAGTTAATAAAATATTTTAATTTTTTTTAATATAAAATACATTGTTTAACATTTTTTGACCCATTTTAGTTTATTGGATAAGGAAATTAAGGAAATTTTTTAATAAATCAAGTGATTTTATGAAGGTGGAATAATTTAAAAATTGATTTCAAGGTTTGTTTAAGTGTAGTGTTTTAAGAAATGCCATATAAATGATTTCAAGTTATTATATAGTGAATTGACCTCTTATAAATGATTTCATAGGAACCTAAATAAATAATTGGGAAATATTTATTTTTGATACAATAGATCATTTCACACTTCTAGTGCCCCTGTTATGTATAGGGCTAGTGGTGTTTCTTTGTGGTCCCTTCATATTACATGCCTTTAAATTATTTTTAAAGAATTATTTTTGTTTTAAAATTAGTGGTGATCAATGACTTGATGTTTTAAAGATTATAATTGTATTAATTGGATTTCAAACCAAGATTTTGGGTGATTTTAAAGTGTTAAAAATGTTGTTTTATTCTCAAAGTGGTGATTTAACCCCTGTGATCTATATTTAATGCCACTTTTTATCCTTGGTTAATTTTTATGTAAAATTTTTGGGGTATTTAAAGATTTTAATATTTCTAAATGAGATGGATTATATATAAAGGGTGTTTTTCCCCATGTGGATTGGATTGTGAGACATATTGTGTCTTTGAATGTTTTTGAATGGTTGTTTAAAGAGTAGTGTGAATTCCCATTTAAGTTTCAAAGGTGTTTTGATAAAATTGGACCAAAGAGTAGATTGAGGTGGATTTTATAATTGATAAAATGGATTGGCATTCCAAGCATGTTTTGAAAAGAGAATTCCTATTTAAAATTTTATGAAAAATGAGTTTTTGTAAAAGGTGTGATACCCTATTAAACCCCTTTTATTCTTGTATAACCATTGTAGATTGTGATCCCATGTGGGGGTGTTTTTTATTTATAAATTATATATATTATAGGTATAACAATATCCTTGATGAAATGGAATAAGGAATTCTAGGGAGACTATCTTGGGGTAGTTTGATGGGACTTCTAGGGGTGTGGATAGGTTTAGTAGTGATGACCTAGTTTCCATATCTTCAATTCAAGTCCTTTTATTAATAGAGCCTAGTGATGATGCCCATGACACTAGAATCCTTTTTAGGACCATTTAAGGTATTTATCTCTCTCCTTATATTGTATTCTCTACTATTTATATTATTTTTTGAAACATATTTTCTTATCATTCTATGTATGTTGTGCGACTTGACATAGTGATGATTGAACGTGTTCTTTCTACAGTGTATGAAACAAAAAATGGAAAATAATGTGGTTATTATGTTAGTAAATTTATGAGAGAGACCATATTCCATCAACATATACACATCCCTAAAGAGGTATTTTTAAAGATAATTACTATTTCATTTAAAATATTTATTAATCCTTTGTGTATTTATATTAATCCTATGACTATTAAAAAAATATTATTCACAAGATGATATAGATTTTCATATAAATGAATAGTAAATATACTTAATCGTAGAATGTACACAAGTAACATGAATATGTGACTTCCATATAAGTAATGAATTTTTTCATATTTATATTTAGTTTATTTCTTTTTAGTATTACTCACATAATAATTGTTTTCTTATACAAGTGGATTCCTTTCATATTTATGGGTCAAGAATGTATACAATCAGCATGAAATAGTAAATTACTACTACTTATATAATTAATTTTATCACCATTTTATCTACTATTTGTAAGTTATTTTCTCAATAATCTTTATCTAATACTTATTTAGTTGTTTTCATAGATCTTTTAGGAATTCATATTTTTCTTTCAGCTTTCTATAACAGTCTATAGAATAGATAACATGTTTCTTTCTTCCAATGTTACCATTATTTCTATTGATTTTTATTGTAGAGCTGCCAACACTGCATATTGATTCGATTTCTTAGCTGAAAAAAAAATCTTGAATCAATATGTAGTGTTGGAAGTTTGATAAGGAAATAAAATGGTAATCATGGTATCATTGTCAGTTAAGATTAATTTGAGAATATGGGATGTGTAGGAATAAATGGCACCTCAATATGACACATGGTGTGACCATTATGACTCCAGGTGAATCTTTTTATTTAAAATTGACATTAAGTTTAGTAAAATAGACAAATGACACACTCAAAACCAAAAAAACACATTCATATTGTTTTTATACTTTAGGAAAAAAAATCCATAAGTCATTTAGAATGTGTAGGAATTATCCACCCCTCAATTCGACACACGACGTGACCAGTTTGACTCAAAGTGTCCATTATCACTTTAAAATTGATATTTTAGTTCAAAATATATCACACACTAAAAACTGAGAAAACACACTTGGATTTTATTGATAATTTATAAAATAAATCCATAAATCATTTTTGATGTTTAGGAATCATTATCATGTCAAAATGATACATGATGTGACCAGTATGAGTCAAAGTGTTTGTTTTCAGTTTAAAATGACATTTTTGTAAAAATGAAAAGTGACATTCTAAAAAATAATCAAACACATTCAAATTGTTCTGGTAATTCAGTACAATGATCCATGATTCATTTTGTACATGTGAAAATTATTCTCACCTCAATCTGGGGTATGGCTTCGCCGATATGACTCCAAGTGCGTCTTTTTATTTAAAATTGGCATCAATTTTAGTAAAAAGGAACAAGTGACGTACTGAAAACCAAGAAAACACATTCATATTGTTTTGATACTTTATATAAATAGTACATGAGTCATTTTTGATGATTCACCTTAATACGAGGCATGGTGTGAACAGTATGACTCAAAAGGCATCTTTTTTATTTAAAATTTATATCAATTTTAGTAAAAAGGACAACTAACCTACTAAAAACCAAGAAAACTCATTAAAATTGTTTTGATACTTTATTAAAATGACCCATGGGTCATTTTTAATGTTTATTAATTATATTCACCCAATAAAGATGCACAATGTGACTGATATGACTCCAAGTGCATCTTTTTATTTAAAAATGATATCAATTTTAATAAAAAAGAACAAGTGACGTATTGAAAACTGAGAAAAAACATTCATATTGTTTTGATACATTATATAAAAGATCCATGGGTCATTTTGGATTTGTTTGAATCATCCATACCTCAATCCAAGGCACGATGTGTCCGGTATGACTCTAAGTGTGCCTTTTTTATTTAAAATTGACATCAATTTTAGTAAAAAGGACAACTAATGTACTCAAAACTAAGAAAATACATTCATATTATTTTGATACTTTATAAAAATGATCCATATTTCATTTTTGATGTGTAGGAATCAAACAAACCTTAATACGATGCATGGTGTGACCGGTATGACTCTAAGTGTTTCTTTTTATTAAAAATTGAGATCAATTTTTGTAAAAGGAACAATTGACGTATTGAAGAATGAGTAAACGCATTCAGATTATTTTGATACTTTAGGTCAATGATCCGTGAGTCATTTGGGATGTGTAGAAATCATTCGTACCATAATCTGAGGCACTGTGTGACTAGTATGACTCAAAGTGCATCTTTTTTATTTAAAATTAACATCAATTTTTGTAAAAAATACAACTAACCTACTCAAAACTAAACAAAAAAATTCGAATTGTTTTGATAATTTATGATAATGATCCATATGTCATTTTTGATGTGAATTAATCAACCTTACCTCAATCTGACACATAGTGTGACTGATATGACTCTAAGGGCGTCTTTTTATTTTAAATTGACATTAATTTTAGCAAAAGAAACAAATGACATACTAAAAACAAATAAAATGAATTCCGATTGTTTTGATACATTAGAAAAATGATCCATGAGTCATTTTGGACATGTAGGAATCATCCACACCTCAATATGACACATAGTGTGACCGGTATAACCCAAAGTGTGTTTTTTTATTTACAATTGACATCAATTTTAGTAAAAGGAAAATTGACATACTCAAAACCAAGAAAAAGAATTTATATTGTTTTGATACAATAGGAAAACAATTCATATGTCATTTGTGATGTGTAGGAATCAACCACACCTCAATATGATGTACGGTGTTACCAGTATGACTCCAAGTGCATCTTTTTATTTAAGATTGACATCAATTTTAGTATAAAGGATGACTAACCTACTCAAAACTAAGAAAATTATTTCATATTGTTTTGATACTTTAGTAAAATGATCCATCAGTCATTTTTGATCTATAGGAATCAATCACACCTCAATACAACACATGGTGTGACCGATATGACTCAAAGTGTGTCTTTTTAATTTAAATTGACATTAATTTTACCAAAAGGAACATGTTCCATACTGAAAACTGAAAAAACACATTCATATTGTTTTTATACTTTTGGAAAATGATCCATGAGTCATTTTGGATGTGTAAGAGTTCTCCACACCTCAATCCGATGCACAGTGTGACCTATATGACTCCAAGTGTGTCTTTTTATTTAAAATTGATATCAATATTAATAAAAATGAAAAACAACCTTCTCAAAACCAAGAAAACACATGTATATTGCTTTGATAATTTATGAAAATGATCCATAAATCATTTGAGACGTGTAGGAATCAATTTTACCTCAATCTGATACATGGTGTGACTGGTATGAATCAAAATGCATCTTTTTATTTAAAATTGACATCAATTTTATTAAAAATAAAAACTAACCTACTCAAAATGAGAAAACACATTCGTATTGTATTCATACTTTGGGAAAATGATCTATAGTTAATTTTAGATGTGTAAGTATCAATCAAACCTCAATCTGATGCAACGTGTGATCTGTATGACTCCAAGTGTGTCTTTTTTTTAAATTGACATTAATTTTATCAAAATCAACAAGTGGTGTACTGAAAATAAATAAAACACATTGTATTGTTTTTGTACTCTAGGGAAATGTTCCATGAGTCATTTATGATGTATAGGAATCCCCCGCACCTCAATCCTACACACAGTGTGACCGGTATGACTCAAACTACCTGTTATGAGTTTAAAATTGAAATTTTAGTTTAAAACATGTGTCACTCACTAAAAACCAAGAAAATGCACTTTGATTGTCTTGATAATTTAGGAAAATAATTCATAATTCATTTGCGACATGTAGGATGAAATATCATGTCAAACTAACACATGATGTGACATGTATGACTCAAAGTATGTGTTTTCAGTTTGAAAGGCATTTTAGTGAAAAGAAAAATTGACATACTAAAAACCAATAAAATGCATTTAGATTGTTTTTATACATTAGGAAAAATATTCATAAGTAATTTGAGATATATAGGAATCAGATGCACCCTAATCCCATGCATTGTGTGACTGGTGTAACTCCAAATGTGTCTTTATTAAAAATTTACTTTAATTTCATTAAAATGAAAAAGTGACCTACTCAAAACTGTGTAAACACATTCAAATTGTTTTGATACTTTTAGACAAGGATCCATTACTCATTTGTGTTGTGTTGGAATCAAACGCACCTCAATACAATGCACAATGTGATTGGCATAACTCCAACTGTGTCTTTTTATTTTAAGTTAACATTTTTAATTCATTATTTCTTATTAATGTTTAATTTATTTATTTATAATATTACTAACATAAGATTTTTTTACTTATTTAGGTAGATTATTTTTCTCAGTTTGGGGTGATTTGTTCAGCAATAGATACCATGGGAAGACTTTTTTGAGAGGGAATCACTCGTGCCAAAGATAATAGAACATTAATGTTTTAAAATGTTTGTTCATAGTAATTGTAAATGTAATTATACCAAACATTGTTTGAAATGTATATAGTAGTGTTTTTTTATTCAGGATGTAAAATTTATTTCAATTAAATTATATATTTTGTGTACAGGTTACAGAAGGTTACTGCAATGTGCTTTTTATATTTTGTATATAGGTTCCAAGAGGTTTCTACAGTGTGATATTATAAAAATAGAACACTTTAGTTTATGAGGCCATTATCAACCTTATTTATTTCACTAATATGACCCCATTTATCAATTCTATTGAAAGCGCTGATAAAGTGAGACCTTTATCAGTGCGAGATATAGTGTTGATGATGGGTCGCCTTTATCACTGTTAAACTAGCACTGATAAAGGGTGTAACAACCCAGAAAATTATAAAAATAATTTATTTAAAATATGCTTTATGAAATGAATATATTCATTTTCTTTTAAAGATAATAATTAAATTAATCATAAGTATGATTATTTTCAAACATAATTTTATAACCTTAATTTGTTTTAAGAATATTTTTGAATAAATATATTTATTATTTTTGTAAAATGAATTTGAATAACAAAATTTATTTTTATCAAAACGGAAATAAATAAATATCTATATATATATATATATATATTAAAACAATACTGACTATGAGAAAAATTATTAATTTCTACACCTTGAATATAATTAATTTGGTTTTATTTTTAAAAATAGGATATATTTTAAACTGCAATTATTTGTTTTAAACTATAAACATTGATTAGAATAATGTTATAATTATATAATATAACTGTTATAATAAATTATTAAAATTATACATGTATTAATGTTATAAAAATAGATTGTGATAAAATTTTAAAATTTTATAATTTATGATGATTTAAAATATATATATAATTAACTTTGTATAAGATATATATATAAAGTTATAATTAGTTTAAATTATAAATAAATTTTAATATTACAATCAGATTTCTTTTATATATAATAAAAGTAATAATAAATGATATTTATATGTACAAAAAAGGGGAAATAAAAGGAATAAAAAGATAAAAAATGACATAAAAAAGAACCGTGTGCAGGGATGCGGGTCCGCAAGTCATAGGAAGATTGGGGAAAAGGGGATTCGTGAATAGGGGAAGTGTCGATGGCTGTTCTTCCAAAGGGTAGGGTGTGTCACTTAAAACTAGAGGAGGTGAGGTAGAGTTGTGAGTTGTGGCCTTCAGATTCCGTCTAAGAGGCGTCGATGTCGAGTTAGAGAGGGGGAGTTTCTGAGTTGATCCGAGCCGTGGTGGCTTCCGCAGGTGAGACCGGTTTCAGTCTGAGATGAGCGCGGCCAAGGAAAAGGTATCGTGAGGCGCTACTGGAGGCGCGAAATTCAGTGGAGTCCGGTTCTAGCGTGGAATCGAGTTAGGGTTTATTTTTAGGTTTTCTCCAATCTAGTGTGAGGTACACTTTTAATCTTCAGATCTATGCGGGCTAGGTGTGTTTGCACAAATATGTTCCAGTTCTATTTTATGCACATTGTTTTCCCTCTTTGTCACTCCTTCCAACTGTGGATTCGATTATTGATCTACTTAATAGTGATTTTTTTTCTATTTGCTAACTTTTGAATCTGGTTTCATCAACTGATCAATCAATTGGTCATTTTAAATACTGTGAAGGAATGTATTTTCTTTGTTGTCAGTGTTCCCTCATTTTGGATTTCTCAATTTTCTATTAGATTATGAACTTATTGGTTTTGTTGTGGACAACTTGTGTGGTTGCAGTGATTTTCTACCTGTTTCACTTAAATTTTATATTGTTTGTGAACTATTACAATGTTTGTTTGATTGTTGTTTTTCCTCTATCAGTTTCACTATCACGATCATATAACTGTTTTATTTTTTGACAAAATTTCATCTCCTATTCACCTTTTGGTTTATGAAAAGAATGGAATTGAATTTGTTTCATTTATGTCAATCTCAACTATAATATATATATACCTATTTTGATAGAAAGCAGTTGTTGGATAATAATCATTTCATAATTTTTTTATCTCTATAGTGATTTTAAGACTCTAAATAGGGGGTTTGGGTTTCTGTGCTGCACATGGGTTTAATGTTTTGAGTTTTTCACCATCTGGATTTCTATGTGCCCTCCTCCTCCTGTGCCCCTAATTGGTGTACCAAAGCATCAAAATCTACCAAGGTAAGTAAAATTTATTTATCTATTTCATGTTATACCCTCTACTTTCTAGTTTTGTGCAAGGGAAAAATAATTTATTTTCAAACATATATTTATCTGAAATTTTATTTCTTTAAGGGTGTAATCAAATTTGTTTTCGAATATGATTCCTTATTTTCTAAATTATACATGGGGGATTATATGTTTTATTTTATATATTTTATTCAAGTTATAATTAATTAATTTATTTATCAAGTTATAAAATGTAGGTTTTATTTTAAAGGGTGTATATGCCTCCACACATACATGTATATCTATCCAACCAAGTATAAATGTCTTAAGAACAATTAATGTATTAGTGTACAATTATTTTGGTCAAATTTAGTTTAATGTGGATTAACGGGGTGTTAATTATAAAACCATTTTTTTTCATTTATATAAATATGTATATAACCAAGTTTATGTTTTAAATTAACATCGTAATAATTCTGCTTAATGAATAATCTCACTTTTTGACATTTTTCTCAGACATGAATATATGTCATGATGACGAGTGTTGAAAATTGAATGTCAAATATAGACACACACGCACAGACATATAAATATTCATATTGAATTTCTATTATTATTTTGTTTATGATTTTGTCATCATATTTAAAAAAATGAATATGAAACGTCATCACATTTTATCAACAATATAGACGTAGCGTCTGTATATAAACATGGCCATGAGATTGTGCATATCATCAACACTTACTGCATTATAATAAATTTATGTTATCAAATTTCAAGTTTTAAAATCTTTAAGTAATGAGTATGTGGATCACGTTAAAGGTATTTTATTTCAAATGTTTCCTTTACAATTTTATAACATAATTAATTATTATAATAAATTATGGAGAATGCACTACATGGAAAGTAGATGGAATATATGGACTGTTTACGCAAAGGTTACGGTAGGGGTTTAGTTGTAACCAAACATGCAATTGTTATGAAAGCTCATATACACAGACACAAACAAACACACACACACACACATATCTATTTATATGTATGCACCTATATATTTTGTAATGTGTAATGCATTGTTATGTTTTCAATGTTAAAAACTTTGTCGAAAATATATACACTAGTAAGGAAAGATTAAAATGTTTTCATAAAATATGGTGCTTAATCGTTGTAAATATGGAAGGTCATTGGGAAGTGAACTCATCCTTTGCTAAGTGGGTAATCCCAAACAACCTTCTACGATTCAAGAAACATCAAAATAATGTTTTTCTAGAATCTTGTGTATTATTTTTAGAAAAACACTAGATTATGTTTAAGCAACTTTGAACATAAGTAGTTTCTAAAATCATCTAGTATTTTTTTAAACTATACGTAATTTCAAATAGAATTTTGAAAAGGGCTATTTCAAAATGTATTCGCATGGTTATTTTCAAAATAATTTTTTATAAGGATTTATCAAAGTTTTTTTTAAACCCCTTACTGGGCATATTTAATGCTCACCCATTTTTTTAATTATTTTTCACATATCCAGTGGAGTTTTCCAAGGGTGTTCTCTTCACATCAGAGTTAGTACACACTATGTTTTTGTTCGATTTATTTTATTTTATTGAAACTCTGTTAATTTGTAAGGTTGTATCTAATTATCTGGAACCTAGAATGGAGAAAGGTCTTCTACTATGTAATGTGTAAGGCTGGGTCCTTATAATTGGCATCAGATTAACGGTTTAGACAAATCTGTAGATTGGATATTGTCTTCTAAGCAGTAGATTTTAGAGTTTAGCTGTCTTAGTTTCCTTAATTCTAAAGATGAGAATTCATAATTCTGTTTTGTTAGATGAAATTAATTGTGAGGATCTAATTCTTTTTAAGGGAGGAATAATGTAACAGAACTGAAAATTATAAACTTAAGTTTATTAAAATATATTTTATTAAATTAATTTATCTGTTTTATTTTAAAGATGATAATTATATTGATCATAAGTATGATTATTTTCAAACATAATTTTATAACCATACTTTGTTTTAAGAAAATTTCAAAATGAATATATTTATTATTTTTGTAAAATTAATTTGAATAAAAAAATTTATTTTTATCAAAAGGTAAATAAATAAATTTCTCTCTCTCTCTATATATATATATTACAACTAAACTTACTATGATAAAAATTATGAATTTCTACACCTTGAATATAATTAATTTGGTTTGATTTTAAAAAATATGATATATTTGAAACTATAATTATTGGTTTGAAACTATAAACATTGATTATAATAATGTTATAATTACATAATATAATTTTTATAATAACGTATTAAAATTATACATGTATGAATGTTTTAAAATTATATTATAATAAAATTTTCAATTTTTTTAAATTATGATGATTTTAAAAAAATATAATTAACTTTGTATATGATATATATATAAAGTTATAATTAGTTTAAATTATAAATACCTTTTGATATTATAATCAGATTTCTTTTATATATAATAAAATTAATAATAAATGATATTTATATGTACAAAAAAGGGGAAATGAAAGGAATAAAAAAATGGCATAAAAAAAAGAACTGCATGAAGGGATGTTGGTCGGTGAGTCATGGGAAGATTGAGGAAAAGGGGATCCATGTATAGAGGAGGCACCGATTGTTGTTCTTCTGAAGGGTAGGGTGAGTCATTTTGAACCAGAGGAGGTGAGGCGGAGTCGTGGGTTATGGCCTTTGGATTCCGTCTTGGAGGTGCCGATGTCGAGGTAGAGAGGGGGAGTTTCCGAGTTGATCCGAGTCATAGTGGCTTCCGTGAGTGGGACCATTTTTAGTCCAAGACGAGAACATCCAAGGCAAAGGTATCGTGAGGCACTTCCAGAGGCGCGAACTTTGGTGGAGTCCAGTTCTATCATTGAATCGGGTTAGGGTTTATCTTTAGGTTTTCTCCAATCTAGTGCGAGGTAGACTTTTAATCTTTGGATCTATGCGTGCTAGGTGTGTTTTCACAAATCTATTCTAGGTCTATTTTATGCACATTATTTTCCCTCTTTGTCACTCTTTCCAATTGTAGATTCGATTATTGATCTACTTGACAGTGAAAAATTTGTCAATTTGTTGACTTTTGTATCTGATTTCATCAATTGACCAATCTATTGGTCATTTTAAATAATTTGAAGGAATATATTTCCTTTTTTATGTTCCATCATTTTGGCTTTGTCAATTTTATATTAGAGTATGAATTGATTGGTTTTGTTGTGGACCACATGTGTGGTTGCAACTATTTTCTGCCTATTTCACTTAAATTTTATATTGGTTGTGAATTGTTGTGGTGTTTGTTTGTTTGTGGTTTTTCCTCTATTAGTTTTACTATCATGATCATATAGCTATTTTGTTTTTGGACCAAATTTCATCTTCTATTCATCTTTTGGTTTATAAAAAGAATGGAATTGAATTTGTTTTGTTGATGTCAATATCAACTATACTATATATATCTATTTGGATGGAAAATAGTTGCTGGATAATAATCATTTCATAATTTTTTATCTCTATAGCGATTGTAAGACTTTAAATAGGGGGTTTTTGTTTCTATGATGCACATGGGTTTAATGTTTTATGTTTTTCACCTTCTGGATTTCTGTGCCCTGCTCCTGTTCCCCTACTTGGTGTACCCAAGCATTGAAATCTACCAAGCTGAGGGAAATTTACTCTCTACTTCATTGTTTTGTGAAAGGGAAGAATAATTTATTTTCAAACATATATTTATCTAAAATTTTATTTATTTAAGGGTGTAATCAAATTTGTTTTCGGATCTGATTCCTTATTTTTTAAATTATACATGGATGATGATATTTTTTATTGTACATATTTTATTCAAGTTATAATTAATTAATTTATTTATCAAGTTATGAAATTTATGTTTTATTTTAAAGGGTGTATATGCCTCTACACATACATGTATATCTATCTAACCAAGTATAGATTTTTTAAGAACAATTAATGTATGATTGTATAATTATTTTGGTCAAATTTAGTTTAATGTAGATTAATGGGGTGTTAATTCTAAAACTATTATGAAATATTATTAATGGATGTCATAATTATGACAATAATGATGACTCCTCAATTCCCAATTAATTCCCCTCTTAATGGCCAAACATTTCATATTCTCACCATTGGATCAGATCTCACGTACTCTATAAATATGGCGATATGTTAATGAAATGATATGGAATTTTGGCTCTACATTGTGTTCTCTACTTGTATTTCTTTTGTATTTGTATTTGCATTTGTTATTATCATCATCATATGTAAATTCGACATTCACTTTCTCAATGATGCGCTTCGCCTACAATCGATCTTACAATTGCAATTTCGAAATGCTTTGTGGTTTCAATAGGTGTTCGAGCAATTTCACAACACGTTATTAGCATGATCGTCTTCTCCGCATTGTGCATCTTGACGTCGATGTCTTCATCCCCATCATCGGCATAAGAAAAATCTCATAGGAAAAATCTATGTCACATGTTTTTATAAACATTCTTATTTTGACATACTCTTTCATATGTGAATCGACTCCACTCATTCGAGGAGCTAAATTAAAAGGTGAACCTTATTTTATATTTAATATATTGTTATATTTATTTTTTCCTTCCTGATAAATCTGAAAATAATATATGATTTTCTTAATCTTTTTCTGCGGAAAAAATAACGAGCTCATGAATAACTATAATGACTCACAGTTGAAAAATTTCACTTCATTCCTTGGAGAGAATGTGTTTGATTACTAACAGATGTAGTAAATTCTGAGAAAAACATCATTCATCAAATGAATAAAAAACTACACCACCAAAAGTGGTTGAATGATGAACATCGTGTACCTATTGTACGTCGAGCTGTTGAATGATGAACATCGCATACCCGTTGTACGTCGAGCTGTTGAATGATGAACATAGTGTATCCATCGTATGTCGAGCCTTTGAATGATGAACATCGTGTACCCATCATACATAGATCTATTGAATGATGAACATCATGTACCCTTCGTACGTCCAGCCGTTGAATGATGAACATCGCGTACCTATTGTACATCGAGCTGAAGTTTGATGAACATCACGTACCCATCGTACGTCGAGCCGAAGTTTGATGAACATCGCGTACCCATTGTAGGTCAATCGGAAGTTTCATGATCATCGTGTACCTTTCGTACATCGATCCGAAGTTCTCTAATCATTCAATGAACAATGAAATTTCATATCTCTTATTTCTTGTTCACCCTGAAGGTGTCAAGTTTGATTATACTATACAAAGGTTCATGGTGGAGATGATGTTTACTTTAAATATTTTTAAATATTTATTTTATTTCTTTTATCATTCTTTTATTTCTTATAAAATGTTTTAGATAAATTAAATATTCTTGATGAATAAGAATAAATATATTTTATATATGTTTATCCTCCGAAGTGGATGAAATTGATGAAATTTCTGAATTGAATATTCACGAAATTTTTTTAAAGGAACAATAAAACTTGAACAAATATTTTTATTATATTCCCCAGAGTGAATGAGAATATTTATTGAAAATGATTTATTTTATTCCCCAAAGTGAATGAAAATATACCTTATTTTATTATAAATGAAGTTCGAGGTGAATATGATGTTTTGCGAATGATCATTATGTTGTATTTGTTTATAACAAATAATAAAAATATAATCACCCGAAGTGGTTTGATGTTAGTGAATATTTACAAATCACAATGAATTTTATTGATATTTATAAAATACTGCATCCATGAAGGATGATATGAAAATAATGTAATTTGACATTATATTAAAGAATATCTTCATTTATCATTTATTGTTCCTGCAACAACAATATCAAGGGAAACATTATTATTTATTATATTCTTATGGATTATCAATATCATCTCATGTAATTCATATATCCCTTGAAGTGGATGTTGTTGTTAATATAATTCATAAATGAAATGATTGAATTACATAGTTTTGATAATATGATATATATTATGAAAATGATTTTACCACCTGAAGTCGTCAAAGTAATGATCACCATAATCAATAAAATTTATATTTTATGCAGGATGATCATTATGGAAAAATAATAAATTATCATTCTTGGATCATGAAATATGACGAATGAATGAATTCCTAATGTGAATATAGTATTAATTACTATATCTCATTCCTTGAAGCGAATGAAATTATTCATGAAAATTGTTTATATGATTTATGATATCATGAATATTTGAGAGTTGATGAGGTTTGATCAAATGATTTATCTTTCATTTGATAAAATGAATGTTGTTTATTAATTATAATTTTGGATGGCGATAAGGTGTGTTGTGAATCCAGAAGATTCTTCCACATTAGTTCTCGCTACCACATTCACCAGCTTTAAAAGGCATGGAGTCTCCTATCCTAGGTAGATGTATTGTAAAATTATATTTGGGCCCAAAGTTCCAAAATATTTTGGCCAGAAGTTCTAAATTATGCAATTATCTACTCGGTGATGGACCTAACCCGTTATAATTATATTATGAATTCATCAACCACCGGAAGTGGAAATTATAATGAAAAATATGTGTTTTCACAATGAAAGATCCTGGAGATGTTATATTATTTTAATTAAATGATTCAAAAGAACTCATATAAGTGTTAGTATATGCTCATATAAGTACATTTATCGGTAGTAAAAATTAATAAATGACTCCAGAAGAGAGAATATTTTCCTACCTGGTAGTAAAAATTCTTAATTATTTGTTATGTCTAAAGTCTCAATGAGATATATGAATGGTATTCTTGAAAATGAAAATCATATGGTGACAAAAGAGGTACCTCGATATGTAACAAGAATTCATAAAAGTGATTATAAAGAATTTTTTATGTACAATCAAATCAATAATGGTAAACCAAAATTTTATTGATCTTGACACTTCCAATATATTACATGATGATTTAGGTCATCTAGGATCAATTATATTGAAAGATATTGATTCATGTATACATGAGCATCGATTTATTGATAACATAGTAGTCATCCATTAGGGGGAGAATGATGAATTTATTTAATGGATGCATGTCTACAAAATTTTCAATGAATTTATTATCATCAAGTCATTGTGAATTCCCCCTGTATGATAATTTACCATGAGGTACACATTTTTGAGGTCAATTATTTATATCATTAGCAGCTATTTTGGAAATAAATTTTCCATATACTTATGAAGAAGTATATATGGGCGCACCCACCTACCATGTGATCTATCTATATGAAATATGCATCCACTAAATGATCACATGTGTTATTTGCTACTGGTGAGTGTACATTGCATGTTGTTCATGATGATTAAATGAAATATCGAGTATCATATATTATATGGTCCTGCAGAACCATTGACATGATGCTCACAATACATACATGAATGTAAAGTGTTAGAAATCAATAGTCTGATTATACACACATGACGTGTGGTTGTACTGGTTATATAAAATCATTTTTCATCATGAGTAGAAAGTAATAAATATATTTTCCCTTGAATAGGAAAATGAATATATCGACAAAATTATATCTTTTTAGATATTGTCCCTGAAGTGACACTGGTACCAGAAAAATTATGAGATCTCAATCAATTATTGTTGATGATATATTTTCTATGAATGATTTTAAAACTCATTGATGAAATTGGATTTTGATAGATGTCGACATCATAATAATTGGCCAAAATTATTAATGGAAATTATGAAATGTTCAACATATAAAGTTCTGGATTGATTATCCAAACTATCAAGACTATTGAATATTGATGATCTTATTATAAGGAATATTCTTCCTTGTATATTTGGATATTTATATATTAATCCCCGAAGGGTTCAAAATGCCCAAAGAATATTAAGTATTAATGTTTCACCCAATCTGATATATTATGGGGTGAACTAAATAATATGTATCCATATTATGTTAAGGAAGAATGTGAATTGAATTTATCATCCCATGGTTTCTATGAATCATTGTATTCATCATATTATTATGGTGTTTTGAAAAACATCTAAACTCTTGAAGAGTTTTCTAAAATCAATGAATTATTTGATCATGAAATTACATGGAATGTCCTTGTATTTTTAATTAATCATCCTGAAGATGAAATATTAAATTTGGGAATGGTTTTACCCTTAATGAATAATTAAATATCTTGCCTCAAATAGTGATAGATTTCATACATAAGGGGTTTATGAAGAACATAATTATCCCAGAAGTATTAAATATAAATGAAAATTTTATTTATCCCCAACGGATATACTTTTACATGTGCATTTATACCTTACAAATAACAATAAATCATATTATGATGCAAGGTAATGTTCTTCTCTATTAATTGAAATCTAAAGGGTATAAGTTATTATTATTCCAAAATTCAAAACTGAATGTTTTGGTTATGAATTGATCATAGACATTATATGAGTTAAATAATGTAGTGATGATCATTATGAGTGGGAGATGTAACTGTTGTACTCTTTTTCCCTTAGTCAAGTTTTTCCCACTAGGTTTTCTTGATAAGGTTTTTAATGAGGCAACACTCTGGGGACTTGATGTTATTGTAAATTTTTTCCCTAATCAAGTGTTTTACCTTGAAAGGTTTTTCCTTGATGAGGTTTTTAATGAGGAAATCATAAATCATAAGAGATATCCAAGGTAATGTTATAAATTATTATGGATATCTATAATTAATGGAAATTGTTGGTCTTCCCCATTAGTTGTAATTTTTAATGAGACCATTTACCTAGGGTCTTCCTCCCATGTCCTGAAGACATAATTAAATAATAATATTAATTGATGTCCTAAAGTCACAACTAAATGATATAATAAGGGGGAGTTGGTAATGTTGCACTCTTTTTCCCTTCATCAGGTTTTTTTCCATTGGGTTTTCCTGATAGGGTTTTTAATGAGGTATCATGGCCTAGATTTCTTTTGTTTTGGCTTCACTTATTTTTCCCACAGGGTTTTTTTAAGTGAAGATTAAATAATTTTCCATAAAATTATGACATACAAGGGGTAGGGTTATGAAATATTATTAATGTATGTCATAATTATGAAAATAATGATGACTACTCAATTCCCAATTAATTCTCCTCTTAATGGACAAACCTTTTATATTCTCACCATTGGATCAGATCACATGTACTCTATAAATATGACAATATGTTAATGAAATGATATGGAATTTTGGCTTTAAATTGTGTTCTCTACTTGTATTTATTTTGTATTTGTATTTCCATTTTTTATTATCATCATCATATGCAAATTCAACATTATCTTTCTCAATGATAAGCTTTTCCTATGATCGATCATACATTTCCAGTTTCGAAATGCTTTGTGGTTTCAATCGGCATTCAATCAATTTCACAACAAAAACCATTTTTTCCAATTATATAAATATATATATAACCATGTTTATGTTTTAAATTGACATGATAATAATTCTTCCCAGTGAATAATCTCACTTTTCGACGTTTTGCTCAAACATGCATATATGTCGTGATGATGAGTGTTTAAAATTCAATGTCATATATATATATATGTACATATATATAGATACACATATAAATATTCATATTAAATTTCTATTTTTATTGGGTTTATAATTTTATCATCATATTTTAAAAAAATGCATATGACATGTCATCACATTTTATCAACAATATGGGCGTCGCATCTGCATATAAATATGGCCATGTGATTGCATATATCATCGACACTTATTGCATTATAATAAATTTATGGTATCAAATTTCAAGTTTTAAAATATTTATGTCACGACCCGCCTTCACCAAAAGGAGGGAATGGTCAGCAGATTGCCAGGCCCTTCCTTCTTTAAGTTGAAGGAGAGATAATGACCCCCGAAACCCGCCTTCAATAGGTCCCGGAGTGGCGACTAGCACCAAGGGTATAGAAAATTCTCGCAAATGGAAGGCATTACCCTTTTTATTTTATAGGATCGAAAGATAAGGAGAAGAAAACCCAACAACACCAAGGTAGAAAGAAAAGTAAAGCCAAAAGTAAACCATTCCCACATGCATGTTTCAAAAGTGAAAGCCACAAAGTGCAAAATGGTGACTACAAGGTAAGTACCAAAGGGAAAAAAAACAACTGCAACTGCTCCAAAAGTCCGAGCTAGTAAGGTCCTGCGTGATCCTCGAAGTCCTCCTGGAAACCTGAAATCAGTTTCATATACGTAGGGTGAGTATACAAGTACACTCAGTAGGGAAAACCAAGACTCTCGTGCACAAGTGGGGGAACGTACTAAAGTCTCGTGAGAAAAAAAAGTAAACCAAACACCTAACAAGGAAAACTATCCATCCCAGGCCTCACCAAGGCTCACTCCCCAAATAACGCAAGTCAATTAATATATATAATAAGAGCACATCGATGTTTGGGTACCCCGCGCCACTTTCCCACTGGTTATTGAGACATCCTACGCATCGGACCAATCCCGCCATTCTCCACCGCAGTCCCACTGCCACACCCGCCCACACACACCTGGGCCACAACCACACGCAGTCCCACTGCTGAAATCCCGCCCGCACACACCTGCGCCTCAACCACACGCAGTCCCACTGCTGAAATCCCGCGCGCACACACCTGGGCCTCAACCGCACGCAGTCCCACTGCTGAATCCCGCCCGCAGACACCTGGGCCACAACTGTCACATGTAACCATGCCTGAAAACACCTAGGCCAGAACAACCACCGCCATGCCTGAAGACACCTGGGCTAAAGGATCCACTGCCACGCCCGAAGACACCTGGGCCTCATCCCGAAGACACTTGGGAAACCACCTACCGCACACACCTGGCCAACCACCACAACACCCCGCCCGATGGTTCTTGGGCTAATAATGGACTTCAGGCCATCACAGCCTGCCCGAAGGTACTTGAGCTATCCGGGAAAGGGAGCAGAAAAGGAGCTAATAACCAGCCACTAAGGATAGTGTTGGGAAAAACACCCTTCCCCCATAAATGGGGGTGTTCGGCACTGAGTGCTCAACTTGGGTGGGGCGCGGATAAGAAACACAAAGCTACAAGTATAGAAATAGGTAACAAACACTCACCCAAAGCTTAGGTTTTCCTAGCCAACCTACAGAACACAACACCACTGCGTCCGAGTCACAGTTCATGACCCTTGACAACAAAACCATTTGTCCCATTCTTGTTTCACGTTCAGTTAAAATGTTCAATTAATTTTAAGCACTACTGGGCAACTACCATAAGCATAACCAAGGAAAGCATCAAAAGCATGGATCAACCAAAACACTCACACCCGGTTCCGTCAACAGAGGATCTCTCCCCAATTTGTGATATGAACGAGTAACCACTCGGATTTAAAAATCACAACCACCGAATCCATACCAACAGGAGATCCCATCCCCCAAATTCACACAACCACCGAGAGTATAAAAGAACTGGGGATCCCATCCCCTCCCACATTTCCAGCAATCGGCCCGAAAGGAAAACAACCAACTACCACTACCAACACAAGTTAGGGATTTTCAGATTTAAATGACTTAACACACTCCATGATTTCAAATTCCGTGTGTTCTAACCGGGAGTTATCACAGAATGGTTGATCCTGGTGCTTTCAATTATTCAGCCGGATATACGTGATTAACCGATTCACTTTTCACAGCAGGAGTTTACAACCACAAACAAGCCATTTAAAACATCAACAGGGTTTATTAGTGCACAAACAACGACCACCAACGGCCTCGATTTTCAGGAGGCGCAAGCCAGCACAACTCAACAAGATGGTCATAGAAGAAACACCATCAAAATATAAAACACCATCAACGATCACAACCCCCCTCTCTTTCTTTATAGAATTCGTTCTTTATCTTTAGTTAGGTCTGGTTTACCCAATTCTACAGGATCAAAAGCACGCCCACCTCGCATGATACACAAAAAAAGAGAGATGAAGGAGAAATTCCCTACTTGTTGATAGATGATTGATGTTTAGGCTGGGGGCGCAGAACTTTACGGATAAAGATGCGGCGGGCCCGATGCACCAGAAGCTGTTTGTGAAAAGTCACGACCGAGGAAAGGAGAAACCACAGCTAACCCTTAGTTTATAAGAGTCGGGGACGGTTGAGGTGAAAACGCGAAACCGCGTAAGACGTGGAAGTCGTGGGTTGACCACGCAGCTTGACTCATCATTAAAGGTGCTGGGTGGTTTAAACCGACTCATGAGTCGATTCAGTATTTAATTAAACTTTTGCGCGCATTTCGGGTCTTTAAGAAACGAGGCAGAATAGGGTTTAAAACCCTATCTGCGAAAAAGGAGTGTTACTGGAACAACTTGGCAAGGCCGGGTGACGTCGGCCGGTTCCGCCGATCGGTCTCACCGATCGGTCTCACCGATCAGTCGCACCGATCGACACCCCTTAAGGATCCGAATTTTGGCAAAGGAAGGGACCAAGGGGGGTCTGGGTCATCACATCAGATACCTCTTAAACGATTCTCGTCCTCGAGAATCACAACAAACCAGAAGGAAATAGAGGGTCCGAACAACCATCTTCGAAAGATACCTCTTAGGAGTGAACCCCTGCTAACTAAAAACACTCCCCTATCAAGAACCAAGAAACATACCACGCCAAACCGCCCGGTCATGTGGGTTTGGGGAGTTTCCCTCCCCCATGTCAAGATATTATCCGCTTTGGGCGGCACTGACTCGCCCGCACGGGTTTAATTGCATCCACCTTAATGCGTCTTGATTAGGGGTCAGGTTCCCTCTTCCCTTTAGCCGGGGCTTTTCACACACAATAGAGGAAATAAACCAGTACATTTCATAGCCAAAAGTCAAACGTTCTACCACAACAGGTACAAAAAGGAACAAAGCTCAAAACAACCCGGGGTATTGGGCACGCATCTGTGATTCCCTCTCCCACGTACTCTCTTCGAGCCCGCCATGTCTCCACAACACACGAACCAAGGGAATGGATCGCCCACGAAGCACCTTCTCCTTGCGATCCTCGATCATCACTAGTTTTTCCACAAAGATTACGTCGTCCTCGATGTCCAGTTCACCCCAATCAAGGACGTGTGAATCATCGTGCAGATAACGACGGAGCTGGGATACATGAAAGACATCATGTATCCTTAGCAGCGGCGGAGGTAACGCTAGCTGATAAGCCACTTCGCCGACCCGCCATAACACTTCGAAGGGTCCGACGAATCTGGGGGAAAGCTTACCCCCCTTGCCGAACCTCCGTTGCCCACGCCGCGGGGAGACCTTCAAGAACACGTGGTCCCCAACCTCAAACTCCAAGGGCCTTCTCCTGGTATCAGCATACGACTTCTGTCGGTCCTGGGCTGCCTTCATCCTTTCCCGTAGAGCTGGTGCTGTCGGAGGACTTCCAAAACTGTCCTCAGGTGCTCTGCATGGTCCTTTTCTAACCTTGAATAGATCAGGATATCGTCGATGAATACCACCACAAACCAATCCAGGTACTCCCGAAAGATGGAGTTCATAAGCCCCATGAACACGGCTGGGGCGTTCGTAACACCAAAGGGCATGACCACGAACTCGAAGTGCCCATACCTGCACCTGAACGCTGTCTTCGGGATGTCGCTCTCTTTCACCCTCAGCTGGTGGTACCCAGACCGCAGGTCGATCTTCGAGAACCATCCTGCCCCTTTCAGCTGGTCAAAAAGATCATCTATCCTTGGGAGAGGGTAGCGATTCTTGATCGTCACCTGATTCAACCTCCTGTAGTCTATGCACAGCCTAAGACCTCCATCTGCCTTCTTCTGGACCTCTAAGTATGTCGGAAGGGTAAAGGGGGTAACAACATACTGGAGGGAGGGTCGGAGAGCCTCCTCCAAACGTCTTGCCCGAGACTCCTCATCGGGAAAGAGGTCCGGAGCAAAACGTAGGAGGTCCTTGAACTTGATTCCAAGTTCCCTCACGGACATGATCCCCTGCTGGAGGGAGAGTAGCTCCTGCCTCTTCTCGGCCTTCATTGTCGAGGAGAGGAACTCCGTCCAGAACTCCTTCTCGAAATCCGCCCAAGCTACCTCAGACTCTTTCCTATTCCCCAGGTGAAGCATCCACCACTGACGTGCCGCTCCTCGCATCTGGCTAACAGCCAGAGGAACCCAGTACTCGGTCGGGGCCCGAATCAGGCCGAAGGCTATAACTAGCTCCTCTAGCCAGTCTTCCGTCTTCATATCGGAGGTGCTGCCCTCATACTTCTCGAGGGCCTGTCGCTGGAAGGCTCGAAGAGTCTTCTGCCACTGGTCATCCTCTTCCTCTCGATCAGCTCTCTGCCGATTGGCCAAAGTAGTCTCAGGGGCCTCGATCGCCTGTACCACACGTGGTCGCCTTCCAGGTGCCATAGCTGCAAGGTAAACAAGGAATGCCTAAGACCAAGTAGTGCATAATATCATTCTTAAAACTTCTTAAGATTTAATTTATTCTTAATTCCCAAGACATCCCAGAAACACAAGAACACAAGTCATTATGATGCATGTACCTTTCCTAGGGTCTCTACCCTGCAATCAGTGTGGCCTCACTTGGTCGTTCGGTAGGTCCAGAGTCCTTGCATCGGATCACGGGGGGCCCTAAAATCCCGTGTCCTAGCCGGTCTTCCCTGGCCTAATTCACGCTCCAAGGTCACCCAACACCGTTGCCTTACCATCCCATGCAATCCTCACTGTGCCTAACTCCAGACTCCGTCCTATCTCTCAACTATCACCTCTGATACCATTCTGTCACGACCCGCCTTCACCAAAAGGAGGGAAGGGTCAGCAGATTTCCAGTACCTTCCTTCTTTAAGTTGAAGGAGAGATAATGACCCCCGAAACCCGCCTTCAATAGGTCCCGGAGTGGCGACTAGCACCAAGGGTATAGAAAATTCTCGCAAATGGAAGGCATTACCCTTTTTATTTTATAGGATCGAAATATAAGGAGAAGAAAACCCAACAACACCAAGGTAGAAAGAAAATTAAAGCCAAAAGTAAACCATTCCCACATGCATGTTTAAAAAGTGAAAGCCACAAAGTGCAAAAAGGTGACTACAAGGTAAGTACCAAAGGGGAAAAAAACAACTGCAACTGCTCCAAAAGTCCGAGCTAGTAAGGTCATGCGTGATCCCCGAAGTCCTCCTGGAAACCTGAAAGCAGTTTCATATACGTAGGGTGAGTATACAAGTACACTCAGTAGGGAAAACCAAGACTCTCGTGCACAAGTGGGGGAACGTACTAAAGTCCCGTGAGAAAAAAAAGTAAACCAAACACCTAACAAGGCAAACTATCCATCCCAGGCCTCACCAAGGCTCACTCCCCAAATAATGAAAGTCAAGTAATATATATAATAAGAGCACATCGATGTTTGGGTACCCCGCGCCACTTTCCCACTGGTTATTGAGACATCCTACGCATCGTACCAATCCCGCCATTCTCACCGTAGTCCCACTGCTACACCCGCCCGCACACACCTGGGCCACAACCACACGCAGTCCCACTGCTGAAATCCCGCCCGCACACACCTGCGCCTCAACCACACGCAGTCCCACTGCTGAAATCCCGCCCGCACACACCTGGGCCTCAACCACACGCAGTCCCACTGCTGAATCCCGCCCGCAGACACCTGGGCCACAACTGTCACATGTAACCATGCCTGCAAACACCTAGGCCAGAACAACCACTGCCATGCCTGAAGACACCTGGGCTAAAGGATCCACTGCCACGCCCGAAGACACCTGGGCCTCATCCCGAAGACACTTGGGAAACCACTTGCCGCACACACCTGGCCAACCACCACAACACCCCGCCCGATGGTTCTTGGGCTAATAATGGACTTCAGGCCATCACAGCCTGCCCGAAGGTACTTGGGCTATCCGGGAAAGGGAGCAGAAAAGGAGCTAATAACCATCCACTAAGGATAGTGTTGGAAAAAACACCCTTCCCCCATAAATGGGGGTGTTCGACACTGAGTGCTCAACTTGGGTGGGGCGCGAATAAGAAACACAAAGCTACAAGTATAGATATAGGTAACAAACACTCACCCAAAGCTTAGGTTTTCCTAGCCAACCTACAGAACACAACACCACTGCGTCCGAGTCATAGTTCACGACCCTTTCCCACAAAACCATTTGTCCCATTCTTGTTTCACGTTCAGTTAAAATGTTCAATTAATTTTAAGCACTACTGGGCAACTACCATAAGCATAACCAAGGAAAGCGTTAAAAGCATGGATCAACCAAAACACTCACACCCAGTTCCGTCAACAGAGGATCTCTCCCCAATTTGTGATATGAACGAGTAACCACTCGGATTTAAAACTCACAACCACCGAATCCATACCAACAGGAGATCCCATCCCCCAAATTCACACAACCACCGAGAGTATAAAAGAACATGGGATCCCATCCCCTCCCACATTTCCAGCAATCGGCCCAAAAGGAAAACAACCAACTACCACTACCAACACAAGTCATGGATTTTCAGATTTAAACGACTTAACACACTCCATGATTTCAAATTCCATGTGTTCTAACCGGGAGTTATCACAGAAGGGTTGATCCTGGTGCTTTCAATTATTCAGCCGGATATACGTGATTAACCGATTCACTTTTCACAGCAGGAGTTTACAACCACAAACAAGCCATTTAAAACATCAACAGGGTTTATTAGTGCACAAACAACGACCACCAATGGCCTCGATTTTCAGGAGGCGCAAGCCATCGCAACTCAACAAGATGGTCATAGAAGAAACAACATCAAAATATAAAACACCATCAACGATCACAGCCCCCCCTCTCTTTCTTTATAGAATTCGTTCTTTATCTTTAGTTAGGTCTGGTTTACCCAATTCTACAGGATCAAAAGCACGCCCACCCCGCATGATACACAAAAAAAGAGAGACGAAGGAGAAATTCCCTACTTGTTGATAGATGATCGATGTTTAGGCCGGGGGCGCGAAACTTTACGGATAACGATGCGGCGGGCCTGATGCACCAGAAGCTATTGTGAAAAGTCACGACCGAGGAAAGGAGAAACAACGACTAACCCTTAGTTTATAAGAGCCGGGGACGGTTGAGGTGAAAACGTGAAACCGCGTAAGACATGGAAGTCGTGGGTTGACCACGCGGCTTGACTCATCATTAAAGGTGCTGGGTGGTTTAAACCGACTCATGAGTCGATTCAGTATTTAATTAAACTTTTACGCGCATTTCAGGTCTTTAAGAAACGAGGTAGAATAGGGTTTAAAACCCTATCTGTGAAAAAGGAGCGTTACTGGAACAACTTTGCAAGGCCGGGTGACGTCATCCGGTTCCGCCGATCGGTCGCACCGATCGGTCTCACCGATTGGTCGCACCGATCGGCACCCCTTAAGGATCCAGATTTTGGCAAAGGAAGGGACCAAGGGGGGTCTGGGTCATCACAATTTAGGTAATGAGTATATGGATCACATTGAAGGTATTTTATTTAAAATGTTTTCTTTACAATTTTATAACATACTTAATTATTATAATCAATTATAGAAAATGAAATAGATGGGAAACAGATGGGATATGTGGATAGTTTACGCAAAGGTTTTGGTAGGGGTTTGGTTGTAACCAAACTCACAATTGTTATGAAAGCTCATATACACACACACATACATACATACATATACATATATATGTGTGTGTGTGTACACACTTATATATTTTATAATGTGTAATGCAGTTTTATGTTTTCAATGTTAAAAACTCTGGTGAAAATATATACATTAGTAAATCAAGCTTAAAATGTTTTCAGAAAATATGGTGCTTAATCATTGTAAATATGGAAGGTCATTGGGGAGTGAACCCATCCTTCGCTATGTGGGTAGGCCTAGATAGCCTTTGGTGATTCAAGTAACCTCAAAATAATGTTTTGTTTTTAGAATATTGCATATTATATTCAGAAAAACACTGGACTATGTTTAATAAATTTTGAACATAAGTAGTTTCTAAAAACATCTAGTATTTTTTTAAAATCTATGTAATTTCAAATTTCATTTTTAGAAAGGGTATTTTAAAATGTATTCTCACGGTTATTTTCAAAAGAATGTTTTATAATGATTTATCAATGTTTTTATAAACCCCTTACTGGACATATTTAATGCTCGCCCCTTATTTTAATTATTTTTTACAGATCCAGCGGAGTTTTCCAAGGGCGCTCGCTTCGCATCAGAGTTAGTGAAAATCATGTTTTTGTTCGCTTTATTTTATTTTTTTGCAACTCTGTTAGTTTGTAAGGTTGTATCTAATTCTCCAGAACCTAGACCGGTGAAAGGTCCTCTGTTATGTAATGTGTAAGGTTGGGTCCTTATAAAGGGGGTCTTTATTATCACTTTTTAGCATTTATAAAGGGGACCCCCACTTTACAACACTGAGATTAACAATGCTTTTTAGTGCTATTAAAAGCCTTTTTACGTGCTGTTAAAGGACATATCGATAGTAGTGTCTCAAAGTATGACTGTGAGTTTATTCCTAATCGATGCTCATTATAGAGTATTATAGGTTATGATAAGATTTTAAGGTTAGAGTGGGTAGGATTCTTGTATGTAGATAAAAATTATGCTCAGGAGGCATAAGAAAAAGAATAAGATTCTTTATGTGCATTGGAAGACCCACTAAGTATACCACATGGAGTGTCATATAGATGTTTTTGGTATACTAGGGGTGCATGGATCATATTTTTGTCCCCAATACCTGAGGATGGAAAGATACTCAACACGAGAACATTCATACATTGATACCCTACTTACACAAGTCTAAATATTGACTTAGCTAATACAAGGGTGGTTGGGTATGTTGATGATCATGTCATCCGTTAGAGGTTAACCAAGATGGTATTTTTCCTCTCATATGATGAGTATGATATTTGGTCCCTCAATTGAGATAAACAATGGGAGTGTGTGGACACATAAATATTATATATCTATTAAGATATGGGGCACGTGATGTGATTATATAGAAGGATGAATTAAATGTGATGCATTAATTAATCAGATTGGCCTACACTATAATAATCAAGAACAAATGAGTTAACTATATTGGATTGACATGTTCCATGTCCCATGGTCACTCAATGTCTTGGACAAAGGGAAAATATGAGAATACAAATTTTCTTATGATGTAGAGTGGTGTACTCATATATAGAGATACATGTGTTTGATGGAGATCATGCCAAATCCCTTTATAGAGTGAGTAGCATTGACACTTTTCTTATGGCCATTCTTTGCTTACTTATATTATGAATCCAGATAGTCATATTTGTTTTTAGTTCTATAAAGGCTCATGGGATCAAAAATTTTAGTTGAATTAATGAAGATTGAGTTTTGACTTAGAAATCCACACCACAATGCATGAATTAGTTGAGTCATTAATACATGTTTTTTAATGCCCGAATGGCCCGAAGGCCTTATTTTTTTTATTTTTATTATAGATAATCCCCCTTTTAAGGGTTGAAGGGGAACCTGTACATGACCCATAGGCACAAGGCACAAGGCCCGACGTGACCCGCAATACATGACCCGAAGGCCCAGAGGCATACCATGCCCATTACATTTAACACGTGATTTAATGAAGACACCATCTAAGAGCATCATTAAGTTTTGTATAAACCCTACTTCCATATGATGGATTTTTGGTGTGGATTGAGATCCTCATGCTTGGCCAAATCTCCGCGAACCCATTATTTTATTTCTTCTTCTTACTTTGCATGTTGAGATGCTAGAAAATCATGAGATAAGTGACAATATTGCATGTATGACATGCAATTCATTCGACTCATGGGTACACCAAAGATGTGGGATTATTTATACACTCAGTGATCTTGATCAAACCATATAATGATGATAAATATGTAGCATATTCTCTTTGGTGTAAGGTAAACCAGATTTAAAACAGTTCTCCATTTCTGTTTTATATGTAGTTTCATATTATCTTGCATTGAGATCCTTAACAAAAGGGGTTTTAACCACTTCCTGTTAATCTAATAATTGTTAGAAGACTCTAATAAAACTCTTTAGCAATGTCGTTGACTCATACAAAAGAAACCAGTCTTGAATACGGCTCATTTGATTCTAAATTTTAGGGTGTACAAAAACCACTATATGGAAAAGTGTGAACAAATTGTGGACTAGATCAATGAGATCTCAAACATTTTAACATTTATATATCACTTTATTTTTGAAATTTAGGGACTAAATGAGATGAATTCGTTTTTTATGTTGAGTACATTTATAGGGTACAAAACACTGTTGAGACCATCCCTATATTGTATGATGTGTGTTTTTCTTTGTAATGTAGCCCTTTTCCCTTAATGAACTGAGGTTCCAGCCTCAACTTTTAAAAAATTATAAAACATCTCATATGTTAGTTTTTATAGTAAGAAATCTAACTTTAAATAAACATTATTATCTTGTTAGGGGCTGATTGGTTTCAACATTTCAATCATATCATATGTTAGGATTTATTGTAACTGATTTTTTTGTATCAAGGATCCACACGACCTTATTAAAGGTAACCTATCAACTTTTCCCCCTAGGTAACCCACATGAACAGATTTTTTACACGATGATAGGAGATGATGATGGTGAGAGCCCTGGGTATAAGGATAGAGATGAATCGTGATTCTGGGCATCTCATTCTCAGAGAATCAGGGCACTAAGTCGAGGGCCCGAGCAATGGCGGGGATGAGGAGGGTTGGGGCAGTGAGTTGTGGGAGGTGGATGTTGGTTTTGAGGAACTACAGGGTGGTGGGGCCGTGAGGTGGTGGTGCAGGAAGTGGGCAGTGGAGGTGGGGACACTAGCATCATGGGTTGCCTGGATGATGTGATAGGGGATGCACACTAGGCCTAGCACCCCCCAAATAAATTAAATAAATCAAACAATCGTGGGGCGGGACACATGAAAGAAATAATTGAAAGATTTTTTTTATTATTATATTTATTCATCCCTGAGTGTACACGATATGGGGAAAAATATTATTATTTAACACCATCATGAAAAAAATTATAAATTTACAAATATCAATTAATTTTAATAGAGGGATGTGAATCTACATAGATATTTTAGAGGTATAAAAATAAGTGAGACATATGTTTATCTAAATTAAACTGTACATGTTCTTAAGTAATAACAAAACTAGTCATATCCATTTTATTTACTTTTTTATTAATGATTTCCCCTAGAATGACTCCAACATAATAAAGTTGTTATTTCCATTTTTTATTCAAAAAATCTTATTGCAAAATATCCAATATAAAACTTTAAATATTTATACAACCATTTTATAAAATATCTAACATTTTATTCTTCAATACTCAAACCTATGATAAGATTTTTTAATGGATTTTTTTTTTCAAAAAGTATTTCATTGGGTTTATGATAAAACATTTTACTTGTATGGATCTTCATTGTGTGAAACTGTTATATAAAATGTGTTTGTGGGTCCTGAAAATTATATGGAATATTTTTATGCAGTCTATGTGACTCCCAAATGCATTGTTTTAAACAGTTTCACACAATTGTTTTCTTGACGCTAAAAATAAGAAATTTAAAAGTGATATAAATTGATTTTATCAGTGCTAAAAAAATTATAAATGAAGAATTTATTGATAGGTTCTTTAGTGATGATAAAATAGACATTCACTACTAAAGATTCAACTAAAGTCAACATTAGAAAAAGCCTTTAACACTACTAAAAAATGTTGTTGTCCTAAGCTCCTTTAAAAGGGGGCCTCTTTATCACCACTAAAAAAGCGTTGATAAAGGAGGACCTTTATAAATGTTAGAAATAATGGTGATAAAGGTCATACTCCTATAGTGTGATGTTGATATTACAACACACTACAACAACAAACATAAATATAGTCAGCAACAACATCAAATACAGGACATGACAAATTTATAATTTAATCAAAATAAAAATTTCATCACAAATACAAAAAAAACTATATTATTGACTTTTCAAACATTTTTTTTACAATTACATTATCAAGTATAATTTATCACAAACATTCAAAAATATCAATGGTTTCATTATCTTTAGCACCTCTACCCCCTCTCAAAAAGCTTGATTATGGTATTAGTTGTCGAACAAACCCCCCAACTCGATTAAAAGAATCCACCTATATAAGAAAATAATTATTATGTTTGTAATACTATAAATAAATAAATTAAATATAAATATGAAACAATACATTAATAAAATATCAATTTTAAACTGATAACGGACAATTTGTGTCATACCAAACACACCATAAATCATATTGAGGTGAGGATGATTCCTACACATTTCAAATGACTTATTGATTGTTTTACTAAAGTATAAAAATAATTCGAATATGTTTTATTTTTTTTTGATTATGTCACTTGTATTTTTTATAAAAATGTCAATTGTAAAGAAAAAGGAACACTGGGATTCATATCAGTCACACTGTACGTTATATTGAGGTGCAGGTGATTCTTATTTGTCACAAATGGATTATGAATAATTCTACTAAAGTATAAAAACAATCCAAATGTGTTTGCTCTATTTTTTGCATGCCACGTAGAATTTTTACTAAAATGTCATTTTAAACTAAAAACGCACACATTGAGTCATACTGGTAACATCATGTATTTGTTTGATGTGAAATTGATTCATACACATCACAAATGATTTATGAATTATTTTCTTAAATTATCAAGATAACCCAAGCACGTTTCACTACCACCAAAATGACTTTTTAGAGCACCACCCTTTAACAGTGCTAAAAAAATCACTGATAAAGAGGTTCCATTATCAGTGCTCAAAAAAGCAACGATAAAGGGTACTTTTAACAACGCTAAAAAAGTGATGTTAAAAGCTCCCCTTTATCAGCACTTTTTTCAACACTGATAAAAGGTACCCCCTTTATCAGCTCTTTTTTAGCACTGTTAAAGGGACCTCCTTCACTACTACAAAATAAGGTTTTATCAATGATAACAAAATCTTTTATCAGTGCTAAAAAAGCATCGATAATCGATGTACAATTAAAAGGGGGCCACTTTTATCAATGCTAAAAAACACCGATAAAAGTAAAAAAATAAAAATAAAATAAAACTTTAAAAAATCTTAAAATCAGAGGGTAGACCCCCCCCCTTTTAATAGCACTTGACCCCCCCATTTCAACCGTTTTAGGAAGCCTCACCCATGCATGTCCCCTCCACCCCTTTAAAAGTGCTAGGCACTCACCCCCACCTTTAATAGCGCTATCCCCCCTACACCCACCCACGCACCCCTTCCTTTGCTTGGATTCGAACCCGAGCCCTCTTCCTTGCGTGCTTGCACCTTTACCACTAGAACATTTTATTTTGTTCTCCATTTAATGATATATATATATATAGTTATATTTATTCGTATATTAATATAGATTTATATTAATATATATATATATATAGTTATATTAATATGTATATATATATGTGTGTGTGTGTGTGTTTGTATATTAATATATATTTATATATATTTATTTTTATATATATATTTAGTTATATTTTTTTATTTATATATTAATATCTATTTATAAGATCAGTTTTAAATACATTTATAAACTATGTTTTTTGTGTGTTTATAAATAAATAAATATATACAACATACATACAAATGTATATATATTATAAATATGTGTATCAGTAAGTATGATTACACATATTTATATATATTTACATATATTATATATTGAAATTTATATTCCTAAGTTATAATATATAGATAATATATATTAGTTTGTCAATACAGACACACAAACACACATTATATAGGTTTATAAATACACATATATTTATTTTTTAAATAAAATGGATATTAATTTTTACTTAGACAAGGCTTATATATTGGGAGATATACTTTTTATGTAAATATGTTTAATTATATATTTATAAAATTAAATTTTTATGTGTGAATATATAAAAAATATGTATATATTGTTATATATTTGATTACAAATAATAGTACATTATGAAAAATGAAATTTTTTTAAATCTATATTATCAATATGAATGTAATCACTAGGAATAAATTCAGTCCCCACTGAAAAAGTGAATATAGACCCCCTTAAACGAGGCTGAAATTCCCTTGAATGTTAAAAAATTTGGGTATCCCGACTAAAAACTCAGTTTTGGATGAATTTGTACCTTTTTGGACATTAAAAACATGAAAAAGGGTTCCCATCTATAATCAGTATGTAGAGCTTGTCATAGGCTTTGATTTGATATGTGTTAGAGCTCAAACAGACACCTGGATCAAAGGTTATGGTCGTTCAAAGTTTGAGTTACATTTTCAACTTATTTTAGATCTTTTATTATTTTTTTAATTTTTTTGTCTTTAAATTGTTATTAAATTATTATTACTTGATAATAATTAGCAAATTATTAATTAATAATAGTTTTTTATATATTTTATAAGCCATTTTCACTAAATATTTTATATATTAAATGTAAATGTCTATTAATAATTACCTAAAACACATTTAAAAAAAATATATTATATTTATATCAATATAAATATATTTATATATTAATATATTAATATATTATTTTTAATGTTTTTTTTGAAATATACCCTTTATCAGTGCTAGTGAGAAAAGCACTGATAAAGACCCCCCTTTATCAGCGCTACTAAAAAAGTCCTGATAAAGGGGGTACCTTAGCACTGTTAAAAGTACTCTTTATCAGTGCTTTTTTTAGCGTTGATAAACCTACCCACCTTATTAGATCTTTTTTGGCACTGTTAAAGGGTGGTGCTGCAAAAACCCATTTTTGTGGTAGTTCTTTATCAGTGTTTTTTTATAAGCATCGATAAAGACACCTTTTTCAGTGGTTTTTTACTAGCACTAATAAAGGGTATATTTCAAAAAAATCATTAAAAATAATATATTAATATATGAATATAGTTATTTTGATATAAATATGATATATATTTTTTAAATATGTTTTAGATAAGGCTAAATAGAAATTTACACTTAATATATAAGATAATTAGTGAAAATGGATTATAAAATAATTAAAAATATTTTTTTAATTAAAAATTTTCTAATTATTATTGTGTACTAGTCATTTAATAAATTTTTTAATATAAATAAAATAAAAAAATTAATAGAAGATTGAAAATAAGTTGAAAACGTAACTCAAACTTTAAATGTACATAACTTTTGATTTGGGTGTTCGTTTGAGCTCTACCACATATCAAATCAAAGCATCCAATGATCCCTACACCGTAATAATGGATGGAAACCCTATGTCACATTTTTAGAGGCCAAAAACTGCCTAGAAGGTCTGAAAAACTGATTTTTTAGTCGAGGTACCCCAATTTTTTAACATTCGATGGATTTTTAGTCTCGTTTAAGGGGTTATTTTTTCATTTTTTTCAATGGGGAATAAATTTATTCTCAAGGATTACATTCATATTAATATTATGGATTTAAAATTTTATCATTTTTATAATTTACTATTATTTAAAATGAAATATATAATAATATTTACGTATTTTTTATATATTCACACATAAAAATTTAATTTTATAAATAAATAATGAAACATACTTACATATAAATATATTTATCAATATATAAAACCTATATAAATAAGAAATAATATCCATATTATTAAAATAAAAATTTATGAATATTTATATACATATACAATTAATGTATATATAATATTTATTTATATATAAATATATTTTGGCATGTGTATTGACAAACACATATATATTTATCTATATATTCTAATATATGTATATAAATATTGATATATAATATATGTAAATAAATATAAATATGTATAATTATATTTATAGATGCACACACAAACACACACATTTATATATGTATGCTTGTATAATCACACACACACACACCAAACATATTTTATATATGTATTTAAATATATATATATATAAAAAAAATATATGGATAAAAAATGTATGGAAATATATATAAATATATTGATATATCATAAAATATAGAACAAAATAATATGGTTGTGTGTAAAAGGCACTAGAGTTTGAGGGGGAGGTCTCAGGTTCAAAACCTAGCAAAGGTAGGCACACATGCGGGCAAGTGAAGTATGTGCATAGCACTGTTAAAGGGGGAGAGGGGATACCTATAAATGTTAAGGGGTGGGGTACTAGACGAGTGTTGTTAAAGTGGAATCAAGTGATGATAAAAGGAGGGGGGTCCCATATTTGATTTGTAGAAAAAAAAATCAAAAAAATCATTTTTTGGACTTTGCTCAACGCTAAAAATGTAACACCCGAGAATTTTATAAGAAATATTTTGTTTTTATTTTATATAAATCATCAAAGTAATCTTTCACTACACACAACACTAGCTTGACTTTCTTTACACGCAATCGCGACCTTCCTTGATAGCTTGTGTCGTACGCAATACCGAGTTTCACTAAACAACGATATGCTATTAAAATATTATTAAAACTAGCTGTTATGAATAGTAGTAACCACTTTTTGAAATTTTGTAAATTTTATTTTTCAAAATGGACTTCATTTTTGGATTCGGAATATCGAAATTAGCCTCGGGTGAAATTTTGGTATTTTTCTGGAAACTTTCAGTTTTTGATAAATAGTGAAAACACTGGGTTACTATTTAAAAACCGACTTTTTATTTAAATAATTATTTATTTTATATAAATTTATTTTAGGTCAAAATTGATACATAATACCTATATAAGTTCAATGTAATTCATTGGAGTACTTTTATAATAATTTTAGATATATAAAAATTTTATTGAACTTTTTACCGTCTTTTACCCACCTCCTAGGAGAATTTGCAAATTTACATAAAGCTTAATTTTACCACTTCTGTGAGTGGAATTTCAAAAATCCGAGAGACACGATCGATTTCAATAAGTAAAATGTGGTTCAATGAGATGAAAATTATTTTTGGTGAATAGCAACTTTTTACTTTTATTTACCACGGTTGAAAGTAAATAGGGTAATTAAGGGTAAAAATGATATTATTATTACCCTAACACATGTTCTAATTCTATTGGATTGTTTAATTCGACCAAAAACAACCTTAGGAATAAAATATGACCATTTAGGCCCACTTGGATTAGATTAGTACATTTATTATTAATTTATTTAAAGAAGGGTTAAAATAGTTAAAATCAAAGTTTAATAAGTAAATAATTTTTAATATAGGGTTATACATAAGATAAATTCGACTATAAATATTAATTATAAATCTAAAAAGATTTCATACATAATGGTATTTTATTTGTAATTTTTAGACATTAAATAATTTAATTTATTTATGACACAAATATGATGCAGTAATTATCTTATTAATGAAATATTGACATAATTGATGTTATAAATACTCAAAAAAATGTAATTTGAGACTTTTTATGTATTACACTAATTTTATAGGTCAATATGACATGTTAGTATTTATTTAACTAACTTTTTTCGAACTAATCATTCTGTAATGATTTTCAAAAAACATTAATTACTAAATAGTGTCAAAATTGACATAAAATAGTTTTTAAAACAAATATTATATTATTAATTGTTATTTTATTCCTATAAATATAAGGTTCGGCCAAATGACTTAGATAAGGTTATATATATTAATAATAAACAACTTGGGGTTCTTTTGGCTTGTTATAGTAATTTTATTAACCTTATAGTGTAAGAACACAAAAAGACACGGTAAAAGTAAAATTATCTAACATAAAGTTAAATATAAATGATAAGGTTAAAATAGTAAACTAAACTTGTCCAAATTCTATTGGATGAGAGGATTTCGACCGATCCCCACCTTATATTAGAAATAAATCAATTTGGAGCTATTTAAAACCGAATATGGATTTATAATAAAATAATATTTTTAGTTTTTCCAAAGGTGCCCCTCTCCTCCCTTATAAAAGGGCACCTCCTCCCTCTCTTCCTCACACAACATTGAGCCTTCAAGCTCGGAAAAACCCTGCCAATTTCTCCTCTGCACTTCCCTAGAAACATCATAGAGGTCCTGGTCTTCTTCAAAGACCAATTTTAGTGCCCTAAAAGGAGGTCACAAAGAGGCGCTTCAAAGAAGAGGTAATGTCCGTTACCGATTCTTTCAAATTTATTTCGTCTTCCAATTCTTCTTCTTTAGTTGTTTCATTATGAATAAATAACATAAGTATCACTAATATACTTATATGTTATTATAAGTATGAAATAACCCTATTTCACCATCTATCCATCCTACAGAAAATGAAATCACCGCACGTGCGTACGTACGGAATACCGTCTCCACGCCATGGTGTAATCTATTTTCCACCACCACCTTACTTGGATGGGTATAATGGTGTAAAGAATGAATATATATGATTATTTTAAATTGATATTGATTCTGAAATAGTATACATACACTCCAATACAATTACAGGATCATGGGAACGATATCATTGCTCATGCGTACGTACGAAATACCGTCTCCACGATGTGATGCGACTCGTTCTACATGATTTTAATTGCATAATAATTACATAAATTAATTGAGTGAATAAATATGATACATATTACACTAATACCATTCTGTAAATGAGGTATCTATAACCTAAAAAGAATAATAAGAATTTATTCTACAAAACACGCATAAGAACAAAAAGTAATAAACACCCGAATAACAAGTAGCAATGAAATATTACTAATAATAAGCTAAGAATATGACCATATATGATATCATAATAATGATTATGATTATGGAATAATTCAATGACATTATTTAAATCATTATATAGGAGTTTCAGACACTTACGAAGAAAATCGGTCCTAAGGTAAGGGAAATATCACAATCTCATTTTTATCCGAGATTGTTTATACTTTGAAATTTACTGGGGTGTATTTTATCATCCACATCCATGTTTACTCAATATGTAATATTATTTCCATCCAACTACAATTTTTTAAATCCAATTTTACCCTTCGGTGAGTTTTTAGTAAAAGATATGAAAGGAATCTTTTGTCATTTTTCGTACGAGGTACTTTTTGACTTTTCTGACAAAAGTTTGAGAAGAATGTTTTTTAACTTATATGGAATGAATGGATTTTTAAAACATTATTTCCAAGAAGATTACTTTACAAGTTTTGAAGTTTATTTTTAATCAACTTCTTTTAGTTTTTAATTGTATGACATGTTAAGAAATGAAAAGTGTTTTCGAAGTAGAAAGGATATTTTCCTCAAGAATGGAGTTCAAGTGTTTTTTATCAGAATTATTTTCCATCTAAGATAGTAAAGGGTTATGTTTCTATCCCTATTATTACATTGATTTGATTATGTTGTGATGGAATTATTTTTATGAATTCCTTTATCTTATATGAATTATTTTATGATGTCACAATATTTAAGAATCCCATTTTTATTACATGGGTTATGCTATGATGTATGGTTTATGATTTTGTGGCACACATAATAATGGTATCATTGCGAGATGGGTGGGACCTATATCTCCCTCCAATGAATTGAGTAAAGATTTTATATCTCATGAGATAGACATGGCTGGAATGGCAGGTTAAACCGGTTTAGTTAAACAGGACTGAAACGAGGAATGAACTCGATTCAGAAATGGACTTTGTCCACTAAGATAGTCTTGGAAATGAGTCTTGAATAATAAGAAATTATTCTCTATGATTATGTGTGTATGCCACAAAGCTTCATGTTTTATGTTATGATTATTGTGATTATATTTCACTACCATGATTTATCCCATGTTATGAAATTATGATCTCTTTTGTAGGGTAAGATTTCCAAAATGTTATGTTCTTATGAATATGATGTGATTGGTATTTCTTTTTTTTACCCTTACTGAGCATTTGAGCTCACCCTTTTGTATGTTATCTTTCCCCTTGGTCAGGAAGAAGTTTATTAAGTAAGATATGCCAAAAGGGACTATAGATATGATGAAATAAATGGGAGACAGCGTAGACGCTTTATGAACCAGTTGTTTATGTTTCCCAGTTTCTAAAGACACTATACCAATACGGTCCTTTCATGGTTTTGTTATATGTTCTAATAAGTGTACTTCAATTTTTAAGTACTAACAACATATGTAAAGTATCGGTCATTATAAAAACGCTAGTAAAGGACCCTTTTATTAGTTCTTTTTTAGCACTGCTGAAGGGTCATTTTTTAGCTATTTTTTAGCACGGATAAAAGAGACCCCCTTTTAATATCACCTAAATTATCAGCACATTTTTTAGCACTGATAAAGGCTTTTTAGTACTTATAAAAATGGCATTTATCATCACTTTTTAGCACTAATAAAAAGAACTCCTTTTAATAACACCTCGATTATCAGCACTTTTTTAGCACAAATAAAGTATTTTATTTATCACTGATAAAACAATATTTTTTTGTAGTATTTTCTCAGTTTTTTGTGAGTGATACACGTTTTAAACTAAAATGTTGATTTTAAAATAATAACATACACTTTGAGTCATACCGGGCACACTATGTATCATATTATGGTGCAACTAATTACTACACATCAAAAATGATTTATAGATCATTTTCCTAAACTATATAGACAATATGAATTCATTTTATTAGTTTTGAGTATGTCACTTGTCTTTTTTAGTAAAATTTCAATTTTTAATTAAAAGACACACTTGGAATCATACCGCTCACACCATGGGTCGGATCGAGGAGTTAATGATTTATACACATCAAAAATAACTTATAGATCTATTTTATAATGTATCAAAACAATAAAAATCTGTTTTCTTAGTTTTGAGTATTTCACTTGTCCGTTTTACTAAAATTTCATTTTAAACTAAAAACACACACTTTGAGTTATACTGGTCACATCATGTGTCATTTTGATATGTGACTTATTATTATACATCCAAAATGACTTATGAATCATTTTCCTAATGTATCAAAACAATAGGATCATGTTTTCTTGGTTTTTAGTGAGTGAAATACATTTTGAACTAAAATATCATTTTTAGAATGATAATGGACACTTTGAGTCATACAAGACACACCATGTATCATATTAAGGTGAGACTAATTCCTACACATCACAAATTACTTACGGATAATTTTACTAAAATATAAAAAAATATGAATTCATTTTCATATTTTGGAGGATGTGAGTTTTCTTTTTACTAAAATATCAATTTTAAATAAAAAGACACACTTGGAGTCATACTAGTCACACCATTCGTTGAATAGAGGTGTGACTGATTCCTACATGTCAAAAATGACTTATGGATCATTTTCCAAAAGTATCAAAAAAATTTGAATGTTTTTACTTGTTTTGAGTATGTCACTTTCCTTTTTACTAAAATTTCACTTTAAAATGAAAACATGCACTTTGAGTCATGTCGGTCACTTCGTGTGTTGGTTTGACTTGAGGTTGATTCCTACATGTCACAAATGACTTATGGATAATTTTACTAAATTATCAAGACAATCCTAACATGTTTTCTTGGTTTTTAGTGAGTGTCACTTGATTTTAACTAAAATTTCATTTTTAGACTAATAACATCCACTTTAAGTCATACTGGTCATAATGTGCATGGGATTGAGGTGCGGCCTATTTCTATATGCCAAAAATGACTTATATATTTTTAAATGTTTCAAGTCAATCTGAATGCGTTTGATCTATTTTTAGTGTGTCACTTATCTTTTTTAATAAAATGTCAATTTTAAATAGAAAGAAACACTTGGAGTACTACCAGTCACACCATGCATCGGATTGAGGTGTTAATGATTCTTACATGTCAAAAATGTCTTATGGATAATTGTCCTAAAGTGTCAAAAGAATCTAAAAATGTTTTCACAGTTTTGAGTATGTGATGTATGTTTTGAACTAAAATGTAAATTATAAACTAAAAAATACACTTTGAGTCATACCAAGCACATTGTGTGTCAAATTGAGGTGTTGTTGATTGATCTATGGATAAACCCTAGACCTTTCAAGACAACGTTCATGACATATATTTTGGGAATTTATAATTTTCATTTAACTATTTCAAAATCCCCAAGTAGATAAATACTTATGATTTACTTCAAGTTTCGGGATGCATGGGGTTTCCTCTTCTATTCAACAAGAACATGTTCTCTCTTTTCCATCTTGTTGTAGATAGTTGAATGAAAAATATGATCTTCCAAAATATCAATGAAAAAAACTAAATAATTATTAGATAAAAATGATATAGAAATTAACTTAAAAATAGTATATACAATTATGGAAAAATTAACTAAATAAGTTGTATGAATTCACCTTTTCATAATTTCTATATACATTCATAACCCATTTCCCTATTTCCATTATCTCAATTGCAGCCTCAAAGTATAATATCTCATAAGAATGAGAAACTTTAGACAAACCACCCCAAATCAAGCCAAAGAATACACCTGTATAGGGAAACAATGTTTTTGTAAGTAATACTAAAAATAAATAAATTAAAAATAAATACGAAACAATATATTTTTAAAATTTCAATCTTAAACTAAAACCACACATTTTGATTCATACTAAGCACACTATATATTAGATTAAAGTGCAGTTGATTCTTACACATCACGAATAACTAATGGATCATTGTATTAAAGTATCAAAATAAACGTGTTTGCTCGGTTTTGAGTATGTCACTTGCCTTTTTTACGAAAAATCAATTTTAAATAAAAGACACACTTGGAGTCATACCGGTCACATTGTGCATCAGATTATGGTGTGGATAAGTCCTACATTTCAAAAAATGACTTGTGGATCATTTTCCTAAAGCATAAAAATGATGCAAATGTGATTTATTAGTTTTGAGGATGTTTCTTTTCTTTTTTACTAAAATGTAATTTTAAACTAAAAAACACCACTTTGAGTGATAATAGTCACATCATGTGTCAGTTTGATATGAGACCAATTCCTACATGTCGAAAATGACTTATGAATCATTTTCCTAAAGTATCAAGACAATATGATCATGTTTTGTTGGTTTTCAATGAGTAACATATGTTTTGAACTAAAATGTCGATACTAAACTAATAATGGACACATTGAGTCATATCAGGCACACCGTGTATCTGACTGAGGTGCAGCAAATTCTAACACATCAAAAATGACTCGTGGATCATTGTCTTAAAGTATTAATATAATATGAATGTATTTTCTCAATTTTGAGTATGTGAAGTTTGTTTTGAACTAAAATGACAATTTTAAACTAAATACATAAACTTCGAGTCATACTGGGAATAAAATGATAAAAAATTAAACTAAATAAGTAGTAGGAATTCACCTCTTTATGATGTCTATATACATTCTGACACCAGGTATTTTTCCCATTTGTTTCTAAAAAAATGTCTTTCCTCTTTCGATTATGAGAACCATCGATAGTCCTGGTAGTACTAGAAAAATATAAATAAATAAATGATTAATAAATATTTTAAATGAAATTGTAATTATATTTGAAAATAACTCTTCAAGGATGATAATTTATTGATGTTATATGATATATTTTATAAATTTACAATCATAATAACCATAATATTTGTCATTGTCTTATTTAGGGAACTGGAAAAACATTAAGAAAAATAAGTAATTTATTTGGATATGTATTTTTATAGTGAAATATTATTATATATACCCTACTACTTATCCACCTGTAGAATTCAATATACTCTTTTTTATCATGTAATGTCTTCATGCCATGATTTTAAAAATATTTAAACATCGCCCTATTATAACATAATTTTCAATAAACATAATATAAAATGTATAACTTGAAGTTTAGTGGTAAAATGTTGAATTTAGTGTATTAAAAATTGATAAACGTTGTAACGCCCTGACCCCAGTTACCCAGAGTCAGTGCATTATTTTAATACAGTGGCATGTTACAAGGAATCAATTCCCGAAGGACCTATCAGTTTAGCAGTCTTGGAAAATATATTACATACATGAATGTTACATTACACTTTATAACATACAACACAACATAAATAATCCTATATGAATGCCATTATCCCCTTAGATTAACCATGTATATCAATCACAATACACTTCTTAGAATCCTGGGAAAAATAAAACATAGAAAGGGGTGAGCTCAAATTCTTAGTAAGGGTAAGCAATACAGTGGAAGATAACATAAATATTAAGTATGGTGAATAATTGAAACCACATGCCTTTACCAATAATAAACATGAATACTTTTATGGTAGGAATATGAGCTGAGTCAATAATTCCACAATAAAACATAATCATGAGTATTCTACTATTTGAATGACCACATGAACCATCAATATTATTTTCATAATGAGGGAATGTATAATACCGAACATTTTGAAACATTTTGTCAAGGCCTCGTCCAAGATGTCTAAAAATGATTAAGGCCTCGGCAAAAACCATATATCAAATTAGGAAAGGGCCTCGGCCAATTCCACGTCTAGTTGTCTCATGAGACCTACCGATGCATCGAGGAGCTATACCAGGCTCCACCCGTCACTTACTAAGTTCAATACATTCCTCATATGAAAAGGTTTAAACATATCATAAACATTATTATTAAAACTAGCATACGAAATGACAATACTTTAACCATAAACCATGAATGGTATAAAAATAGTACATCCATAGTCAAACATATCACCAAACCTTCAATACAATATGGAAGTTTTGTATCATAATAAATCAACTTCAAATAAACTTGAAATCCATCAAAGGATGTTGACATAGATGAAATCAAAACCCTTTTTAGAGAAAATATCTCTTTCTATTTTGAAATCATTTAAGAGTCACATAATTATAAAGAAAACATTTATTTTGAAAATATTCTTATATGCTTGTAAGGGAATCTTTGATGATGTTATAACAGCCGAAAATAGTCGCACCCGCCGTATAAGTTAAAAAAACATTCTTACCTTAAATTTGTCGAAAAGGTCAAAAAGAACCTTATTTGGAAAATGATGGAAAGATTCCTTTCAAAACAAATAAGGGTATAAATGAGTTTAACCCATTTTCTAGTAATTAGAAAAAATGTTTCGAAATACATTTTTAAGAAACATGGATGTGGATGATAAAGGGGTCCTAGTAGATACTTACGTAAAAACAACCTCGGATAATAAAGGGATTGTGAAATTAACCCTTACCTCATTGTAATCAATAAAGTCATATGAAAAATAGTCAATAACCACCAAATGAATCACAGAATATCATTAATATAAATAGAATCATGATAATATATATCAAATGGCAGTAAAAAATACACCACATGCAATAAATAAGTGGTGAACAATGGAAATATCACGAGATTAAAATTGAGATAAGAAACCCCTTACCTCGTGTCCGACTTGACCTGTTTGTTCTTTAATATCCTGAATAATAAACCAAAGATAATTTATACTTGATTAAGAACCTTTATCAAGTTTATTATTCCTTTTATATCACTTATTACCATGTTATAAACATTATGTAATCATTTAATTTAATAACGTTCGTTTTGTCGATATTTGGTACTTGAGTCAAAAATGAACACTTTATAGTTACAAGTTGTTCACATTATCAAAATTTCATTATATCCAGAATTATATTCATGATTTAGATATCATATATTTCATATATATCCAGTATATACACGTATTTATAATAGTACATATCATTTTGGGGTAAGAAATGAAATGCATCGTTCATGGAGACGGTAAGCCGTATGTACGCATAAACGCTACTTTCATTTCTATCTCCTATCTTAATAGAATTAAAACATAATTATACATAGGTATATTATAATTCCAGTATAATATCATATATAATATCATTAACTCCATCCTTTATATGTCCCACATATGGTATTAACGAGTCATATCACTTTGAGGGGGCGGTAGTCCGCACTTCCTCAAATTAAATTATCGTGTTTACCCATAATGGAAACCATTAAGGTATGTTATAAAATAAAAATAAATAAGCATTAATAAAACATAAACATAATATATATATCATATATAAATAAAGTTCCATCATAATGTCCACCATGAGAGGGGGTAGGAGGTAATTGAACAATCATCATTTCGTGAGGCGTTAGTTTTCCATCCACAGAAACATTATGTTTTTCAGCCATTAGATGGAGGTGTGTGTAAGTTTAGTTAAAATACATATCATAAAAACATACTAGTATATTTAAGATACTGGTTTTGTTATAAAATAAAGTAATAAAAAGTGTTTAGGGGTTGGAGAAGTAAAATAAAAGAAAAGAAGTTAAGAGAAACTATTACCTTTAATTTGGGTAACTTCCTTTGGTTCGAACCAAAAGGACTTTCTGAAGTGCCTTATGACTAAGGTAAGGCTTTTGGGAGGAGGATAGGGATGTAGGGAGATTAATTTGGAAGAGTTTGGACAAGACTAAAGGCTTTAGAGGTGTGAGGAATTGGTTAGAAGTGGTCTACATTTATAAGGGGGAGGAGGGGCTCTTTAGGAAAGTGTTAAAATATTATTTTATTATATAACAATATTCAGTTTATAAAGGTCCAAAAATCATTAGGGTAAAAGATAAGATGAATCATGGTCGAAATAAAATCATCCAATAATAATTGGACATGTTTTGGATATTATTTTAATATTTATAATCTAATTTATTTAAATCATTTATTAATGATGTAAATACTGCATCATTATTGTGTCATAAATAATTTAATTTATTAGATGTCTAAAAGTTATAAAAAAAATACCATGATGTAGGAAATAGTTTTAGATTTCCAATGAATATTTATAGTCAAAAATATTACTTATATAACACCATATAAAAACTAATTACAATTTTTTTTTTCAATTTTGTCTTTACTTTAAATTAATTAATCTAAAGTGTCATTATCATTCATAAGTGATTTCATGGGGTCCTATAAACCCAAGGATGACCATGGTCATCCAATACTCATCAAATAAGTTTAGGACAAGTGTTAGGGTAATTTTGAATTATTATAATATTCTTTTTACCTTAAATTACCCTATTTACCTTTAACCGCGGTAAATAAAAGTCAAAGGGTACTATTCACCAAAAATTATTCTCATCTAATCGAACCACATTTTACTTACTGAGTTTAGCCGTGTCTCTTGGATTTGTTAAATTCAACTAGAAGAAGCGGTAAAATTAAGTTTTATGCGAATTTGCAAATTCTCCTAGGAGGTGGGTAAAAGACAGTGAAAAGTTCAATAAAATTCTTATATATATGAACTTATTATAAAATGACTCCAATGAATTATTTTGATAATATATAGGTATTATGTATCTATTTTGATCTAAAATAAATTTAAATAAAATAAATAATTATTTAAATAAAAAGTTGATTTTAACCAATAACTTAGTGTGTTTCACTATTCATCAAAATTGATGTTTTTCTGAAAAATACCAAAAATTCAGCCTAAGATATATTTGATATTCCGAATTCAAAAATGATGTATATTTTGATAAATTAAAAACATATATGTGGAATTAATTAATTTAAAATTAATTCTCGTTGTTAAAACAAATAGCGCGGGTTTAAGAAACAATAGCTATCAAAAGATTGATACTTGTTTATGTCCAGTTTCAAAGTGAAATTAATTACAATAAAAAACATTTGATTAAATGGTCAAAATATATTATAATTACACTTTAAAACCAATTAAAAATATAATCTAACCATAAAAATAAATTAGATTAAAATGCACTTTTGAATTAAAATACAATATTTTTCACTATTCATTAAAAAATGAACATTATGAGAAAAATTCCAAAAATTTACAAAAAGTAAATTTTGATGTCCCCATTCTAAAGAATACATTTATTTAGTCAAATTGAATATATATAAGTTTCAAATATTGGATTTAAAAAGGGTTCTCCATTAAAAGGCGGTAAAATTGCATTTTTTGAAAAATACTTCTTTTATCTGAAAAATGAATTTGTTATGACATTATGTATAAGAAACTCATAATATGGATTCTAAAATTATAAGGATTATATAAAGTTCAAAATTTAGTTAATACTATTCATAACCTCTTTTGAACGATTAGTTTGGTAAGTCGTGGTTCGCTTGAACTCAGTGTTGTGTGTAGTGCAAGTTATTGAATTACTTTGAAGAAATAATGTACTATGAAATCTTGGGGTGTTACAAACATCATCATGTGTGGTCAGTTTGTTGGATATCCATGCACTTAATCAAGAAAATTAATCTTTGGAGTATCCAAATTGACTATAATGAGTAACCGATACTTCCTATGAAACAAAAATGAATAAGTAATGAAATGAATGAAAATATATTTGATATGATGAAATTGCATAGATTGCCTTGCATCATGGGTATTAAGAAGATTTTTTCATCTGCAAGTTTTCTTTCAAACATTGTGGTCAATATTTCCACTTTTCCTTCATATTTATTTGGTTCTAATGATAATTCTTGTGTAAAAGTAATGTGATGACTAATGAGTTCAATATTTATGTTCATAGGGTTTTCCCTTAAAATAGTATTGATATATATACCTATATAAAATTATGAATATTATTTAGTGCTAAGTAACATAGCAAGTCATTTACTAGATAATAAAATCATGAAAAGACACCTCATATATACATTTACAACTGTGACTCATAGTTATTCATGTGTGAGTATTTAATTTACATTCCCAAGACCAATATAGTTTGTAATGGCCTCTATGTACATATCTTCTTCAAAATCAATTATTTTTGTATCACCACTTGATAACATTATATCCACATGAACCTTTGATGTTAGTAAATGCAGAATTTGAATGTGCAGGGTAAAGGTACTTTGTGAAGATCTTTTCGATTGGTTGGTTGATACATTAAATGATTTTGATTCGACCATCCATTTTACCCCTTTCCCTTTGTCCTTATGTAACAAAATTCATTGGTTTAAACCTTTTTTCATTAATTATTAAAGGTTTTTTATGAAAAATAAACTGAAAATTAATAAATATTTTTTTATATGCTTTTTACAAGACCAAACAACCATGATATGAAAATTATAATAGATCGGTCGATCATATGAATATCAACATTTTCAAGTTTAACAAGTATGTTGGTGCTTGGATCTTGAGCAATGTTAATCACTAATCTCACATAACATATTGGAGTTATTTGTTGTGTATAATATCTCTGTGGACATTATACATGGTACCTATCATACCAATGTGATGGGTGATAGATATAAATCACAATCATTTTCACCCTATAGAATATCATTATAAGAAAGGTATCAGTGTCTACCTGATTCACATTTCAAAGAAACAGTTATTACAATATCGATTACCTATTCTAAGATAGATATTTAAGTGGAATGGATCACCTTAAAGATGGTTGGGGTGGGATATTCATGTATTGGTTATTCTTGTATTGTTTCTTCTCTTTGATTCCTTCCCATAACATTTTTTAACAACTATGATTGTCAATTAAGTTTTTCTTCTAGGGTAGATAATCATTCCTAAAAATATTCCATTTTTTATATTTATCCCCCTGTTCATTTTTTTCTCAAAATATGTTTGGGGTGACACCCCAAAACCCATACCTTTGATGAACCATAATATTCTAGCCATTTCAAGGCCACTGACAGTATATATTCATCAGGTACAACAAATGATGATTCTTTTTTGTGTGTTTTCATCTATTAATATCCCTTTTTTATTTATAAATTCTTCCTTCCATAGCACATGATGTGGGATGGAAGTGCCTTTGGATTTTGATTCATCAATCTGCATATAAATAGAGGAACATAATTATGTTTTTGTTTCATGTCATTTAAAAGTTTTACAGTAAAGTTAAAATAAAAATCATTTTTTTTCTAGTGGATCATACCCCATCATTATATTATGATAGGGGTATGTTTATTTTGTTGCTTGTTGATTATTTTCAACACTCACTTGCTATTTCATAAATTAACAATTCTTAATCAAAGTGATTAATAAAGGTATTGTTAATTAATTTATTATGAGTCACAATGGATCTAAAAATATTTCTCCTCACGATGACTAATAAACGCATCCAACACTTGTTGGTTTATCAGGTGTCCATACATTTGTGGTGGGTGTAGGTTTATTTCCCCTTTAATACCTTTGAGTTGATAATTCATAAAAATTGTGTGAAATACTTTATGAGACTTTATAATGATAATTAATAAAAATTTCATTTGGGAGTAATCTATTATAAATACACTCTATATGGGATAATGAAGAGTAAGTCTACATTTCATTATTTTGTTTTTTAGTAAAATAAAGAAAGTATATCATAATGTTACCATAATGTCTTCCCAAATTAGTGTCTTAAGCATGGGAACAACATTATGGCATGAATATACATCAATCATCACATACATGTGATTGGTGAGACCAATGTAACTACTGAACATGACCTTATTTTGGTTAACCTTCTGGCCATGCGTATTCCATCCAACCTCGAACTTGATGCCTTTGTTTCTCACCTTAATTTTTTTTCTAACACCATCAGGATATGACACTCTTATTTTTTACGGTACACTAGTTATTCACCATATACCATTTCCTTAACTTCAAAGTCATCAATATGTTGTTCCTCTAGATTGTTAGCATCGACATGTGTAGAAGGTTGTTGTTCTTATGCATTGGGAGCGCCAACATGTTAAGAAACCTATTGTTCCCTAGGATTGGGAGCATCGATATGTGCATAAATCATTATCTGCAGAAGTGGTTGAAAATTTAATACAGATTACAAAAATGTAGTAGTAAAAAAATAATAATATGAGGTTACACAATGTATATTACAAAAAATATATAACCAGATTATTGAACTCTTTTTTTAAAAGGTTGATGGGATTTGACTCCTCTATCGAGTATCCAAATACTTTCATCATGGTATCCTTTGAAATACAAGACCTTGTCTACATTGAGACTGGTACAAAATGATTATCAAATACCAATTGTAAGGTTCATCCTTAGTTGAATTGACATACAACCATTCAGTTATTTTGGTCAATAACAGAATAATTGACCACTTCTGGTTCATGGTATTTAGAACATAAAATACTTATAATGCATATGATTCCATTATAAATGGCTCATCTTTATACCCCTCCTTACTAAAAACCACTTTCATGAATCTTAATTCATCTAATTTAACATCACTCTTATTATCAAACCAATTTCATTGAAAACTCGTCACTTGGAATGTTGTATAATCCAACTCATATTTTTTTTGACTTTGCAAAATTATGAAATATTTTCATATATTTTATTTTTGTACTTGGTAATAGATACTTGAATCACTTCATCCACAAGTGTAAATCCACTATTTTTCAGGATACTGTGTTCATCATCTTCATTTTTATAGAATTTATAACCATTAATTACATAAAAATTATAAGAGAACACATGCACACTTGGTCCTAATGCTAGCCATCAAAGTCATTATAAAATTGAATCTAAATTTTTAGATGACTACTTAAAAAGATAGTCTCAAAACCATCCTATAAACTTTTTATTATGTGTATTTGATATCCATATTTCATCCCTTGATAGATTCAAATACCTAATAATTTCATTACAGGTTTCAATGTATATGGAAACCTTTAAACTATTATGAAAAATGTAAACGTCGGACTAATATTGATCTATAATAGTATTTTAGGCAATATCTATTCTAGAAATTACTTTACCAAAAATTTTCCTGGTGTGATGAGATTTCAGTAGACCAATTCTTTCCACAACAGATAGGTATTTGGCACATAATTCAATGACTTCCTCAACAATATATCACTCTACAATACAACCTTCTAGAAAAAATAAATTTCTGAAATACCCTTTCAGAATATTCATATACCATTCACTGGGGTTCATCCATCTATAATATACATAGCCACATAGTAAAATCTCTATTACCAAGTGAACCATCATATCAAATAATGTTGGAAGAAATAACATCTCCAATTTACATAATATGAAAGAAATTTACTTTTCTATAGTTGTAAAAAAATTTAGGTTTATAACTTTTCTGCATTAATATTTTAAAAATAAATAGATCTTAGTTAATGTATCATAAAATTCTCAAAAAAAATGCAACATAAATCTGAAGGAATTGGATCTTTCATCAAAACATGACATTAATGTGATTTCAGACCCTTTAGCATTAAATCTATCATTGAAATGATATTAATGATATTTTATGAATACCACTTTGGGACCTTTACATCATTCAAGAACTTGAAAAACTAATATCTCTCTTTCCTGGAAAGAATGTAAGCAGATAGAGGAATAAGTGTATATTTTTCACTCTTCACGGATTCTGACTCTTCCCATATTCCCATGTTAATCATTTCTAAAATTTCCTTAATTCCAACCTTTTTTCGAGTTCATTTAGTAACATCCCAATAAAAATATCACCTATATTTGTTTCAAAATTCATTATTGGTATTCATCACATTTATCGATGAGATAGAAAACTATTAATGGAGAGATTTATCTCGACATTAATTGGGGTATTTTTTCCCAACATTAATGGAGATTTATTCTTAATATTAATGGATTGAAAAGGGATGTTGACTGCATTAATTGGTCATTATAGACATGGTGTCTATATAATAGTATGTAGTAATATATTTTGAAACATTGTGCCAACATGATGTAGCCGACATGAGAGAACTAGGAAGGGGTTTCTGCATTTACGATGGCCCATGTGGAACAAAGATGATGACATAATTATCTTTTTATGTGTGGAGAGGTTCTTGGAAAGATTTTTAAGATTTAATCCATTTAGAGAAAGAAGGGGGATACCTTGTTGGTGGTATCATGTGTGGTGCGTCAGCGTTTAATAGGTGTGGAGCATCAACAACATGATTCATGGTCGAGGTCATGTATCAAAAGTCTTCCAAATAGTGGTGATCATGTGGAATTTCCTAGTTAATGAGCGGTGGTACATCATGACGGTGATATCATGAGAGATAAATCCTTTGGGTGTCTCAAGAAGCTGAGAGGCTGATGCATGTTCAGATGAAGATCTCTAAGGTAGTGACGTTTCATCGAAAAAAGGGTAAAATTTGTCACAGATTTATCTTTCAATACATGGGTTTGGTGAGATTTTTATCAAAAAGAAGAAAGAGGCATATCGGGGTGTGGTTTTCACACAGGTTTTCTATATTTTATTTTTAATTCATGTTTGGACCTTACTTGGATTCTTTGTATTCTCTGATTCATAGTGGATATTTTAAGAATTTCCTAGTGGATTTTCAATCCTCCGCATGGGAGGGTTTTTCCATGTTAAAAATAATGTGTGTTGATATATTTATTATGCTTATATCACTTCTATACTTATTTATGTTTCTCAAAATATATTGGCATTAAAATTTAAGCCCAGAATCAGGATTCTCTCCAAAAAGTGGTATTAGAGGTGAAGGATCATGCTTTCAATTTTTTGTGAGAATTATGGAAGTTTTGGAGGATTGTAGATGTGTGCATAAAGCAGAATAAGATTTGAAAATTAAAGTAGGTTGAGCGAGGTGATACACATGTCCCCTCATGGGATGTTGAGGAGGGGGGCAGTTTATTTTGGAAAGTGCTTCAGATTATGTGGAGATCATGATTATAGGGGATCTAGATGTCTCTGGTCCTGTTCTTTTTCAGCAAGATGGTACCGATATAGATGTGACAAAGATTTAGACATTTGATTTTCTTTTTTCTGGGGGAGTTGATTTTTTTTCGGAATTGTAAAATGATTTCATTATATTTTCTACTGATGATGACGGTTGGTGTGATACCAACCTTTTTTCTTTCCAATTAGGTTTCTTGTATGTTTCCATTATTTAATGTGTTGAAGGGGGAGATTATTGGGATTCATCACATTTATTGATGAGGGAGAAAATTATTAATGGGGAGATTTATCTCAATATTAATTGGGAATTTTCTCCCAATATTAATGGTGAGTTATTCTCAATATTAATAGATTGAAAGGGATTTTGACTGCACTAATTGGTTATTATAGACATGGTGTCTATATAAGAGGATGTGATAACATATTTTGAAATTGTGTTTCATCATGATGTAGTTGATAAGAGAGAACCGAGAAGGGGTTTCCACATTTGTGGTGGCTCATGTGGCACGACGACGACAATGAAATTATCTTGAACATGTGGAAACGTTCTTGGAAGTATCTTTAAGATGTAATCTATTGAGAGAAATAAGGGGTATACCTTATCAGTGGTAGCATGTGCGATGCATTGGCGTTTAACAGGTTTAGAGTAGTAGCGATGCAATTGATGGTTGGGACTATGTATCAAAAGTCTTCCTAATAGAGGTGATATGGTGGCGTGTCATGGTTAATGATCAATGGTACATCATGATGGTGAGATAATGTGAGAGAAATATTTTGTGTGTTGCAAGATGATGTGAGGCTGACACATATTCAGATGAAGATCTCCGAGGTAGTGACGTTTCATCGACAGAAGGGTGAAATTTGTTCATAGATAGATCTATTGATACATGGGTCTGGTGAGATGTTTATCAGAGAGAAGGTAGAGGCGTTTCGGGGTGTGGTTTTCACACAAGTTTTCTATGTTTCATTTTTAATTCATGTTTGGGAATTACTTGGATTCTTTTTATTCTATGATTCGTAGTGGTTATTTTCCGAATTGCCTCATTGTTTTTTTAATCCTATACATGGGAGGGTTTTTCCATGATAAAAATCCGACATGTTGATTTATTTATTTTTCTTATATTACTTCCATATTTCATTAGTTTTCTCACAATATTTTGGAAAGGAATTTTCATCCCTCAATTAGGATTCTCTCCAACATGCATAACGTCAATAAAATAATTGACGTACAAACAATTCCAGCATGGTAATTCAAAAAAAATTGATCAATTTTTCCAACCAGTTTTTGAAAGTTTTTTTTGAAAAAAGTTTACAAAATTAGTTTCCATATATTTTATATTCTCAAATAGTTGATCACCCATTTGTGGAGATGGTGTTGTATATTCATTCAAAATCCCATCAAATGATATTGTCTAAGATCAGTACTTATTTTATCAGGGTATAAATCTATGACGTTCTACAAACACGGTCTTCGATGAATGTTTCAACCTAATTGATTGTGTACCTTTTTCACAAATGGGACACCCTTGATTTCCTTTAATATTATATCTTGAAAATTTTTAATAACCAGGATATTTATTTATTATCCCATACAACATGGCTCTCAACATGAAATATTCATTTCCATAAAAATCATACAATATAACATCAAATTTTCATAATAATTTCAAATCATAGATCAATGGAGACTAATAGAAATAAATATCATTAGCCGATTGTTTGGGTACTGATATAAGTAGAGATAACATAATGTATTTTTATTTTATGCATAAACATGGTGGAAAGTTGTAATTTACCAACATAACTAGCCATGTACTGTGAGTACTGATTTGAAAAGAAAAAGGATTCAATCCATCTGTAAATAGAACAAGACAAATGTTTCTAATCTCATTTTGAAATTTAGGATACTTGTGATCAATTCTCTTTCACTGAGGAGAGTCAGTCGGGTGATGAAGTTTCCCATAATTATTTCTCGTATCTATATGCCATTCCAATTTTCATATAGTCTCTTCACTTCTATATAGGTGCCTAAAACTTGTAATGATTGGAAAGTACAAAAAAAATTCATGGGAACTAATTCATCTTTCTTGTATTGAGAAACACAACACTCTGGTCTTTTTTAAGTGATTTTTGGTCCTTGTGAAATAGTATACAGTCATTTGGACATGCATATTTTTTTTGAAAATACCCATTGAACATAACATTCATTTAGCATCATATGTTTGGAAAGGAAGACCATTATCTTCTAGGATTATATCATTCAAGAGAGAAAGTATTCCAGTAAAACTAGTTTTACTCAGTCTGTTGCAATCTTTTAAATCATAAAACTTATGTATGGATGAAAATGGTGTATATTTAGTATAACTAGTATACAATAGATTCTTCGTACAACTCTTTAACTTCTCAAACAATTTTGGAAAATCACAAATTTCATCTTCAAATATCATTATCATTTCATCAATTTGATCTTCATTATCATTCACATATGTAATGAAATCCTCAATACAGTCTTCATTATTGTCCACTCACTTGTAATCATATTAGATGATCCATAAAACATAGTCTTATCCCAGTCACTAGCTATATTAAGTTTTACCCATGTTTAGACCAACATTTATAACTTCAATATATTCCATGATAGATCATGTTTTATTCCAACTCCTTTGGACTAATTAGTATTGAATAAAAATAATGTAAACCTGGATAAAAGATTTGAGAGGGGTTATATGAATGATCTTTTGTAAACTTGATGAACTCTTTCACCCCATCCTCATATTCTTCTTTCATACGATCGGAATCCATCCATTTTTTATTCATATCCATTCATTTTTATTCATACACATCCTATTTTATTTGGTAATATTAATATTTTAAAAAAAATAAATCCCAAAAACCATTTCATTTAAAAAGTTAACCTTGTGATTAAAATATTACTATAAGGTAAGATTATTAATGGATATGTTTTTAAAGACATAAATTGGTTTATTAATGGTCATGATTTTACTAACATGGGTTATCAATAATCTTTTATATATTTTATGAACCTAATATAACATCTCTTATACCAATTTGAGTCCTAAGAGAGACTACTCCCCCATCAAAACCTAACATAGACGTGATCAACATATGGACATTAATACAACCCTTCAAAACTAGCTATCTATATCAATTCTTGATAAATATTTTTATACAAAAAATTAAAATTAGACATATTTAGAATTTTCTATCTCAATTTTTGGCACAATATACTTTCCATATTTTTGTTTCTTGAAAATAAAACAATATTGAATGATGATGCTGTAATGGTGAATAAAAATTAAATACATAAGATAATGACATGTTCTAAAAAGACATTGTGGTTTTAATCCATTATAGTAGGAGGGATACTTGGAAAAAAATGGGAGAAATTATTTTATTTTAATCCATTGTAGCAAGAGGGATACACGGAACATGGAGCTGATTACTAGTTGTGCAGAAAAAACACTTCCTCCTTATCATTTATAATCACCCCCTTTTATGATAAGTGGACAATGTTTTTGCGGTGCCCAATTAGGAGCTCTATGCAATCAGAGTGACAAATAATGATGAATGAGTGAAAATAAATGTGATATCGAGGGAGGGGGTGAACCAAAAATGGATCAAGGTAAAAGATATTGGGTGGAACATGGGTGTAGGAGAGATACTTGGAACATAGATCCAATTACCACTTGTCAATAGAAAAAAATCTCCCTACTTATCATTTACAACAACCACCTTACATGATAAGTTGATAGGATTTTTACGATGCACAACTTGCGTCTCCATGAAATCAGAGTGAGAAATAATAATGGATGAGTGAAAAAGAATGTGAAAGCGAGGGAGAGGGTGAAACAATAATGGATCAATGCAAGAAAGATTGGGTGGGGAGTTAGTGAAGTATATTGAGGAAAAATAATATCGATTACATGGGCATTGTACAAACCATTTGGGAAAATTAAAAACAAATAAAGATGTTTGTGGGGGAGCAATAGATCACAAGTGAGCACATGCCTTGATTTTAATACATCATTACAATTTCAAGATTTTTTTTGATAAAATTTAAACAAAGAAAAATATATTAATGAATATTTAAAATTAAAAAAAATTAAACAATGAAATGATTGTAATTTTAATTTCTCTTCATTTTACTTTAATGTAAAATTTACTAAAAGAAAGAAATGATTATAATTTCTCTTCATCTTGTTTGGTGATAATTTTTAAAAGAAAATAATGAAATGTTTTAAAAATATTGGAAAATAACCCTTATTAAAAATATAGTTTTCCAATACTCAATTATTCCTAATAAAAAATATTATAATTTTAAATTATATCTAAGAATTTTAAATAAATATGTATATTTACTATAACTATAAATATATATATATATATATATATAAATATATTTATTTACATATAATTACTTAAATATACATTCATAAATATATATATATTTATAAAATAAATTTATAATTATAAATATATTAATAATTTAAATATTTATTTAAAAATATATTTTTAATTATTTTTTATTATTATTTATAAATTACGTTGAACAAAATATTTATATACGTGTGAAAAAAATTATTTTTATACAAATAATTATTTATAATCAAGATTATCAATATGCACATAATCCAAATTATTTATATACAGATAATCAAAATTATCAATTCAAGACAATAAACATTATTTATAAATTATATAAATTATATTCAAAATTATTAATTCAAGATAATAAAAAATATTAATTCAAAATAATTATTAATTCAAAATGATTAATTCAAAATTATTATTAATTAAAAATTATTAATTTAAAATAATTATTAATTCAGAATAATTATTAATTCAATTTTTTTATAAATTTTTTATATAAATTATCAATTAAAGATAATCAAAATTATTTATAATCAAAATTATCTATAATCAAAATTATTTATAAATTATTTATAATTATTTATAATTATTTATATACACAATAAAAAAAATCTATTTAACAAAATATTTATATAAACATGAAAATACAATTTTTTATTATTAATAATCAGAAATATGATCATGTATAGAAATATTAATTTAAGAAAACATTGAAAAAATTATGCATAGGGGTAATGTCAAAAACACATGCCAATCATTTTAAGCACAATAAAACACTCATACATTAGGATTGAAAATCATTTAGTGAAAAGAACACATTTAAATATATCAAGCCTGTGATCTCCACTACTTTCAAAACCAAATACATACTTTTATGAGCCATTATGAAATTTTTACAAACATTTGGATCAAAAATCAATTGATACAAAATGTACATTAATAAATTCAAGATGGTATCAAGAGACACATTAAAAAAACTCGCAATCTTTTCTGAAAACCACTTAGGAATTTTTAAAAACAATTGTTATGGAATCCCATTATAAGACAAGGGTTGAAAGCATTTGAAAAAGACTATTTCTCCACATGGAAAGACATATAGGAATAATATTAATAAAGAAACTCTTTGAACCCAACTACCATTCAAATGCATGTAATATAATGTGATAGCACATAAACACCCTCCTCGGTTCAATGGAAAACAAGGTAGAATTAAATGTCTACAACATAAAATGATCCAACATGCCAAGAGTGAAGGCATTAGGTTTGGGTAAATTAATAACACGTTAGTGGGGGAAGCCGAGCGTTTTCGAAGGGGTCGGCCAATGGAGGCTTGATCTGTTGTTTTTTTTTGTGATTTTAGTTTGCATCACTGTTAAAGAGGAGTATAAATAATCACACACCTTAGATTTTGAGAGGATCGAATCATTTGAGAAGATTGAGGAAGAGTGGTGACAATGATTTAGTTCAATGAGACCTTGAATGACGTGAGTAAGGAGAACCCTATTAGGGTTATATTTAAAAGATCGAGAAGGTTTTTTATTAATGCTTTACAAAAAAAACACTGAAAACGAGTAGTTTTATCTATGCTAACATAGTAAAGGCTGATAAAACCACTCTTTATTAGCACTGAAAAAACATTGATAAAATGTATATTTATGAGCGCTAAAATCCTAGCCGTGGTAAAGACATAATTTTAATAATATATTAAATATAATTATTTTTTTTAATTTATATAATTATAAATGAATATTTAAAGAATTAAAAATATATATTTATAAATATAATTATAAATAAATATAATAATTATTTAAATATATTTATTATAATTTTATAATTATTTAAATAAATAAATATTTATTTATAATTATAATTATAAATAAATATATTTAAAAATATTTTTATATAATTAAAAATATTTTTATATAATTATATATATTTATATAATTATATATATTTATATAATTATATACATATTTATTAATATATAAATATATATAATTAAAAATATAATAAATATATTTATTATATAAATATATTTATTATTTAAATATATTTTTTATAATTTTATAAATATATATATATATATATTTATTTAAAATTATAATTATCAATAAATATATTTGAAAATATTTTTATATAATTACAAATATTTGTATATAATTATATACGAAGACGGCGTGAAAAATAGGTTATAGACCATGTTCCCAAAATTTATTAAATCATTAATGTATTTATTAATATATAATTATATATAATTATAAATATAATAAATATAATTGTTAAATCAATATATTAATTATATTTTTATAATGATTGAAATATAAATTTATTTATTTATAATTTTACATCTACTTTTAAAAAAAATATATTTATAATTTAATAATTAACTATTTAAATTACAAAATTATTAAAAAATCCATTTAATTTGATTAATTATATAAATTTCAAACATATTTTAAATGTTAAAACATAATAAATAAAAAATATTAAATATTATTCAATTAAATTACAAAAATATTTAAAATATTACATGTATAATAAATAGATATATGTATAAATTAATATTACAAAATGATTAAATATATTTCTAACATTATTATATGTGAATAAATAAAGTTACAAAAATTACAAAAAAAAATTGAATTCATAACATTTACGTGAATTACAGATATACATATGTACACATACACATCTAAACACACACGTGCACAAACACACACACACACACACACATACACATACGCATACATACATACATACATACATAAAGTTATACATGTACATATATTTTAAATTATTTAATGTCAATATATATATATATCCATTTTTATATTATACAATTATTTTAATAAAATATTACTATATTATATTTATTTTAATTATATATACATTTTTTAATTAATGACTATAAATAAACTATTAAACATTTTGACTAATATAAATATGATAATTTTAATATATTAAATTCTGAAAATAAGATTCATCTTTTATTCAGTCATATAAATAATATTTATATATTATATTTACATGTATATAATTATTTTAATATAAATATTATTTAAAAACATATAAATATTTATATATGAAATAAATTATTTCAGTTGGGGTTTGGCTTAGTGGTAAGCACCTCGTAATCCTACATGAAAAACGGGGGTTCAAAACCCACTGGGCATAGGCACTGTAGCAGCATTGTAGTAGTGGAGGCACTGTAGCAACTGTGACACTATAGTAGTGGCGGACACTGTAGCAGTGATGGGTACGTAGCAGGTGGGGTACGGTAGCAGTACTATTTACAGAATGGGTCTTGGGCCCAAAAATTCGGGCCTACGGTCCATGTAATGTGCTATATGCCCACTGGGCTTTCGGGCCAAATATATGATGGTATAAAGAGGGTTGTTGGGTGGGCTATTCCTGGGGGGGCATGACCTGCCTTTCAAGCCTGTATGTGTGGTGTGTGTGTGTTTGATGTAATGGTACCTCCAAGCACCTAATATAATAATATATGAATTAAATTACTCATGAGGAGCTTTATCAGCGCTAGAAAAAAGCGCTGATAAATATGTAACTTTTATCAGTGCTAAAAAAAGCACAGATAAAGGGGTGACTTTTATCTGTACTAGAAAAAAGCATTGACAAAGGGTACCCTTTTATTAGAGATTTTGTTAGCACTGATAAAAGGTAACTTTATCAGTTCTTTTTGTGAGCACTGATAAAAGTCACCCCTTTATCAGCACTTTTTGTCTAGAACTATTAAAGGTTAGCACTAGATAAGGCACAATATGTGGTAGTGATTTGTAACACCCATGATTATTCTATAGTGGATAAACATAACTTCTCTGAAACTATTACACAATGCACATTCTATTACCTCATTGTTATAATATATTAAAAAGAGATTTTATTCCTAAATATATTTGAAATTCATATTTCTAAATTTTAGAATCAAAATTTGATAAAATCGACTTCATTTTTGGATTTCAAATATATAAATTATATTAAAGTGAATTAATGAAAATTTTCAAAAAAAAATTAATTTTTTTGTTAAAATATTGTTTTATTACTTAAAGTGGAGTTAATTTTTATCATTTTTAGAAATTAAATTCAATAAAATGGATTTCATATTTTGAATCACCATTTCCAAATTAGTCAATGACATCAACATTATTTTTGGTCATAAAAATATGTTACCTAAGATAAAAATTTATCATCACAATGTGTTAGAAGAAATAAATAGGGGGTTAAACTAAGGGATAAGGTCTCAAATATCACAAAACCTTTCATTTAATTTGATTGGATGAGTATATTTCAATATATCCTATCATATATTCAAATGTTTGTTTCCTTGAAGCCACATCACCATGATAAATTAATTTATATTATTTTAAAGTTAAGAGTATTTACAAAAGTGTCACCCCTCTATTATTGCAAAAGTAATTAACATCGGTTTTTAATAACCGACTTTAAAAATTCCACTTATTTAATAACATATATTAAAACTACCATGTGACTATTTTTAACATCAACTATTTAAATAAATGATGTTAAAAATACTCTATAAACCATTTTTAGTGCCGGTTATGTCAATATCTGGCGTTAAAAATATTCTATAAAATTTCTTCAACATCGGTTATTGAAATAACCAATGTTAAAAATCAAACCCGAATACAAATATTTACTTTTCTCATGTCATTCCATTGTAATATAACTAGAATATCTATAAAATCTCCCCACCACACATGGAAATTTTATTTTTTTTCATCATGAATTTTTTTAATTCCCACCTACAAATATATCACTTCAGAGAATCCTTCTTCCAAATCCTTCTCTAACATTCATTTCTCCCCCTCATACATTAATTTCTCCCTCTTAAATATTCATTTCTCCCTCGATTATTCATTCATATATTTGAAATCAAGATTGAATATCCATTTTGGAGATGGAGACCATGGATTTACTTAAGAGAAAAAATGAATAAATTTGTTTCAATACTGTGATATATCATTGAACATTGCATCGTGGTAAAATCCCTAGAACAATTTAATTTCTCCTCGTTTCATATTTTTATGATATTGTAATTAATATTTGTTGATTATTATCATCATATCATTTAATTATATTTATTTTTTTATATTCTATAATTGTAAACTGCTTATTTTATCATGCAAAACTAAAGTTGTTCTTGTTGATTCTACAAAACAAATCTATGTATGGTTCTATGGTCTCAAATAAGTTTTTTTCAAAAAATATTTTCGTGCTGGTTTTCTAAAGACATGGGTGAATCCCCCAACATACTAGGTATGAAGATCTATTGAGATATATCTAAGAGGTTTCTTAGACATAGTTAGGACACATACATTAGTAAATTTCTAAAGAGTATTTGTATTGAGAACATTAAAAAGGGGCCTTTATAAGTATTACCTGGTACAAATGTTGGGAAGATTCAGGATCCTTATAACGAGTTAGAAAGAAAGGATAAAATTACCTATACATCTTCAAAAGGCTTTGTCATGTATATTATGTTTTGTACAAGACCCGATGTTGCATATGATATTAGAATTAAAAATTTACACTAATAAAATCATGGTGAGAGTCATTAGATTCCTTTAAAGAATATACTTAGGTATTTGAAATAGACTAAGAACACATTATAAATTTTTGAAGGTGATGATGATATTTTTTAAAGGGTTTCACATATGGAAGTTTGTAATATGATAGAGCTTATATGTAATCTCAATATCATTTCATGTTTTTCCTAAATAGTGGAGCTATTAGTTGGAAGAGTTCTAAAAAAGATTATGTGGAAGAGTTGATAATAGAGGTAGAGTATGCCACTGCATTAGATACTTCAAAAAAAAATGATTGTATTAAGAAGTTCATCTTTGAACTTGGGATGGTTCCTAGCATTGAGGGAGAAATCGAGATTTACTATGAAAAAATGGATCAATTTCTTTGGCCAAGGAACCCCGATCTCACCAAAGGACTAAACACATCATTTGAAAATACCATCTCAAACGGGAGGTCATTGAGAGGGGTAAAGTTGGGATCTATCGAATGGTTATAGATGATAATGTAGTGAATCTACTAACAAACCTATTATCACAACATAAGCATGAGGGTAATGTAGAGTCTCTCGGTATATGATAAGAGATTAATGTACACCACTACAAAAGGCTTAATATACAACATGCTTTATTAGCTCTAGATAAAAGCACCAATAAAGGATATATTTTATTAAAAAAATATCATTAAAAATCATATATAATTATATAAATAAGTTTATATTGATAAAAATATAACATATTTTATTAAATTTGATATATATATGACTAAATATACATTTTCACTTGATATTTAAGATATTTTAGTGAAAAATTTTCTATAAAATAAAATTATATATATATATATATATCTAAATTTCTTAAATATAATTTATAAAATAATAATTATATATTATAAATCATATAAAATTATATGTCATATATTTAGTGAAAAATACTTTATGAATATAATTAAAAATATTTAAAATTAATTAAAAACTATTTAATACTCAAAAGGCTCAGCCATGGTCTGGAAAACTAAACCCATGACTAAAAGTTTATTAAGAAAATAAAAAGTACAATAATTGATAGAGACAAGCATGGAACCATATGCCCACAAATCACACAAGATCACTTCCTCTGACTATCCATGAATCCCATATTCCAAGTTTATTTACCCCTTCCCTTTGGGTGTCGACCTCATTGCCATGTCTTTGGCAGCTCCTATTCATCAGATGATGATTCAGATGAAGACTTAGAAACGTCCTCCAAGATTATAAATTTCCCAGTCAAGTCTTGGAAATTCATCTTTGAGTTTGAATGAAGTACATCCTCAAAATTGATTACAAGTAGCTTTTGAACTACTAAATAATCATTGAAGCCAAATATTGTTGGCTCCATCATGAAAAAGGTAGCCTCCAACTACAGAAAGAACCAATCAGCTGCTACTTTCTCAATGCCTTTCAGTGTCCGCTCACCTTCTTGACCTTTTGGGAAGGTAACATTCATATTCTCCTTACGTGCATGGAAAAAATCCTCATCAAATGCCTTGGAAAAAGATATATAAGATTTTTTTCATGAGATTAGAGAAAAATGGAGGGTAGGTCCATTCCGTATGCTGATCTCTATCCACAATTGTGTTTGGTAATGCCCCTTGTGTCACCTGAGCCAAGTCAGAATGCGTATCCATCTGAGGATTTAGACCCCCTTCATCTACCTAGGAATCCATACTAGGTGTTATATTCCCCATTTCAATATTAGTGCAACCATCCATAGTAGAATGAACCACCCTGAAGACATGATCCAGAGGAAAAGCAACCCGTTAAAGAGAGAGCAAAGCCTAAGAATCATATCTTGGGTTTCGAGGCAAAACCATCTGAATTCCATCTGCATCCATCGATATTTTCTTTCCCTTTTGGCCTTTCACCACAACCATACACTATTGTTGAATATCATGATCAGAAAATTCCTGAATTAGATCCTCATTAAGAGACTACATGTCCGTTGATGTTGCCCGAGTTCCACCATCTGCATTACCATCAGAAGTCCCAACATCACTAAGTATATTTCGATAGTCATCTGGAGGAGCCAACACCAAAGCATCCCCGACATCAAGCTCATCCTCCCAGCTCTCCACGATTTCAGCCCACATTTTTCACGCGTTGTCCACCATTAGTGTCTAATTGCTCTTCCCCAGTATAGGAAGCAGCAAGAGGCTTGGAGACATGTGAGATATGTCCATGTATAGTAGGTGTCACACTACTTTGTATATTTAAACCACCCTTATGCAGCATAGTGCCAGAACCCCTATAATCATCCGTCGAACCATATTTAACAACTCTGTCCATGGAGCAATGAGCCCCACCCATCTTTCTACAACTCATCACCTCCTGACCAATAGTCTTACAATTCACACAGAAATGTGGTATCTTTTAATATTCAATTCTCAGTTCAATTTCATCATCTTCAATGGCAAGGAAAACATGATCAACTAAAACTGACGCCAAGTCTACTTCAACCAAAAATCTTACGTAATGCCCAAATATAGCAATTTCAGTTTCTTTATCCAATTTAATTGGCACCCCAATGGATATTACAATGTCATAGAGGATCCTGGGGTTCCATAGGATCCAATTCAGACCAATGAATTTAACCCAAACCTGCATTAAAGAGCGGTCTGTTGGAGTTGGTAGTCTAGAACCAACTACTTTGTACTTTATTCATTAAATAAAAGCCTTATCACATCTTGATTGTTCTTCTGCATGGCATGTCATTTGAAAATGTCCTAAGGACAGTTATTGCATTAAAAGGTCATAGCGGATCCCTGCTATGATGAGAACTCGGAAGTGCCATAACACTGTTCTTGAATGTATGTTCTATGGCCGGAAGATATTATTTGAGGGACACAAATAATACAGGTCATTAGGGGTGAGGACTCATAATACTTTGAGGCACCTTCTCATGGTGTGCGCCCTTGGTAATATCCAAGAGGATATTATGAGAATGAGACCCGCCAGTAGGAAATCCACATTTCATAGTTTCATTGGATGTTCCTATCTACGGATGTGTGTATTGGTCCTTAGACTTTAAGATTATTATTAATGGGTATTACAAATCGCGCACTTAGATGTATTGACGAAAATTGTAACGACACACTGTTCGCAGCGAGGTAGGATACGTTGGGTGCGTCACGAGTAATACCACATTAATAGATAATGCGAGAAAGGATTTGTCCCTTCCGTTCCATAACGGAAGTAGATATCTCAGGCCCTTTGATGGAATTGATATAGCCTAAATAAATCCATGGCCATGGTAAGGTATGAGAAAGTTCAATTCCGGGAAGTCAACGAAAGAATAATCAAGCACATGGGTTGATGGCACTAGCATGCAACCCGCTTGATTGGAGATATCGAGACTAAGGGATTATATTAGATGGTAAGCGTTCGTAGGAGGTGACACATCATTGCGGCATTAACTTCTTTCTCTATGGGTGACTTGGCGTGTTGCTAGACGCTAACCTTGGACTTTAGGCAGGTTCAACCTAATGCCACTGAGAAAGAGGCCTAGAGGGTCACACACTAAGTGTGTCCATGTATCTCAGTTAAATATTAATTTAACAAGTTAAATAAATATTATTCCCGACTGTGGTTTAATAATTATTTAAGGATGTCTGAGCACATTTATTTTGACACTAGTTATTCGAGAGAATATATATTGTGGACGAAATAATATATTTATTAGTGAGTAATGAAGTTATATTTATTTAAGAAATAAATAATCATTACTCAAGGTCTAATAAACGTGGTGGAGAAAAATGGAAAATAAAATTACACACCGTGTATATTAAATATACATGCAGTGTAGTTTTATGGAAAACAAGTACATGCCGTGTATTAATTATTACACGCCGTGTAGTTTTTCCAGTTGGTATTTTTGAGGATTTAATATTTTTTTATTAAATGATATTTATTATAATCAGTGTGGGCGCATGTCAAGGAATTAATAATTCGACATGGGGGTTTTCAATAAGAGTTAATGAAATAAATAAAACACGTAACGTGTTTATTTATTGTCATAACTCTGTTAACCTCAAACCCGATTATAAATATCCTCACAACCCCAACATTTTAAAGAGCCATTGTTGTGCACAACGGATTTGGAAATACTCTCAATCTAAGAGAGAATTCCCTTTCCACCAAGAACGCCCTCAAGTTACGAGAGCAAGATCCTCCACCGGATCAAGGCGGACATCGCAAGCGAAGGTTCTTCCGTGCTAGCACCCGGAGATCCCTTCGGCGACGTCCGGAGATACGTGACACATGTGTGGATCACTGCTAGGGGAATCCTACATTTGGATTCTACGACGCAATGACGAATCACCAAATCATGACCAGACACATCAACGAAGAAAGAATTCCAACGAGGTAATTCTTATGGATTAATTAAATTAATTATAATCAACATATGATGATCCTCCTCAAGGGTTCCAGGACTCTTCTTTTCTTTTCGTTCTTCGTTCTATTCCGAAGATTCGGCATTTTATATCGCGATGGATCTCGGATTAAACGTTTTAAAACGTTAAAATTAAAGTTGGGCTAACCCACCAACGCACTTCCACTGCGCCCAGAACCTACAAGTGGTATCAGAGCAGTCATATCGTTGATTATAATTATTTAGTTTTTCGTTGTTAATTTACCCATTTAATAATTTAGTTATTTTAATTCAAGTTTAATCATTCTGGAAATCTGAATATCGAGATCTATTCCTCGTCCCACGTTTCTCGTTCACCTCACAGAAATGATTTTTTCTTTTAATTTTGATTAAAATAAAATAGAGGAACTCATCCGGAGGAGCCAAATGCTTCTGGTTGAATAACACCAGAATACACAACGTGTATTCGGAAGTACACGCCATGTAGTCTAGGTCCAATGCATTGACTGATCCGCCAAATCAGGCCGTGTATTGGATTCTTTCTATGAATTTAAGACACCATGTATTGACCAGAAACAGGTGGCACACGGTTTCCGGAATACACACCGTGTGGTCCAATGAACATGGCGTGTAGTCCCTTCGGGTCAGGGTTGGGTCGTGTACTCCGTACACGGCCTGCCCGACTGGAAACTGTGTAACGCGGAAACTACACGGCGTGTGTCCCACTGTACATGCCATGTACTCCGAAAATTTCCGAATTACATTAAAACTCCCTATCCCCGGGCGTGTGCTTCGGATGGACGGTGAAGAAAAGTACACGCTGTGTAGTCGGAACTACACGCCGTGTACTCACCCAAATTACATAGATTTATTAAAATTTATTATTATATTATACAAACCCTTGAGAAGTGTACTATGGTGCAAGCGTAAAGCTGAGGAACAACACATGATAGGTGTTTTATATATATGTGTTTAATTTAACATCTGCGTAATAAATGGGAATTCACCGGGTTGCCTCTAAGGTACAAGTTACGTACAAGGATAATTTTAAATGAATTTATTTATTTAAAATTATGATTGATGAGAATCTCAAAGAAATTCAGAAAAGAGATTTAAGATAAAAGGATTGATTAATTAAAGAAAATTAATTGATTCGAGCGTGATTTATCTTAAACAAGAACGATTAAAGAATTGAATTCTAGTTTTATTTATGCGTAAATATCGTTGCATGTATGGATGATCATGAGCTAGACCGAGACCTTTGTATGTGAATGGTTTCTTTTAATTTATTTATTTAAATTAAATTTGTTGGCCTGTGAGCCATATCCTCATTAATATGTAGGGCATGCGCGCCCAAGGATTCTTTTTTGTAAAAACCCCTTTTACCCCTCACCTGCGTGTGAGATAAATGCATATGTAATGGATGGAGCTCCCAAGCTAGTGGAGGCGGCTCAAGTCAGGAGCCAAGGTGAAACCAATCCAAGGAGATACAAAGGTGGATAGGTGGAAAGCTGTAAACACGAACCCAAAAGGTTCAAGGTGTTTCTCCCCTAGGTCTTGGGTTAGTTTATCAACCGCTAGATGAACTAACCAATAGAAAAGCTCATGATAATACCATTTATTTTATTTCTGTCAGTTTCATGGTTTATTTATTGTGGTGTGTTGTCACGATCACACAATTAATGAATTAAACGAGCATGCAAGATGGAACTAAAATAAAACCGGCTTATACGTAAATATTATCTTAGACATGGTTAATCACTTATGTATATCCCACTTAATATTAAAAAGCATGTAATCAAAGATAATAAAATGGCAATTTACATATAAGGATAAATCCCTCAAAATAAATATTTAGTCAGCATATCCTTCCATAATCTTGGTTAGAATCGAACCATAGTTCAAAGTACTTGACCAACCCTAGTTGGGGTGCTTTCAATTATCGGGGAATTCTAATTCAAGGTTTTTGGTTGACTTGACTTGGTTCGCATCAAGGGTTGACTACCACAGCAGGACTTGGTTTGACCAAGAGGCAAAGGTTGAGGAAATCCAAAAAGAATTTCAGGATTGGGGAGTCCACTCAGCGGATCAAGGAGCTGCGAGTTAATGCAGTTTGCATTTGGAATGACTACCTAAAACCCTTAAAGTTACTTGACCAACCCTAGTTGGAGTAATGCGGAGGGAAATATGGATCCTTGCCACTAGAATATTCACGCAACAGAATATTCCTAAGTCAATGGTGAGGGATATTGGATTTCAATAAAATAGTGGGAGACTAATAAGTATTAATTTATTTATTTGCCTCAATTTTTATAATAAATTACTAAACATTTTCTCATCTTAATTTGTAGAAACGACAAGAAAATGACTTCAAACATATCATTGTGAACCATACTCGAAAAAGAAAACCTTCTCACCAGCACCAATTTTCAAGAGTGGCAGAGGCGTTTACGCGTCATCCTTCGCCACGAAAGAAAATTATATGTGCTGGAAGAGCCTATTCCAGTTTCACCTGGGAAAGAGGCTAGTGATGAGGAATTATCTCTCTACATGAAGCACCTGGATGATTCCACAGATGTCCAGTGTTTCATGCTATTGGCCATGTCTAATGATCTCTTGAAGCAACATGAAAACATGGACGCGTATAGCATGATGTCTCACCTTAAAGATATATACCAAGAGAAGGCGAGATAGGAGAGGTATGAGATCTCCAATGCTTTGTTTACCACGAAGATTAGAGAGTCTGCGCCAGCTGTGCCTCATGTAGTCAAGATTATTGGCTACATTGAACGATTGGACATCTTAGGGAATAAATTCCCAGATGAGTTGCGTACAGATCTCATCCTATCATCACTGCCCAAGACCTTCTCTAACTTTATTATCAACTATAACATGAGCGGAAATGAGAAGAGTCTATCGGAGATTCTGACCTTGATTCACCAGGTAGATAAGGACATGGGGCGTGACAAACCCGCGATCCTTATGGTGAACAAGAAAAGGAAGGACAAGGCAAAGGGTCCAAAGACTTATAAATGGTCTGAAGCCCCCGAGCACCGTCCCTCCAAGAAGGGGAAGATCCAAAGGTAGGGAAAGGAATGTAAAGTAGTGTGTTTTTCATGTGTCAAGAAGGGCCACTGGAAGAGGAATTGTACCCAGAAGCGTGGGGACGCTAAAGGTGCGTTTGTTATCAAGTGCAATCTTTCTATTTCTACACATTGGGTATTAGATACAGCTTGTGGGATCACATCTGTATTCAAATGCAGGAACCAAGTTGATTTAGAAAGATCTCCAGAGGAGAGACGGATCTTCGAGATGCCAATGGCGCAAGGATGGCTGTGTTGGCTATTGGTGACTACCACCTCTCATTGCCGACTGGGATGATTTTGGTTTTACATAACTGTTATTATGTGCCTAGTGTTACCAAGAACATAATTTTTGTATCTTGTTTGGATATGGATGGATTTGTTTTCAAATTTGGAAATAATGGTTGTCTCTTTTATAAGAACAACGTATGTTATGGTATGATGCATTTAAATAATGGTTTGTATGTATTGAATTACAAAAACCAAGTGTTGGCAATCGATAACGAAACAAACTCACATGACTCATACATCACCCAGTTATGGCATCACTGCCTTGGTCATGTGAACGAGAAGCGTTTGACAAAGCTCTAAAAAGATGGCTATTTAGACTCTACAGAGCTAAAACCACTTGATAGATGTCATGCTTGTTTACAAGGAAAAATGACCAAGCCACCTTTTGGTGGACACGGTGAAAGGGCCACAGAGTTTCTAGGATTAGAACACACGGATGTGTGTGGACCATTTCCAGTAGAAACTAGAGGTGGATATTCTTACTTCATTACTTTTACTGATGATTTGAGTAGATATGGTTATGTATACTTAATGAGGAATAAGTCAGAGTCCTTAGAGAAATTTAAGGAATTCAAGAATGAAGTAGAGAATTAGCTTGGTAAGAAGATAAAGAAGATTCAATCGGATCGAGGTGGAGAATATCTGAACCAAGAGTTCATCGATATTCTACGGGAGTCTGGGATTCTATCTCAGCTCACTCCTCCTTATACACCACAGTGAAATGGTGTTAGTGAAAGGAGGAACCACACCTTGTTGGACATGGTGAGGTCGATGGTGAGTCATGCAGATCTTCCATTATCCTTTTGGGGATATGCATTACAAACTGCAGCATACACATTAAACCGAGTACCAACTAAGGCGGAAAATGGAATTCCATCTGAGTTATGGAATGGAAGGAAACCCACTTTATCGCACACACGTGTATGGGGATGCGAAGAATTTGTTAAGGCCTTCTCAGGCAACAAACTAGCACCCCGAGGCATGAAGTTTATCTTTATAGGATATCCCAAGGAAACTAAAGGATATTACCTATATAACCCTCAATACAAGAAAGTGATTGTCGCCAGACAAGCCGTCTTTCTTGAGAGGGAGAACATACTCAAGAAGGATAGTGGGAGCAAGATTGAATTCGACGAAGTTGATGCTCAAGATACACAAAATTTGGTATAGGAACAAGTTCCACAGGTCCCCGTGGAAGAGGTTCCAGAAACACAAGTACTACGTAGGAGCTCAAGAGAGGTAAGAGAACCAGAGAGATTTGGTTTCCTAGTCACCGAGGATGGTGAATCATTATTGTTGGACAATGATGAACCTCTCTCCTACAAGGAAGCAGTAGAAAGCTCAGAAGCTGCAAGATGGCTAGAAGTTATGAATTATGAGATGGATTACATGTATTAGAACCAAGTTTGGGTTCTGGTGGATGAGCCAGTTGATGTAAAGCCTGTTGGATGCAAATGGGTATTCAAAAGAAAGCCGGACATGGAAGGTCAAGTTAGCACCTATAAAGCAAGGCTAGTAGCTAAAGGATTAAGACAGCGTCAAGGAATTGACTATGACGAAACCTTCTCGCCAGTTTCCATTTTTAAATCCATAAGAATCATACTTTCCATAGAAGCTTACCATGACTACGAAATTTGGTAGATGGATGTCAAAACTGCATTCCTTAACGGGAACCTTCAGGAAGATGTCTATATGACACAACCAGAAGGGTTTGTGACACCAGGTGAAGCCAAACGGGTTTGCGAGTTACAGAAATCCATTTATGGATTGAAGCAAGCATCCAGGTCATGGACCATTCGATTTGATGAAGCCATAAAGGAATTTGGTTTCATTAAGAACGAATGTGAGCCATGTGTTTATAAGCAGTTTAATGGGAATGCGGTCGTCATCCTAGTAGTATATGTTGATGACATATTTCTTATTGGAAATGACGTACCAGCCTTACAGTCAGTTAAGGACCAGTTGAACAAGTGTTTCTCCATGAAGGACTTAGGAGAAGCAGCCTACATTCTAGGGATCAAGATCATTCATGACAGATCCAAGAGGCTGCTTGGTCTAAGTCAGGGTATATACATTGACCAGATACTAAAGAGATTTAGTATGGAAAAATCCAAGAGGGGATTGGTTCCAGTGTCACATGGCTTACATCTTTCTAAGAAAATGTGTCCCCAGACACAACAGGAGAAATATAGGATGAGTAAGATCTCATACGCTTCGGCTATAGGATTCATCATGTATTCCATGTTATGTATCAGGCTTGATGTTGCCTATGCAATGAGCATGGTAGGCAGATATCAAGAAGATCTAGGAGAACAACATTGGACTGCTGTTAAGACTATCCTTAAGTATCTGAGAAGAACTAAGGATATGTTCATGGTTTATGGAGGAGACGAGGAGCTTGTCATCAGAGGGTATGCTGATGCTGGTTTTCAAATAGATCAGAATGATCTGAAGTCACAATCTGGATATGTTTTTTGTCTCAATGGAGGAGCTGTGAGCTGGAAGAGTTCAAAGCAGCCATTTGTCGCCGATTCTACAACGGAGTCCGAGTATATAGCGGCTTCTGATGCAGCCAAAGAAGCCATATGGATTCGGAACTTTGTCCAAGAGCTTGATGTGGTGCCTAGCAGTAAAGATCTCATTACATTGTATTGTGATAATACTGCAGTGGAGGATCTTGAAAAAGAACCAAGGTCACATAAACAGACAAAGTACATACTCCGGAAGTATCACCTCTTGAGGGATTTCTATCAAAGGGGTGAAGTTGTAGTGAGCAGAGTGTCCACGGAAGAGAACGTGGCGGACCCCATGACTAAAGGCTTATATCATCAGAAGCATGAATATCATGTGAGAGCTAGCGGGTTAAAGGTTGTTAGCAGTTGGATCTAGTCCAAGTGGGAGTCTGTTGGAGTTGGTGGTCTAGAACCAACTACTTTGTACTTTATTCATTAAATAAAAGACTTATCACATCTTGATTGTTCTTCTGCATGACATGTCATGTTATAATGTCCTAAGGACAGCCGTTGCATTAAAGGGTCGTAGAGGATCCCTGCTATGATGAGAACCCGAAAGTGCCATAACACTGTTCTTGAATGTATGTTTTATGGCCGAATGATATTATTTGAGGGACACAAATAATACAGGTCATTAGGGGTGAGGACTCATAAAACATTGAGGCACCTTCTCATGGTGTGCACCCTTGGTAATATCCAGGAGGATATTATGAGAACGAGACCCGCCAGTAGGAAATCCACATTTCATAGTGTTATTGGATGTTCCTATCTGCGGATGTGTGTATTGGTCCTTATAGTTTAAGATTATTATTAATGGGTATTACAACTCGCACACTTAGATGTATTGATGAAAACTGTGATGACACACTGTTCGCAGCGAGGTAGGATACGTTGGGTGCGTCACGAGTAATACCGCATTAATAGATAATGCGAGAAAGGATTTGTCCCTTCTGTTCCATAACGGAAGTAGATATCTCAGGCCCTTTGATGGATTTGATATAGCCTAAATAAATCCATGTCTATGGTAAGGTATGGGCAAGTTCAATTCCGGGAAGTCAAAGAAAGAATAATCAAGCACATGGGTTGATGGCACTAGCATGCAACCCGCTTGATTGGAGATATCGAGACAAAGGGATTATATTACACGGTAAGCATTCGTAGGAGGTGACACGTCATTGCGGCGTTAACTTCTTTCTCTATGGGTGCCTTGGCATGTTGCTAGATGCTAACCTTGGACTTTAGGCAGGCTCAGCATAATGCCACTGAGAAAGAGGCCTAGAGGGTCACACCTTAAGTGTGTCCATGTATCTCAGTTAAATATTAATTTAACAAGTTAAATAAATATTATTCCCGAATGTGGTTTAATAATTATTTAAGGATGTCTGATCACATTTATTTTGACGATAGTTATTTGAGAGAATATATATTGTGGACGAAATAATATATTTATTAGCGAGTAATGCAGTTACATTTATTTAAGAAATAAATAGTCATTACTTAAGGTCTAATAAATGTGGTGGAGAAAAATGGAAAATAAAATTACACGCCGTGTATATTAAATATACACGCCGTGTAGTTTTATGGAAAACAAGTACATGCCGTGTATTAATTATTACACGCCGTGTAGTTTTTCCAGTTGGGATTTTGAGGATTTAATATTGTTTTATTAAATGATATTTATTATAATCAGCGTGGACGCATGTCATGGAATTAATAATTCGACATGGGGGTTTTCAATAAGAGTTAATTAAATAAATAAAACACGTAACACGTTTATTTATTGTCATAACTCTGGTAACCTCAAACCCGATTATAAATATTCTCGCAACCCCAACATTTTAAAGAGCCATTGTTGTGCACAACGGATTTGGAAATACTCTCAAGCTAAGAGAGAATTCCCTTTCCACCAAGAACACCCTCAAGTTACGAGAGCAAGATCCTCCACCGGATCAAGGCGGTCGAAGGCGGACATCGCAAGCGAAGGTTCTTCCACGCTAGCACCCGGAGATCCCTTCAGCGACGTCCGGAGATACGTGACACACATGTAGATCACCGCTAGAGGAATCCTACACTTGGATTCTACGACTCAACGAAAGATCACCGAATCGTGACCGGACACATCAATGAAGAAAGAATTCCAACGAGATAATTCTTATGCATTAATTAAATTAATTATAATCAACATATGATGATCCTCCTCAAGAGTTCTAAGACTCTTCTTTTCTTTTTGTTCTTCGTTCTATTCCGAAGATTCGGCGTTTTATATCGTGACAGATCTCGAATTGAACGTTGTTTAACTTTAAAATTAAAGTTGGGCTAACCCACCAACGCGCTTCCGCTACGCCCGAAACCTACACGACCAACCTCCAACTGGTTAAAGGAATAGTCACATTCGTGGATATGCAAGAATTTCGACTTTAGCGAAATTGACCCAAAGCTCCATGCCTTAATCCTTGAAACCACCGAAGTAAAGATACAATGAAAGAATCTGAGACCCAAAGTTATGCATCACAACCCTCCAGTTCTCCAAATGTTTGAGAGTTTGTCATAAAGATCACTAAATTTCCAGGGTGCAGAGCACTTTGGAAAAACAAGACGCCTAATGATAGAAAATTCCCCAATCCTCATTCGATCTGAAAAAATACTGGGATCAACTCAAGGGAGATGTTACCTTTCCGGTGAATGTCACAGGTCGATAGGATGGAAAAGCTGTTCAGAGAACCAACTGCAGGGGATGAATCCTTCCTATTCACTAGATCTACTCCGGCTCCCTCAAAAAAGTCAGACGTAGTAACCGCCGGTCATGGATCCACCATTGTAGTGCCCAATGAATCCACCGGGTTCTCAGAGGGAACCTGTCACTCCATTTCTGGATCAACGCCGGCTGAAGAAGGAATCCCCACCTTTTGGGCAGTGTCCTCACCGTCAATCCGCACAAAACCAAGAAAGTGGGGTAGCAATATCACTTCTAAAAGAGAGCGTTGTCCGCCAGTCCATCATGTCGAAGCAGGGGTAGATCAGCTTCAACAGAGAAAATTCACCAGCCGCCTCAAGTCAATGGAAATCTAACATAGCGATACCACACACAACAATAAGCGATCGACTAAGCATACCCAGAGCAGAAAATTTAGGAGGGAGGTTTTTTTTTAGTTTTATGGGGTATGGTTTATTAATATTGGGGAAATGGGTTGATTGAGCGCCACATGAAGTGGCGCTCAACCAAAAATGGGCAAAGCGCCACTTCAAGTGGCGCTTTGACCCCACACCACCCCAAACCCCCCCCCACACATATATATATATATATATATATTTATATATTTAATTTTTTATAAAAAAAAAAAACATAATTATATTTTTTTATAATAAATACAAAAATTATAATAAATTTATTTATTTATAATAAATATTTATAATAAATATCTAATAAATATTATAACAAATATTACAATATTATTATAATAAATATACATTTGTTATACATTTATTATACATTTTTTTATAAATATTATAATGTTATAATATTATAATATTTATTATAATAAATATCTAATAAATGTATAATAAATACTATTATAATAAATGCACAATAAATGCATAATAAATGTTTAATAAATATTTATAATACATTTATATTTATAATAAATACTTATTATAATTAAATATTAAAGTATTTATAATAATAAAAATCTAATAAATGTATAATAAATATTATTATAATAAATATAAATTTATAATATCTATTATAATAAATATTATTATAATATTTATTATAATAAATGTAGAATAAATGTTATTATAATAAATATTATAATAAATGTTATTATAATAAATATTATAATAAATGTTTAATAAATGTATAGTAAATGTATAATAAATATTTAGAACACATTTATTATAAATGTATATTTATTATAATAAATATTATTATATTTAATTATAATAAACATGTATTTATATTTATATTTATAATAAATATTATAATAATTATTATAATAAATATGCATTTATTTATTATAATAAGTCTACATTTATTTTATACATTTACTTTAATAAATATGTACAATAAATGTATAACAAATATTATAATACATTTATTTTTTAATTCTAATATAATAAATGTAATATGTAATTATTTATCTTTATTATATAATTATCATATCTATATTTATTATATTTATAATTATATAATTATATTATAAATAAATGTAATGTGTAATATAATATAATAAATGTAATACAATACATTTATTTTTTAATTATAATAAATGTATATTTATAATTATATAAATGTATAATAAATAAAAAATATATAAATGTATAATTACATATTACAGTTATTATAATAAATAAATAATTACATATTACATTTATAATAAAAAATAAATGTATATTTATAATTACATATATATATGTATATTTATTATAATAAATAAATGTATATAGAAATTATAAATAATTACATATTTATTATAATAAATAAATGTTTATTTATAATTACATTTATAAATGTATATTTATTATAATAAATAAATGTATATTACATTTATAAATAATTACATATTTATTATAATACATAAATGTATATTACATTTAAAATAAATGTATATTTATATAAATAAATGTATATTACATTTATTATAAATGTAAATATTATTAATGAATGTAAATATTATTAATAAATGTATATTTATTAATGAATATTATAATAAATAAATGTATATTTATAATTACATATATAAATGTATATTTATTATAATAAATAAATGTATATTACATTTATAAATAATTACATATTTATTATAATAAATAAATTTATATTACATTTAAAATAAATGTATATTTATATAAATAAATGTATATTACATTTATAATAAATGTATATTGCATTTATAAGTAATTACATATTTATTATAATAATTGTATATTACATTTATAAATAAATAATCATTTATTTAGTTAATAAATGTATTTTACATTTATTATAATAAATGTATATTACACATTTATTATAATAAATAATTACATTTATAAATGTATATTACATTTATAATAAATATCTAATAAATATATATTTATATAAATATATATTTATTACAATAAATAAATGTATATTTATTATAAATATCAATATAAATATACATTTATTTTAATTAAATATTATAATATTTATTATAATAAATATACATTTATAATAAATGTATTATAAATATTTACTATACATTTATTATACATTTATTATAATAAATATTATACTAATATTTATTATAATAGATATTATAAATGTATATTTATTGTAATAATATTTATTATACATTTATTAGATTTTTATTTTTATAAATATTTTAATATTTAATTATAATAAGTATTTATTATAAATATAAATGTATTATAAATATTTATTAAACATTTATTATACATTCATTGTGCATTTACTACAATAGTATTTATTATTCATTATTAGATATTTATTATAATAAATATTATAATATTATAACGTTATAATATTTATAAAAAATGTATAATAAATGTATAACAAATGTATATTTATTATAATAATATTATAATATTTATTATAATATTTATTAGATATTTATTATAATATTTATTAGATATTTACTATAAATAAATAAATTTATTATAATTTTTGTATTTATTATAAAAATATAATTATGTATTTTTTTTATTAATTATAAAAAATTAAATATATATATAAATATAAATATATATATATATATATATATGGGGTTTGGGGTGGTGTGGGGTCAAAGCGCCACTTCAAGTGGCGCTTTGCCCATTTTTGGTTGAGCACCACTTCATGTGGCGCTCAACCAACCCATTTCCCCAATATTAATAAACCCTACCCCATAAAACTAAAAAAAACCCTCCCTTCTAAATTTGCCTACCCAGAGCAAAACCGCCGCGCCGCAACATGAGACCCTAGATCGAATTCAACAGAAACAGATTTTCCGAACTCCCCAAAAGTCGATGGAGATCTGACGTAGTGTGACCAGCACACAACAATGAAGCGATCTATGAAGAAAACCCTAGCTGCCATGAGCGTCCCTCAGGATCACCGCACATCCCTCCATCTCACCATCCACTATTTAATAATTAAGACATTTTGCTTTATCAATGTCATTTTTATCAATTTGACATATATATCAAATAATAAATATTTAATTATTAATTAAAAAATTGACTAAATATGTTATAATGAATATGTGATACAGACAAACATACTCAATTAATATAAATTGTTAATATTATAATTTTATATTTTTAGTTATTAATATTTCATATTTAATATAATATGATTTTTAATTATTACATTTTATTCATTTTCTATATTTATATTTAACATATACTATTTATTTCTATTTATAATTAATATCTATATGCTGAATTTATTCATTTTTATTATTAATTATATCGTTAATAATTTTTTTAATTTTTTTATAATTTATTCATTTTTGTTTTTATTTTTTTAATATTTTTTTTTAATTTTAACAGTTTTAATTTACATAATCTAAATATATTCATTATTATTTACATATATATTCTTTTTATTTTTTCAAATTTTATATAATTAATCACTTACTCATTCTCTAAATATTTTTTCAATATATTCTTTTTTTAATTAGATTTCACTCATTTTGACATGTATTCATTTATTATTATTTATTCATTAATAATGTTAAGTGTTTGTCTAATTTTTTTTTATAATTTATATATTTTAAATATATAATCATTTAGTATTTTTGTGATTTATTTACTTCCTTTTAATTGATATATATATATATATTAATTTTTTTCATTTATTCATTTTTATTTGTTTAATATTTATTTAATTTTATTCCTTTATAATATTTATTTAGTTATTAAAATTTAATATGATTTTAATGGGGTTTTAATTTACATATATCAAACTTGTATTTTGTTAATTTCACACACATGCATACTATTTATTACTTTTTAATATATTTTTTCAAATTTATTCATTTTTAATATCATTTATTCCTTAATAATATTAATTTATTTTTTAATATTTTTGTAATTTATTCATTTATATTTTTTATTTTTTTAATATTTTTGTAATTTTTTCCATTTTTAATATTTATTTATACATTTTTGTTCATTAACATTTTTAATATGGTTGTAATTTATATAATTAATATTTATTCAATATCATTAACATATTTTAATTTTTAATTTTTTTAATAATCTATACAATTAACAGCACTTATTCATTTTTTAAATGTATTCATTCTTATTATTATTTATTTCTACTACTACAAATCGGGTTATAGTCAACGCTATAAAAAAAACTCTTATCAATGCTAAAAAACATTGTTTTTCTAAGCACCATTAAAAGGGCCCCCATTTATCAGTGCTTATCTAGCACTGATAAAGGTCCATTTTATCAGTGCTAGAAATAACGCTGATAAAGGTCATACTGTTTCAATATGATCTTTAAATTATAGCACACAACAGCTGCATATACAAGTATATAGAAAATTCATAATTTAGTTGAAATTAAAATTACATCACAAATAAAAGAAAAAAACAATATTATAGACATTTAAAATGCTGTTTTGTACAATTACATAACAAGTATAATTTATCACAAACATTAAAAAACATCAATGGTTTCATTATATTTGTCACCCAACCCCCTTTCAAAAAAGCCCAATCATGGTATCAATTGCCGAATAAACCTCCCCAGTCTGAGCAAAAGAATCCAGCTATGTAAGAAAGTAATTCTTATGTTAGTAATATTATGAAGAAACAAATTAAACATAAATATGAAATAATATATTAATAAAATTCCATTTTTAAACTAAAACCACACAATTTGAGTCATACTTGTCACACCGTGTATCAGACTGAGGTGCACCTCATTCCTACACATCACAAATGGATTATGGATTTTTTTCCCAAAAAATCTAAACAATCTGAATGTTTTTTTTATCATTTTTGAGTATGTCATGTGTGTTTTGAACTAAAATATAATTTTTAAACTCAAAACACACAGTTTGAGTCATACTGGGCATGCCGTATTTCAGATTGAGGGGATACTAGTTCCTACAAGTTAGAAACGACTTATGGATCATTTTACTAAAGTATCAAAACAATCCAAATGTGTTTTCTTAGTTTTGAGTATGCGATGCATGTTTTGAACTAAAATGTCAATTTTAAATAAAAAGACACATATGGAGTCATAGGGTCACACAGTGCATCTGATTGATGTGTGGTTGATTCCTATACATAAAAAATGACTTAAGGATCATTTTAATAAAGTATCAATATACTCCAAATAATTTATCTCAGTTTTGAGAATTCTAGGTATCGTTTTTACTAAAAGGTCGATCTAAACTAAAAGCATGCACTTTTAGTCATACTAGTCACACATATGTCGGTTTGAATGGAGAATGATTCCTACATGTCACAAATAACTTATGAATGTTTTTTCAAAAGTATCAAAACAACTAGAGTGAATTTTATTAGTTTTCAGTGAGTGACACATGTTTGGAACTAAAATATCATTTTTAAACTAAAAACGTACACTTTGAGTCATACTAGAAACATTGTGTGTCAGATTGAGGTGCGTATGATTCATACATATCAAAAAATAATTATGGATCATTGTCCTAAATTATCAAAACATTCCTAATTCATTTTCTCAGTTTTGAGTATGTGATGCGTATTTTGAACTAATATGTCAATTTTAAATAAAAAGACACACTTCGAGTCATACTGGTCACACCGTGCATCATATTGATGCATGGTTGATTTCTACACATCAAAAATGACTTAAGGATTATTTTACTAAAGTTTCAAAAAAACATGAATGAATTTACATAGTTTTTATTATGTCACGTGTCTTTTTTTACTAAAATATAAATTTAAATTGGAAACACACACTTTGATTCATACTGGTAACATATTGTGTCAGTATGACCTAAGACTAATTCCAAGACATCAAAAATGACTTATGAATTTTTTTCCTAATGTATCGGGACAATCTGAGTGCATTTTCTTGGTTCTTAGTCAGTGAAACATGTTTTGAACTAAAATTTCAATTTTAAACTGATAACATACACATTGAGTCATACTGGGAACATCATGTATCATATTGATGTGTGGTTGATTCCAACATGTCAAGAATTATTTATGAATCATTTCCTAATGTATCAAAACAATCTGAATCTGGTTTCATAGTTTTGAGTATGTGGCATGTGTTTTGAACTAAAATGTCAATTTTAAATAAAAATACACTTTGAGTCATACAGTCACACCTTGAATTGGATTGATGTGTGGTTGATTCCTACACATCAAAAAATGAATTATGGATCATTTTCCCAATGTATCAAAATAATCTGAATGAGTTTTATCAGTTTTTAGTATGTCATGTGTCTTTTTTACTAAAATTTCAAACTAAAAACACACACTTTGAGTCATACCAATCACATAATATGTCAGTTTGATGTGCACCTGATTCATATACATAAAAAATGACTTATTAATCATTTTACTAATGTATCAAGAAATCCCATGAATGTTTTCTTTGATTTCATTGAGTGACGCATGTTTTGAACTAAAATTTCAATTTTAGACTGACGGTGGGAACTTTGAGTCATATCGGGCACACTGCGTATCAACTTGAGGTGCTGTGGATTCCTACACATTAAAAACAACTTATGGTTTGTTTCACTAAATTTTCAATACAATAAAAACGTTTTTTCTTGGTGTTGAGTATGTGATGTGAGTTTTAAACTAAAATTTTATTTTTAAATAAAATGACACACTTGGAGTCATACTGGCCACACTATACATTAGATTGATATGCTGTTGATTCCTAAACATAAAAAGATGAATTATATATTTTTATATGAAAATATCAAAAAAATCTGAATGTGTTTTCTTGGTTTTGAATAAGTTACTTTTATTTTTACTAAAATGTAAATAAACTGAAAACACAAACTTTGAGTCAGAGTGGTCGCATCATGTGTCAGTTTAATAAGAGACTGATTCATACACATCAAAAATGGATTATGAGTTTTTAAACTAAAGTATCAAGAAAATATGAGTGTGTTTGCTCAATTTTAATTGAGTGACACACATTTTGAACAAAAATATAAATTTTAAAATACTTTGATACATTATAAGTCATAATGGGAACACCCTTTATTAGATTAAGGTGTGTCTGATTATTACATGTTAATAATAATTTATGGATCATTATCCATAATTATCAAATTAATCCAAATGTTTTTTATCTGTTTTTATTATGTTACCTATGTTTTGAACTAAAATTTCAATTTTAAATAAAACACGTTGTAGTCATACCGATAATGCCGTGCATCATATTTTTGTGTTGTTGATTCCTACACATCACAAGTTACTTATGGATCATTATCATAAATTATCAAAATAATATGAATGTGTTTTCTTATTTTTTAGTATGTCACGTGTATTTTTTACTAAAATAACCATTTAATCTGAAAACACACACTTGATTCACACCGGTTACATATGAACACATTATAAAACAAGATACATGGAAATATTTCATTATTATACATGATGATAAATCATTTTAGGTGAAATGTAGTTGATACTATTTTATTTGAAATTATTTATTTTATCCACTTTGAATCAAAATTATTAATTTATGAAACAATAAAGAAGTGTTGAAAATAAAGTACATGGAGAATAAATATTTTAACCCTATATTAAAGAAAGGATGTGGAATTATTCACTTGAAAATAAAATGTTTTATATTTTAAATAAAAAATAAAAGTTTTATGTGATATGAAACATAATATGTTCCTTTTTTATATTCATATTGATGAATCAAAATCTGAATCCACTTCCATATCACATCATGTGATATTGAAGGAGGATCATGTAAATAAAGAGGGAAAAATAGTTGATGAAACAGACATGCAGTATGGGAAGCATGTGCATGTATCGAATTATATTAATTCATTATGATTTATAACAGTATTACTTAAAAATATCTCTTTATGTTCATATGTTTTTTATACAGTTTAGGCATAAGAATCATCATCAACCATAATTGAATAAAAACAACTTTCAATAGCTTTGGTGTGGCTAGAAAATTATGGCCATGTTAGAGGTTCAGGTTTTGGAGTGTCACCTGGAACATATTTTGAGAAGAAAAGGCTACAAGGGGATTCATATGACATAATAAAAGGAATGTAGTAAAAAATAGATGCCTTCAAAGACATTATTGTCCGATATGGTTTGGTGGACCAATTTATGTGAAAGGATCAAAGAAAACCGGTAGTAGAATGAAGAATAGTACATGAAGAGCCAAACGACCCCATGATATTTGAGTCTAGCCATTCCCCTTAACTACTTACCTTACCTAAGGTAATTAATTTTTTAAATTTTATTTCTCTTAAATGTGAATCAGACAACTTTTGATAAATTTATATTACTAAAATTATGAAGGGTGAAGTTGTATGTGATTTATATCTATCAACATCCAAAAATCGCCTTGTTGTGAGGGGTACGATGTATGATATTTCAAGAGACATGCTATATAGTGACCCTATTTTTTCCTGGTAATACATTAAAATATATTTAGATATATTTTCAGATCTAGGTGTCGAGACAGTGCAAGATTCCAAGGCCCGATGAGTCCATAATTGATATTATAAAAATATTAAATATGTTAATATCAAGTGCCTATAATTTTAGTGGAAAACTGAAATAAGTCACAAAAAGTTTGTTAGATTAGAAATCCAAGACCATGGTTGAATTTGGAATGCAGGGTTTACCCTAGGCATGACTGTTAGTTGGTTGGCACTGAACGTTTGGTTGAGGTGGACTTTGGTGGGTATGTTAAGTGGATTAATTAATTAAATTGCTTAACTAATTTAATATGATTAACCAAATTTCCTCATTATAATTATTTCTATAGTAATTCTCTATGGTTATCCACATATCCTAGGGAGATTTGAGAGGAGTTTGAGAGCACTATTCATTGGTGGATCCACATCAGATGATGAACAACGAGCAAATCGAGGAGGATCGAGAGGCAATGAATGCAGTGGATCATCTCCACTTTGGAAAACACATTATTCAACAACAATCGATCCAAAATCATGGTAGGTATCATCAAATATAGCCTCTTCCCTTGATTATAAGTTTGAGAATGGATTTTATCTACTATTCATTGATATGTGATTTCTTACCATTCACATGAGCCCAATTGGATAAATTAAATCGTGGAATCAATTTATTCTTCTTTTTCTAAGATAACACCCAAGGTTTCCTAGATCTTGTGATAATTGGACATGAAATCATGGCCAATGATGGTTTTAACTTTGTTTATGTGCATTTATCCCCACTATTCTTTGCGTTCTTCACCATTGGCCTATGGGGTCGTGATTCGACATTTTCGGGTGGGTTCGAGCATGATCGAACCCCAAGATTCATGGTGATTTGGGGAACAAGATTCAAGATGGTGATTTGTGGGTGTTAAATCTATGTATTTAGGATTCAGAGCAGCTAAGGCATGATGGTAGAGTGACAAGAAAAGCTATGTGGGGTTTGGGTGGCCAAAATTCGTCCACTGAGGATGGATCATGCACATACAACCCCAAATTTGAGACCTGCATCACGATTCATGGTGGGAACGATGGGATCATGACGAAGACACATGAAGAAAATTTGGTTTCTATGAAAAACCAGACAACACAACATGTAGTATAAGAAAAGATGCCATGTTTCCCCACCTAGGCATGACGACTAAGGTTTCGGGGAAGATAAGCATCACATGTTGTGCAGTGGGCCCACACGCCGTGCGACCCTCCCTGGTAGGTTGACATGTGTCCCAGTTGCACACAACTAGGACCCCGTGCTGGGGGTCACATCATGTACTCTGGGAGTACACAAGAATATGTCGGTACTCAGGTACATCTAGGTACATGGGCATGAACAGACAAAGACAAGCATGAAAATAATCACATGGGTAGGCCTTAGGTGGATGAGACATACCATGCAGGCCCCCTTTCAAGCTATGTATGGTGACACAGAATTTGATCTGTGTCCATATGAGAACATGAATAAGTAGTGGAGTGGGACCACACACAACATGGACCCCATACACACTGTTTACCCCTATGAGAAACTTCCACCTTGCATATCTCCTTCATTTGGACTAAAATTTTGTCCATAAAGTAGCCTATCCTGATTAGCTTCCATGTAGAATGAAATGGAATCCATCATACAGGATTTTGAGATATGATGTGAAATATTTTGGGAATGATTCTTCTTGAGGTTATTACTGACAATGACAATGGTTGGTATGGATCATTAGATAGAGGTCATAGTTGGAAACTCCCCTATTACATTAGGGAATGAGTCCCCATACTTGTTGCACTAGTTTGAGTGGAACCCCTTGGTGGACAAGGACATGGTTCCTCTACCTACTAAGTAGAACCCCCTGAATCACTAGGGCATGGGTCCTCTACATACTGAGTGGAACCCCCATGATTCACTAGGGTGTGAGTCCTCTAACCACTAAGTGGAACCCCCTAACAAACTAGGGTGTGAGTCCTCTACCTACTAAGTGGAACCCCATAATGGACTAGGGCGTGGTTTCACTTCCTAATGAGTTTCACCTCTGATTCACTAGGGATTGGGTCCTCTACCTACTGAGTGGATCCCCCTGACATACTAGGGTGTGGGTCCACTACCTATTGAGTGTCACCCCTCCTAACACACCAGGGCATGTGTCCTCTACCTACTGAGTAGAACCCCCATAAGCACTAGGGTGTGGGCACTAAATTGGATATTCTCGCCATGAATATGTGGAACAATGGAAAGGTGTGGGGCCTCTACATGGTTAGCTCAACAGATACATGAGATGTTAGGCATCAAAGATGGACCGATTTGGAGCAGTTAAAAGGATCATTGACTTAGGTCAGGCTATGAGATAGAGATCCCGTTTCTCATATGGGATTTTTTTATGAGAACACACACTCACACACAGATATATATATATATATATATATGTGTGTGTGTGTGTGTATTGTTGGGTTTCATTTTCCTCTTACTTTGGGTTGAGATGACTACTTCTATCATATCTTTTATTACCCCCTTCGGTTTTTAGGGCATCATTTTGAGTATGAATATACTCACCCCTGTATGGCATTTTTCCCACATGCGTCATATCTTATATAGAATAAAGACCTATTGATAGTGATTTTAGTGGAGAATAGGGTTACTCATTATCCTATACCATGTACGGTGGTCATGCTTGGAGATTAGGAGTCAGATTGTCTCAACTTTCCTTTATTTTAGTTTTTTTTTTCTGGTTGGGACTTTATTTTTGGTTGGCCATATATTTTTCCCTTTTTCACTTTGGTTTTATTATATCATACTATGGTGTATTCACTATATTTTATTTCATGCATGGTTTTACTCTATATTTTACAGCTCTTTTAATTATTCCTCATCACTGTTGCTTGGAGACTATTCGGTGCGTACATACATGTACACTAGGAAAATGACTCCTATTTATATTATGCCTTCTCAGTAAATATCACCATCCCCTAACCAATTTTAGGATAGCTTGGGGTTGTGCCGACCCTTCCTTCTATCATCCAGGTGGGCCCCTATGGGTTAGGTCATTATAGAGTGGCCTCAAAGGTGCTTCAACCTCAGGTCCGTGTAGAGATAGACCCATGGTGAGGATTAGTTGGGAACTTAGGTAAATAGTCTTAGAGTGTCTCATGCATTGATTTTAGGCTAGGGAATCTAGTGTTGGTGTAGTAGTTGATGTATCCATCCACCAGGACTATGACTACCTATTTTCTGACTCTTCATATTGAGACATTGGTTTCATGGAACTTGGTATATGCATCATATAAGATTGATTCCTTTGACTATACTTCATGATTAAACTCCATGTATATATATATATATTATCATCTTACCATGGCACATATTGATCACTTTTAGGATTCCTACACGAAGATAGACAACCATGTTATTGATTCAGGGTCTTGATGATGATCTGATGAGCAATGTGAACTTAGTTCAAGAGCCATATAATGATATCTTTACTCTAGGAATGAAGATAAAAACACCCCCACCTATCTAGAAATAGATATTACTAGAAGGGTAGGTTAAGGATTAATGTAGGCTTGGCACACCCCACGAGTTTTAGTACCAGAGGCCACTAAGGTTCTATAGTGAGACAGATCCCCATATAGAGGGGTATTGGCTTGAGTTTGTGATTATAGTCTTTCAAATTATGCGAATCCTGACCAATCAGATGGTTGCATTGGAAGCTAGTCTTTTCTATGGAGCATCATGGAACTGGTGAAGTATAGTCACATAGACATATGATGATTCAACACTCTCATGGACTGACTTACAATATCTATTTTGTGAGGAGCATTACCCATCATTCTTGTGGTCAGTTTAGATTATATTGATTCTATAGCTTAAGCATGGTAGTATTTTAGTTTCTGAGTATCCCATGAGGTTCATTGACCTTACACAGTACAACATCCACATGGTGTGGGGTGGTTACTTATGGGAAAAGAAGTCCAAATAGGGTCTCCATAGAGACATCCTTACCATTGTAGTTCCCCTGTGTATTACTAGCTATGATGGAGTATTTGAATGAGCACTTTTGATGAAGAGATTCCCATCTAAGGGAATCCATGACGCTAGAGATGGTAATTAGTGTCATGGATCTGAGTCATCTGTAGATGCTATTAGGCCCCTTTGGAAGGGCCACAACATAGGATACCTACTCATGACCAGGCTTAGTCATGTGTTCATGAAAAATGGGTTTGTGCAGAGGAACATGTCATCCAAGAGAGGGGATATGTTATTCATGTGATGATTATGGTCACATGGAATGTGATTTCCCAAACTGATGTGTCAAGGAGGGAAGGTAGGAAATAGATCTACCACAATGATAGAGACACCGTCATGATTAGAGATATCTCAGGTGAGGCCAGGGAAACCCCCAGGGAGGCGGTGATGTAAGAGGAGTAGGTGGGGATCATGGATAAGGATCCATGGGTGGAGGGTGACTCTATGAGGTACTTATACTACCACCATAAGGTATCACATGCTAGGATTAGGGAGCTTTTAGTTGGGGCCATAGGCAGGTTAGTACATAGAGTCTTATGACCTGACATATCACAAGATTATATGTAGTAAAATTGATGTCCATTATACACTTTATCTAGTACTTTAATACACAAGTGTGAGTAACTCCTTCATTTCTATATCCCTCATATGAGAGCTACATATCCCCATTGATACCTTTCCACAACAAAATTTTCTAGAGTTTCTCACTAGGTTCTATTCTTTGATATTTATTATCTTATGACAGTAAAAGCAATCGCTTATTGGAGATTGTTTCAGGTGAGACCTCTTGGTAATCACGATGATACCTTATGACATAATCTTGGGTATAGAATAGTTTTCTACTATTCAAATTCAGATTGAATGTCATCACATGCAGTTCAGATTCCTTTAGAAATATGAGATGATATTCTCCTTTTTGGGTGAGAGAGATATCATGGTTGAGAAAGTGGTCCTTGCGAGTAAGAGGCTACATGCCATTACATATTAGTTGGGCAGTTTATCCCTTGGTGTTGTGGGATTTTTATGCATCTAGGCTCCTTTGATAGTTGATGAATTTATAGAAATATTTCCAAAGGATGATCTGGGACTACCTATGAGGTGGGAGAGGGATTTTTTCATTGACTTTCACCCCTAGACCACCCTGGTATATTCTTTAGTATATCAGATGACCTCAACCGAGATCTGATAGTTGAGGGTGAAGTTGGAGGACCTTCAAGAGAAGGTTTTTATCATGCTTGGTGTGTCCCCCTGTGTGGCTCTAGTTTTTTTAGTGAAAAATTTGGATGATATCTTTTAGATTTGTATTGTTTATCATCGTCTGAACTATGTAATGAGAACAAGTGGTCATTTTCAAGGATTTATGACCACCTTTATTAGTTCCAAGGCATGAGTTGGTTCTTGAAGATCGATCAATGATATGACTACCACTATTTGAGGACTCACAAGACTAATATTACGAAGCTATAATTCCAATGTCACTATAGACACTATGAGTTATTAATGATTCCTTTTGGTGTGATAAATTAACCAATTGTGTTTATAGATTTGACAAACTAGATCTTCCAACCATATTTTGAACTATTTTTGGTTATCTTAATTGATGAAATAGTAATCTAAAATGCATCTGATTAGGGGAAAGAAAATCACATGAGGATGGTCCTAGAATTACTCCATAAGAACCATATTTATGGTAAGCTCTCGAAGTGTTAGTTATGGATCTGTGAGGTTCACTTTTTAAGGAATGTTATATCTGAGCATGGATTAGCTATGGAACTGGAGAATATTAATGCATTTCATTATTTGGAGCAACCCATGATGTGTTAGAGGTGCAAAGTTTTCTTGTCTTGGTGGGGTTCTATAGAAGTTTCATGGTAGAATTATCTAGGATTGCATCTCTTTTGATTGTCCTGATGTGGAAAGGCCAACTATTTACCTAGATAGAGTAGTGTCAAAGATACTTCAAGTAGTTAATGCTAAGGTTGACTAGTGATCCTATGTTGAGACTACTGGAGGAGGGCATGGAGTACATAGTGTATTGCAATGCTTATGAAGCTAAGAACAACTACGTATTGATGAAGAGGAAGGAAGTGATCCCATATGGGTCGAGAAAGTTGAGACTCGATGAGAAGAACTAAAAAAATAAATATATGGAGTTGGATTTCATAGTATTCTATATAAAGATATGGAGGCACTATGTTCTAAGAGAGTTCTTTATTGTTTACTCAGATCATCATAGTCTTAGGTATATCTTCACATAGAAATATATGAGCCTGAGATAGTTGTGATGGTTTTAGTTTCTATAGGAAAATGACTTTGAGATAGTCTATACTTATGGGAAGGGAAATGTGGTGGAATATAACTTATCAGGAAGTCTCATTCTCATTTAGTGGAGGAGGTTTCTAAGAATTTGTCTACTTTGTAGCTGACCCTAGTGGAGGATATGGGTGAATCTTTTCTTTAGTTGATGGTGTTGACTCCTCCACTTCTCCAATGTATGAGGGAGGCTTAGTCGGGAGACAAAAACTTTAGGGTTATCTATGACTAGATATCTTTAATAGATTCACTAGATGGATTTTTTGAAATATGGGAACAATTCATCCTTTTCCAGGGATAAGAAGTGGTTCGGATTAAGATGTGAGATGAGGGTATGAGGGAATTTCATACTTCTCTTTTGGTTATACATCCCAGTGTAGGGGAAATGATTAGGGACCTTCAATGGTAGTTTTTTTTGGGATGTAAAGAGGTGGATCATGGACAAGTTCATCTCTTGGTGTCTCACATTTAATTAGGTGAAGGCTGAGAACCAGGTTCTGGAAGTTTTGACATAGCCTCTTAAGACCTCAGATTGTAAATGGGACAACATATCCATGGGCTCTGTGATAGGGATTCCACGGACAATGAGAGGAATTGATTCATTTTGAGTGATAGTTGACTGAGTTATAAATTTATAACACTTCCTTACCATTAGGTCGTAAATTTTGATGGAGATTTGATGATTGTTGTACATGTGGGAGATTATCTGGATCCATGGGATACCATCGATGATTGTATCTAACTACGATGTCTGGTTTAGATCATGGTTATGGAGAGGCCTGTAGGAGGAATTCAATACCCAGTTATGAATGAGTACGACATTTCACCCCCAGATAGATGGGAAGATTGAGCAAACTATCCAGGTGTTGGAGGATATGATGAGGGATTATGTTTTAGACTTCATCCAGATATGGGATGTTCACTTTCCATGGGTAGAGTTTTCTTATAACAACATCTATCACTCTGTGATTAACATGAAAACTTTTTAGGCATTGTATGAGAGAACCTATAGGTCATTGCTGTGTTGTAATGTGATTGGTGAGGCTTATCTCATTGGGACATAGATAGTGTAGGTGAAAAAGAATAAATTTTGGGTAATCCACAAGTATATCAGGATAGCCCATAGTTGGTAGAAATCTTATGCAAATAGATGTCGTAGGACCTTGTAGTTTGAGAAAGTAGGCCATGTTTTACTAAGAGTCTCCCCATGATGGGGATTATCGAGGTTTGGACAAGGAGGCGAGATATCCTTAAGGTTCATCAGGCTGGTCTAGATCCCATAGAGGGTTGGATAGGCGGCTTACCACCTAATCTTACCCCCACTATAAGAGTGGGTTCATGACATCTTCCATGTGTCACAACTAAAGAGATACACACATGATCCTACACACATCATTAACTGATGTGAGCTAGACATTGTCGATGGAGACACCTTCATAGAGTACCCAGTGGTGATCAAAGATCAGTAGGAGCGGATCTTGTGAGAAAGGACCATTACCTTAGTTCATGTGCTATGGAAGTATGAAAGAATTTATGAGATCTAATAGAAGTGGGATATATAGATGTGAGCTCAGTATCCCCACCTTTTTGTTTAGATTTTTCCTTTTTGGGGAATAAAATCCTTGAAGGGGTGAATAATTGAATGACCCCATCTTTGGATTATAATAATTTCAAATATATTTAAAAATATTTTCAGAGACATTAACTAAGAAAACACAAGATTTTGGGGTCGGGTGACCCCGAAATTGATATTATAAAAATATTAAATATATTAATATCACACGTGTAGTTTTCCTAAAAAAGTGGAATAAAACTAAAACAAAACCTCATATAAAAAATCAAAGACAATGGTTGAATCTGTAACACAAGGTTTACCCTAGGTATGACCTTAAGTTGGTTGGCACCGAACATTCGGTTGATGAGTCCATTGGAGGGTACGTTAAGTGGATTAATAAATTAAATTATTTAGTTAATTCATTTAAAAATATAACGTAATTTTCTCTATATAATTTATGATATATAAAATCTCTAGGTTTATCCTCATAACCCTAGGATCTTTGAGAGGAGGTTGAGGGCGTTCTTCATTGGAAATTCAACTTCAGATGGTGAATAATGATCAGATCGAGGTGGATCAAGAGGCAAAAAATGCAGTGGGTCTTCTCAATAACCGGTGAATTCATGTTCACCAACAATAGATCCAAAATTGTGGTAGGGATTATCAATTGTGTTTTTTTACCTTTACTAAAAGTTTGAGCATGGATTTTATCTTTTATTCTTTTAAATGTGATTTTGTACCCTTCTCATGAGCCCAATTGAATAAATTAAATTGTTAAATCAATTTATTAATCTTTTACCTAGCTAACACCCATTGGTTCCCTGATTTTGTGATCTTTGGACAATAACTATTGGACACTAATGGTGATACCTTTGTTTATGTAAATTACCACCATTCTTTGCATTCTTCTCTATTAGACCATGGGAATGTGGTTTGACATTGATGGGTGGGTTTGAGCTCGATCGAACCCCTGAATTCAGGGTGGTTTTGTGAATGTGGTTTTTGATTTTCATTTGTGGGTGATCAAGATGATTTTTGAGTGAGACCTCCAGGGATAGTGGATTCAGAGTGGATAAGGCACGATGTGAGAGTGATAGGTAAAGATGTGTGGGGTTTGTGTGGCTGGAATATGGGCACTGATGATGGACCGGGGATGGATGACCCCAGATTGAAGGCCCACAGAACGATTCAAAATAGGAATGGTAGTGGTAAAAGCGACAAGACCACACATGAAGAAACTTGGGGTTTCTATGAAAAACCCAACTACACAACATGTAGTATAGGAACAAATTTCATGTATCCCCACCTAGATATGGTGGATAGGGTTTTGGGTAATAAAATGACCACGCATCATGTGGTGCGACCACAAGCTGTGTGACCCTCCATTGGTGGATGAGCCATGTTCCAGCTAAACATGGATAGGAACCCATGTGGCCTGACACACCATGTAATCTGGGAGTACACTGGCACATGTCGGTACTCAGGCATGACCAGGTACATGGGCAGAACTTGATGAGCACAGGAATGACTAGGAGCACACAAGCATACCTATGGTGGATGAGACACACCATGTGGGCCCTCTTACATGCTACGTATGGTGACATTGACTCTGATCCATGTAAAAAGGAGAACACAACCAGGAATTAGAGTGGGACCATACATCATGTGAACCCGTACATGTCATGTACCCCATTGAGAAACTTTCACCTTGCGTATCTCCTTCTTCTAGGATCAGATTTTGGACCATGAGTAACATATCCTGAGGAATTTTACATATAAATTGAGATGGTAGTCATCTTAGTGGATTTCAAGATATTACATGGAAAGTTTCAAGAATAACATTTTTAGGTGATTCTTGACAATGGAAGTGACCATGCAGGATCATTAGAGAGAGGTCGGGGTTAGAAATCCACCATAGCATCAGGGAAAAGGTCCCCCATACTCCTTGCACTAGTTTGAGTGGTACCCCCTAATGGACTAGGGCATGGGTTCTCTACCTACTGAGTGGAACCCTCCTAACACACTATGTAGGATTCCTCTACCTAATGAATGACACCCCCAATGAACTAGGGTTTATGTCCTCTACCTACTGATTGGTACCCCCTAATGGACAAGGGATTGGGTCCTCTAACTATTGTGTGTCACCCCCTGATGGAATAGGAAATGGGTCTTCTACCTACTGAGTGGACCCCCGATGCACTAGGGAATGAGTCCTCTACTTATTGAATTCCACCCCTTGATGAAATTGGGCATATGTTCACTACCTACTGAGTGGAACCCCCGATGAACTAGGGAGTGGTCCTCTAGCTAATGAGGGTCCCCATTGATGCACTAGGGCATGATTTCTATACTAGATATTATTCCCCTTGACTGTGCAACATAGTGGTGAGGTGTGGGTCCTAAAAATGTTACCTTGATGAATACTCAAGATGTTGGGCATCAGAGATAGGCCCCTTTAGAGCTATTGGTGTACTCATCAACTTAGGTTCAGCTGTGAGATGGAGATCCCCTTTCTCTCTCATATGGGTTTATTTTATGAGCATATATCTATATTGTTTGGTTTCATTTCACTATTTCTTTGGCTTGGGTATAATAATTCTATCATATCATCTATTTCCCCCCTTCGATTTTCAGGGCGTCCTACTGGGTATGTTTATAATCACCCCTGTATGGGATTTTATTGCTTGTTCTATGTCTCATGTAGACGACAGACATATCATAGGTGATTTATATAAAGCACAGGGTTACTCGGGTGCATTGGCCATGTATAGTTGTGGGTATTGGAGATCAAGAGCCATGATCTCTCAAATTTAGTTTATTCAAGTTGTTGTTAAGTTGTGAATTAATTTTTAGTTGGGAATGTATTTTTTCCCTTTTCACTTTGGTTTTATTCTTTCATACTCTAATGTATTCCCTAGAGTTTATTACAAGCATATTTTTACTCTAGATGTTACAACCCTTTTTATTATTCCTGTACATTTTTTCATAGATACAGTTTTGTGCATGCATACATGTATACTAGGAAAAGGCCTCCCATTTATATTATGTCTTATCAACGCTTGTTTCTAGCCCATGGCCTATTGAAGGTGGGCTTGGGATTGTGGCGTTTTGGCCTTCCTTTGGCCAGGAGGGCCATGGTGGATTGGGTATTTACATGATACAACAAAAAAACTCCCAAAAGATCAAATGAGAGTGGGGATTGAAGTAGCTCATGAGTCGAGTGCTGAGTTTCCTATTCCACTTCATGATCTAGATGTTACTACTATTGATAATTCTATTGTAAATTTTGTAACATGGATATATAATCTAATAAAGATAAATAGTGTATATCCATAATACATTTTTTGAAATGAAAAACCTTTAATAGTTTATGAAAAAGTTCTAAAATGAGGTATGGTAGTACAGATAGATAACATGATGGGGAAATAGAAGGTCAGATCAAGAAAATCTAGTGAATCACCCAAGAAAATAGAAAGGCCTTCGGGAGGAACTTCTACCTACAAATTCCACTAATGAATATATTGAAATTACAAATTTATGTGGACACCACCTTCAAAATGGAAATAGATTAATGTATATATAATAATATTTAACTATCAAAACATATTTCAAAAGAATTTAATTATTTTGGTAAATGTTTATGAAGTGTATGAAACAAGATAACAATAACTATTGTGGATATTACATTTAAAAATTTATAAAAGATATCATTTTCCATTAAAATATTAGCATCCCAAAATAAGTAATTTCTAATGGTAAATATAATTTCATTAAAAATATTTCTTAATCGTATGTTTTTCTATATTTTCTTAGTACTACAAATATTTCCAATAATCAATGTACTCAAAAGAAGAAGTAAATTTGTTTAGATATTATTGGATAGAGTACATCGTGTCATAATGTTTGACGACATAAAATTTAGATGATTACCCATTATTTGATCTAGTATGGGTTATGATCTTAGATATGCATTTGGGATGTGAAGCATTGATATCATAATGATTATATTTTATTTTTGACCTGTATCTCAAGGAGAAGTATAATAGAGGATTACGCTCGATGGATTATGATAGAGATAGTAACATGTTTGAATATGATCATTCTCATGAGAGATTTGTCTTCTAGGTTGAAACTAAGGTAATATTTATTAGGGAATAGGTCAATATAGAAGTTCTATTTTAGTTTAAAACACACGTTGAAAATCTAAAACTAAGAAAACAAGAATTGATTGTTTTCAAACTTTATAAAAATGATTAATAATTATTTTTTGATGGGCAGTAATTGAAAATACATTAATTTGATAGATGGTGTGATTTGTATGAATCAAAGTGTGAGTTTTCAATATAGAAGTTTGATTTTAGTTTAAAATGTGTGTCATATAGCCAAAATTGAGAAAAATAGATTATATATATTTTTTCAAAATATAGTAAAATAATCTATAATTCATTTGTGAGGTGTAGGAATTGACCGCATGTCAATCCAACCTACTATGTGTTCGATATGACTTGAGTGTATGTTTTTAATATAAAAGTGTAATTTTAGTTTAAAACACACATAACATAGCCAAAAACAAGAAAACAAAATCATATTCTTTTCAAAATTTAGTACAATGATCTGAAATTCATTTTTGATATGCAGGAATCGACCCCATATCAATTTGACACACGATGTGGTCAATATTAATTGAAGTATGTGTTTTCAATATAAAAGTGTCATTTTAGTCTAAAATGCGTATCACAAAGGAAAAACTTATAAAATGTGGTCAGATTATTTTAAAAACTAGTAAAATGATATATATTTCATTTTTGATGTTTATTAATTAACTGAATTTTAATTTGACACATGATGTGGAAAGTATGACTCGAAGTACACGTTTTTAATATAGATGTTCAATTTTAGTTTAAAACACGTGTCACATAGACAAAACTAAGAAAATGATCTTGGATTATTTTCAAACTATATATAAATGATCCATAATTCATTTTTCAAATATAGGAATTAACTAAATGTCAATCTGACACACAATGTGGTCAGTATGACTTGAAGTGTGTGCTTTCAATATAAAAGTGTCATTTTAGTTTAAAATATACATTACTTATCCAAAACAATGAAAACAAGATCAGATTATTTTCAAACTATAATAAAATCATCTATAATTTATTTTTTATGTGTAGGAAAAAACTGTACACCAATTCGATAGATAATGTGGTATGTATGACTCAAAGTGCATGTTTTCAATATATAAGATCCATTTAAGTTTAAAATGCATGTCGTATAGCCAAAAATGATAAAATCAGTTTGGATTATTTTCAATTTTTTTAATATGATCCATAATCCATTTGTGAAATTTTGGAATTGAATGTACATAGATTTTATAGATTATGTGATAAGTATCACTTGAATTTCATGTTTTCAATAAAGAAGTTTTATTTTAGTTTAAAACACACATCACATATCCAAAACTGAGAAAATGAGCTCAGATTGGTTTTAAATTTTAGTATAACAATCCTTAATTTATTTTTGATATGTAGTAATTAACACCCCATCAATATGACACTCGATGTTTTTGGTATAACTCAAAGTGCACATTTTCAATATAAAAGTGTCATTTTAGTTTAAAACACACATCACATACCCAAAACCTAGAAAATAAGATCATATTATTTTCAAAATTTAGGATATAAATCCATAATATATTTTTAATCTGTATGAATTGATCGCACCTCAATATGACACATGATGTTATCAATATGACTTAAAGTGCATGTTTTCAATATCAAATTATCATTTTAGATTAAAATGTGTATCACATATCCAAAACCGAGATAATGAGCATGAATTGTTTTCAAAATTTATGAAAATGATCTATATAATTCATTTGTGATTTATAGGAATTGACCATATGTCAATTTGATAGATGATGTGGCAGGTATGACTCGAAGTTCATGTTTTCCAGGAAGAAGTTCCATCTTAGTTTAAAACACGTGTCACTTATCCAAAAATGATAAAATAGGATCAGATTATTTTCAAACATTAAGACAATGATACATAATTAATTTTTCATATGTAGGAATCAACCACATTTAAATATGATACGCGATGTGGTTGGTATGACTCGAAGTTCTTGTTTTCAATATAAAAGTGTCATTTCAGTTTAAAATGCGCATATCATAGAAAAAATTTAGAAGATGAGATCAGAATATTTTAAAAGAATAGTAAAATGATATAAAATTTATTTTTTATGTTTAGGAATCAAACACACATAAATCCAACACACGATGTGGTCGGTATGACTCAAAGTGCGTGTTTTCAATATAAAACTATCATTTTATTTTAAAACATGTATCACATAGAAAAATTAAGGAAACAATCTTAGATTATTTTCAAACATTATTAAAACGATCCATAGTTAATTTATGACATGTAGGAATTGACCACACATCAATCTGACACATGATTAACTGATAATATCATTAATATATATTGTAATTAAGAATACAATGTATCACATGTGGATTATAGAACATTAAAATTATTATTTTTTTATTTACAGTTACTAAAATAAATATTTGTTTTATTATGGAGACAATATTTTATATGGATGTTGATCATTGGGAAAATAATTCTAGTTTTGATATTGTATATCGACTGTAATTTTTTTTGATTAATTTTAAATATTAAATCAATATAAATATTTTGTATGTAAAATTTGAATTTAAATGATAGTTCAATGTGATATTTGTATTCCAATCCAATTTTATGTATATTTATATTCCTATTTATATATTCTAATTGGATATGTTTTTATAGTGTTGATGGATAGCTGTTGTAGGGATATAACTATGTAGCAGTTGATATGGAATTTATCAGCACTTGTTCTAGAATTGATAAAGGCCTCTATTATCAATTTTAATAGAAAGCACTAATAAAGGGTATACTTTATTTACACTTGAGAAAGAGCTGATAAATGGTACATTTATCAACTCTAAAAAGGAAGAACTGATAAAATACCCCTTTATTAGCACCTTTTTGTTAGTGTTGATAAATATGGACTTTATCACCACTTTTCTAGCACTGAAAAATGCCACTACCTTTTAATAGTGCTCATGTAGTCATCACTTTTTTGTGATGACAAAGATATTTTATAGCACTATTAAAAGTGCTATCTGTACTATTGGTAACAATTGACAAATATATCATGTATTTATAATAAAGGCAATCTCCATTTACCATTCATTCATTTGTGCAGTAATTTATTTTTCATGAGTGGAATGATAATATCCCTATAAAGTATGATGTTGATTTTTCCCAAATAGAAGATCATCATGGAGTATAATGGATTGTGATGATATGTTAAGATTATCATAAGTAGTTGACTCAAGAGATAATAAGTGGAGGATTATTATTTGGACTGACCTGCCAAGTATATCCTATAGAATATCATATAATCAATGATATACTTATGAGAGTATGATTATTATCAATCCTTCATACCTATGTTTGGAGTGATACCTAGCCCGAGAACCATCATACTTTGATACATTTATTATGCAATCCATTAAGGATTAGGTAATCAGAGGGTGGTTGGATATGTTGTCGACCATGTCGCTGGTTGGAGCTCAACCAAGGTGGGATTTATCCACTCATATAATGTGAAAATAAATCTAGAACTTGATTGAATTAGACTATGGGAATTCATGGACATACTTAGTTTAGTCACATATGATGTGTTCAATTACTTGGATGAGGGGCATGTGATGTGCTCTTGTGATAGATGAATGACATGTGATGTATTCATCGACTAAGATAGTATGTTTTCAAGAATAAAGAAAGTATGGAATGGAAAATACTCGATTGAAATTGTTATACATCTAGTGATCCTTTGATTTCATGAAAAATTGTATTATATAGGTACACATACGATGTATATGATACATCTGGTGGTAGAAATGTTTATATGAGATACGATTATGTTTTATGAAAATAAAACTAGACCCATTAGTACGTTGAATAGAACATATGCTTTTCTAGATGTCTTTATTTGATTACATATATGAAATAGGAATTTCATATATTTTTTCAACACTACAAATACCGATAGGGTCACATGGTTTGGGATTTGGATAAGGATCAAGATTTGAACAAAATGTTTGTTTCAAAATGAAGAGAGTTTGATAAATCATATCCAAATGAGTTTTAGATTGATTCACAATGAGTTGCAACATTTTACACGAAGAACTTTTGGAATTTAAGTGCAAGTGGGAGATTGTTAGATTTTCACTTAAATAGTGGTATATCATATTCTACGATATACCCACATCTCTAGCTATGATATTTATAAAATGAATATCATAGATTATGATATAATCATATCATAAATATACATGGGATGCATATATTTTCCCCTATCATAATAGTGCATATGACATGAATTTTGCATGATTATTTTTAATGGGTTTATTTTTTTAACGGGATAGGGTTATTGGAATAAAAAAAAGGGTTTTGAGAGGAGTGAACCCCATTCACATTTCTCCATTTGGATAAGAAGTGTGAACATGGTTCATGATTCTCTTTCGGACTCCAAGGAAGCATAAAACCCATTCACGCTTCGTTTAATTTTTTTACAAAGGAGGTGTGAATGGGGTTCACACCTCTTGGTATTAAAAAACTATAAATGGAGGTGCATCCCCCTAAATTTTCAATTTTTATGCTATGTATTTTTCTGCGAAGCTCAGTAAGGTTTTTTTTCAACATATATTTCTAGATTTTAAGAGGGTAAAATTTCTATTTAAAAATTTTAATTGTTTATTTATTTATTTTTATTTTATGATATATTTATTTAATATATATGGATGTATGTATGTATATATGTATGGATGTATAGATGTATGGATGTATGGATGTATGGATGTATAGATGTATGGATGTAAGTATGTATAAATTATTGTCCTTTGTATGATTAAATTTCAGAATGAGTTACCATTTTTGTGTGATTTAATTTAAATTGAATGATTTATAAAATTTAGACATGGTGTTTACATAATATAAATTTTATGTATAAAATAAAATTTATTTTTAGAGAAATATTATTATTTAAAAAAATGTATACATTTTTAATTTTATTGGTGAATAATTAGATTTGAATAGATTTATATGTATATAATATATTTTATATTTAAAGTAACATAAATTTAAATTATAATATTCCATACATATAGGTAAATAAAGTGAATCAAGGTAAATATTTTATAAAAATTATGTTAAGAATAATTAGTTATTAAAAATACTAGTTATATTAAGTATTATATTTAAATTTATTTTTTAAATATAAAATATTAGTATTTTTAACGACATAAAAAAGTTTACTATAAATAATAATTTTAATTTATATTAAGAAAAAATAATTATCATTCCAAGTAATAGTGTATAAAATATATTTACTTAAATTTTGGAAAGTATAAATACTATAAAAAATTATAATTACACATGTAATTTTATAAAATTAAAAATAACACAAGTTTACAATATTTTATTGGTTATTATTTAAGAGTAAATTATATTAATTTTAATAATTAAATTTAATAAAATTTATTATTAATAATATTTTCAGTATTTATTTATAAATTAATAATACTTATATTTAGAAAAATATATTTTTTATAAAATTAAATGTAATTATATTTTAAAAATATTAATAAATAAAGTTTTATATATTTAATTTTTTATATAATTATGTTATATTATTTAAATATATTTATATGTATATATTATTGTATAGTATATCTAAAGTAAAATAAATTTAAATTATAATATTTGATACACAAAGGTAAATAAAGTGAATCAACCAAAACACACACACACACATTGAAAAGTTTAAATTTTGGAAAGAAGGTAATATACATATATAGATACATATGTAGATATTTATTATATATTATATATAATTATAGGTAAAATTATAATATGTAGAACACAATAAATATGCCAAAAAATAAGTTAAGAGTATTGTGTGATGACTGATCATGAGATGACCGACCAATGCATAATAAAAATTGAATTTTTTTTTGTGTATGTGGTTATATAATTTGTAATAATTGAATTTTATTTTACTCATTGATGAATTGTGTGTCATACCTCTCTCTAAGTATGTAAGAAGCTGCATGTCAGCATAAAAATTGTTATGTATCTCAAACCCCTAGACCCCTTTACTTCCATGTGAGTAACATTGTAATAAAAAGGCATTCAATAAGAGGAATTTCTGTTTGAAAGGAGATTGATGGTTGTTGAAATCTGCGATAATAGAGGGTCTAGGAGTTCACCCCTAGGTTCTGGTTGGTTGATCAAATAATGATAAAATAATCCATAGAAAAAATATCTAGATTAATTCATTGTTATTTACTTATAACTACTTAAAAGATGTTAAACTTTTGACGATGTGGTGTAAATATATATAACACTTTATTAAATTTTTGGCCATCATATAACCATCAATATACTTCAACAGTGAGGTTATTTATATCGATCAAGGTTTTAGTTATAGTTTTCCACCCGCAAGAGTGAACCATATTTGTAAAAGTCTGAATATAAATAGATGTGTGTATATATATATATTATTTACTAAATATAGTCATATATAAAGTTACAAGTTTTAGAATAAAATAAATATCTCAAACAAACATGTTAGAATTATTTTATGATGACTAATCTTGAGATAACCATCTAATGTATGATTGAAATTGCATTTTTTTATTTTTTTTGTATTTAATTATTTAATTTTGTAATAATTTGATGATATAGAGTTAACCGACCAATGTATGATTGAAATTTCATGTCCTATTTTTTTATGGTTATATAATTTTTGATAATTTTATTTTATTTTCCTTACTGATGACCATTGTTTCATCCCTCTCTATAAGTATGGAAGGATCTGTGTGTCCACATAAAAAATGGTATGTATCTTAAACTCATAGACCCACTCACTTTTATGTGAATAACATTGTAATAAAAGGGTATTTTACAAGAAGTGTTGATGTTTTAAGTTGTATTTTTACACCATTCTTGAAATAATACTAATGGTTGCTGAAATATGAGATAATAGAGGCTCTAGGATCTCTCCTAGGTTTTGGTTTGTCTATAAAATATTGATAAACTAATCTATAGAAAAAGTATCAATATAAAGTCAAAATTATTTAATCATAACCAATTTAAACATTTTAAACATTTCATGATGTAGTATATAAAATTTTATTAATTATTTTTTTCAAGGTAATCATTTCTGTGCAAATATACTACAACTACGAGGTAATTTATACAGATCAGGGTTTTAGATATAGTTTTTCACCTGCAAGAGTGGAAAATCTTCATGAATATCTGACATAGGATGAGGTTTGAAGGAAGATTCATAGTCAATTAAAACTAAGGGATGGTCAAAAAATTACTTCAATTACATATTGAAATATTCAATATTCTGAACATCTATAGCAAACTGAATATCCTCTGGTCAATGATGAGTATTGGATTGATGCATCATTTTTTAGGAAACATTGTAATAGTGGTCTAATAGAATTATATGTGGTTATTTATAATATTTATGAGGTGAAACATTCTACTACATAACCATGTTATATGATCTCTGTATATGTCATTCCTTCAGAACACTCTCATTCATTCCCTGATCATATGACTTCAGTAATTGAAATAGATTATTAAGAATACGATCATGATTTGGATCGAACTATAGGGGACATCTCTATGTAAACTCATTATTTACTGAATGATAATTTATCTAATTAATAAATATGTAGTGATGCATCAGGAGAATATGTGCATCGGGATGATGTGGGGAAGGAACCTTCTAAGGTTCGTTTGATAGATAGGAAACCACCAGTTATGGGAAACCATCCTACATTATTGTCTTAATTAGTTGAAGAAATGTTTCATGAAAATAATTTTTATTGGGATTTCATTAAAACAAATAATAAATTCCATGACATTATAGGTAAAATATTTTCATTGAATGATAACACCAACTATGTTGGGCAGGAGTTTCAAAGTAAAACTATCATGAAAAATGTAATAAAACAATACCATATAGAGTGGAATTTTTTATTTGTGTTTGATGATTCAAAGAAGGAAAAATATATCATTCAATGTGAAAAATATGTTGTAGAATGTAAATTCTAAATGTGGATAATATATTATAATTTTTTTTCATGTTGAAAGATAATCAAATTGAAAGGACCATGCACTTTTGTACATCTAATCTTGTTGTAGTATCACTCTTCATTTGATGAAAAGTTTACATCAGATGTTATTTTAGAGATTATACAAACATTTTGGGATGTTCCTATGTCATTTTTTAAGAACAAATACAACAATTGTTTAAATATTAAAGATCCTATGACAAATCTTGGACTACAAAACAAATTATAATTTTGAATGTTTATGGTGATTACGATGAATCATATGCAATGATGCCACAACTTATGGGATTTATCTCTTTAAAAAATCAGGTTATTTATCATTAGGAAGCTATTGAGTATTTCACCTCAGATCACTAAGTTGATCAAACCATGGTGAAGTTCCATAACCTGGTTTGGGCATTCAGGCCATGTAGCACTACTTTTCTATGTTGTAAATAATTAATTTAAGTCTATGAAACTTTTTATTATGTAAAGTATACATTTATTATACTTATTTATACCACATAAGATGGTAATTGTGATCCTCTACCACTTTTATTTTCCATTTTTTAAAAGAAAAATTTTGAATCTTGGAGTACGTTTTTGGCACGTATACATATTCATGTCCCACCAACCCATGGGGTTTCTCATATCTGATTACCATAAAGTGATTATAAAGTCCATTAATAAGGATAGAGTTTCATGGAGAGAACTGAATTGTTATCATTGATATTAAATTATATATATTTCTAGAAATGTACATAATAATTTGATATACGATGCAATAAAGAACGCGATCATCAATTTATGTATGTTTTTCTAAACGTATATTTTTTCTAAAAAAATTTAATATCATTTTAAATAAATTATTCACCTATGGTTTTAACATATTATCCCCAATAAGAAAATTTAGATCAATTAATTAATGAAATTCAAAGGGATAATACATATTTTTATGATTATATGATGCATATTTCAAAGGAAAAATGCTCATTAGCATATGAAGGTGGAAGGAGATATGTCCATATGACCACCAATATCGTGGAATGCATAAATGGGATCTTTAAGGGTGTGTACAAACTTCCAATCATAGGGTTAGAACATTAGACATTTTATAGATGTGTGAAGTACATTGTTGAACACTCCAAGTAATCATATCAGAGGATGAAAAATGAAATGTGTTTTGGTTAGAATTTCCAAAGTGTCATTGATCAGATGCTTCATGAAACATCATCATTACATGTTCAAAACTTTAACCTTGTCTAGAGATGTTTTTAGGTAATAAACTTCCATGACCCACTAACAAGAAATAGTGGTTGAGTGATGGTGGTCATATTGGAAAACATGTATTGCGATTGTAGTTATTTATAAGAATTGTTATATCCCTATTCATATGATTTTATAGCTTGTAAATCAGTGAACATATCATGGGAGCCCTATGTCAACTCAGTGTATCATTTCAGATCTTTGGTTAACTATTATTGTGCACCTTGGATCCATATTGGTGACTTTCATTCTATTACCTTGTCTACTGATCATCTGAACATGGTCCCTAATATTTCTAGGTTTTGTATTATGGATTTTCTTTCATTTATAGATTTTATTCATTAATGGATTATTACATTTCTAGTTTGAAATAAATGTTTTTGAAATTTTGTACTTTTTACTTTCCCACTCATTATCCAACTGTGGTGCCTAATATTACCAGGTTGCACCCTTGGGGATGACAAAAGTCTACTCATATCATAAATGAGATGGACTAGCCTTGATAACAGGGAGGGGGACTATGTTGCAACAATTTTCACATAAAAGGGAATACTTGTAAGAGATATACCCAATTTGTAGGTCATAACTCAACTTCCTATCATCCTTGATCAAGTTTATGTGTTTTATAATGAATGTGTAATTTTTTTCATAGTTATACTTTTCAATAATGGATCCATTTATTTGTGACTTGCTTCATTTCTGGAATGTTTAATCTCTGGTTTGTTTCAATTATAAATTCAATTAGAAATAATTTTTTGATACTTCACCCATTAAAAAAATAAACACACAATAGAAATGAATAACAAGAGGTTCAGCCTATAAATGATTTTTATTTAAAATTTTCCTCCAAATCGCATGGTTGATTGAATATATCATGTAAACACATGTACTATGTGGAATTTGCATCACGATCGATATATATAGAATTATTTATAAATAAATTAAAAATGATTAGAGATCATAAAAATAATAAGTTGATAGAAAAATCCAAAAACATTAGTAAAATCTATTTGTTTACCTCATTTTCATCATAATTCTTAATTATGAATGCTAATTTTCTACCACATTTTGGTTCTTATAGTTTTTTGAAAAATAATTTAGAAATTTTATTGAATTAACTAAAAAATGTTACAATGATATAAAATGTATAGATAGAAGGTCATCCATTTTTTACATTCTAGGATAGGCATGTTTCATGTATGGTCATGAAGGGATGTGTGGATTCTAATTTGAGTGTACAGATATCTCACCATTTCTATCATGTTGCACCACCTCATTCCATTGTCCATCATCTTCTTTATGTTGGGTTCTACATCATAGCAATGTGAAACTTCACATTTATCGACCATTAGCTCATTACTATGCTTTTAGAGAGATGGAGGCTAGAGACACGTAAATTTCAATTTCTAGAGGTCGAGATGACAATTACACTTGAGGATTTGTCTATTATGTTGGGACTCCCCATCGATGGTGTGGCTTTGATAGGCTGAGTGGGTGCCGATTAGTTTGATCATGTTCATAAAATACTGAGAATTGATGTCCATGATGATGGTAAGTCCATCGTCAGAAGTATATTATGCATTCCATGGATAGAAGATCACTTCACTCATCTAGATGATGATGCCAACAAGATCATTTTATTGTGATTTTCATATGCATACATTTTAAGGATTATTGGCAGCATGATTTGCATTTATCATTTAACTATATTTTTATATTTTCTGTATTCACCGTTATTAGAGGACTTGGACCAGGAATGGTGGTATAACTGGGGTCTAAATGTCTTGAATATACATATAAGGAACTAGTGCATATTGTAATGATAAGATGCAGATCACCAGATGTGTTATTCTGATACAGATGTGGATATGGGAGTGCATCCATCTCTTAGATCCACATGCACACATGCTATTACCTGTCGATATTTTAGGAGTGTCTCCATATAGACAATGGTTTGTTTTTCCTTCCTTATTATGTAAAAAAATGTATAACTATCTATTTTAAAATATAAGTATAAAAATGTTATATACAAGTAGAGTCAGACAGATCAATATTCAGATATAGTCAGACATGATGTCCATGCTTACAGACTTATGCAGGACAATCTTCGACTGTACGACATACGTGGTTAATAATTATATAGTTAAATTATTATTATGTATAGTAAAAGTATTTATTAATTAATTGATAATTCATTTTTTTCAAGTTTCATGGATTCCATATAGTATGTCTATCATCTAGACTCTCCGACCATATTGTACATGGATGATTGTTGCTGGATTATGCTTCATTACTATGATTTATATTCATATTGTTAAGTGGAACCATACCGATTGAGTTATGAGTCAGTTTGGCTTCTATCGGCCCACTCTTGCATCACACAGTTAGTTACCTTTACTTTATTCTTTGAAGATGTTAGGGAAGAGAGACTTTGACTGGAGGAGATATCATGCTTGATAGATTGAGATGCGGGACATACAACATGAGTCCTAATTAGGAGGGGAAAAAAGTATGTATTCATTTATCAAATCAGAAATATTATGGGCCCTAGTACCACATGTCCCTGATGATATATCTTATGCAACATATAAGGGAATATCATGACTTGGTAATAATTCTTCCTTCCACCGTTGAATAGTTTTTTATTAACATTAGTTAAATGCCTAATTGTGTTTCGCATGATAATCATATCACTCATATCCTTCACATATTTGATCTTAGAGAGGGAGGAAACTTTGACCAGAATTATTTTAATAGAGCAGTGACAAAGTTGCTTCCTCTTATAGATGAGATTTATCATGATATTTTTTTTGATGCGACATGTGATACTGAGGATAAAAAGCTTGATATAGATGTTCCAGGGGGTGAAGACCTTATTATGGATGAATATGTGGCACAAGATGAGGGTATTAATAATGTTCAACAAGATACTCATCCAGTTACTATTGCATATGATCCACAACCACAACCAAAGGGATAGGTAGAAACACAGTTTGTTAGGGTGGCAGATTTTGGTACAGAGCTAGATGATGATTGTCCTGCATTATAGACTTTATTTTCCTTTGATCTTCATATATTTGATTCAAAACTATCATCTTCTTCACATGTTAGGGAGAAATCCAGATACCAACCACTATCCTTAGAGGTAAGATAGGTTACATGTGGTGAGAATCTAGATCCACTGCATGTCATACATGATAATGTGGTGGTAGGTGTTAGGGATGATACATAGGAGTTATATACACCAAAGAATATACATAGAAAAACACAACATGACCACTTTATATATAAATCTAGATGTGGAAAAGAGAAGCATCCAAGAAACCAATGTAGAATAGATTGATAGATGTTATAGGTTTTTTAAATAATTACTTATACATTGTTTAAAAACATAGTAATATATTATATTTTGTTGCATAAAACAATAAATTGACATAATTGGAAATTCATACAATTATTTTTGAACGATTAAGAAGCATTTATACCAATAACTACATTGGTAATAATAAAAATTACCATTTCTTATTTATATTAATACTTCTTAGTATTATTATCCATGTTATGTATAATAAATAATCATCTTAAATTTATTATTGAATAATAATAATATTATTATTTTGAATTTTATAAATATTATAAATATTAATAATAAATATTATCATATTTTTATATAATTAATTAATTAATAATAAAACACAATATATTAATAATAATATAATTATTAACTAGTAAATATTTTTCTAAATACAACTTATTTTATTAATATTATTATAAAATAAATATTTGATATAGTGATATTAATTACATTAATAACATAATAATATATTATTAATTAATAATAAATAATACAACTGATAATTAAAAAATATTTTACGTATTAGTAAATTACTAATAATTATATCCTCAAAAATTTAATAAAGATTTATAATTTAAATTTTATAAATATTAGTTATTATACTACTAATTAATTAATACCATAATAATATAATATTAATTAATAATAAATAATACAATTGATTATTAGTAAATAAATTACTTATTAATAAATTACCAATATTTTATATCAACAAAAATTCTCAAATACTTATAAATAGTATTTTTCTAAATAAAAATAAAAATAATAATAAATATTATAATTTGAATTATATAACTAAATAATTAATAATATATCATAATATATTAATTATAATGTATTTATTAACTAGTAAATATATTTATGAATACAAATTATTTTATTTATATTATTAAATAAAAATAATAGTTTTAGTGCTATTAATTAATTATTAATAGAATAATAAATTATTAATTACTAATAAATAATACAATTGATAATTTAATGAATATATTAATTATTAATATATTACTAATAATTATCTAAAAAAAGTTCATAAAAATTTATATATATTTTTGTAAATACATCATATTAACTAATAAAGATTTATAATTAATATATTCAGTAATATAAATTATTAATTTTATAAATATAACTTATTTTTTAATATATATATGTACATAAAGAGGCATGAACGGTGTACATGCCTCTTTGGCTATTTCCAGGAAGCGTAAACCTCATACATACTTCAACATGCTTTTTTTAAAATACTGACAACTATATCCCTTGAAAAAAAACCTATTAAAAAAACTGTTGTTGCATGCATAAAACACTCCTCCAACACAGTTTCATCAATCAGAAACAAATGGGACTGGGTTATTAATAGATTGGTGTAGTTTTATTGAAACACTCAATGAATGTTACACCAACCAGTAGAAATGTCTAGGTGTTATCTCAAGGCACCCTATACAATTGATATAGTCAAATATAACTTCCAAAGAATAATATTAAGGGGTTATTAGTTTAAGAATTTTCAACAGATCATATGTTAGGGTTTATTGGAATAATTTTTTTTGTACCAAGGATATGAACTTACTAAAGGTGACCTATCAACCTTTTACCCTTTGTAAATACATATACATATCTGCCACATGATGATAGAATATGACTCATGGGTTTATATAGAGGCATTAGAGAGTTTTTATATATATATTTTTTGAAAAAAATTAAATAATTTTAGTTTATAATTTTTTTGAAAATTTCATTGGAAAGGAGACAGAGGCCCTACCACCTTTATTGTAAATTAAAAGGTTGAATAACCAATTCCACCTTTTCCTATCATCGATGTGAATCAATGACATGAATTCGGTGGGGGGGGGGATTCCACCTTTTACCTAACAAAAATCGAAAGGCAGGTTTTGCACTGCTGCCTTTCCATGAAGAGCCAATAAAAGGGTACCCCATCCTCACGACAAATTCCCTTCATCTCTCTTACATTCACTCCCTCTCTCCATACAATAAGTCTGGTGGTTCTTCAATTGTGAATGGTGGTTTCAGTGGTCAATAAGGAGTCCCTGTTTTTGTGAAGCATCATTTAGAGGTATTTTTTCTTATTTATTTTAATGTTATTTATTTATTTAACTGATTTGTTTTTAGTTGGTTCTAAATATGTTATTTATTTACTAGTTTAGTTAGTTAGATACAGTTTATAAATAATAGTTATTATTAGTAATAATTAAATATTTATTAACTAATTAATAAATTAGGATTGAAGAACGATTAAATAATGATTAGCTAATAATAATTAACTAATGAATACCATAATATTAACTAATGATTAAGGCATAATTAATTTAGGATTAAGTAATGTTTAACTAGTTATTATCCAATGAATAAATAATGATTAACTAATGATTAATGATTGGTTAACTAATGATTAAATATTGATTAACTAATTATTAATGATTGATTAACTAATAATTAAAGAATGATTAAATAATGTTTAATGAATGATTAAGTAATGATTAAATAATTATTAAAGAAAAATTAAAAAATGATTAACTAATGATTAATTAATGATATACTAATGATTAAATAATGATTAAATAATGATTAACTATTTATTAAAGATTTATTAACTAATGAATAAAGATTGATTAACCAATGATTAACTAATGATAAAATAACGATTAAAGAATCATTAAAGAATGATTACATAATGATTAAACAATGATTATATAATGTTTAATTAATGATTAAATAATTATTAAATAATGATTAACTAATAATTAACTAATGATTAACTAATTATTCACTAATAATTAACAAATTATTGACTAATGATTAACTAATGAATAAATATTGATTAACTAATGAATAAATATCGATTAATTCATGAATAAATAATGATTAAATAATGATTAAGTAATGATTAAATAATGATTAGAGTGATTAAATAATGATTAAAAAATTATTAACATATGACTAGATATTGATTAAATAATGATTAAATAATGATTCAATATTAATTAACTAATGATTAAATAATGATTAACTAATGATTTACTAATAATTATCCAATGATTAACAAATGATTAAATAATGATTAAAAAACGACTAACTAATGATTAGCCAATTTATTAACTAATGATTAAAAATTGCTTAACTAATGATTAACTAACGACTAACTAATGATTAGCTAATGATTAACTGATGATGAACTAGTGACCAAATAATGACTAAGTAATGATTAATTAATGACTAAGTAATTATTAAATAATGCTTCACTAATGATTAAAGATTAAATAATGATTAAATAATTATCAAATAATGATTAAAAATTGATTAACTAATGATTAACTAATGAATAACTAATGATTAAAGATTGATTAACAAATGATTAAAGACTGATTAACTAATGATTAAAAATTAATTAAATAATAATTAACTAACAATGAAAGAATGATTAAATAATGATTAAATAATGACTAAGTAATGATTAAGTAATTATTAACTTTTAATTAAATATGGATTAACATAGAATAAACATAGGATGAAAGATGAAAAATTTGATGAAAAAGAGGCTTAACTGCACACATGATTTTTTACTATTTTGATTTAGATGATTCATACCTTATTGCATCCCTAGTTTTTAACTTTCAATGGATATGTTTTAGATGAATCAAATTCTCTTTATAAACCATGAAACATACCTTTATAAAAGTTAAAAATTGTACTACAAAATATTAGTTCCATATTTTATGGTATAAGAAAATGTTCTAAAATTTTGGTATCACAAAGATTATGTGTTTATATAAGAAATAAAATACCAATATGTATACTAAAAGTGAATGTGGCTCTGGCATAGATGTACCTAGGTGTAAAACCCAGAAACACCATATTGAGCTAGACTCGATTGGGAACTGGGGCACAACAATGATCCTTATTATACACCTGGTTTGACACTCCCAGGTTTTATGTATTAGATAATTCATATTTTCTTTATACACTACTGAACATATCTTTAGGAAGATTAAAAATTGTACTATGAAACATTAGTGTACTATTTTAGGATATAGAAAGACATTATAAAATTTTAGTATAATAAGGATTTTATGGTCAAACCACATTATCAATAGTATTTACACTATTAGAATCTTGATCAAAAACCATTTTCGATTTTTTTGTTTTCTATACAATTTTATAATTCTTTTTGAACATCTTTACAGCATACTCAACTATATTAGATTATCTGCACATCTGATCCAAAGGAGATGGTTTTTAACCTGTCAGTGATCCATTCTACATAGGAGGGGATGATGGAATCTTATCATAGTTTACAAGATAATATCTTTGATCATCCACCCTACGGAGATGATGTTCCAACTTAAGGAGTGGAGGTTCCTACTCAGGAACCTCCTCCAGTAGTTGCTGATGTCGAAGATCCATGAAGAAGATGATGTAGACCGCGACGTGCTGCATGTAAGGCCTCACCTATTCCATAAGAAGAGGTTATCCCCTTAATAGTATAGCCTCCTCTAATTCAAGATATGAATCAGGCAGCATGATATACATTTGTGTGTCAGGATTTCTATAGTTAACTCCAGGTCCAGCTTATCTGATCTTCTATCAGGGGTTATTTCCCATGACTCCATCTTTCATGTCTGAGCCTTCACATGTTATATGGTTCCCCTAGAAGATGGTGGCTGGTCCTTATACTAAAGTAGTCAAATAAGGATCAGGTGCACATAATGACATCTGGTTGACACATCCTCCCATTGATACACAAGCAGAGCATCAGACATATGATATTCCAGTGCCCAAGGAATAGCCCTCTACAGCACATCATACTCCACCCTAGCATAGAGGTCGATGATCTCAATACGAGTGTCCCATTCACAAACCAAATTTTGGGACGATACCTCACCATAGAGAGTGACTGTACTCATTCATGTATATTTCCTTTATTGATTTAATCAATTTGAAACAACAATGTATTCTATTAAATTGTATTTTACGTTTCATTTTTATTTTATGAATATTTTAATTTTTATAAGCTTTCAAGGTCAACTACTTGAAACATAGGAAAACCAATTAAATTTAAAATAGGTACCCTTAAAATATTTTAAAATATAAACTCTAAAAAAATATAATGAAACTAAAAACATAGCATAAACATCTACAAATTTTATGAAATAAAAATAATTTTATCAATATTTCAAAACAAAATTAATTTACATGACACACATATTATTGATTAAAAAAAATGTTATTTACATATTAAAAAATATATGAAAAAATTTACGGGATGGTTTACTATATTCTAAATTAAAATTAAAACTTCATCTAAATGTAAATTTTGAAAAATAAACATTTTATATTTCCATTAAAATGAATTTCCTATAATTATTTTTATGAAATACTCATCATTATCAATTATATTTTATATGTTCCCTAAGTGTGTTAAATTTTAGTGAGATCATATTTATAATTTATTATTTATATAATTTCAAATTCATCAACTTAAAACATTATTATGTTTCATGTAGGTTTCTTTAAAGGTGTATAAACTATAAAACAATCTAAATATAACTTAAAACATAGCCTAAACATTTAAAAGTTTGTTGAAAATAAAAAGAATTTCGTAAATATAATAAATAATTGAAACTAAAATAAATATAATAAAAAATATAAATAAAAATTTAATGGTTTAAAACAACAACATATTATTCTACTAAAATTACTTATCATTAATTAATTTTATGTTTTTTTTATTTTGAATTTTTTTATATGTTCAGTAAGTGTGTCAAATTTCATTTAGATTGTATTTCAACGTCATTATTTATAGACTTTGAAATCCACCAACTTTATATGTTGTTATGTTTCATATAGGTGACTTTGAAAGCATATGACTTATAAAATATAAATACAATCCATATTATATTTCACAAAATGACTCAACATATAAAATACAATTGAAAATAAACAAAAATCATATATATATATTAAGTAAAATCTAATTTTCACGTCACAAAATTTATTGCTAAAAAATATAAAAATTTTATTTATAAATATTAATGAATATAATTATAAACATAATATATATATATATAATATAAAAACACATATTTTTTAAAATATACAAACATGTATATTTAATTTTTTTTTTAATTTTTTGGCTAAAATGTGGCATCGGAGATGCCATATTTTTACTTAACCAAAAGTTAGAATCTGATATCGACTTTCTGCATTTTTTTTTCAAAAAATTTATAACTTATAATTATTTAATTTTTTTTGAAAAACGTAAATAAAAACCTCTCCATGAGAAGAGTTTTTTTAAATTATTTTTTCTGATTTAAAAAAAATGCATAGGTTAATTTTTTTAAAATGTGCCTCAAAGGTGGCATTACTGATTCCTCTATTAGGATAATGCCCAAAGGAGGCATCGCCTCTACCACCTTTCCCATAAAAATATTTTTTTTTCTGTTTTAAATAATATTTTTTATATATTTAAATTTTTTATATTTATTTTTTTATTTATATATATAAATAAAACAAAATTTTTCAACAGAATTTATCTCTTATTCAAGTACGTGACTTTCCTCGCCTATAAAATAAAAACTGTAAGACAAATATAAAATAAAATTAAAACATGGATGAAACATATAATAAATATTAAAAAATAAAAATAATTTCATAAAAAATGTCGATGGAAAATAATTTATAAGCTTTCAAATCCACCAACTTGAAACTTAAAAATGTTTCAAGTACGTGAATTTTCTGACCTATAAAATATAAACTATAATACCAATATAAATGAAAATTAAAACACGAATGAATCATATAATAAATAGTCTAAAATAAAAATAATTTTCTAAAAAATGTCGATGAAAAATAATTTATAAGCTTTCAAATCCACCAACTTGAAACTTAAAAATGTTTCAAGTATGTGACTTTGCTAGCCTATAAAATATAAAATATAAGACAAATATAAATTTAAATTAAAATATGGATCAAATATATAAGAAATAGTCTAAACTAAAAATAATTTTTCAGAAAAATGTTGATGAAAAATAATTTATAAGCTTTCAAATCCACCAACTTGAAGCTTAAAAATGTTTCAAGTAAGTGAATTTGCTAGCCTATAAAATATAAACAATAAGACCATTATAAATGAAAATTAAAATATGGATTAAACATATAATAAATATTTAAAAATAATCTTGTTTTGTAAAAAATGTTGATGAAAAATAATTTATATGATTTGAAATCTACCAACTTGAAACTTAAAAATGTTTCAAGTACGCGACTTTGGTAGCCTATAAAATATAAACTATAAGGCCAATATAAAGAAAAAATAATTCATGGATTAAAAATATAAGAAATATTTGAAAATAAAAATAATTTCAGAAAAAAATGTTGATGAAAAATAATTTATAATCTTTAAAATACACCAAATTGAAACTTAAAAATGTTTCAAGTACGTGAATTTTCTAGCCTATAAAATATAAAATATATGAAGAATAATTTATTTTTGACTATTTATTTTATGTTTAATACATTTTTTAATAGTAATTTATATGGGTCTTATAGTTTATATTTTATAGGATTTTAAAGTCAAGTATGTGGCTTTGGATCCTCCTCAACATTCCTTATTTTTTCTCTCACTTCTAAGTAACCTTTCTTACATTCCTTTCATTTTTATTTATTTATTTTATTTATAGAACTCTTTTTATTTTCAAATTTTTTGTTGTTATTTATACTATCTTTTAAATTTTATTTAAATTATCTTTATATTGTATATTTTATAAGCTTTTAACTTTAGCTACTTAAAATTTAATAATTATTCCTATGTTTCAAGTCGTCGACTTTGAAAGCTGTTAAATATAAACTATGCCTAAAATATTAATGAAAACTGAAACAATGGATAAACATAGAAGAAGGGTTAATAGTAATAATATTATCTTCATTTCAATGTAAATAAAACATATAAATTAACAAGTACATTCAGTGTCTATGTCTATGGTAAGGATATTCCATCCCACATGGTGGTTTGCGAATTGGATACCCTCTTCGGGTTCACTGTGGAGTATTATGACCTAAAAAGGGATGATACTTAGGCACTGGAATGCCGACTATAAAATCCTCAATCTGTGCCTCAATGGGAGGAGCTATCAATTGCATGTCATACTGTTCTCTTGATCCTTCTCCCACTAGGGTGGTAGAAGGACATGCCATCATTGCAGTGGGGAACCAAGCATGTGATGGAGATATACCCCAAGGCTAGATGGATCTATACCCCAAGGCTATGATGGATATAGATCACAAGGATACAATGGATCTAGACCCCAAGATGGATAGAACTATGGATATCCTTTCAAGAAAGATAGATCCCTTGTCACCTGAGGCACATCCTCAATCAGCTGAGGCTAGACTACTAGAGGGATGACCTCTACCTGTGGAATATATGAGGCCACACGTGCAGAACGACACTATCTATCTAGTCGTATTCAGGGATCCTCACCACCAGAAATTGCTATAAGATGTTCCTCTGAGGCAGGAACCTCATCTCTCTAGTATGGAATCTCAAATACATGCTTAGAAAGCACACAATAAGACGACGTCATCTCCAGCGCTTCAACATGGATGACTACCTGGCTAAAGACCCCCTCCTCCTCTTCATCACTCACACGAACATGATTCTCTAAGTGATCTCCCTATAAAGATATTCAAAATGAATTAGAAAATAGTTCAATAAAAAAACTAATGGGAATTAATTGAATTAAAATATTATGAATATATCTTCCATGTTGGGTAAGATACAATATAGATTTCAGTCTATACCATGGATCATACTCAACCTATTCTGAAGGAAAGAATCAATTTGTAGCTACACCTTGGATATGAAACTCTACATGTTTGTGCCAGTAGTGGAGAAAGTAGGCATGTACTCAGTGCCAGTCCTTATCCTACCTCCCTATTAGCTTCACGTCATGAAGCTTCTTTGTCTATCCTAGTGGTAATAGAATCGGCTGAACACAGAAAAAGTGATGCATTACTCTATCAGGATACTACCACTCAATAACATGGAAGTGAATGAGGGGCACTGAAACCATAATATCATCAAGCCCAATAGTATAGTATGGTGGAAATTGGTCCATTAAAGTCTATTATGGAAGCCTTTAAATCTGAAATGACAGGCGACATTTGTCAAAAAATATTCTTACTAAAAACCAAAATTGATGATATTATTAAATTTGTTATACAGTGATGGATTGTATACACATACCTGGTCGGGTAAGAGATAGTCCAACTTGAGATGACATGCACCCAAAGGGTGTCTTAGAACCTTGCAGAAACTGTGTCTCTGACACCACATATAAAATACAATATCGATAGTGAAAAACAATGAGAAATTAAATTCAAATACTCCTATTAGCATCAGAAACCAATAGAGATGAGTGATCATACCAATGTCCATGAAAAGTGTCATGCAACACCTCCATAGTGATCGGTGAACCCACAAGCTAAGGGCATAATGAGGGGATGCATTGCCATGCCCACATTTGAAGAAGGATGACGCATCTCCCAGGATCTATGCGGTCACTGTTCGATATCCTACATAATGATCTATACGTGTATGCCAACCAGGAGGATCCCCGACTATACATCCCAGCCATATCAAAGTCCTCCAGTAGGTGTAGATACATCATGTGCACGTGTATGATCAAGTGATCAGTACACATGGTCCCTCCAATGAGCTGTAATATATATGAATGAACATAATGCGTTAGATTCTTCTCATCACCATCATCAGGAAAATGTAGATTCTTCTCCTCTAACCAAGGTTTAAATATCAATGCTCCATCTGTAGCCCTACGCTTAGACAAAATGTTGAAACCTAACAATTGTATAGTAAGGTTGGGAAAATATGCATGAGTGGGTCCAATAACAGCTTCCCCCCAGATAGGAAGACTGAGAAGCACTACCACATCTTGAAGGGTAATGGTAATCTCTCCCCCAGTTAGGTGGAATGTGTGTGTCTTTGGTCTCCACCTCTCCACAAGGGTAGAAAGTAAGTGATGGTCGATAAATGTGAAATATGATATGATAATAAGATAGAATCCAACAAGGTTCAAGTATGGTCTAATGGGATGTAGAGGCTCCCTGTGATGAAAATGGTGTGCTCGACGCACCTTGATCGATCGATCCTCACCATTTTCTAACACAACTTGAGAAACATGGATATCCTGATGAGTGAGTAGTATGGTATCATCCATCTATATATAAAAAAATGATATGAGTTGTAAGTGTAAAATGTAAACATAATGTTATGGTTATCAGAATGTTATGACTTATAGAATGCAACACATTCCATGTTTATTCACATTGTTTTATGAATTTATTTTTACCAAAAGAAATGGGTATGTCTTCATGTTTTTCAAATCATATTACTAATGTGTTGTTAAGATATGATTTTACCTAGAAAATGGTTTTTTGGAAGATATGGTTTTATATATTTATATATATAAAAAAATTTATTCGTTATGTAAATGTTTATTAAAAAACGGCATGCCTTTTAATTTATGTATGATTGTCCACAAAATGGTATATTTCATGATTATTTTCTCACATTTACAACTCATTCTATAACACTAACTAAATTTAAAGAAATAATTTGTGGGAAATGAACCACGATGTAGGAGAAACGATGAAAACGAAGATGGTGATGATATAAAATAATTTCATCACCACCATCATTGTCACTATTCCTCCGATACCATGGTTCATTTCCCACAAATTATTTCTTGAATTTTAGTTAGTGTTATGGAATCAGTTATACGAACTACTATTGTTGGTTTTGTACTATAACGAGATCCTTTATAAATTTGTATAACCTCCCCGTAGTAGTACACATAGGTAAAACATGACTCTATACATCAAAAATGTTTTCTTATCCTGATTCTGATAGTGTAACTAATATTGACAATGATGGTTGATCATATAATCTTTATTATAGTGAAATTTTATACTGTATTATTATACTATAATATATGATACTATTATTTCATTATATAAAAGCTTATTAGAATATCAGTCACATAATGTTTTGAAAACCAAGGTAAAAAGAAGAGATAACAACACATAATTTACAATATGAGAATATCACAATGAAGAAAATACATCATTTTGACTGAGTGTGTGAACTCAACCCAACAATGTTAGGGAATCATTTCTAGCTATGACCTTCTTGATGAAATATAGTGCATCTCAAACTATACCCTTGTCCTTGAGGCCATTCCATCTCATTCCACATCCTACCAGCCTTCGGTCTCCCACGGGTATGCAACTAGTTGATGTTAGGTATCATTATTAGTTGGCCTTTAGGAATTGGGAAATAACAAAGCTCTCCAATAGGAGTCCATGGTGCATCATAATAGTTAGAAATGGGGTCTGAATGCTTGTTTCAAGTAATACCACCATTTTTTCACCGATGCTATTTTTGATGGGGTCTGAACGCTCTTGAAATTCAAATCGAGAGTCTTCTCATCAAGAAAGGAAGGCATTATAACCATAAGATTCTTCAATATTCTTTTCAATCTCTCATTGAAAGTGTCTTCCGTACCTTAGTCCCTGCTGAATTCAACCTGAGGCTAGATTTTGTCTATCAACAAAGTACTTCATGAAATGATATAATGTCTCCTAAACTAGGGAAGTTATAGGGAACTTGAGAATCCCCTTAAAGACACCATTGATGCACTCCGCAATGTTTGTGGTCATGTGTCCATACCTCTTCCCCCCTTCACATGACAATGTCCATTTTTCTTTTGGAATCCACATCATATAATAATAAACTTCTTAATTAGACTTGTGGATTTGTTTGAAACGTTCTTCAAACCACCATTTATCTAGATCATATGCTACACAGAAGAGATGATATTTCACATAAATTGATTTTATCTTTACATTGAAATATTAAAAAATAACAATGACAATGCGTACCAAGCCTCGTGATTTCCTTCTTCATCAGTTCTTTGTTGAATGTTTTTCACATGTTTCTGTCAATGTGTCTAATGCAGCACTGGTGATGTGAATTTGGGGATCTCCATGTATCAAATTCTGCATTGATTGTCTCATTAATTTTCTGATGCCAATCAGATATCAACCAAACACCCTGAATATTTTTTAAATGGTTACTAATACATTCCAAAAACCAAGTCCATGATTCATAGTTTTCCTTTTCCACAAGGGAAAAGAAAAGCAGAAGAGGAGAGCGGTTTCCATATTGGGTTTCCACAATCAACAATATGCCTTTCTATTTTCCATATAGAGATGTTCCATCAATCTGAATGAACTATTTTCTAAAACAAAATGTAGAGATACAGGGAAGGAATTCCCAAAACAACTGATGAAATTGAACATGATATGGATCAAGTCGGTTTTCTTGAGACACATGTTTTTTGTATAAATATGGAATAAAACTTGGTTTTGGAGCCTTATGGATATCGATTGAAGCAACACCCAATATGATTCATCCTAATCACCATAGACCTTCATAATTTCCTTCCGTTTCACCATTTATGCCTTATTATTGGAAATATTATAACTGAAAGTTTACTGTATACTCTCTTTCACTAGGGATATTAAAATATCTTGGCATGTCCTAATAATCTTAATGATAATGGATGAAAAATATTCTATATACAGTGAGGAATGATCTTGTTTCAGGCTTGGATGAACACAAGTATGAGCTGCCTCAATCCTTGAGATTCTCTAACCTCCAGTGCAATGTACGAAATCACCCTCAAGAGGAATCTAAAATCATCCCCGTACTTCTCACATCATATGAGATATTTACTATGGCCCGATTCCTGAACTATATATCTAGAGTGCCTCTCAATGTGAAATCTCTTTGTCATGCTTTTTAATGCATATTTACTTGGAAAATTCCGTCCAACATATAAGGGTTTCTTCATATCACTAAACCTATCTGGTACAACTCTGAGAAACTCTGTTGTGGGTGTGAGAACATTACTTTCGAATTCAGGCACACATGTCATTGCTTCTGACCAAGATGCAAATAGTGGTGGATGATTTATTATTGGTCGAGGCTGTTGTACAACTAATGCATTTATATAAACTTCCTCCCCAACTTTTGATGGTCCATTCTCATCGGTACTATTGTCACCATTTGTTCCATCATTACAAAACTATTTATCAAAAGTTGGATTAACATGTATATCAGGGAGATCATATAGGCTGTCATCTTATGTATAATTTGGAATAGGCTCAATTTCATGGGGTGAACCATATTCAACCACTCTTGTAAGTCTATGTCTTCCTAAAAATGGACGTTGATTTTGTACAATATAAACACTAACATATAACTCCATCATAGTACCATATGACTGCTGAGAAAAAAAAATTATTTCTTGGACCCGTTGTGCATCAGGAACAAATGGAAAAGCAAGATGCCATAATGTTTTCGAGAATTGATAATGTCAATATCTCATAGAATTGATCTCTTGATCAGGCCCCAGATTTAAGGAAACATGAATTTTGTCTTCAAGTTCCCTTAGGGTTAGAAAATCAGTTGTACTAACCACTATTATTGGTTCCGTACTATAAGAAGCTCTGTGTTCTGTTTGAATAACCTTCCCATAACAGTACACACAGGAAAAAATGACTCTCTACATCAATTTTTTTATCAAGATTATGATAGTGAAAATGATGTTTGATTATATAATATTTATTATACCTCAATTTTAGAACATCTTTTTATAACTTTAAATATGATACTAAAGTTTATTAGAAGATAAGTCAATTTTTTTTGGAAACCCTGGTAAAAAAGATGAGAAACCATCAAATAAAATTATTTCTCATTGATAAAATGAAAATTATGACGATATAAAGTAAAATAAAAAAGAAAAAACATATAAAATAACACACAAATGTTTAACAACATACAAGAAATACCAACATTTTTCAACAGAACATAGTTTGGATGATATGAGCCTAACTTTGGAAGTGAGGTAAAACCCAAATAATTTTTATTTGATAGCTTAATAACATCTTCTACAAGTATGTAATTAACTTATTAAGTACATATCTTTAGATGATGTTATTATGCTACCAAATAAAAATAAATCGTATTTTACCTCACTTCAGAAGTCACACTCATCTCATGCAAACCATGTTTAATCAAAAATTGTTAAGGTATTTATTATATATTGTAAAATATTTATGTGCAATTTAATGTATTTGACCTTCTCCATTTCATTTTATATAATAATAATTTTCATTTTATCAATGATAATTATTATTAGCTAATCATTACATGCATTCATGTTTTAATCCTATGTTATTCATTAATTAATCAATAATTAATCATTACTAATAAAAACTATTATTTAAAAACTATATAATATTCATGATACTATAATTTTAGAACATCTTTTTTTATCATAAACAATGATACAATTCTTTCTTAGTACATTTTTAACTAATCAATTATTTTTTAATCACTAGTTAATCATTATTAATTTATTCTTTAATTATTTATTCTTTAATCATTAATCATATAATATTCATTAGTTAATTTTAATTAACTAATCATATTTATTCATTTTTAATCCTAAGTTATTCATTAATTATTATATACTTATTCATTACTAATAATATTTATTATTTCTAAACTTTATACAACTAATTAAACTACTTAATAAATAACATATTTAAAACTAACTAAAAAGAATTCAATTAATAACAATAACTTTCATTCTTTAATGCCTTTGACCTTGTCCATTTAATTTTATATCATCATATTTATCATTTTATCATTGATAAATATACTGATTTGATTTTTCTTTTCTTAGGTATTTTAGTAGTTTATAAAGAAAATATGAATTATCTAAAGCATATCACATGGGAGTGTCAAACGAGAAGTGTAGAAAGGCCCTGTTTCATGCACCCATTCCCATTCGAGTCTATCTCTATATCAGTGTTTTTTGGGTTTTACCCCTAGGTACATCTACTCTAGAGCCGCATCCACTTGTTTGTATCCAGAAAAGGATATGATTGTTTAGATCACCACATAATATTTATGCTACCAAAATTTTACAATATTTAATCAATGTTATTCTATACTTAACCTATACATAATATATAATTAATCATTACTAATAATAATTAGTATTCCAAACTATATATAACTAATTAAACTACTTAATAAACAAATATTTAGAACTAACTAAACTACATAAAAAATGAAATATTTAGAACTAAAAAGAATTCAATTAAATAAATAAAAAACTTTAAATTAAATAAAACAGTACCTCTAAATAATGATTCACAAAAAACTGAGCCTTATTTTGGACCACTGAATCCACCACAAATGAAAAAGATTTTTTTTAGAGAGAGAAGAAGTGGAACTAATAGAGATGGGGTAAAATGGAAGTGATGGGAAGGGGGGGGGGGGTGCCCTTTCATAGGGCGTTAAAGGAAAGGCGACATCAGTGGTGCCACCTTTCACCTTTTTGTTTGGAGAAAGGAGTCACTACTGTTTCCCCCTTTCACCTCACACAAAGGTGAAAAGTGGCACCCCCTACCACCATTTCCATGTCATCAATCCAGGCCATAAGTGGTGGGGGGAGGGAAGGAATCATCAATGATTCCTCCTTTAATGCACATTTTTATTTTTATTTTCAATCCTATGCATTTTTTTTTCATATAACACATTACAAAACACCAATTATAACCTCAAAGTACTGGGTCTACGATGCCTCTGCCCCCGCCTCTACCCCCCTCCTACTCTGGGAGTTAGGACACATTGTAGGGGTCAAGAGCAACATTGGGGGTTGGACATATCTTGTTCAGAGAGTCAGGGTAAGACATTAAGTGCCCAGGCAATGGTGGGACTGAGGAGGGCCGAGGCAGTGAGGTGGGGAGGCGTTGATGAGGATGATCTTTGTGAAGAGATCAGGGCAGTAGATGGAGGCTAGGATCTTGACCATAGATGATAGGGATTTTAAAACCAGGGTGAAACAGTGGAGTTTCAGAGATTCCAAAATGGTGAGGAGGTTGTACACATAGCCGTCAAAGGTGATGTATTTGTGGAAGTTGAAGAGATAGGGGTTGATTCTACCGACGCATATGAGGTGGAAAAGGATGGCACAAAAGGAGGGGAGGAAGTAGGGTAGGATGTACTACCATGATGACTGATCCATGCCCCTCAAAAAACTCCCCCCACAGAGTTTCAATAATATTTTTTACTCATTTTTTTTATATTCCATTTGAAATAAATTTTTCTCTCACTCTTTGTATGATATGAATTTATAATTGAAAAACAAAAAATCCAAATGGTTGGACAATTTTTTTGTACTCCACATTAACACTCAAATACAATATATTTTGTTTTGGTGCTCAAAAAATCCCTTTTCTTTAATAATTAATTTTTATAGAGTTTAAGGTAAGTTTGTGCAAGTTTCTTAATGTGTTATAATATATTTCTCTAAATACACAATATTACATATTCGGTGAATGTTGGAAATTAATTTTTCATATATGAAGAATTTCAAAGTATCAATTCTCACATATATGTAGTTCAAAGTGATAATTATTCTTAAGTATCAAAAATTTCAAAAAGGAAATTTTTTTTGATGCATCAAAGTGATGATGTATGAGATATCACACAATTAATGTTTATTTTTTTACTTATGATAAATTTACTCATACTTATTATAATTTCACAAAGTATAAGATGTTACATAGTGAGTTATATTCATAGAAGAGGATATTCTTAGATATTATCATAAGTGGTTATTCTTGTGTATTATCAGAAGAGATAAAACTTATGTTTTAAAATAAGTGTTTATGATTATATATCACTATAAATATTTTTCTTTACATATAAAATATGTTTAATGGTTTGTTATTATGTATGATGTGGAAACCGAATCATTCCTAAGTATTCAAGTTTGAAGATATTTCTCGAGTGAATATCTGATGCTTATTAATAACACATCATAAAAAAACTTTTAATTGGTATGTTATATAAACCTAGGACTTTACAAAGGGGATTTGACTAGATTCAATGAATCTTCTCAACATATAGTTTTAACTATTTAATTTTGTAGAGAAAATTGTAGAGTTATTAATTAAAATTATGAATTAATATTTGCGAGTCACTACAAAAATAATAGGTATTAGTGGTGGTTAGTTGAAAACCACCACTAAATATTTTTATAAGACCAAATTTATATATCCCTTCCCCTGAGCCCCATCCCCCTTTCTCTTTGAGCCCATTCCACCCCTTTCTCGATCCGTCGCTACTTTGCTCACCAACCCTTGTCGCTCTCCGCCCCTCATCGTCCATTGCTTCCCCTTATCTCCCCTTCCCCCCTCACCACCCCCACTTCCCCCCCTCACTAACCCTGTCCCTTTCCACCCTATTCTCTTGCCTGATCACCCCCTCATGCACTCGCCCCTCATCCTCTCGCTACCCATTGCTGTCCCTAACGACCAGTTTATCTCCCCTTTCGATTCCTATAAGTCATCATTTTCTATTGATTATTTTTTCAACAATATTTGGGTGGAATCATTCAGGTATGCCGTTTTCATTCCTATTCAATGGAGGTATTTTTTTTAGAATTATTAAATAATAACTAAAGAGGTTTCTTTGCTTCTTTGAGTGTAATAAGAATAGGTATTGTTGGATTCATCATCTCTAGTAGGTGGTTTAATATACTTATTTTAGGTCCATAACTATGATTTATTACATTCATTTAATTATGTTTTTCTTAACGATTAAATTGAGTTTATCATTGAGGATGAAATGATAATAGTAATATGGTGATTTTTCCATGGATTTAATGTAATAAATTGTGGTTTTTCCACAGAAATGATGTAAGAAATTTTTTAAAATAATTTTGCACATAAGGTGCTTAAAAAATGTAATTTTCTAATGAAATAATTTATTTTTTTACTATAAATTATTTATGGGATGTTACAAATATTGAGTTGAATGGTTTTGATCCCCCCCCAAATATTAAGATTTTTTGATTAATATCAATGTTGTGAGTGTTTGTTAATAACAATAATTTTTATGGGTTGTTTATTAATTTTTTTGTTATAAGGTGTTATCAATAATATATTTGATTAATATCAATGTTAAGATGTGTTTTTAGATTTCAATAATTATTTAAGGGGGTTATAAACATTGATTTTTTTATTAATATCAAGAAGTGTTTTGAATAATATAAATAATTATTTTATAGGATGTTTGTTAGTTTTATTAAAATATTGGATGTTTTTTTAAATGTCATAGAGAGGACCTATATTTATGATTGTAGATAAAATATTATAGGTGATAATATCCAACACATAAAGTGACCCGAAATATCTAAACATTTTCATAAACCAAATCTATCAATACAAGAAATAGGTCTTATCGAAGGGTTATTAATAGTAGTTTTTAAAACCTTATCTAAATAAATCATATTTAGAAAAAATTATAATATATAAGCAGTTTCATTATAACACCACTTTATTTTTATCAATGTAACGTTGATCATATTGGTGATACTTTGGGTTTTATCCTTTATTTTGAAATGAATTTACATTTACCATGAATATATTTTATATTTTATGAATGCACAAATTTTCAAGCTAGACTAAAAGATACTATACCACAAGATATCAAAGTGTCAAGTTCTTGTTTTGAGATACAAAAAATCTTGATTTTTAAAATTATCGAATCAAGATCTAGCTATAGGGAAAATCATTTTTTTAAATATAAAATAAAAATTGATAATATGCAAAGATAAAAAGTTTGAGATCATTTAATTTTGGATTGAATCATTATGATGTTGAATTTGTGCTATATCAAATCAAGATATTACCCTGGTAAATGATGAAGTTGGGTGATGTTTAATTTTGATTATAATTGTTTTATTAACAATATGAATCTTAATATCTAAATGTTCAGGGATAATAGTGACAATCAAATTCCTATGGACAAAGGTTGGATTAATTTACCTCGAAACAAACCTTAGGATTCCAAGGGTTTGAAATAATATTTAGATTACCAAATTCCAAAATGATCAGTGGATGGTATAATAAAATGAATGTTTCTTGAGTAAATATTCATGTGATGGTTGAATAGAAACAAAGTATATGAGAATTTGATATTGAAATAGTTTCTTTCTCAATATGTATGTTGGATTTTTCATGGTGATTCAAATGTTATGGAAGGTGAAAAAATGACAATACTGTCAACGAAACACAAAGTGAAATGGCATAGGAGAATTCCGTTTGAATTTTTTTAGATGGATCATTTGTTTTTACAGGTTACAATGTACAAAATGTTAATAGATCAACAAAAACTTCATTTGATCTTTATTAGGTTAATATTTCTTAGAAATCCAGTGACAAAAAAGAACGATTTTGATGAATTAGTTCAAGAAGAACATCAAGAACTGTATGAAGGGCGTACCAAGTATTCAAAGTTTTGTTTTTTAATTAAGTTGTATAATATCAAGTGTATCTATAGAATTACTGATAAAGAAATGTTCACGATTTTAGAGATGCTTCATGATGTATTTAGTGAATCTAAGATCCCTACATCATTCTATAAGATGAATAAACTCATCAACAAAGTTGGAATTGATTATAAAAAAAATACATGCACGCCCTAATGATTTCATGCTTTATTGGAGAGAAGATTATGATAAAGAAGAATTCATAATATGACATACAAGAAGATGAAAGTCAATGAAAAATAATGAGAGTATAAATCAATGAAACCCCAGGAAGAAACAAAAGAAGAAAACTCATGCAAAGGTATTGCGTTACTTTCCTCTAAAACCACACATGCAATGATTATCCATGTTGTCTAAGATTGTACTAGTTCAGGAAATAACTGAAGCATTGTGGTGTGGTTGATATATTAAAATTTATTTTAATAATCATTGCTCTAAACCAAGAGAGGATATTTCATGTCAAATTTATAATTAATTTATTTAATATATGAAGAAATAAATATATAGGCTTAGGAACTTTCTTCATTGATGATTGAAGATCTTCCAAAATATCCCTTCTAGATTTTCTTCATTGTTCCTATGAGGATCCAAGGGTAGAATCCCTTTAGCGGTGATCCATAAGTGCTCCAATGGTCTTCGAGCAATGCCACTCATTCTCTAGGTGATAGCGTAGTGAATCAAATGTATTGAATTGTTCATTCTTGATCACCCATTCATTAGTATTGAAGAAATTCTCTCTTAGGGTTGTCATTATTGAGAGGGGGAGAGGAGGAGGAGTCGAGAAAGAATTGAAAGTGCAACAATTCTCTATTTCCAAACTTGGAATCAGTTTCAAATGATTTATAAAATAGGCATAGATGTCTAATTAGAGAGCTGGGATTTCAGTTACACAAGTTAATTTTATAACAGCCATTAGATATAATTATAACCATTAATGAAATCCCAAGACACATAATAATAATAATAATATTTTGTGGTGCACCAACTTGCGTAAAATGGATAAATAATATTTACCAGATTGTAAATAATTATTTTATCAGTAGACATGGTCTTGGTCCATTAAAACTCATATCACATTTATTGAACAACCAAATAAATATTTTATTCTTTTAAATAAATATTTTATTCACAAACCAGTAAATAAATATTTAGTAAATATTATTAAAATAAATTACTATATTTTATTCACAATCCGGTGAATAAATATTTATTTAATTTCTTCGATCAATACAACTTGAATAAAATTATTCCTCAGTCTTGAGAATAATATTTATTCTATTAATTAAATTCAAATAGAATTTAATCAAGACCAACAGAAACACTAAGTGTGTGACCCTCTAATATTCTTACGCATCTGAATTAGGCGGGCTTTCCTAAAGTCCAAGATTATTATATAGAAATGGGTCAAGGAATCTAAGATAAATAAATTAAAGTAAAAAATGATGAAAACCACATAAGAATGCTCACTGTGTAATATAATCCATTTATCACAATATCACATCAAGAAGGTTTCATGATGGTGTCATCAACCAATATGCTCGATACATATTTCTTTGACTATATGAAATAAACTCACCATTACACCATGGACATGGAATTTTGGAAAATGTTTCTATTTAAATCAAAGGGTCAAGATATCAACTTCCATAAATATGGAAGGGATAGATCCTTCTTTGACTTATCCAATAATAACATGTCATTTATGACACACCAAAGGTACCCTACTTCCCACCAACATATGGCGTGACAATTTTCATCAGTAAATCTAAGTGCACGATTCATGACATGAATTAATTATAGTATTAATTTATAAAGACCATTATACACACCCACAATTAGGAATATCCGATGACACCAAAAATTAAAGAATTTATTCTGGTAGGTCTATTCTCATAATTTCTGATTTTGGATATTACCAAGTGCGAACTTCATGAGAAGAAATCTCATCTGCTTATTAGTACTCACACCTAATGGTAAATATAAGATGTGTCCCATAATAGTATGTTATCTTTAATGCCCCGACCCCGATTACCCAAATTCGATGCATTATTTTAATACATTGGGATGATTACAAGGAATCAAGTCCTGAAAGACCGATCAGTTTAGCAATCTTGGAAAATAGATTACATACATGAATGTTACATTACACATTAGAAAATAAAACACAACATCAATGATCCTTTGAGAATTCCATTAATCCCCTAGATTAACCCTTCTTATCAATCATAATACTCTTCTTGGAATCCTGGGAAAATAAAACATAGAAAGGGGTGAGCTTAGATGCTCAGTAAGGATAACAATATAGAGGAAACATTCATAAATAAGGATAAACATTTAAGGCAATGTATAAGACTAAAACAAAAGCCTTTTAAACTTAAAATTTAGCATAATATGGAAAAGATAAAATAAAATAATTCCATATACTTATTCACATGGAAATTCTTCTAGTCAAATAATCAAAGCAATATCAATAGCCACTTTCAAAATGATGGAATGTATAATGCCAGACTTCATAACCACATAGTCATGGCCTTGTGTCAAGACTGCAAATAAGATTTTTTCAAGGCCTTCTGCAAAGACACTAGTTTGTCTCATGAGACCTACTAAGGCATCAAGGAGCTATAGCGGGCTCCACCCGTCACTTACAAAGTCCAATGCATTCCTCATATGAAAAGGTTTAAACATAACCTAAACATTCGTATCAAAACTATCATATGAAATGTCAATACTTTATCCATAAACCATTAATGGTATAAAAATAAAACATCCATAGTCAAACATATCACAAAACTTTCAATACAATATGGAAATTTTGTATCATAATAAATCAACTTCAAATAATCTCACAATCCATCAAAGGATGTTGACATAGATGAAATCAATACTTTTTTAGAGAAATATCTCTTTCTATTTTGAACTCATTTAAAAGTCATATAATTATAAAAGAAAACATTTATTTTAAAAATAATCTTATAAGCTTGTATGGGGAACTTCTATGATCTTATAACGGCAGAAAATAGCCGCACCTACCCTATAAGTTAAAAAACATTCTACCTTAATATTTTCGAAAAGGTCATAAGGTACCTTGATTGGAAAACGACATAAAGATTCCTTTCAAACCATTTTATAAAAAGTCAAACAAGGGTATAAATGACTTTAACCCATAGTCTAGTAAATATTAAAAATGTTTTGGAATAAATTTTTAAGAAACATGGATGTGCATGATAAAGAGGTCCCAGTAGAAACTTACGTAAAAACAACCATGTATAATAAAGATATGGGAAAATTAACCCTTACCCTGTACTTTCCTTTAGTCGAGCGTACCTTTAACCTCCTATATAAATATATTAGTATGTTATTAAATTATACTAGAACCATATTAATATTTATGATATCATACAAGATTTATTTATGACTTTATACTACCCATTTAATAATAATTTCCATGTTAAATTAACATTTCGGGTAATAATTACTTTCTTTATTGTACGTGTTTTAACTTGTTACTCTTGATTGAATCACTTAGATCATGATTTAAATACATCCATAATATAAAACATGATTTATATATCATATATATTTAGAATATAAATATGTATAATAGACATATATATGAAATGGAAAACACTATTTATAGAGATGGTATGCCGTACATATGCATAAACGCTGTTTTCGTTTTCATATTATATTGAACAGAACTAAGTGAATAAGATATATGTATGTACATAAATAAATAAATAAATAAATAAATAAATAAATAAATAATTATATATCCAGTAGCATTATTATTTCATATATTATATACTTATTAATGATATGTATTTTTATAATCATCGTTGAATGGTGAACGTGGAAATGAATCTCATCACATCGTGGAGACGATAATCCGTACGTACGCACGAGCGAAAATATCATTACATTGACAGTGAAATAGTATGTAATTGGATGGTATATCATATATACAGAATCATTAACATGTTATATTTATTATTTATATCAGTTATACTCATTATTATACCCATCCAAATAATGAAGTGTTTGAATAACAAACTACACTACGACGTGGAGATGGTAATCCGTACGTACACACGTATGGTGACTTTGTCATTTATAGGATGGATAGAGTAATGAAAATGGTTGTTACATTATTATAATAACATCACAGTATATATAAGATATAGGAGTATTATTTTATAATGGAAACAACAAAGAAAGAGGAAGTGGAAAAAGAAAAGAACTTGAAAGAGGTGATGAAATATTTACCTATTATTCGGGTTATTCCTTTTGATTTGATCAAAAGGGATCCTTAGGTTGGATTTATGAGAAAATTAAGGCCTATAGGATGATGATAATAAATTTGGGAGGATATTTGGGCAGGGGTTGTCTGATCCAAATGGCTTCGGAGGAGTGAAATTAAGATAAGGGGAAGTACCCTTTTATAAGAGAGGTGAGGGTAACTTTATGAAAAGCATGAAATATTATTTTATAATAAAATAATATTCAGTTTCTAATGGCTCCAAAATGATATATTTAAAGGATAAGGTGGGTATGGTTTGAAAACCTCTCAACCAATAGGTTTTATATAGGTTTAGGTTATCATATTAACCTTATTGTTTTGATTTAACTCTTAGTTAAATAGTTTGACATTTACCATGCCTCTTTGTATTTTTATATTATATGGTTAATAAACGTACTATAAAGTTCCAATCAAACCCCAAGTGGTTTATTAATGACATATATATTATTATATATATCTTTTGGACGAACCATATATTTTTAGGGCTATTATATCAATTAATAATATAATAGTTTTTTTAAAACACAATTATTTCAATTTTGACACTATTTAGTATTTGATTGTTTTGAAAGCCATAAAAACTTTATCACTTCTAATAAAATTTATTTGACCAACCCTAACATGTCATATTAATCTATAAAATTAGTTTAATTCTTCAAAAGTCTAAAATTAAATTTATTTGGATATTTATAATATCAATTAGTTTAATCTTTCATTAATAAGGTAATTACTGCATCATCATTGTGTCATAAATAAATTAAAATATTTAATGTCTAAAATTTATAAATAAAATAATATTATGTAGGAAATTTTGTTTTATTTCTAATGAATATTTATAGTCGAATTTATCTTATGTAGAACCCTATATTAAAAATGGTTTAGTTATTAAACATTGAATTTAACTCTTTTAACTCTTCTTTAAATAAAATAATAATAAATGTCCTAATATTATCCAAGTGGACCAAAGAGGGTCATATTTTATTCAAAAGGTTTTTTTGGTCTAATTATATTTATTCAATAGAATTAGGACATGTTTTAGGGTAATTATAATATCATTTTTACTCTTAATTACCCTATTTACTTTTAACTGTGGTAAATAAAAGTAAAAAGTTACTATTCACCAAAAAATATTTTAATCTTATTGAACCACATTTTAATTACTGATATCAACCATGTTTCTCATATTTCTTAAATTCAACTCACAGAAGTGGTAAAATTAAGTTTTATTCAAATTTTCAAATGCTCTTAGGAGGTGGGTAAAAGACGGTAAAAAGTTCGATAAAATTTTATATATCTAAACTTATTATAAAACGACTCCAATGAATTACATTGAACATATATATGAATTATGTATCTATTATGACCTAAAATAAAATAAAATAAAATAACTAATTATTGATATAAAAAGTCGGTTTTAACTAATAACGTAGTGTTTTTTCACTATTCAATAAAAATTGAAAGTTTTCAGAAAAATATCAAAAATTTACCCTAAGATAATTTAGATATTACAAATTCAAAAATGTAGTCTATTTTAACTAATTAAAAACATATAAGTTTAATTTATTAATTTAAAATTAATTCCCGTTGTCAAAACCAAAAAAACGGGTTTTTTAAAAAGTAAATACTATCAAAAGATTGACATGTGTTTATGTCAAATTTAAATATAAAATTACTTATAACGAACAACATTGTATTAAATGATAAAAATATAATCTAATTATACTTCCAAACCATTCAAATGCTTAATTTATCACTATAAATTATTTCAATTAAAAAAGTTGTTTTTAATTAAAACATAGTATTTTTAACTATTCATCAAAATATGAAAGTTATCAAAAAGGACTAATAATTTATCCAAACTTAATTTTTATGTCCCGATTCAAAAGAAGAATTTAATTTTATTAAATTGAATATATAAGTGTCAAATATTGGTTTTAAAAAGGGATCACTATTAAAAGGTGGTGAAATTGATTTTTTTTGAAAAATACTTATTTTATCCGAAGAAATGAATTTGTTCTTATATTATGTCTTTGAAACACATAATATAGATGTTAAAACTATATAGAGTATATAAGATTCAAAATGCAGTTAATACTATTCATAACTTCTTTTTGAATGGTTAGTTTAATAAGTTGTGGTGTGCTCGAACTCGGTGTTGCGTGTAGCGCAAGCTATTGAATTGCTTTAATGAGATAACATACTATGAAATATTGGGGTGTTACATTCTCCCCTACTTCAATAAATTGCGACCTCACAATTTGAAATTGTGATTCGAAAATAAATGGTTAAAAATAGAAAAATACCTTTGTGGAAAACCCACATCGGAAATTGGTTTAATAAAAATTTCTCTTAATAAGAGGGAAAGGTAAATGAAAGAGTCACCACAAAATTATAATCTCGATGAGGAGAACATTGGTGGAAATTAGAGACACATAATTGTAGGAAAAACATAAAAATTTATAGGGAGCGATTTAGGTCATCAATCACAAACATGTGTAAAATTGAGGGCCTCAAAGCCATCAATCTAAGATGATGTAAAATATCATCGGTTCAACAAAACATAAGGTGTTTTGATAACTCATTTTTAGTTTTAAGATCAATTCCCTAAAGTTTAAGAATTAATTTATTCATAGAATAAGAGGAAAAAAATATACTTGAAAAATAGAGTTTCATACTTCAACTAATTCCTACCACAAAATCATCTTTTACTCTAAAAGATAATATAATTCAAAATTATTCTATTTATCCTAATCGTATAGGGTTCCAAAAATAATGAATTTATAATTCATTTGTTATAATATTTATAAAAACAACATTATACAAACTAGGACATCACGTAGGATAGTGATAGGTGATGCACCCTTGTATAAACATAATATGGATATGGAATGTAAAAGGGGCTATATATACACTTTATAAAAGAACAAAAGTGCATATCATTAAGAAATGTCTCAATGAGAAGAAATTGAGATGTAATCCCAATCAAGGATCATGCCATTAGAGCAAGGATAAAGAAATGACATAATTATGTGTGAAAAATATAAATACACCAAATATAAGTGGATACTTAGTGTAAAACAATCATATTTCATCCACACATATTTATATCATGACATAATCAAGAAGTAGAGGTTTAACCCAATGAATTGAAATTGGGTTGAGAAGTTCCCCTACAAAAATTCGACAACCTAACAACGTCACATTAAAATTATGAAAATGAGATGATGAGATATAAAAAGGGTATCTCATCACTTTTACATAACATTAACATCAATAAGGATATATAAGAACATATCCCAATATAAGAAGACGTAAATTAAAAGACCTAACAAAAAGAAGTCTTTTAAAAAGAGGAGGGTGAAAGGTTCCCTTACCGATTTGGGTAACTTTCGAAACGTACCCCCCATGAAAGAAGCATCATACAATGAAGATGTAAATACCCATAAATTAAAGTATATTACACAAATAATACAACCATGGGCAGTAAATATACCACACAAAATGAAATAGTGGCAAATGTTGCATGAATCTCACAGGAACACAAAGTGAGATAAAAAGTCCCTTATGAAATTTCGGCAGCCTAACAGCGCCACTTAAAACTTCCAAAAATGGATTGAGGAGATAAAATATGTTCTATAATCATATTAACATAAAAATTATAGTAATAGGAATATAAAATAACATCCCCAAACATAAGAAAGAGGAGCTTAAAAGAAGTGACATAAAATAGAGTACTTAAAAAGAAAGAGAGTGGTAGGATCCCTTACCTCAAGTCCGACTTGTCTTGTTCGTTTATTTATATTCCTGAATAATAAACTTTGGTAAATTTATAATTTCTTAAGGAACTCATTTTAAGTTTATTATTCAATTCATATCACATATTATAATGTTACAATAATTAGTTAATTATGCGAGTTCATATCAGATGTTTTTGTCGATGTTTGGTACATGAGTCAAAAATGAACTTGTTTGAAAATGATTGTCCATGTAGTTATAAGTAAATCATATCCAGAATAGTATTAATTATTTAAATATCATATATTTTCAGTACATATTCATTTTATACTATTCCATAACATTTGGAGATAAAAAGAAATGAAATGCACTATTCATGGAGACGATAGGCCGTACGTACGCATGGACGCTATTTTCATTTTTTTGTCATATTTATATAATTAAAAATAAATGAGATATATATATATATTATAATTAAAGTATAATATATATGTTATATAGGTAACATATTTTCATTAATTTCATTCTTTATACGTTCCATGTATTGCTTGAACGAGTCACGTCACTTGAGGGGGCGGTAGTCCACACTTCCTTGTATGAAATTATCGCATTTGCACAACATGAAAAGCATAAAGGTATGTTTTAAATATAAAATACAAGAAGAATATAGAAAACATAAATACCATATATATCATATATAAAATACAACGAAATCATAATGGCCACCATGAAAGGTGTTAAGAGAAGATTGAACAATCATCATTTCGGGAGGCAGTAATTCGCCATCCACAAAAACAGTATGTTATTTAACAATTAGATAGAGGTGTGTGTAAGTGTAGCTAGAATGTTTCTCATAACAACATCCTAGTATATTTAAGATACTTGTGTTTATACAAAATAAAGGAATAAAAATATTTTAGGGGGTTGGAGAAGCAAAATAAAACAAAAGAACATTAGAGAAGACTTTACCTTTAAATCGGGTAACTCCCCTTGGTTTGAACCAAAAGGGTTTCTTGAAGAGCTTTTTCCCTAAGGTAAGGATTCTAGGATGAATATAGGGATGTGGAGAGACAATATGAGAAGAGGCTGTATGATCCAAGGGCTTGAGAGGTCTGGGTAAGGAGGTAGATGTGTGGGCCTTTTATAAGAGGGAGGTGGGGCACTCTTGGAAAGTCTTGAAAAGTTACTTTATTATAAAATGATTTTCAGATATCAAAGGTCCCAAAATTATATATTTAGAGGATATGGTGATAAGGTTTCGAAATCCACCGATCCAATAGGTTTTTGACAAGTGTATGTTTTAGATTTTACATTATCTTTTCATTTTATTTAAATCATTCTTTAATGAGGTAATCACTGCATCATCATGATTTCATAAATAAATTAATTTATTTAATGTCTAAAAATTATAAAAAAAATACTATGATGTATAAAATCTTTTTATATTTACAATGAATATTTATAGTCAAAAATATTACTTGTATAACCCCATGTAAAAATTGTTTTATTAAAATAATACATGTTTGTGACATTTTTATTTTAACTTTAAGTAAAAAGTTATTAATGTCATTTGCTTACCCAAGTGGCTCCATGGGGTCCCCAAGTTGACCCATGGATTGTCTCGGTCTCCCATGACTCATACAATAAGGTTAGTAAATGTTTCAAGGTCATTTCATATTATTATAACATTATCTTTACATTAAATTACAGTAATTACCTTTAATCGTGATTAATAAAACTTAAAAGTAACTATTCACCAAAAAAATTCATCCCATTGAACCACATTTTACATCCTAATGAAAACCACGTATGTCAGATTTTTGAAATTAAAATCACAGAGGTGGTAAAATTTCATTTAAATGAAAAATTAGTATTTTTAACTACCACTTTGTGGTTTCACTATTCATCAAAAATTGAAGTTTTTTAGAAAAATACCAAAAATTCACCCTAAGCTATATTTGATATTCCGAATTCAAAAATGATGACTATTTTAAAAAATTAAAAACATATAAGTTTCATTAATTAATTTAATAATTAATTCCTATTGTGAAAACAAATAGCGTGTTTTTATGAAACAATATATATCAAAAGATTGACACTAGTTTAAGTCCAATTTCAAAAGTGAAATTAATTCCAATGACCACCATTGGATTAAATGGAAAAAATATATTCTAATTCCACTTTAAAAACAATTCAAAATATAATCTAATCTTATAAATTAATTATATTAAAAATAGTTTTTGAATTAAAATACAACATTTTCCACTAATCATTAAAAAAATGAATTTTATCGGAAAAATACCAAAAATTTACAAAAAGTAAAATTTGATGTCCCGATTCTAAAGAAGAATTTTATTTGGTACAATAGAATGTATAAGAGTGACCAAAACTAATTTAAAGAGGGTTCGCCATCAAAAGGCGATAAGTTGACCTTTTAGTGAGTATTAGAGTATCTATGCCTAAAATTGAATTCGTTTCTTATTTTAAGCCTTTATCTTTTATTGGATAAATGTAAAAACATTTAACAAGTATATATATTCATATTTTAGTTATTTCTATTCATTCCCTCTAATACAACAGCTACGTGCTAACTACCATTTAAAATAATATTATTATATTACTAGTGTGCAATGTAAGATTTCAAAGAAACTTGTTGTTGCGTATCGGGTACGCTATCGAACTTAACAACCCCTTTAAAGTAAAATTAATATTTAATTTGAAAATATTAATAAATATGAAAAAGTAATATTCTTTATTTACCTGTGATGCTACATCCATCCCCCCTTTTAGGAATTGCGTCCTCACAATTTTAAAATTGGGTTTGGAAACTTCATTAAAAGCCTCACATAGGAAGAGGAGTAAATTAAACAGTAACTTTAAAAGAAATAAAGAAAAGTACCAAGGTCACCCGAGACAATAGGTACTAGGATTCCATGAAAACATGGATATGGAAGAAAAAAAAAGGGTGAAGTTCTAATGGAGAGTGATAGAAACATGTTTAGGAGAGAGTTAACCACCAGAAAATCACATACTTGTGATGGGTTAAACGGTATTTGATTCCCTAGTAGGAAAATTTAACATACATCATTTTTGTTTTAAGTTACTTTTCATTGAGGAATTTATTTATGAGCTTAACTAAATCACAAGGAAACATACTTTCTTGTCGTTTAGACTTTCATCTCTTACTAGATTTCTTACACAAACTCATTTTTTTCCTCCGAAAGACGAGTATTTTGGATGACTTGTTCACATTAAGAGCGCTATAATCAACATCTAGAGAATCACTTAATCCACAGATAGAACTATATATTTCCCATGTCTTTAGACAAAAACCAAAACCAAAATTTTTAGTATGAGATTATATAATCCACAAAAGGATAATCCTTTATAAAAAGAAAATCTATTCTTAATCTCCAAAATTTGTCCAACAAAACCCAAAGTTCAACGAAGACCATTCGATAAACAAATTGTCCATAAAATTCGTCAAAGTAAACCAAACTAATATTGAAACCCAAATATTTGAAGGATTTAATCACATTGTCTTCCAAGGTAAAAATTAACATTTATCTCCAAATAACATCAGTTTCTATTAAATTCTCATATTGAAAAGTAATTAACCTAATCATATATCCTCCATGATAGGTCAATATTTTCCTAGATAACCCAAAAATCAACATATTATTGATTCATAAAATTATATAACTAAAAATATTTTTTCATAATAACCAAGTACTTCACGTAGTTCAGTGGTAGGAGATAAATACCAGTTGCTGTATCATCCCGCCTTTTTATCACATAAACTTTCATTTCATTATACAAAACCGAGGATCTTTAAGGTTTAGTGTCTTAGAAACCAGGAACCTAATACCTGACAACATAAAACATTCTTCTTAAACACTTGAAAGGCTTCTCATTATGTTCATCCTAGGTTCATTACTGCATCTCATAACCTGGGGACAAAAATCAAAATAAAGGGTGAGTTGGAGGCCCAGTAAGGGAAACAAGGGGAAATATATAACATGTGAACTTGAGATAGATCAATAAAGTCATGAAAAAGAACATTAAGGCATGAGAAAGAAATAATGAGGCATATCATAATAAAAATAACATACTTCATAACTTGAATATGTGGCTACAACATTTATCATAGACAATCATTTTTGTTTCACCAAGGTCCACCCCCAAGGTGTCATTAAAAATTACCAAGGTTATTCACCAAGGCGTCATTAAAAATGGACATCTCTAGAGATTAAGTATTTACCCAATGCATTGGAGCGCTATCAGGGCACACCCTTAATTTGTCTTTATTATCATGTGAGACACATATATAATCATCAATAATTTCATAAACAACCCATATAGCATAAAAAATGGGTTTCATTTCATAATCATAACATTTTAAAAACTGCTTTAAAGACATGATCTTTATGTCACTTTAAACCCACGGAAAGGGAAAGCATGTCTCATTTATGTAAATACCAGGCTTTAAAATAGAACATTTATATATATATGTGAATAACCATTTAGAAGAAAGAGCTTTGAGTATTTAATTAATAAAATGAATTTGAGGATAAGAGAGAGACATTTTGAGACAGAAATTCTGCAGCATAACAGCTATATTTCGGGATTTTAGAAAACATTGAAAAGAGAGGGGACATGGGTCACCCACTCATAAATGATACATAAAATAGTAGAGGGACAGAATATAAAGGGTATAAGAACATGGTAATTAAATTTTAAAGATATACCATATGAAATGAAAAAACATGGAAGGAAGACAATAATAAGATTTCTCTTATGAAAATTCGGCATCCTAACAACGTCACATAAACTTCAACAAAAATGAATTGAAGAGATCAAATAGGGTCTATCATCATATGAACATAAAATATAAGTATGATAGATATAGAGATCATACCCCAACATAATAAAAAGGAACTTGAAGGACTTGACATTAAAGTAGAACTTTGAAAAACTAAGAAAGGTGAAAGAATCCCTTAAAAATTAGGCAGCCTAACGACATCACTTAAAATTCAACAAAAAATGAATTGACGAGATAAAATAGGGTCTCTTATCATATTAACATAAAATATAAGTATGATAGATATAGAAATCATACCCCAACATATTAAAAAGGAACTTTAAAGACTTGACATGAAAGTAGAACTTTGAAAAAGGAGAAAGGTGAAAGAATCCCTTAAAATTTTGGCAGCCTAACGGCGCCACTTAAACTTCAACAAAAAATGAATTGACGAGATAAAATAGGGTCTCTAATAATATTAACATAAAATATCAGTATGATAGATATAGAGATCATACCCCAACATAATAAAAAGGAACTTGAAAGACTTGACATGAAAGTAGAACTTTGAAAAAAGAGAAAGGTGAAATAATCCCTTAAAAATTCGGTAGCCCAATGATGTCACTTAAACTTCAATAAGAATGAATTGACGAGATCCAATAGGGTCTCTCATCATATGAAATTAAAAGATAAATATGATAGATATAGAGATCATACCCGAACATAATAAAAAGGAACTTGAAAGATTTGACATGAAAGTAGGACTTTGAAAAAGGAGAAAGGTGAAAGAATCCCTTAAAAATTCGGCAGCCTAACGACGCCACTTAAACATTCTTAAAACGAATTGATGAGAGAAAGAGGGGGTATCTAATTATATGAACATGAAAATGACAGTAGGATGAATATAAAATAACATCCTACAACATAAGAACATGGATCAAAAAAGATATGACATAAAAGAGAGTGCTTGGAAAGAAAGAGAGAGGTAGGATCCCTTATCTTAAAACTTTTCTCTTAAAACTCAAAGGTTGGGACCTTGAGGGCATGGGGGCACCTTGGGAGGACTCTTTGGGAGGTAATGAGACCATAGCTTCGTTGGGGTAGAGTTGGGAGTGAAAAATAAAGGAGGAAAGGCTGGGTATTTATAGGGGAAGTGAGGGGACAAGGTATTAATGGCCAAAGGACACCTCATTGGTGGTATTGGAAAAACCATGAGCCTGCCCATGTTATTTGCCCATGGTATTGACCACTTGGAACACCTCATACAATAATTCATCCCCTTTAGTCGACCATACCTTAAAGTATCTCATGGCATCATCATGATGCAATCATGATGTCATTAAACATACCAAAACCCTACAATTGTATTTTTACTATTCCCTAAAAATTCAACTTTTTCTGAAAACTCCCAAAATTTCACCTTAACCAAATATCAATGCTATCATTTCAAAAATGAACTCCATTTTATAAAAATATTTTTCTAAATATTTTTAATTTAATTTTTAAATAAAAACACTATTCACTGAAAATTCATTTTTTTCAGAAAAATCCCAAAAAATTACCTTAACATAATATCAATGCTCTGAGTTAAAAAATGAAATACATTTTATAAAAATAATTTTCTAAATATTTTTAATTTAATTTTTAATTAAAAAACACTATTCACCTGAAAAAACTAATACTTGACTAATAATTTCTAAAACAGTTATTTACCTATTTTATTGAATCTCATTACTTAATCAAGGTTCCTAGATTATATTAACACTTTCTTTAAGTGAGATTACTAATCCATTTGGTCACATTACTAATCCGAAGCGTAAAATCACTATTCATAATTTACTATTCATCAAAAATTAAGTTGATCTTATTAGACTCTAAATTTCGTACTGAACATAATTGTAGAAGACCATTTTTTGAAAATCATTACACATTTTTAATTATTTAAGGTTTAAATAAACATTCTTAAAATATCCTTTTTCTAAAATTCATCAATAATATACATCCTACATTTATCTAAACATTTGAAAATTTACAAAATTCACCACAAGAAGAAAACACAATTTTATTTATTTCAACAGATTACACAAATCAGTTACGGTCTCCTTACATAGCCCCTTATAACCCCATCATATGACCTAAGTGTAAGGTGTGCTAAAGTGAGAGAATCTGAGGGCGGCTCGACCAACATTGCACGAGTAGTAATTTCTATCAGTTTAAACTTCTCACAAAGGCGATTTCATTCTAGCTTCACATGATGAAGTTCGGCTTGGGTTTTGTCCAGAGAAAAGCCCAGTGGTTCTACCTCCTTCCCAAGTTCTTTTAGATGAGCTTCGATTGGCCTGAGACTACTGGATGAGGCCATCAAATCTTCTTCCTATATTAATTAACCAAGATCACTTGTATTTAGAGACAATAATCGCAACATTTTGTTTCCAAAGGTTATATTGACTATCGGTCATATAATAGTCAAAACCCAACAGTATCATTTTAGTTATACTCATGTTATCAAACGAAACAATTTTGTTGAGTATGAAATAAAATAACACACAAAATTTAGGAAACAAAATTTATTCAATATTTCAAGTCGTTACATTCTTCCACCCTTAAGAAATTGTGTCCTTGCAATTTTTTAAAACTGGGCTTGGAAATTTCATTGAACGTCCCACATCAGAAAAAGAGTCAGTAACACTATTACTTTAAAAGAAAGAAAAGGAAGTACAAAGGCCACCCGAGTTAACCCATACTAGGATTCCATGTAGGAAAACATGGATATGGAAGAAAAACAAACGGTCAAGTTTTTAGGGAGAGTGATAGAAAACATGATTAGGAGAAAGTTAACCACAAGAAAATCACAAACTTATGATGTGTGTAAATGGTATTCAATTACCCAGTAGGAAACTTAAACCAACAACATTTTTGTTTTACGTTCCTTTTGATAAATTTTAAGAATTATAGAATAAAAACATAAGAAAATATAACTACCTTCAAGTAGAGTTTCATCCTTTAATAAGTTTCTACAAAAACTAATCTTTTCTCCAATAGATGAGCATTCAAAACTACTTGGTATAATCAAAGTATAAGAATCATCTTCTAGAGAATCACATAATCCACAAAAGATTAACTATCTATTTCTTCTATCTTTAAACATTATCCCAAAAACAGAAGGGGTAAGATAAAACAATTCTTCAAAAAGAAAGAATCCCATAGGAAGGAAAACTTCTTTAAATATTCAAAATTCCAAGGTACTACCCCAAAGTTCATCATAGACCATTCCATAAATAACTATCCTTAAAATTCCTCAAAATAAACCAAACTAAGATTGAAACCCAATTACAAGAAGGATTTGAAAACATAGTCTTCCAAGATAAACTTTATCATTCATCTCCAAACAACATCAACCACTCCTAACATCTTATAAAAAAGTAACTAACCTAAACATATTTTCCCCAATATAGGTTAATAATTTCTATAAGTAACCTAAATTACCATAAGTTCACCTTAAATTCATCTATTCTTTAAAATATAAGTCAACCTTTACTCCTCAAAGAAAATACCATAGTAATCTATTTACCTCGATCAAATAGGGTTCCCAAAATAGTGAACGTCTTCCAAAATAATAATCATCTTTTAATCCCCTAATCATCTTATTTTTTTTCAAGAAGAACAGCTTCATAACATCAACATGTGATACATAACAATAGATTTTTTCCTTAATGATATAAAACCATCTTAGGTAGTGACTCGATGTTCTTAGAAAACATTAAGGATATTCTCATAGAGCACAAACTAAAATACAACATGACATAGACAAATATTGTAAAGAAGTTACATGTACTTCAGTCATCATGATCCACATCTATTAGGGTTGGTGTCCTGAGAACCAACTGATTTGTACTTTGATTACATAAATGTTCACTTATTATATATTTTTCATTATTCTACATGACTATAATATAATAATGTCCTGGAATATTCGTTGCATTGATAAGGTCATGGAAGATCCCCACTATGATGAGAAACATGAAATGCTATAACAATATTCTTAAATAAAGTTCTACGGTTGGATGACATAATATGATAGGACACATAGTATACAGACCGTCATGTGCGAGTACTCGTAAGAAGACAAGACTCTCTCTCATGGAGTTCGCACTTGGTAATGTCCAAGATGGGAGATTATGAGAATAGACCCGCCAGTAGAAATTCCGCATGTCTTGGTGTCATCGGACATTTCTATATAAGAGCTTGTGTAATGGTCCTTAGATTGGAAGATTATCATTGACTCATGTCATGACTCGCGCACTTAGATTTACTGACGAAAACCGTCATGCAGACAGTTGGCGAGAAGTAGGGTACGTTGGGTGCGTCACGAGTGACATGTTGTTAATGGATAAGTCGAGGAAGGATTTGTCCCTTCCATTTATGGAAGTTGATATCTCTTCCATTTGATTGAAATAGAACTGTCGCATTAAATTCCATGGCCATGGTGTAAACAACGAGTTTATTTCAGGAAGTCAAAGAACGACAGATCAAGCATATAGGTTTATAACACTGCCATGAAACCTGCTTGATGATATATCGAGACAAAGGGATTAAATTACACAGTAAGCGTTCATATGAGGTGATACGTCAATGTGGCATCAACTTCCTTCTCTTGGGTGCCTTGACCCGTTTCTAAATAGTAATCTTGGACTTTAGGCAAGATCGTCTAATGCCAATGAGAAAGAGGCCTAAAGGGTCACACACTAAGTGTTTTCAAGTATCTCAAGTAGAATAAAGATTATTCCCGTACGTGGTTTAATAATTATTCAAGGAAGTCGAAATCGTTTTAATGATGGAGGAAGAAGGAAATGAAAAACAAGATATACACACCGTGTATTAAAGATTACACTTCGTGTAGTTTTTCATGGAAAACAAGTACACGCCGTGTATTAATAATTACACGCCGTGTAGTTTTCTTTATGGAAAGAAAATTAATAAATGAAAACATGATATACACACCGTGTACATTTAATGTACATGACGTGTAGTTTTCAATGAAAAACAAGTACATGCCGTGTATTTATTAATACACGCCGTGTAGTTTTTCCAGTCGGGATTTTGAGAATATAATATTGTTTTAAATGATATTTATTAAAATCAGCGTGGGAGCATGTCAAGGAATTAATTATTCGACATGGGGTTTTAAATAAGAGTCAATGAAATAAATAAAACATGTAACACATTTATTTATTGTCATAACTATACAACCTCAAGGCTAATTATAAATATCCTCACAACCCCAACTCTTTTCATATACACACAACAACTCTAGAGAATTATTTTAAGGCTGAAAGAACCTCTTCCTCCAAGAATGATCTCAAGACCGAGAGAGATCCTCTTCCATTGGATCAAAACGATCTAAGCCAAACAACGCAAGAAAAGGTTTCTCTATGCTAGCACCCAAAGACTCCTTTGGTGACATCCCGAGATATGAGGTACACGTGTGGATCACTGCTAGAGGAAGTCTACACTTGGCTTTTGTGACGCAACGACGGATCATATCAGAATGTGATCAAGAACATCAACGAAGAAAGAACACCATAAAAGGTATTTCTTTTCAATTAATTAAATTAATTATAATCAACCTGTAACGATCCTACTTTGTGGTTTTGGGACTTTCTATTTTTTTTTCTATTTCTGTGATTCGATCCATGGAGACTGGCATTTATCGTCGTATTGATCATGGATTGATCATTGCTAATGAAAAAAGGCCATGTGGGCACATCCACCCACGTGCTTCCACTACGCCAGAAACCTTCAAATGGTATTAGAGCGAGGTTACGATGTTGATTATAGTTATTTAATTTTCGTCGATAATTTATGCATTTATGTTTGATTCAATTTGAAATAAATCGTTCTATAAATATGAATAAACGAGATATGTTATTCCTCATTCATGTCTCATTTCATATCACAGAAATGACCTTTTAATTTAAATTTTTGATTAAAATAAAAATGAGGATCTCATCTGGAGGAGCTGCTCTTTCGGTCTGTACAACACGGGATTACACGGCATGTAATTAAAACTACACGCCGTGTACTTAGGTTCAACAAACCGGCACTGGTCCGCCAAACCATTCCATGTGAATTGATTATGCCTAAGTTTTAATCACGTTGTGTTGACCATAATTGAACGGAAAGTGGAAACCGGAATACATGGCGTGTATGTTGGAGCAACACGCCGTGTAGTCCGATCTGGCCAAGATGAAATCGTGTACAAGGAGAAGTCGTGTTCCGTGTACACGGGAGCGCCAGGACGGTTACAGCGTAACAAGGAAGTACACGCTGTGTATGATTTATCTACATGACATTTACTCCAAAATTTCCAAAGTATAGAGAACACGCCAAAGCCCCGTTGTGTACTTTGGATAAAAGGTGAAATGAAATACACGTCGTGTAAATATAAACTACACGCCGTGTACTTTCCAGAAATTTCACCAGGTTTCCTCCAAAAGTACAAAGACCTGTACATAGGATATGGATGAGAAGAATCTCAAGGAAATTCAGAAATGAATTTAAGATAAATAATTGATTAATTATAAGATCATAATTAATTTAATTCGAGCGCAACTTATCTTAAATGAAAGAAAGATTAAAAGAATTTGAATTCTAAATTTGTGTAAATGTTGTTTCATGCTATGGATGATCATGAGCTAGAACAAAGACCCTTTGTATGTGTATGGTTTCATTTATATTTATTTAAATTTGTTTTCCTACAATCCTTCTTCCAATAAAATGTAGGGCCAGTGTGACCATGGTTTCTTTAATGTAAACCCATGTAATGGAGGATATCCCAAGCTAGAGGAGACAGTTCAAATCCTGAAGCTGAGGCCAAAGCGACGCAAGAAGATACAAATGTGGATAGGTGGGAGCTTCAAAACACGAACCACCGGGTTTAAGGTGTTTTTCCCTAGGTCAGGGCTAGCTTATCAAAACCGCTAGATAAACTAACCAGTATAAGCTCATGATCATGCCATCTTATTTTATTTCTGTCTAAACTGCATGGTTTATTTATTATGTATGTGTTGTCGCAATCACATAGTTAATAAAATGAACAAGCATGCAAAGATGGAATAAAATAAAAACTGGACTATGCGTAAACATTATCGGAACATGGTTAATCACTTAAGAAAGCATCACTTAATATTAACAATCATGTGATAATGGAAAAAACTACGCATGAAGGATTAAAATCCCTCAATACCATATTAAGTCAGACTTAGCCTTCTGTTACTTGATTAAGGGTAAGACTCAATAAAACTATGTGTTTGACCAACCCTTGTTGGGACACTTACTTTTATAAAGGAATCCCTTATTAAAGGTTTCAGGTTGACTTAACCATATTACATCAAGAGAAGTAGCCCTTTCTATAATTGATGTAATATTGGAGGCAAGAGTCGAGGAAATCCAAGTCAGGATTTCAGGATTGGGGAGTCCACTCAACAGATCAAGGAACTGTAAGCTCATAGTTGGCAAAGACCTGCCTACCTAAATACCTTTAAATAGCTTGACCAACCCTTGTTGGGTTTATGCGAAGGGGAATATGGATCCTTTACACTAGAATGTCAAAGCAACTGGACATTCCGAGTTCAATGATGAGGGCCATTAAGACTTGATAAAATAGTGGGAGACTAAATAAAATTTATTATTTCTCATAAAATGTAATCAAGAAAGTAATGATAAATCTGCTCTTTGAATTTGTAGAATCAAAATGGCAAACACATCAACCACATTTTCTCTGTGATCAATTTTGGATAAAGACAACATCCTCACTAGCAGTAACTTTCAGGAATGGTTTGGGCACCTTCGAGTTATCCTACGCCATGAACGAAAGTTTTACGTGCTGGAGTCCTCACTTCCTGATTCGCCCGTCCAAGGGGCAAGTGATGAAGATTTACTGGTCTATGATCAACATTTGAACAATGCTCTCGATGTTCAATGTTTGATGCTATCATCAATGTTGAGTGAGATCATGAAGTCTCATGAAGACATGGATGCCTATAGCATGCTCGAGCACCTCCGTGGTCTATACCAGGAGAGAGCAAGACAGGAAAGGTTTGAGATATCCAAGGATCTATTCCAGTGCAAGCTTGGAGTGGGTGCCCCATCCGGGCCTCATGTAGTCAAGCTCATTGGCTACATTGAGTGCTTGGAGGTTCTAGGGTTTAAACTCCCTGAAGAACTGGGTACCGATCTCATTCTCGCATCACTTCCCTAGAGCTTCTCAAACTTTGTTGTGAACATCAACATGAACAACATTGAGAAGTCTCTGTCTGATCTTCTTATCCTTATTCGCCAAGTGGATAATGACATGAAGCATGAAAATCCTTCTTTCCTCATGGTGAATAAAAGGAAAGGTAAGGCAAATAGATTTAATCCCAAAGCTTCTTTAAGGCCTTCCAAGAAAAGGAAGATCAAAGGGGAGGAAAAGGAACAGGATGCTGTTTGTTTTGCATGTGGCAAGAAGGGCCATTAGAAGAAAAACTGCACCTAGCCAAGGAAGCAAGGGGAAGCTTCAGGTGCATTTGTTGTCGAATGCAATCTATTTGTTCCTAATAATTGGGTATTAGATACTACTTGTGGTTCTCACATCTGTATCAAAATACTAGAACCAAGTAGATTCAGGAAGATTGATCGAGGGGAGGTAGATCTATGAGCAGCCAACGGAGCCAGACTTGATGTTGTAGCTATCGGGGACTACTACCTCACATTTCCTACTTGGATGGTCTTGGTTTTGAAAGGATGTTATTATGTACCCTCTGTAACGAAAAAAATTATTTCAGTATCCAGATTAGATACTGATGGATTCATCTTCAAGTTTGGAAGTGGATGCTTCTATTTTTATAAAGATAGCATTTGTTTTGGTAGGGAACATTTATATAATGGCCTTTATGTGTTAGACTACACAAAACAAGTAATGGAAATCGATAACAATGTTAATTCACATGACTCATACCACACCCAACTTTGGCATCACCGGCTAGGTCATTTCAATGAGAAACGTTTGACAAAATTACATCAAGATGGGTATTTAGATTCTTTCAAACTAAAACCACAAGGTGTATGTCATGCGTGTCTACAAGGACAAATTCCCAAAGCCCCATTTAGTGGGAAAGGTGAAAGAGCTAAAGAGATTCTAAAATTATTTCACACAAATGTGTGTGGACCATTTCCAGTTGAATTAAGGGGTGGGTTCTCATACTTCATAACTTTTACTGATGATTTTAGTAGATATGGATTTATCTACTTAATGAGGTATAAGTCAGATTCTTTTAATAGGTTCAAAGAATACCAGAATGATGTTGAGAACCAGCTTGGTAAGAAGATTAAGAAACTCCGCTCAGACAGTGGAGGAGAATATCTTAATCAGGACTTCATTGATTTCTTATGGGAGTTTGGGATTCTGTCTCAACTCACTCCTCCTTACACACCGTAGTGGAATGATGTAAGGGAATGGAGGAACCACACCCTGTTGGACATGGTGAGATCAATGATGAGTCATGCGAGTCTTTCATTATCCTTTTGGGGATATGAATTACAAACAGCAGCACACATACTAAACCAAGTACCAACTAAATCGATAAATGATATTCCATATGAGTTATGGAGTGGATGAAAAGCCATGTTATCAAATTTACATGTGTGGGGTAGCGAATCATTTGTTAAGGCCTCTTCAAGTAACAAACCTTCACCCCGAGGAAAAAAGTGTATCTTTATAGGATACCCCAAGGAAACAAGGAGATATTACCTATACAACCCCTCTGAAAAAAAGGTTACAGTGGAAAGACACGCCATATTCCTTGAGAGGGAGCACATCTCCAAAAGAGATAGTGGGAGCGATATAGACTTCGATGAAGTCGAGGCTCAAGATACACAAGAGTTGGTACAAGAACAGATTCCACAAAGTCCTGTGGAAGAACAATCTGTTCCAGAGACACAAGAACTGCGTAGGAGCACAGGAGAGGTAAGAGAACCAGAACGATATGATTTTCTTATCACCGAGGATGGTGACTCATTATTGGTTGACAATGATGATCCTCTTACCTACAAGGATGTAGTTGAAGGCACAAACATTGCCGAGTGGCAAGAAGCCATGAATTTTGAAATGGATTCCATGTACCAAAACCAAGTTTGGATTTTGGTAGATCCTCCAGTTGATGTATAGCCTATTGGTAATAAATGGGTATTCAAGAAGAAACTGTACATGGAGGGGAAAGTCATCACCTATAAGGCACGACTAGTTGCAAAAGGTTTTAGACAGCGTCAAGGAATTGACTACGATGAAACCTTTTCACCAGTTGCAATGCTAAAATCCATCAGAATCCTATTGGCCATTGCCGCTTACCATGACTTTGAAATTTGGCAAATGGATGTCAAAACATCATTCCTTAACGGGAACCTCTAGGAAGATGTCTACATGACACAACCTGAAGGGTTTGTGACTCCAAAGGATGCCAAAAAGGTATTAAAGTTGCAGAAATCCATTTATGGATTAAAGAAAGCATCAAGGTCATGGAACATTCATTTTGATGAAGCTATAACGGAATTTGGATTTGTTAAGAATGAATGTGAGCCTTGTGTCTACAATAGGTTTAGTGGAAGTGCGGTCGTTTTCCTAATAGTATATTTTGATGACATATTACTAATTGGAAATGAAGTACCTTTCTTATAGTCAGTTAAGGCATGGTTGCATAAATGCTTCTCCATGAAAGACTTGGGCGAGGCAGCATATATTCTTGGGATCAAGATCCATCGTGATAGATCCAAGAGAATGCTAGGCCTGATTCAAAGTACACACACTGACAAGATACTTAAGTGATTTAGTATGGAACAGTCCAAGAGGGGATTGTTTCCAGTGTCACATGGAATTCATCTTTCCAAGAAAATGTGTCCTCAGACACATGAGGAAAGAAAGAGAATGGCAAGGATCCCTTACACATCCGTGATTGGGTCAGTCATGTATGATATGCTATGTACGAGGCTATATGTTGCTTACACATAAAGTGCGGTAGGTAGATATCAAGCTGATCCAGGAGATAGCCATTGGATGGTAGTAAAGACTATCCTTAAGTATCTGAGGCATACTAAGGATATGTTCCTGGTTTATAGAGGAGATGAGGAACTAGTCATTAGAGGACATGTAGATGCTAGTTTCCAGACTGATCAAGATGACATGAAGTCACAGGCAGGATACATATTCAGTTTAAATGGAGGTGCAGTGAGCTAGAAGAGCTCAAAGAAAAGTGTGGTGGTAGATTCTACAGTGGAGTCCAAGTATATCACAGCTTCTGAGGCAGCTAAACAAGCAGTATGAATTCGAATCTTCATCCAATAGATGGATGTAGTACCGAGTAGTAAAGATCCTATCACACTCTATTGTGATAATACTGCAGTGGTGGCACTTGAAAAAGAGCCAAGGTCACATCAGCAGACAAATCACATACTTCGAAAGTATCATCTCTTGAGGGATTTTTCTTAGATAGGTGAAGTTTCATTGAGCATTATTTCCACGGAAGACAACATGGCAGAACCCTTGACTAAAGCCTTGACTTAATAGAAACATGATCATCATGTGAGGTCTAGCGGACTAAAAGTTGTAGGCAGTTGGCTCTAGTCCAAGTGGGAGTTTTTTAGGGTTTGTTTCCTGAGAACCAACTAATTTGTACTTTGATTACATAAATGTTCACTTATTATATATTGTTCATTATTCTGCATGACTATAATATAATAATGTCTTGGAATATTTATTGCATTGATAAGGTCATGACAGATCCCCGCTATGATGAGAACCTTGAAATGATATAACAATATTCTTAAATAAAGTTTTACGGTTGGATGAAATACTATGATAGGACACATAGTATACAGACCGCCATGTGCGAGTACTCGTAAGAAGATGAGACTCTCTCTTATGGAGTTCACACTTGGTAATCTCCAAGATGGGAGATTATGAGAACAGACCCGCCAGTAGCAATTCCACATGTCTTGGTGTCATCGGACATTGCTATCTATGAGCGTGTGTAATGGTCCTTAGACTATAAGATTATCGTTGACTCATGTCATGACTCGCGCACTTAGATTTACTGACAAAAACCGTCATGCAAACAGTTGGTGGGAAGTAGGGTACGTTGGGTGCATCATGAGTGACATATTGTTAATGGATAAGTCGAGGAAGGATTTGTCCCTTCCATTTATGGATGTTGATATCTCGGCCCTTTGATAGAAATAGAATTGTCGCATTAAATTCCATGGCCATGGTGTAAACGACGAGTTTATTTCAGGAAGTCAAAGAATGACAGATCCAACATATAGGTTTATGAAACTGCCATGAAACCTGCTTGATGAGATATCGAGACAAAGGGATTAAATTACATAGTAAGCATTCGTATGAGGTGATACGTCAATACGGTGTCAACTTATTTCTCTTGGGTGCCTTGACCCATTGCTAGACAGTAATCTTGGACTTTAGGCAAGCTTGCCTAATGCCAACGAGAAAGAGGCATAGAGGGTTACACACTAAGTGTATTCAAGTATCTCAAGTAGAATAAATATTATTCCCATACGTGGTTTAATAATTATTCAAGGAAGTATAAATCATTTTAATGATGGAGGAAGAAGGAAATGAAAAATAAGATATACACGCCGTGTATTAAAGATTACACGCCGTGTAGTTTTTCATGGAAAACAAGTACACGTCGCGTATTAATAATTACACGTCGTGAAGTTTTCTTTACGGAAAGGAAATGAATAAATTAAAACAAGATATACACGACGTGTACATTGAATGTACACGCCATGAAGTTTTCAATGAAAAACAAGTACATGCTGGGTATTTATTAATACACGCCATGTAGTTTTTCCAGTCTGGATTTTGAGGATATAATATTGTTTCAAATGATATTTATTATAATCATCGTGGGTGCGTGTCAAGGAATTAATTATTCGACATGGGATTTTAAATAAGAGTGAATGAAATAAATAAAATGTGTAGCGCGTTTATTTATTGTCATAACTCTACAACCTCAAGCCTGATTATAAATAACCTCACAACCCAAACTCTTTTCATATACACACAACAACTCTGGATAATTCTTTTAAGGTCGAAAGAACCTCTTCCTCCAAGAATTCTCTCAAGATTGAGAGAGATCCTCTTCCATAAGATCAAAACGATCTAAGGAGGACAACACAAGCAAAGGTTTCTCCCCGCTAGCACCCAGAGACTCCTTTGGCGACGTCTCGAGATACGAGGTACATGTGTGGATCACCGCAAGACGAAGTCTACACTTGGCTTCTGCGACGCAACGATGGATCACATCAAAATGTGATCAAGAACATTAACAAATAAAGAACACCGCAAAAGGAATTTCTTTTCAATTAATTAAATTAATTATAATCAACCTGTAATGATCCTACTTTGTGGTTCCATGACTTTCTATTTCTTTTTTCTATTTATGTGATTCGATCCATGGAGACTGGCATTTATCATCGTATTGATCCTGGATTGATAATTTCTAATGACAAAAATCCAAGTGGGCACATCCACCCACGTGCTTCCGCTACACCCAGAACCTTCAATCTCAGCATAAGACTTGCATTGTTCCCTTGTCCTTAAAGATTGTTAATGCTCATCATGCTTCTCATCCCTTCCAAGAGAGCATTGCCTTGGATAACTTCCAACTTCTCCACATTTACGATATTGAAAAGTATAAGGTACATTAGATCTAACCTTATCTCTATTCATCACAGTATCCATTTTTTAAAGCAATTGGCTACTTTATGCCCTATCCTCCCACACTTAAAACATCTCCCGGTTCCATTGTGACATTTTCCTTGGTGCCTATTCCCACACTTTTTGCAAAAAATAAATTGGGTCTTCTTTCCCTTATCAACTTTATGAGATGAACATCCTTGAGACTTCGCCTTCTTCTTCCTTGAAGAATTTGGGCATTCAACTAGGTACCAATTATTAATTGTGATTTTTGATAGCTGGTTTTGCATAATCACATTATGTTCAACTTGATCTCTCATCATATCTGTCATATTAATAGGGAAATCGTCACACTTCATATCACATTGGTTGTTGGGACATGTTCTTCCATTTCCCTCCATTAACTAAGAAATGAAAGTATAATTAGGGGCTTAAATACTTAGCCAATAACAATTAAAAGGAAACTTTAAGGATAGAAGGATAAACTTGTAGAAGGAAAGTATACCCTAACTTGTGATCCCCTAGGTTCCAATCTAGGTTATCCATGATCATATATTCTTATGTGAATCTTTATTTTATTTTATATTTGTTCCTTTAATAATGGTTCACACTAAGATTATGAATTTTCCAAAGCATATTCCCTGAGAGTGTCGTAACCAAGAGTGCATCAAGGCCCGTTGTCGTGTACCAATACCATTAGATTCTAGCTCAAAGCGGTGTTTTTGGGTTTTACCCCTATATACATATATGCCAAAGCCGCCTCTACCTGCTCATATCCAGATGGGGATGTATTTTCTTGGAAACCCCTTACTCAATACTCACCAAAATACCAGGAAGATTTCCTAAATTTAAACATTTCTATAGGGTTCTTCCTAAAGTTTTCATATCCTAATTTCTACAAATAAATAAACCATACTTTGATACCAACTATTGCATCCCACCTTTTTATCACATAAACTTTCATTTCTTTATACAAAACCGAGGATCTTTAAGGTTTATTGTCATGGAAACCAGGAACTTAATACATGACAACATAAAACATTCTTCTCAAGCACTTGAAAGGATTATCCTTATGTTCATCCTAGGTTAATTACTGTATTTCATAACCTGGGGACATACATCAAAATAAAGGGTGAGCTGAAGGCCCAGTAAGGGAAACAAGGGGAAACATTTAACATGTGAACTTGAGATAGATCAATAAAGTCATGAAAAAGAACATTAAGGAATGAGAAAGAAATCATGAGGCATATCATAATGAAAATAATGTATTTCATAACTTGAAGATGTGGCTACAAAATTTAACATATACAATCATTTCCATTTCACCAAGGTCCATCCCCATGGTGTCATTAAAAATTACCAAGGTTATTCACCAAGGCGTCGTTAAAAATGGTCATCTCTAGAGATTACGTCTTTACCCAATGCATTGGAGCGCTATCAGGGCGTACCCTTAATTTTTCTTTATTATCATGTGAGACACATATATCATCATCAATAATTTCATAAAAAACCCATATACCATAATAGAAATGGGTTTCATTTTATAATCATAACGTTTTAAAAAATGCTTTAAAGACATGATCTTTATGTCACTTTAAACCCACAGAAAGGGAAAGTGGGTCTCATGTATGTAAATCCCAGAATTTAAAATAGAATATTTTGGTATATATGTGAATACCCATTTAGAAGAAATATCTTTGAGTATTCACTTAATAAAATTAATTTGAGGATAAGAGAGAGACATTTTGAGACGGAAATTCTGCAGCATAATGGCTATGTTTCGGGGTTTTAGAAGACATTGAAAAGAGAGGGGACATGGGTCACCCACTCATAAATGATCCATAAAATAGTAGAGGGACAGAATATAAAGGGTATAAAAACATGGTAATGAAATTTTAAAGATATACCATATGAAATGAAAAAACATGGAAGGAAGAAAAAAATAATATTTCTCTTATGAAAATTCGGCAGCCTAACAACGTCACTTAAACATCAACAAAAATGAATTGACGAGATCAAATAGGGTCTCTCATCATATGAACATAAAATATCAGTATGATATATATAGAGATCATACCTCAACATAATAAAAAGGAACTTTAAGGACTTGTCATGAAAGTAGCACTTTGAAAAACTGAGAAAGGTGAAAGAATCACTTAAAAATTCAACAGCCTAACGACGTCACTTAAACTTCAACAAAAAATGTATTGATGAGATGAAATAGGGTCTCTCATCATATGAAAATAAAATATAAGTATTATAAATATAGAGATCATACCCCAACATAATAAAAAGGAACTTCAAATACTTGACATGAAAGTAGAACATTGAAAAAGGAGAAAGGTGAAAGAATCCCTTAAAAATCTGGCAGCCTAACGACGTCACTTAAACTTCAAAAAAAAAGAATTGATGAGATAAAACAGGGTATCTCATCATATGAACATAAAATATCATTATTATAGATATAGAGATCATACCCTAACATAGTAACAAGGAATTTGAAAGACTTGACATGAAAGTAGAACTTTGAAAAAGGAGAAAGTTAAAAAAATCCCTTAAAAATTCGGCAGCCCAACGACGTCACTTAAACTTAAATAAAAATGAATTGAAGAGATCAAATAGGGTATCTCATCATGTGAAAATAAAAGATCAGTATTATATATATAGAGATCATACCCCAAAATAATAAAAATGAACTTGAAATACTTGACATGAATGTAGGACTTTGAAAAAGGGGAAAGGTGAAAGAATCCCTTAAAAATTCGGCAGCCTAACAGCGCCACTTAAACATTCTTGAAACGAATTGATGAGAGAAAGTGGGGGTCTCTCATCATATGAAAATAAAAAGGACAATAGTATGAATATAAAATAACATCCTCCAACATAAGAACATATAGCATAAAAGATATGACATAAAAGAGAGTGCTTGGAAAGAAAGAGACAGGTATGATCCCTTACCTTAAAACGTATCTCTTAAAACTCAAAGGTTGGGACCTTGAGGGCTTGGGCGAACCTTGGGAGGACTCTTTTGGAGGTAAGGAGACTAGAGATTCGATGGGGGAGAGTTGGGAGTGAAAAATAAAGGAGGAAAGGGTGGGTATTTGTAGGGAAAGTTAGGGGACACGACATTAATGACCAAGGGACACCTCAATGGTGGTATTGGAAAAACCATGGGCTTGCCCATGATATTTTCCCATGGTATTGGCCACTTGGAACACCTCATACAATAATTAACCCCCTTTAGTCGACCATCCTTTAAAATATCTCCTGAAATCATCATGATGCAGTCATGATGTCATTAAACATACCGAAACCCTAAAATTGTATTTTTACTATTCACTGAAAATTCAACTTTTTCTGAAAACTCCCAAAATTTCACCTTAACCAAATATCAATACTCTGATTTCAAAAATGAACTCCATTTTATAAAAATAATTTGCTAAATATTTTTAATTTAATTTCTAAATAAAAACACTATTCACTAAAAATTCATTTTTTCAGAAAAATCCCCAAAAATTACCTTAAAATAATATCGATGCTCTGAGTTAAAAAATGAAATCCATTTTTTAAAAATAATTTTCTAAATATTTTTAATTTAATTTTTAATTAAAAAACACTATTCACCTAAAAAAATTAATACTTGACTAATAATTTCTGAATTAGTTATTTACATATTTTATTGAATCTCATTACTTAATCAAAGTGCCTAGATTATATTAATACTTTCTTTAAGTGAGATTAATAATCCATTTGGTCACATTATTAATCCTAAGCGTAAAATCACTATTCATAATTTACTATTCATCAAAAATTAAGTTGACCTTATTAGACTCTAAATTTCATACTGAACATAATTGCAGAAGAACATTTTTTGAAAATCATTACACATTTTTAATTATTTAAGGTTTACATAAACATTCTTAAAATATCCTTTTTCTAAAATTCATCAATAATATACATCCTACATTTATCTGGACATTTGAAAATTTATAAAATTCACCATAAGAAGAAAACCAAATTTTATTTATCTCAAAGGATTACACAAAGCAGTTACGTTCTCCTTACATAGCCCCTTATAACCGTAGCATAGGACCTAAGTGTAAGGTGTGCTAATGTGAGAGAATCTGAGGGCGGCTCAGCCAACATTGCACGAGTAGTAATTTCTATCAGTTTGAACTTCTCATGAAGGCGATTTTGTTCTAGCTTCACATGATGAAGTTCAGCTTGGGTTTGGTCCAGAGAAAAGCACAGTGGTGCTACCTCCTCCCCAAGTTCTGTTAGATGGGCTTCGATTGGCCCGAGACTACTGGATGAGGCCATCAAATCTTCTTTCTATATTAATTAACCACGATCACTTATATTTAGAGACAATAATCATAACATTTGGTTTCCAAAGGTCATACTGACTATCATTCATATAATAATCAAAACCCAACAGTATCATTTTAATTATACTCATCTTATCTAATGAAACAATTTTGTTGAGTATGAAATAAAATTACACACAAAATTTAGGAAACAAAATTTATTCAAAATTTCAGGTCGTTACAGTCATACTTTGGTTGTGGGTTTAATTCCCACACCTTTGTCTGACGCGATGGGTTGTCACACGGTCTGCGTGTTATCATTTTTCCAAAACTATATAATTCTTAAAACATTCCCCAAAAAGAGATAAAATATTCAAAAATAACCACAACATAATTTAACCTCAATTTTACCTCATGCCTTTCATCTTCCATCAAATAGTAACCCATAATTACCTGAAATGTAAGGATCATATAATCCATAATAGTTAACATTATAATTATTACCTGAACTTCCACATCGAGTTGGTTCTCTCGTACATGATGCATCAGAGAACTCACCAATGTTCAAGTGGTTAATCATGACTCCTTGATAGTTGGTTTAGAATAACCATGAGATTCCTCGTTGAATCCCCCATTTCATCCAGTCTCTTAATCAGAGAACCACCATAGTTTCCTTCAAACCCATTTTCACTTTGGTTCCTGCTAGATCCATCCATTTACTAAAACCAAAAATGTCAGTGTGAGTATATCAACAAAATTATCATGTACTAATGAGGGAGATAAACACTAAGATATACTTACTCATTCACTTTATCTAAAACTACGACTCTTTCTGAAATCCTATCCATTATAGTAATGTCACTTATTATTAGAGAATACCCTAACCTCTAAAGTTATCTAAACTGACCTTTGATACCAACTATAAGTACCCAACCTTAAAACATTACTTAATCTTAAATTAAATGAATAATTCACATTGAGGATCTTTTCAGGTTTAGAGTTTTAGAGAATTAGGACATAACTATTTCATCTCACAAGATAAAAAATTAGACACTTCTACTCAGTTTCCATCATAAAACAAAAACTCTTAAAAAGAAACATGTCTAGTTTCATGTTTTAGATAGCTTGTCTTTCCTGGATCCCATCCTTGACCCTATTCATCTTTAAGTCCTGTGGAAAACATTTCAAAAACTTGGGATGAGCATAAAAAGCTCAGTAAGGTATATAAAAAATATGGAAAGAAAACATTAGTCCATGTATACATAAGAATCAATGAAATCATACTTTACTCTTTAAACATAACCCCTTTAACAAACCTCATGAAATCATAAGATTTATGAATAAATCATAGAAATCATAAGATGTAAAGGTAACTTGAGGCATTCACAAAAATCTTACGTAGAGAGTAACCCTCATGCTTACGTTTGGAATACCCATCACAGTATATTACCTAAATCTTTTCAGAGAAACCTTAGCGTTTAACTCCTTCGCATTACCCAATGCATTGGAGAGATATCTCGAGCTCACCCACCCTTAGTTTATCACAGAACCACCCGATTTCACAAACATTTCCCAAGAACCATAACATAATCATAACACTTAAAACATGCATAAAAGAAACATAAAATTTCCACAATTCAATCACAAGAGATCACATCATGATATTATCATAAATAAAAACATCTAATAAAATCATTAAAACTCTATGAGAGAAAAATCCCTTTATACTTTGAAAATATTAAAAGAAGACATTTAAAAGAGATTTTAGAATCAAAGTGTCCCATACCACTTAAAAACTTTAGAAAGGGTTTTAAAACATTCATGTCTATATAAATAAATCCTTAAAACCATTTTTAAATCATGGATGTGGATGATAAATGTTTAAAATAATAAATCTTAATAACCATTTAAAATAAAGTTTTAATAAAAGAGTCCTTTTCCATTTTGAACATTTAAATTACAAGCCACATGAAATTAGACCATTTTAAAAACATTTAAATGACTTTAGTATAGACATAATATGGATATAGAATGTAAAGGGGGCTGTATAAACACTTTATAAAAGAACAAAAGTTCATATCATTTAGAAATGTCTCAATGATAAGAAATTGAGATGTAATCCCAATCAAGGATCATGCCATTAGATCAAGGATAAAGAAATGACACAATTATGTGTGAAAAATATAAATACACCAAATATAAGTGGATAATCAGTGTAAAACAATCATATTTAATCAATAGATATTTATACCACTAAATAATCAAGAAGTATAGGTTTAACCCAAATAATTGAAATTGGGTTGAGAAGTTCCCCTACAGAAATTTGACAGCCTAACAGTGTCACTTTAAAATTATGAAAATGAGATTATGAGAGATAAAAAGGGTATATCATCACTTGTGAATAACATTAACATAAATAAGGATATATAATAACATATCCCATCATAAGAAGATTTAAATTAAAAGACCAAAAAAAAGAAGTCTTTTAAAAAGAGGAGGGTGAAAGGTTCCCTTACCGATTTGGGTAACTTTCGAAACGTACACCCCATGAAAGAAGGATCATACAATGAATATGTAAATACCCATAAATTAAATTATATTACACAAATAATACAATCATGGTCAGTACATACTCCACACAAAAGGAAATAGTGGCAAATGTAGCATTAATCTCACGGGAACACAAAGTGAGATAAAAAGTCCCTTATGAAATTTCAGCAGCCTAACGACGCCACTTAAAACATCCAAAAATGGATTGATGAGATAAAATAGGGTCTATAATAATATTAACATAAAAATTTTAGTAAGAGTAATAGAAAAGAACATCCCTCAACATAAGAAATAGGATCTTAAAATAAGTGACATAAAATAGAGTACTTAAAAAGAAAGAGAGTGGTAGGATCCCTTACCTCAAGTCTGACTTGTCTTGTTCATTTCTTTATATTCCTGAATAATAAACTTTGGTCAATTTATAATTTCTTAAGGACCTCATTTAAAGTTTATTATTCAATTAATATCACATATTATAATGTTATAATAATTAGTTAATTATACGAGTTCATATCAGATGTTTTTGTCGATATTTGGTACATGAGTCAAAAATGAACTTGATTGAAAATGATTGTCCATGTAGTTATAAGTAAATCATCTCCAGAATAGTAATAATGATTTAAATATAATATATATCCAGTACATATTCATTTTATACTATTCCATAACATTTGGAGATAAAAAGAAATGAAATGCACCGTTGATGGAGATGGTAGGCCGTACGTACGCATGAACGCTGCTTTCATTTCTTTGTCATATTAATAGAATTAAAAATAAATGAGAGATATATATATTATAATTCCAGTATAATATATATTTCATATAGGTAACATATGTTCATTAATTTCATTCTTTATACATTCCATGTATTTCATGAACAAGTCACATCACTTGAGGGGGCGGTAGTCCACACTTCCTCATATGAAATTATCGCATTTGCACAACATGAAAAACATAAAAGTATGTTTTAAATATAAAATAAAAGAAGTATATAGAAAAAATAAATACCATATATATAATATATAAAATACAGTGACATCATAATGGACACCATGGAAGGTGTTAAGAGAAGATTGAACAATCATCATTTCGTGAGGCAGTAATTCGCCATCCACAGAAACAATATATTCTTTAACCATTAGAAGAAGGTGTGTGTAAGTGTAGCTCGAATTTTTATCATAACAACATCCTAGTATATTGAAGATACTATTTTTTTTACAAAATAAAGGAATAAAAATAGTTTAGGGGGTTGGAGAAGCAAAATAAAACAAAAGAACATTAGGGAAGACTTTACCTTTAAATCGGGTAACTCTCCTTAGTTTGAACCAAAAGGGTTTCTTGAAGAGATTTATGCCTAAGGGAATGCTTCTAGGGGAATAGATGGATGTGGAGAGATAATATTATTAGAGGTTGGACGAGCAAAGGGCTTGAGAGGTGTGGGTAAGGAGGTAGAGGTGGGGGCCTTTAATAAGAGGGAGGAGGGGCACTCTTGGAAAGTCTTGAAAAGTTACTTTATTATAAAATGATTTTCAGATATCAAAGGTCCCACAATTATATATTTCGAGGATAAGGTGATAAGGGTTTGAAATCAACCCATCCAATAGATTTTTGACAGGTGTATGTCTTATATTTTACATTATCTTTTCATTTTATTTAAATCGTTCTTTAATGAGGTAATCACTACATCATCATGGTGTCATAAATAAATTAATTAATTTAATGTCTAAATTTTTTAAAAAAAATACTATAATGTATGAAATATTTTTATATTTCCAATGAATATTTATAGTAAAACATATTACTTGTATAACCCCATGTAAAAATTGTTTTAGTAAAACAATACATGTTTGTGACATTTTTATTTTAACTTTAAATAAAAAGTTATTAATGTCATTTTGTTACCCTAGTGGCTCCATGAGGTACCCAATTTGACCCATGGATTGTATTGGTCGACCATGACTCATCAAATAAGGTTAGGACAATTTTCAAGGTCGTTTCATATTATTATAACATTATCTTTACCTTAAATTACACTAATTACCTTTAATCGTGATTAATAAAACTTAAAAGTTACTATTCACCAAAAAAACTTCATCCCATTGAACCAAATTTTACATCCTAATGACAAACATGTATGTAGGATTTTTGAAATTCAAATCAAAGAGGTGGTAAAATTTCATTTATATGAAAAATTAGTTTTTTTAACTACCACTTAGTGGTTTCACTATTCATCAAAAATTGAAGTTTTTCAGAAAAATACCAAAAATTGACCCTAAGCTATATTTGATATTCAAAATTCAAAAATGATGACTATTTTAAAAAATTAAAAACATTTAAGTTACATTAATTAATTTAATAATTAATTCCCGTTGTCAAAAAAAATAGCCTGTTTTTTATGAAACAATATATATCAAAAGATTGACACTATTTTAAGTCCAATTTCAAAGTGAAATTAATTCCAATGACCACCATTGGATTAAATGGTAAAAATATATTCTAATTTAAATTTAAAAACAATTCAAAAGATAATATAATAATATAAATAAATTATATTAAAAATAGGTTTTGAATTAAAATACAACATTTTTCATTATTCATTAAAAAATGCACTTTATCGGAAAAATACCAAAAATTTACACAAAGTAAAATTTGATGTCTTGATTCTAAAGAAGAATTTTATTTGGTCCAATAGAATGTATAATAGTGACCAAAATTATATTTAAAGAGGGTTCGCCATCAAAAGGGGATAAGTTGACCTTTTAGTGAATATTAGAGTATCTATGCCTAAAATTGAATTCTTTTATTATTTTAAGCCTTTATATTTTATTGGATAAATGTAAAAACATTTAACGAATATATATAATCATATTTTAGTTATTTTTATCCATTCCCACCAACACAATGGCTACCTACTAACTACCATTGAGAATAATATTATTATATTACTAGTGTGCAACGTAAGATTTCAAAGAAACTCGTTGTTGCGTATCGGGTAAGTTATTGAACATAGCAACCCCTTTAAAGTAAAATTAATATTTAATTCACAAATATTAATAAATATGAAAAAGTAATATTCTTTATTTACCTGGGATGTTACATGTATTCTTTAAAACATGGTAACATCCTAAATTGTCATATAAAAGTATTGATTACATTCATGCTCCATTAGTCCTTATAGAATACTGGATTTACTCCATATATCCAAAAATGTTGTAAAATCCAACAATGATGCAATAAAAAAACCATTAACCAGTTCCAAGGATGTCAATAATATCCAATATAATTTATACAAATCAATCAACTCTTTTTACAAAATCAATAAATTAGTATCGAGACCATATTAAAGTTTTGTCTTTCCTTCAACCATGAATATTCAAAAAAATTTAACTTACCATTGAGTAACTTTTCTTGGTTCCACACAATCTCAAATCCTTAATAAAATATTACTACAATACAATCCTTATATACTCTATAATTCTTATAACATGTACATCATTAATACAATACTCAAATGACATAATACTTTAATAACAACATAAGAACTCTTAATCCTTCCTTTTCATCTTCGGTAGTATCATAACTTTATTATTATCCAATAGCATCATTTAGGGTATACTCTAATGAGTTGGACATTACTTCAAGTAGTGTCCCAACTCCTTGTAGATGAAGAATTGTACATTTGAAACCTTTTTTCTTACCCTTACAATCACATACTTTGTGTCCTTTTTCTCAACACTTATAACAAACTCCCATTCCATCCAAGCATTTACCATGGTAATTCTTTCCACAATTATCACATATGGGAAAATTATTCTTTCCCCTCTTCCCTTTATCCACCTTTATCTCTTCAATCCTTTTCTTATATTTCTTCCCTTTAAATCCATAGGACTTAGAGAAATCTTTACTTATCTTATTAACACATGATAATATTTCTTCATATGATGGGAATACACAGGAGACTAGTTCCATTTTAAATGCTGGCTTAATACAATGAAAGATATGATCCTTCTTAATCATTCGATCATACGTATTGCTGGAATTCTCATTCCTTCTACTAGACACCATTTCTAAAAAATAGCATACACTAGGTTAGTTTATGAATTACAATGCATAATTCCAAACTTGTAAAATACCTAACGTATATTAAAAAGATTATTTATATAATATATAATCATAAAATGTTCTCTTTGAGGAAGTACTTACTCCTAAATCCTTCATAATGTCCTGTAATGAAAATGTGAATTATTCTAAGCACATCCCCTAGGAGTGTCGTATCCAAGAGTACAGTAATGCCCGTTGTCATGCACCAGTTCCTGTTCGAGTCTAGCTCAAAGCGGTGTTTTTGGGTTTTACCCATAGGTACATCTGTGCCAGAGCAACCTCTACCTGCTCATATCCAAACAGGGATGTATTTCTTGGAAAACTCACAAATTTCTACAATACGAAAATTCTAGGAAGTTCTTCTATAGTAATCCTCAAAGTCCATATTATGGTAATGTTATCTAATCATAGTTTAACTAAATCTATTTCCAAGGTTGTTGATAAACTTCCTATGATACCAACTGTAATGCCCCGACCCCGGTTACCCAGAGTTGTTGCATTATTTTAATCCATTGGCATGATTACAAGGAATAAAGTCCCGAAAGATTGATTAGTTTAACAGTCTTGGAAAATAGATTACATACATGAACATTACATTACACATTAGGAAATAAAATGCAACATCAATGATCCTTTGAGAGCACCATTAATCCCCTATCTTAACCTTTCTTTTTAATCATAATACACTTCTTGGAATCCTAGGAAAATAAAACATAGAAAGTGGTGAACTTAGATGCTCAGTAAGGATAACAATATAGTGGAAATTTTCATAAATAAGCATAAACATTTAAGTCAATGTATAAGACTAAAACAAAATCCTTTTAAACTTAAACTTCAGCATAATATGGAAAAGATAAAATCAAATAATTCTATTTACTTATTGACATAGATATTCGGCTAGTTGAATAATCATATGCATTATCAATAGCCGCTTTCATAATTATGGACTGCATAATGTTAGACTTCATAAACATAGAGTCAAGGCCTTGCGCCAAGACTACAAATAATATTTTTTCAAGGCCTTTAGCCAAGACACTAGTTTGTCTCATGAGACCTACCGATGCATCGAGAATCTATAACAGGCTCCACCTGTCATTTACTAAGTTCAATTCATTCCTCATTTAAAAAGGTTTAAACATAACATAAACATTCATTTTAAAAATAGCATACAAAATGTCAATACTTTATCCATAAACCATGAATGGTATAAAAATAACATATCCACAGTCAAACATATCACAAAATATTCTATAAAATATGTAAGTTTTATATCATAATAAATTAACTTCAAATAAGCTCACAATCCATTAAAGGATGTTGACATAGATGAAATCAAATTTTTTTTAGAGAAATATCTCTTTCTATTTTGAAATTGTTTAAAAGTAATATAATTATAAAATAAATCATTTATCTTGAAAATTTTCTTATAAGCTTGTAAGGGAAACTTCGACATAGTTATAACGGTGAAAAATAGCCACACCCGCCGTATAAGTTAAAAAAAATTCTTACCTTAATTTTGTTGAAATGGTTATAAGGTACCTTGTTTGGAAAACAATAGAAAGATTCCTTTCAAACCATTTTATAAAAATCCAAACAAGGGTATAAATGAATTTATCCCATAGTCTAGTAAATAGTAAAAATGTTTTGGAATACATTTTTAAGAAACATGGATGTGGATGATAAAGAGGTCCCAGTAGATACTTACGTAAAAACAATCTCGGATAATAAAGAGATTGTGAAATTAACCCTTACCTTGTACATTCCTTTAGCCGAGGGTATGTTTATCCTCCTATATAAAGACCTTAGTATGTTATTAAATTATACCAGAACCATATTAATATTTATGATATCATACATGATTCATTTATGACTTTATACTACCCATTTAATAATAATTTCTTTTAGGATCGAAATGATGAATGAAGATGCTCAATATACAAGAGGCGGGGTGAATTGTATACTTTAAAAATTCCTTTGGAACCTATAAAGTAAAGTTTAACATGGTTAAACAAACATTCACAAAACCTATTAAAGAAACATTTTTTTAAATGAAATATTCTACCTTAAATCGAATAGAATCTGTAATATAATTAGAGTAATGTAATTAGAAAGTATAAGAAAGTTATACTTTTTATCTTTAACAAAGTTAAGATTACAGTGGAAATAAAACAACTTGAAATATAAAACAAGTAACAACAGGATTATTTTAACCCAAAGATAAGGGCATCCAATAACCATGGATAAAGGTTCCTTGATTTATATTTTCAAGAAAGACTGTCTTACCCAAACCCAGGTGAGCCCTCAATATGAAGATCAGTATCTGTCTTGCTGTCCCCGCAAACCCTCGATTTAGAAGAAAATTGGAACCTATGTCTTCCAAACCTGGAAGCCCATGATTAGCACAATCAGAGTCTGCACGAAGCAAGTCTGAACAAGTTCTTCACACCTAAACAAGTTGTTCATGACATCCGCATGAAGCATTGAGAGTTATAAGATCCTATCTCTCTAGAAATCACTTCACAACTTTTATCTATTTTCCATTCACTATTCATCATTGTTGTTTTCATTGTTCAAATGAGCTTGTATTTATAGGAAAAACTTCCAAACTGTCGGCTCCTCTCCAACGTTCATATTTTCCTTAAATTTCGGAGGGACCTTGACACGTGTCAAACATACAATTGTTAGTTTATAGCAGATTTTACGACATCATTTCAAGTATAATAAATTATGTTATGTTTAAGTATAAGAACTATTAGAATCCCATAATATTGTAATGATACATTAAGCAACTCTAACATTATCAAGAAAACATATTCTTAAGGTAAAGTAAATCAGATTGTGAAAGTGATATCACATATGTACCATAATTGGTATCATAAAATCAGTATCACTTATAAAATGGAATCAAAATCATAAAATTGGTATCACTTATACACTGGAATCAATATTATAAAAACTGAACCACATATACACTATAATCGGTATCATAAAAACTGAATCACTTATACACCGAAATCGATATCATAAAAACTGAATCACTTATACACCAAAATCGGTATCGTAAAAACTGAATCACTTATACACCAGAATCAGTATCATAAAAACTAAATCACTTATACACTAGAATTAGTATCATAAAAACAGAATCACTTATAGACCGAAATCGGTATCATAAAAACCGAATGAACAAAAAAATGACAAAACGTAATGATACATCTATAAGTATAACAGAATGGAAAATTGTAATGATACATCTGTAAGTATAAAAAAATGGAAAATTGTAATGATACATCTGTAAGTATAATAGAATGAAAATTCCAGAACTTAGGAAAAAAAACTTGAACTTAAGAAAAAAAATTCCGAACTTAAGAAAAAGTGTTTGTGATTTTAAAAACATAAAACCATAAAGAATGGAGAAGTCATAAGATATCCTTATTGACTAAAAAATCTCCCCCTTTTTGGAAATCACAAAAAACTTTTCTAAGGAAGAATATACTGACAAAGATAAACAAGTATGAAAAAATTATCTCCCCCTTAGAAATAAATTTCTGATGAATACGACTAACTCCCCCTTAGGTTATGTTTCCCAAGGATCGTAATCTTGATCTTGAGTTTCCGGTTTTCCTTCTTAAGAAGAAATATCCCCCTTAGATTAACATATCTTCTTAACCGAAAAATCCCCCTTACTTAGACATTATCCTTTCTTACCGTACTCTCCCTTAATAGATTCTCCTCTTTTGATATCTTCATTAAATTCCTCATTTGAAAAAAAATTCTCCCCCTTTATGATTTTCAAAAAGAGGGAGAGGAATGTAGAAGTATAATATGTACCTGTAAAGTTAAGCATGCATACATTTCGAAAACAAAAGAAAGAAATGAAAGAAGCTTCTTAAGGAAATTTTGAAAATAAGGTTTAGATTATAAAAAAACATCGGAATATAAAAAATCATCCATCCTACTTCTTCTTCTCATAAAAAATTTTCTTTATCAAGGATTTAAGTTTCTTCACTTCCTTATGATCCTCCTAAAACTTCTTTAACAAGATCTCCTGATCATGATTCTTCTTTTCTAATGACAAGATTCTTTCTTCTTAGACAGCCACCTTTCTCTCTAATTTATCTCTAACTTCCTTTTCACTGCTTACAGATCGGGAAAAAGAATTGAGTTGACTATCTTTCTCAGATATTGATGCATTTACCTTGTTGATCTCAGTTTCACAAGTATTGAAGGCTCCATTTGTTTAATCCATGAAGTCACCAAACTATATTATCTCTTCATTGATAGTTTTGGTATGGTTAAAGAATTTCTTACAAGTCACCTTCTGAGATTTGTAATCAATCAAAATATTACTAAATTATTCGTCTTGCTTTACCACCATGTCCATAATCACATTGGTCAATTCTGTTTTTTTATTTAGCATTTCTTGTATCATTTGACTCTCGACATCGATATTTGAAAGAACCGGAATGGTGCTGATCAACTTTCTTAAAGATATCTTGACAACGTCATGTTCAACAGATGAAGAGGATTCGGAACCTGAAACAAATTTCCCTTTCTAAGCTCCTCATGGAGTTAAGGAAACTAATTTTTTTATTCTCTTAGAGTACTTAAGAGGTGTTTCCTTTTCAGATGAGGAAACCAAAACACTTTGGCCTTTGACAGGCTTTCGAACTGGAGGTTGTTCATCTAAAACTTGGATAACATTAAGATCTCCCTGTACATCTTCTTCCTCTTGAAACTCTTCTTCTTCACCACCTTGATGATCAAACAATTATTTCTCTTCTTTTTCCACTTCAGTTTCTACTTGTTCTTGTTCCTCAACTTGTACTTCTTAATCAACTTCTACTTCTTCCTCAACTTCTACTTCTTCATAAAATTCTTCTTGAACTTGTTCTTTGATTTGTACTTCTGAAAAAGATTTAGATAATGAACTCAAAGGAGTTCCAATGTAGTCTTCCACTTCCCTTAAAACACCATCATTGTCTTCTTGAACAATCCGATCTTCTATTTCTTGAACAGGTTCTGATAAAGATAGAACATTCTTGGATTTCTGGACTTCCAGAGTGTCAATCAGTTTCTTATGAAAAAATTTAGATTCCTGTACTTATTGAGACTTATTTTCTACAGCTTTTAGAAGGGACTGACACACTTGATATTCCAAGGATTTCTTCTTCAGGAAATTCTCCTTCTTTTCTTTCTCAAGATTTTTAGCTTGCTGAAGTTTTCAGGCCTTATCCTCTATAGGATTTAATCCAAAGGAAGTATATCCTTCGTTCTGGTAGCTACCATTTCTCTCCACTTTTCCATTTTTGCATCAGAAAAGGCTTTCAGTTTATTTTCAAGAGGAGGTGCTGATACTGGGACATCAGGAGCTGGTATAGGCATGCGAGGTTCTTCCTGTTTCCCTTTCTTGGGTACCGATTTTGAAGATTCTGGAACATGTCCCTTGTTCTGGGAAACCATTTCTTCAAAAGTCTTGGATTCATATAAGAACTCTACCTTCATTCTTCTTAGAGTGTCATCACTGAGTAACAAAATCATAAAAGGCTTTGAGATTGATCAACATGGAACATTCAACTCTTGAAGGAACAAGACAATTATCTCGGAGATAGTTGCCGGATACATAAGTTTCTGATATATGATGGATCTACCTTTTATTTCTTAGATGGTGAGAAATATGTACTTCACAAAGTTGATATTCCTTAGGTTGACGAGAAAGTCTAACAGAAAGATATCACATATCTTTATAGAGTCCTTATCTCCTTTTCTTGGTATAAAAAATACTTACATCCAGAGAGCTACCATCTTATGGTTTGTTGAAATATTTGTTATCTTCGAATTATAAACATACTTGAGACCAAGATAATCCAGAGAATTGGATTTTTGAAAAGAACCTTCCTTTTTGAGAAGTTTTTGAGAGCAAAGAATAGCTTCCCATTCATAAAAAATGTTAAGAACATTTTATGACTTATTATAGGGGACTGTATATGACTTATCATAATATTTGAACTTAAACATATCCTTACCATAATTTTGGAAGAAAGTCACAGATTCATAGAATTGAATAACCAGGTCAGGATAAATCGGATCCTAACTCTTCTCCTTAGCCACACACACACTTTCCCATCCATTGGTTCTTATCACCTTAGAGATGAGAGAATCACATTTTGCAAAAAATTTAGGGCACACTAACCTTTCCCTAAAGATTGACCAATCTGTTATTTCCTTGCTAATTGGCATCTGATCTGCTAAAGATTCAGGAGTCATTCAGGGTAAAAGAGACAAAGGAACTGGAATGAAGACATTGATAGTAACAGAGCATTGGCACAAAGATCATTAAGAATGGTACAACACTTAAACAATTCAACCCTTATATAGATGAGGCTATGACCTTTCAACTTTCATAAAATAATCAAACGACTGAAAAAAAAACTGATTTGATCTAACGGTTGAGGATAGAAAAAAATATGAATTCCGATCTTTTGAAGGCAAACCTGAATTTAAAATTTTGAAAAACCAACAACTAAAAACTTAAGATAAGAAAATAAAGAGCAATGAAGTCTACCTTTTGGAATACTCTAAGGAATTAATCAGTATTATAAGAATTCTCTTAAAAGTTTTAAAATCTGGGATTTCAATATTGAAATCTCCAATACCAAAATTTACAATACCGAAATTTCTAATACCAAAATTTTCAATACTGATTTTTTTTAAAAAACTTAGAGAAATATAATATTTTTAAAAAAATTCTTAATAAAAGAATAAAAACAAGCAAGCATATGTAATCCCCTTGAAATAAGGAGTAATTTAATGTTAGGAGGTGGTTTAATCAGTAAGTAGATATGAATGATTACCTTACAAAGATCATTCATAACTTCTATTTAATGTATTCAAATATATCAGAAGATAATGGATTTGTAAAAATATCAGCAAGTTGTTCTTGAATTCTGATGAATTGAAGAATAATATCTCCTTTAAGTGCATGATCCCTAATAAAGTGATGTCTAATATCTATGTGCTTTGCACAAGAGTGATGTGTAGAGTGTTTACTTAGGGCAATGGAACTTGTGTTATCACACAATATTTGAGTCTTAGTAAAACTTATACCATAGTCTGTGAGTGTGTGTTGCATCCATAACACTTGATCACAACAACTTCCAGCTACTACATATTAAACTTTAGTAGTGGAAAGTGATACAGAATGTTGCTTCTTGCATGACAAAGAAACTAAAGAGTCTCCTAAGAAATGACAAGTTCAGGATATACTTTTTCTATCCATTTTATAACCACTAAAGTCAGCATCTGAAAAAATATTAAGTTCAAAATTATTTCCAGAGGAATAAAAAAGTCCAAAATATAAAGTTCCCTTTAAGTAGCGAAAAATTATTTTCACTACCTTTAAATGAGATTCTTTTGTATTTTCTTGAAATATTGCACATAATCATACTGATAACATTAATTCAGGTCAACTAGCTATTAAGTAGATTAAACTTCCTATCATCCCTCTATAAGATGTCTGATCCACAGGTTTCCCTGCTTCATCAATATCAAGAGTATTAGAGGTTCCTATAGGAGTACTTATAGTCTTAGCATTATCATACCCAAACTTCTTAAGAAGATATTTGATATTCTTATGTTGAGATATGTATGTTCCCTCTGGTTTTTGAGAAATTTGAAAACCAAGAAAAAAGGTAAACTCACCCATCATACTCATCTCAAACTCTGATTTCATAAAATTCAAAAAGGAATCAGTTAAAGATTACTGAGTTTATCTAAAGATGATGTCATCAACATAAATTTGGATAATAAAAACATCTTTATTATTTTTCTTAACAAAAATGGTGGGATCAGAAGTTCCCTTAACATAGTTATTTTGAAGCAAAAATCCTGAAAGTCTATCATACTAAGCTCTAGGGGCTTGTTTAAGTCTATATAAAGCATTGGTAAGATTATAAACACGATTATGATGTTTTATATCTTTAAATACATGGGGTGGATCTACATAGACTTCCTTCTGTACATAACCATTAAGAAATGCACACTTTAAATCCATTCGATAAAGTTTGAAATTAAAGAATGCTGTAAAGGATAGAAGAATACGAATAGATTCAAGTCTTGCTACAGGAGCATAGGTTTCTTCATAGTCTATGCCTTCTTATTGGTTATATCCTTTAGCAACTAATATTTCTTTATTTCTAAAAATAACTCCATTTTCATCGCATTTGTTTCTAAAAACCCATTTTACTCCAATAAAATAAGTTTCCTTAGGGTTCTCAACCAAGGCCGAAACTTGATTCCTTACGATTCATTGAGTTCATATTGCATAGACTTTATCCAATATTCATCACCCAAGGATTATTTAGGAGTCTTTGGTTCAAATTTGGGGAAAAATGCAACATGTTCAACTTCATTCCTTAAAGAACTTCTAGTTCTTACTGGTTGATTAACATTTCCAATGATATTATCACTTGGATGATTTCTAAGTAACAGCTAACATGGGTTTTGAAAGACTTGATCATCAACATAGGTTAGAAAATCTTCAGGATTAAATATTTTAGAAACATTTTCGTGAACATTTTCCTTATTTGAAAGGTCTTCTATCAAAGGTTGGTGATCAATTTTAGAAAATATACTAGAAAAATGTTCTGGTTGTTTGAAAACAAAAGGATAATTTTCATCAAAATTGACATGAACTGTTTCTTCCATAGTGCAAGTGTTTTTATTGAAAACCTTATATGCCTTAAGGGTTAGTGGAGTAGCCTAAGAATATTCCTTCATCGGATTTGGGTGAAAATTTATGTAAGTTATCCTTGGTATTCAAGATAAATACTTTGCAACAAAAAAACTTCAAAGAAAGATAATCTCGGTTTTTGGCCATTCCATAACTCATAAGGTGTTTTATTAAGAAAAGTCCTGATTAAAACTCAATTTATAGTATAATAAGAAGTACTTATAGCTTAATCCCAAAAATGTTTAGATATAGAATATTAACTCAACATGGTTATAGCCATCTCTTGAATAATACAATTTATTATTTCAATAACACCATTCTATTGAGGAGTTATTGGAGCTGAAAAATTGTGAGTAATACATTTTTACTACAAAAAGTTTCAAAATCAAAATTTTAAAATTCTTCTTCATGATCACTATGAATAGTTATTAATGGAAGGTTTTTCTCATTTTTTACATAAGTTTTGAAAACTTTGAAATAAGAAAAAGCTTCATATTTCTTTGCAAGAAAATAAACCCAAGTAATTCTAGTGTAGTCATCAACTAAGAAAAACACATAGCATTTTCCTCCAATGCTTCAGGTTTGTGTTAGTTTAAACAAGTCCACGTGCACTAACTATAGGGAATTAGAAGTTATAACTTCACTTATAGATTTAAAGCTAGATTTATGTTTCTTATTATATTAACAAGGATAAAAAACTTTTGAAGAATCAAAACTAAGATCTGGTAGATCCTTAACAAGTTCTTTCTTAGAAAGTTTACTAAGATTCCTTAAGTTACAATGTCCTAGCCTTCTATGAAAAATCCAAGATTGATCTTCAATTTCACTTAGCCATAGAAGATCATGACTTCTAAGGTCTTCTAGGTTTAGTGTGTATATATTCTCTTGACTATGAGTTGAGAGAATAAATTCATCCTTGGAAATGTGTACTAACTACATGTCATTCCTAAAATTCACAAGATATCCTTCATCACATAATTGACTTATTATGATGAGGTTGTGCTTAAGACCTTTAACAAATAAAACATTTTAAAATAAAGTTTTTTCAAGAATAATAATGTTACCTATACAGACAATTTCTCCTTGAGAGTTATCTCTAAAGGTTACTTTTTCACCTTTAGTCTTTAAAATCCTTTTGAAATAGTCTTTGTTTCTAGTCATGTGTTGGAAAAATCCACTATCCTTGTACCATATGTTGTTGGTACTTCCTTAATTGACCTGAAAAAGAAGAGTTAGTTTTTTGGAATCCAAACTTGCTTGGATCCAGAATTGTTAGATAATAAAATTTTGGGTATCCACATTTGTTTAGAAAAGTAGGCTTTATGAAAACCAAGAGATTGAACATTATTTAATGTATAGTTCTTCTTCTAATTCCCACCACTCTGACATTTGGTACAAAAATGGGATATTGGAGGAACAAAATAGTTGTTTCCAAAAATAGGGTTTTTTATGAGAATAACCTAATCATTGATTATTACCATGAGGTCAGATCTGAGAATACATATTTTCAAAATTTCCCTTACGAGAAGTAAAATTTACAAGAAGTTTCTTCAAAGAAAAAATTTCATAATTTAGTCTTAGGACTAAATTCCTATCCTCTAGAATAATAGAATTATAGTTAAGTTTATCCTATAAAACATCTTTGTCAAAAAAAAATATTAAGATCTTTAGAAATATTATCCTTCTTAGAATTAGCTTCCTCAAGTTTCTTAGAAAGACTTTCTAAAACATCATTTTTCTTATCAAGATCTTTGGAAAGATCTGAAATTTCTTTTTTTTTTAAAATAAATTCTCTAGAATTTTCCTTTTCAAGATTCTTAGAAACTTTAAAATTTCTTATCTCTAGAAACTTAGCAAACCTATAAAATTTCTCCTAGAAAGGGAAATCATTATCATTATCTGATGAAGAAGATTATTCATCTGAAAAAAATATTTATCAGGAAAATTTTCACTAAAATAAATATTGGTTAAGGATTCAGCAGATCGTACCTTAATCATAAGGCATTGATTTTGAAATGGATCTTGGGTTATTAAACCAATATTTTTTCTCTCAAAATATTTATAATCTGAAGAATCATCTGGGGAATCTCCACCAATGGCACTCCAAGTTTCATTGGATTTTAGGACTTTCTTATGCTTTGATTTGTAGAACTTCTTCTTGTTTCTCTCAGAATTCCCATCCTTCTTGTCTCTTTTCTTAAGTAAGGGACAATTAGGTCTGATATGATAAGTTCTTGTACATTCATAGCATGTCACTTATCCATATTTCTTATCTTTTCCATCTTTCTTATTATATCTATATTGAAAGTTCTTCTTCCCAGCAATCTTGTTCATCCTCTAAGCAAGATTGGCTAACTCATTTTCTGAAGTTTCACTTTCACTAGATTCAGATTGAACAACAACATTCTTATATATAGATATTGAAACTATCTTAGGAGTCTTGGCTTTCGTATGATTTCAAGTAGTTGTAAAATAAACACCTCCATTTCCATTCTTCTTCTTAATATTATCAGCATCTCTCTTCATTATGGTTTCATGTTGATGAAGTGTTCCAAACAGTTCATCGAGAGAAATCTGTGTAACTTTTCTATTTTCATCTATAGAAGTTCTCTTGGATTACCATTTGTTAGGCATGATGTCTATAATATTTTCTACAAGATCTTAATAATCTAAGCCTTTATTTCCCATTGATTTTAATCTATTGACAATAGTCATGAATCTTTATTTTACCTTACATACAGGTTCTCCATAAGGAAAGTAGAAACCATGATACTCATCTCTGAGCACAGCTCTTGTAGTTTCAAAAACTTTGAAAGTTCTAAAATGAGTTACATCAAGAATCTTCCAAATACTATTTTCAGATTCATAGGATGAAATTTGGATATATATATATTTCTATTCATGGAAAAAATCAATGTATTACTTAACTTAAAGTTCAGCCGGTATTCCACCTTTTCTAGATTAGTAAAGATTCTAAGTTCCTTATCAGGAATCTTATAATCTCTAGTTAACATAATGTAGTTGTCTACACCTCTGTTTATCACAATGGTCTTAATTATATCTCTCTAATACTCATAGTCATTTCCATAGAAGATTGGTGGTCTAGTAGTATTGAGATTATCTAGAGATCCAATATGAAATCCTGACATACTAAAAGGAATTTCTTTCCACATAACTTATTAGAATAAAAAGTTTATAATCAAATAAGAAAAATAAATCTTGAGCAAGAAAACATATATGTGGATATAATTATTTCAGAGACCTCCTCTGATACTAATTGTAGGATCTAAATAATTAATGTAGATGCTCAATATATAAGGGGGGGGGGGAGAATTTTATACTTTAAAAATTGATTTGGAACCTTTAAAGTTAAGTTTAACAAGGTTAAACAAACATTCAAAAAACCTCTTAAAGAAAACTTTTCTTAAAAGAAAGATTCTACCTTAAAGAGAATAGAATATCTAATATAATCAGAGTAACAAAATTAGAAAGTATAAGAAAGTTATATTTTTATCTTTAATAGAGTTAAGATTACAGCAGAAATAAAACAACTTGAAATAGAAAAAAAGTAACAACAAGATTCTTTTAACCCAAAGAGAAGGGTATCCAACAACCTTGGATAAAGGTTCCTTGATTTATACTTTCAAGAAAGTCTATCTTACCCAAACCCATGTAAGCCCTCAATCAAAAAATCGGTATCTGTCTTGCTATACCCACAAGCCCTTGATTTAGAAGGAAATCAGAACCTTTGTCTTCCAAACCCAGAAGCCCACGATTAGCACGATCAGAGTCTGTACGAAGCAAGTATGAACAAGTTGTTCACACCCGAACAAGTTTTTCATGACATCCACATGAAGCACTGAGAGTTATAAGAGCCTCTTTCTCTAGAAATCATTTCACAACATTTATATCTTTTCCATTCACTATTCATCATTTTTGTTTGCATCATTCAAATGAAGTTGTATTTATAGGAAAAAATTCCCAATAGTCGGATCCTCTCCAACGGTCATATTTTCCTTAAATTTTAGAGGGACCTGTACATGTGTCAAACATACAATGGATAGTTTATAACAGATTGTCTGACATCGTTTCAAGTATAAGAAACGATGTTAAGTTTAAGTATAAGAAGTCTTAGAATATGATAATATTGGAATGATACATTAATAAACTCTAACATTATCAAGAAAACATATTATTATGGTAAAGTAAATCGGATTGTGAAAGCGGTAACACATATGTACTAGAATCGGTTTCAAAAAATTGGTATCACTTATACACCAAAATCAGAATCATAAAATCACCATCACTTATACACTGAAATCGGTATTATAAAAACTGAATCACATATACACCAGAATTAGTATCATAAAAACTGAATCACTTATACACCAGAATCAGTATCATAAAAACAGAATCACTTATACATCGGAATCAGTATCATAAAAACCGAATCACTTATACACCAGAATTAGTATCATAAAAACTGAATCACTTATACACCGGAATCAGTATCATAAAAACTCAATCACTTATACACCAGAATCGGTATCACAAAAAATGAATGAACAATATAATAACAAAACATAATGATACATCTCTAAGTATAACAGAATAAAAAATCATAATGATACATCTGTAAGTATAATAGAATGGAAAATCGTAATGATACATCTATAAGTATAACAAAATGAAAATTCCAGAACTTAAGAAAAAAAAGAACTTAAGAAAAAAAATTCTAAACTTAAGAAAAAGTGTTTCTGATTTTCAAAACATAAAACAATAAATAATGGAGAAGTCATAAGATATACTTATTGACTCAACATTTCCATGTTAAATTAACATTTCGGGTAATAATCGCTTTCTTTATCGTACATGTTTTAATTTGTTACTCTTGGTTGTATCACTTATATCATGATTTAAATACATCCAGAATATAAAAAATGATTTATATATCATATATACTTAGAATATAAATATGTATAATATAAATATATATGTAATGGGAAACATCATTTATAGAGACGGTAGGCTGTACGTACGCATAAACGCTGTTTCCTTTTTCATATCGTATTGAATGGAACTAAGTGAATAAGATATATGTATGTACATATATATATATATATATATATATATATATCTCAAATAGAATTATTATGTCATATATTTCATACTTATTAATGATATATATTTTTATAGTCATCATTGAATGGGGAATGTGGAAATGAATCTCATCGCGTCGTAGAGACAGTAATCTGTACGTATACCCGAGCGACAATATCATTATATTGATGGTGAAATCGTATGTAATTGGATGTTATATAATATATACAGAATCATTAACATGTTATATTTATTATTTACATTAGTTATACTCATTATTATACCCATCCAAATAATGAAGTGTTTGAATAACAAACTACACCACGACGTGTAGACGGTAATCCGTACGTACGCACGTATGGTGACTTTGTCATTTATAGGATGGATAGGGTAATGAAAATATTTTGTATATTTTTCTAATAACATAACAGTATATATAAGATAATGGAGTTATTATTTTAGAATGAAAAAAACAAATAAAGAGGAAGTGAAAGAAGAAAAGAACTTGAAAGAGGTGATGAAATATTTACCTCTTCTTCGGGTTCTTCCTTTTGATTTGATCAAAAGGGATACTTAGGTAGGATTTATGACCAAAGGAAGGCCTCTAGTTTGAAGGGGGGATATTTGGGTAGGGTTTGGCCAAGGAAAATGGCTTTGGAGGTGTGAAATTAAGAGAAGGGGAAGTACCCTTTTATAAGAGATGTGAGGGTCACTTTAGGAAAATCTTGAAATATTATTTTATAATAAAATAATTTTTGGTTTCTAATGGATCAAAAATGAATTATTTAAAGGATAATGTAGGGACAGGTCAAAAACCTCTCATCCAATAGGGCTTATACAGGTTTAGGTCATCATATTAACCTTGTCTTTTAGATTTAACTCTTAGTTAAATAGTTTGATATTTACTATGTCTCTTTGTATTTTTATATTATATGGTTAATAAACTTACTAGAAAATGAGAATCAAACCCCAAGTGGTTCATTAATGTCATATATATTATTATATAAGTATTTTGGCTGAACCATAGATTTTTAGGGCTATTATATCAATTGATAATATAATATTTGTTTTAAAAACTCAATTATGTCAATTTTGACACTTTTTAGTATTTGATTTTTTTGAAAGCCATAAAAACTTTATCACTTCGAATAAAATTTATTTGAAAAACCCTAACATGTAATATTATACTAGAAAATTAGTTTAATTATACTTATCCAATAGAATTAGGACATGTGTTAGGGTAATTATAATATCATTTTTACCCTTAATTACCCTATTTACTTTTAACCGTGGTAAATAAAAGTAAAAAGTTACTATTCACCAAAAATTATTTTCATCTTATTGAACCACATTTTACTTAATGTTATCAACCATGTTTCTTGAATTTTTGAAATTCAACTCACAGAACTGGTAAAATTATGTTTTATTCAAATTTGCAAATGCTCCTCGGAGGTGGGTAAAAGATGGTAAAAAGTTTGATAAAATTTTATATATATAAAATTATTATAAAATGACTCTAATGAATTACGTTGAACATATATATGTATTATGTATCTATTATGACCTAAATTAAATTAAAATAAAATCACAAATTATTTAAATAAAAAGTCTGTTTTAACCAATAATTTAGTGTTTTTTAACTATTCATCAAAAACTGAAAGTTTTCAGTAAAATAACAAAAATTTACCCTCAAATAATTTTGATATTATGAATTAAAAAATGAATTTGATTTTAAAAAATTTAAAACATATAAGTTTCATTTATTAATTTAAAATTAATTTCCGTTGTCAAAACCAAAAAGCTGGTGTTTTAAAAAGTAAAAACTATCAAAAAATTGACATGTGTTTATGTCAAATTTAAATGTGAAATTACTTATAATAACCAACATTGTATTAAATGATAAAAATATAATCCAATTATACTTAAAAACCATTCAAATTCATAATTTAACACTATAAATTATTTTGATTAAAAATGTTGTTTTTAATTAAAACATAGTATTTTTCACTATTCATCAAAATATGAAAGTTATCAGAAAAGTACGAAAAATTTATCCAAACTAAATTTTTATATCCTGCTTCTAAAGAAGAATATAATTTCATTAAATTAAATATATAAAAGTTTCAAATATTGGTTTTAAAAAGGGATCACCATTAAAAGGTGATAACATTTCATTTTTTTGAAAAATACTTATTTTATCCAAAAAAATGAAGTTGTTCTTATATTATGTATTTTAAACACATAATATGGATGTTAAAATTAGATAGAGTATATAAGATTCAAAATGAAGTTAATACTATTCATAACTGCTTTTTGAACGGTTAGTTTAATAAGTTGTGGTGCGCTCAAACTCGGTGTTGCGTGTAGCGCAACCTATTGAATTTATTTATTGAGATAACATACTATGAAATATTAGGGGGTTGCATTATTCCCTCCTTAAATAAATTACTTCCTCACAATTTGAAATTGTTCTTCAAAAATAAATGGCTAAAAATAGAAAAATACCTATGTGGAAAACCCACATCATAAATTGGTTTAATAAAATTTACTCTTAATAAGAGGGAAAGGGAAATGAAAAAGTCACCACCAAATTATGATCTCGATTAGAATAACATTGGTGGAAATTAGAGACACATAATTAGAGGAAAAGCATAAATATTTATAGGGAGCGATTGAGGTCATCAATCATAAACAAGTGTAAAATTGAGGGCCTCAAAGCCATCAATCTAAGATGATGTGAAATATAATCAGTTCAATAAAACATATGGTGTTAGGATAACACATTTTTGGTTTTAATATCTATTGCCTAAAGTTTAAGAATTAATTTATTCACAGAATAAAAGGAATAAAATATACTTGAAAAATAGAGTTTCATCCTTCAACTAATTCCTACCACAAACTCATCTTTCACTCCACAAGATAATATAATTCAAAAGTATTATATTTATCCTAATCGTATAGGGTTAAAAAAATAATGAATTTATAATTCATTTGTAAAACTATTTAAAAAAAACCACATTATACAAACTAGGACATCAAGTAGGCTAGTGGTAGGTGATGCACCCTTGTCACCCTTCGGTTGCGGGTTCAATTCTCACGGCCTTGCCGGACGCGACGGGTTGTCACCCGACCTTCAGGTTGTCCTTTTTAGGACAATCTAAAAATAATCTCAAGAAATGATTTAACCTTAACAATAGTATCCAATGTTATACTTAATCAATTCCAACCTTTAGAGTTATCTAAAATACTTCTGTCAAAACTCACAGTCCAAAATTTATAAGGGAGATAAACAGAATGAAGATCCTTTTTTCCATGTAGTAACATGTGAATAACTTCATCATGTATTCTTTTAAAACACGGTAACATCCTGAATTATCATATAAACATATTTATTACATTCATGCCCCCTTATTCTTTATAGAATACTAGATATACTCCTTATATCCAAAAATGTTGTAAACTCTAACAATGATGGAATAAACAAACCATTAACCAGTTCCAAGGATGTTAATAATATCCAATATAATTTATCCAAATCAATCACCTCTTATTCCAAAATCAATACCTTAGTATCAGGACCATATTAAAGTTTTATCTTTCCTTCAACCATGTATTTTCCAAAAATTTTAACTTGCCATTGAGTCACTTTTTTTGGTTCCACACAATCTCAAGTCCTTAATGAAATAGTACTCCGATACAATCTTTATATACCCTATAATTCTTATAACATGTACATCATTAATACAATACTCAAATGAAACAATAATTTAATAACATCATACTAACTCTTAATCATTCCTCTTCATCTTCGGTAGTATCATAACGTGATTATTGTCCAATGGTAGTATTTGGGGTATACTCTAATGATTTAGAAATTGCTTTGCGTAGTGTCCCAACTCCGTGCAGATGAAGCAGTGTACATTTGAAACCATTTTCTTACCATTACAATTACGTACTTGGTGTCCTTTTTCTCTACACTTATAATAAACTCCCATTCCCTTCAAGCATTTACCATGGTGATTCTTTCCACAGTTATCACATATGGAAAAATCTTTCTTTCCCCTCTTCCCTTTATCCACCTTTCTCTCTTCCATCCTTTTCTTCTCTTGCTTCCCTTCAAATACATAGGACTTAGAGAATTATTTACTTATCTTATTAACACATGATACTATTTCTTCATATGATGAGAATACATGGGAGAATATTTCTATTTTAAATGTTGGCTTAATACCATGAAAGATATGATACTTCTTAATCTTTCGATCATGCGTATTTTTGGAATTCTCATTCCTTCTACTAGACACCATTTCTAAACAATATCATACACTTGGTTAGTTTATTAATTTCAATTCATAATTCCAAATTTGTAAAATACCTAACATAAATTGAAAATATTGTGCATATAATATATAATCATGAAATGTTTTATTTGAGGAAGTATTTACTCCTAAATCCTTCATAATGCCTTATAATGAAAATGTGAATTATCCTAAGCATATCCCCCAGGAGTGTTGTAACCAAGAGTGTTGTAAGACCCATTGTCGTGCACCAGTTACCATTCAATTCTAGATCAAAGCAGTGTTTTCGGGTTTTACCCCTAGGTACATCTGTTCTAGAGCCTCCTCTACATGCTCGTATCCAGATAGAGATTTATTGCTTGGAAAAATCACAAAATCTCTACAGTACTGAAATTCTTGGAAGTTCTTCTATGATAATTCTCAAAGTATATCTTAGGGTAATGTTCTCTAATCAGAGTTTAACTAAATCTATTTCCAAGGTTGGTGATATTCTTCCTCTGATACCAACTATAATTCCCCGACCCTGGTTACCCAGAGTTAGTGCATTATTTTAATATATTGGAATGATTATAAGGAATCAAGTCTCGAAAGACCGATCAATTTAGTAGTCTTGGAAAATAGATTACATACATGAACGTTACATTACACATTAGAAAATAAAACCCAACATTAATGATCCTTTGAGAATTCCATTAATCCCCTAGCTTAACCCTTCTTATCAATCATAATAAACTACTTAGAATATTGAGAAAATAAAACTTATAAAGGGGTGAGCTCAGATGCTCAGTAAGGATAATAATATAGCGAACACTTTTATAAATAAGAATAAAAATTTAAGGAAATGTATAAGACTAAAAAAAATCCTTTTAAACATAAACTTCAGAATAATATAGAAAAGATAAAATCAAATAATACCATTTACTTATTCACATGTATATTATACTAGTCGAATAATCACATGCAATATCAATAGCCGCTTTCAAAATGATGGAATGCATAATTGCAGACTTCATAACCACATAATCAAGGACTTGTGCCTAGAATACAAATAAAATTTTGTCAAGGACATATGCCAAGACACTGGTTTATCTCATGAGACCTACCGATGCATCGAGGATCTATAGTGGGCTCCACCCATCACTTACTAATTCCAATGCATTTCTCATATGAAAAGTTTTAAACATAACATAAACATTCATATTAAAACTAGCATATGAAATGTCAATACTTTATCCATAAAACATGAATGGTATAAAAATAACACATCCACAGTCAAACATATCACAAATCCTTCAATACAATATGGAAGTTTTTTATCATAATAAATCAACTTCAAATAATCTCACAATCCATCAAAGGATTTTGACATAGATGAAATCAAATTTTTTTAGAGAAATATCTCTTTTTATTTTGAAATCATTTAAAAGTCGTATAATTATAAAAGAAAACATTTATTTTGAAAATATTATTATAATATTTTAAGGGAAACTTTGACGATGTTATAACATTAGAAAATAGCCACACCCACCGTATAAGTTAAAAAAACATTCATACCTTAATTTTGTCTAAAAGGTCATAAGGTACCTTGTTTGGAAAATGACGAAAAGATTCCTTTCAAACCATTTTATAAAAAGTCAAAAAAGGGTATAAATGACTTTAACCCATAAACTAGTAAATAGTAAAAATTTTTTGGAATACATTTTTAAGAAACATGGATGTGGATGATAAAGAGGTCCCAGTAGATACTTACGTAAAAACAACCTCAGATAATAAAGAGATTGTGAAATTAACCCTTACCTTGTACTTTCCTTTAGTCAAGGGTACATTTATCCTCCTATATAAAGACCGTAGTATGTTATTAAATTATACTAGAAACATATTAATATTAATGATATCAAACATGATTCATTTAGGACTTTATGATACCCATTTAATGATAATTTCCATGTTAATTTTACATTTCAGGTAATAATCTCTTTCTTTATCATACGTGTTTTAACTTGTTACTCTTGATTGTATCACTTAGATCATGATTTAAATACATCCAGAATATAAAAAATGATTTATATATCAAATATATTTAGAATATAAATATATATAATAGACATATATATGAAATGGAAAACACCGTTTATGGAGACGGTATGTCGTACGTACGCATAAACACTGTTTCCATTTTCATATCATATTGAATGGAACTAAGTGAATAAGATATATGTATCTGCATATATATATATATATATATATATATCTTCAGTAGAATTATTAATTCATATATTAAATACTTTTTAATTATATATATTTTTTATAATCATCATTGAATGGTGAACGTGGAAATGAATCTCATAGGGTCGTGGAGACGGTAATCCGTACGTACACACGACCGAAAATATCATTATATTAATGGTGAAATCGTATGTAATTGGATGGTATATCATACATAAAAAATTATTAAAATGTTATATTTAAAATTTACATCAGTTATACTCATCATTATACCCATCCAAATAATGAAGTGTTTGAATAACAAACTACACCACGACGTGGAGACGGTAATCCGTACGTACGCACGTATGGTGAATTTTTCATTTATAGGATGCATAAAGTAATGAAAATGGTTGTTAAATTTTTATAATAACATCACAGTATATATAATATACTGGATTTAATATTTTAGAATGGAAAAAACAAAGAAAGAGGAAGTTGAAGAAGAAAATAACTCAAAAGAGGCGATGAAATATTTGCCTCTTCTTTAGGTTCTTTCTTTTGATTTGATCAAAAGGGCTCCTAAGGTTGGCTTTAGGACCAAAGTAATTCCTATGGGATGAAGGGAGGAAAGTTGGGAGGATACCTAGGTAGGGGTTGGCTGATCCAAATGGATTTGGTGGTGTGAAATTAAGAGAAGGGGAAGTACCCTTTTATAAGAGAGGTGAGGGTCACTTTTGGAAAAGCTTGAAATATTATTTTATAATAAAATAATTTTCAGTTTCTAATGGCTCAAAAAAGAATTATTTAAAGGATAAGCTGGGGATGGGTCTAAAAACTCTCAACCAATAGGTTTTAGAAATTTTTAGGTCATCATATTAACCTTATATTTTAGATTTAACTCTTAGTTAAATAGTTTGACCTTAACCATGTCTCTTTGTATTTTTATATTATATGGTTAATAAACATACTATAAAATGCCAATATAACCCCAATTGGTTCATTAATGTCATATATATTATTATATAAGTCTTTTGGCTTATCATTAGATTTTTAGGTCTATTACATCAATTAATAATATAATATTTGTTTTAGAAACTCAATTATGTCAATTTTGACACTTTTTGGTATTTGATTTTTTTGAAAGCCATAAAAACTTTATCACTTCAAATAAAATTTATCTGAATAACCCTAAAATGAAATATTAACCTATAAAATTTGTGTAATTAATCAAAAGTCTCAAATTACATTTATTTGGATATTTATAATATTAATTATTTTAATCTTTCATTCATAAAGTAATTACTGCATCATCATTGTGTCATAAATAAATTAAAATATATATTGTATAAAAATTATAAATAAAATATCATTATGTAGGAAATTTTGTTATCTTTATAATTAATATTTAGAGTAGAATTTATCTTATGTGTATACCTATATTAAAAATGGTTTAGTTATTAAACATTGAATTTAACTTTTTTAACTCTTCTTTAGATAAAATAATAATAAATGTTATAATCTTATCCAAGTGAACCAAAGGGGGTCATATTTTATTGCTAAGGTTTTTTGTGGTCGAATTATACTTATACAATAGAATTAGGACATGTGTTTTGGTAATTATAATATCATTTTTACCCTTAATTACCCTATTTACTTTTAACTATGGTAAATAAAAGTAAAAATTTACTATTCACAAAAAATTATTTTCATCTTATTGAACCAAATTTTATTTACTGATATCAACCGTATGTCTCGGATTTTTTAAATTCAACTCACAGAAGCAATAAAATTAATTTTTATTCAAATTTGCAAATGCTCCTAGGAGGTGGGTAAAAGATGGTAAAAAATTCGATAAAATTTTATATATCTAAACATATTACAAAAATGAATCCAATGAATTATGTTGAACAAATATAGGTATCCAGTATCTATTATGACCTAAAATAAATTAAATTAAAATAACTAATTATTTAAATAAAAAGCCGGTTTTAATGAATAACACAATGTTTTTTCACTATTCATCAAAAATTGAATGTTTTCAGAAAAATACCAAAAATTTACCCTAAGATAATTTTGATATTCAAAATTAAAAAATGAAGTCTATTTTAACAAATTAAAAACATTTAATTTGCATTTATTAATTTAAAATTAATTCCCGTTGTCAAAACCAAAAAGTGAGTTTTTTAAAAAGTAAAAAACTATCAAAAGATTAACATGTGTTTATGTCAAATTTAACTGTGAAATTACTTATAATGACCAACATTGTATTAAATGATAAAAATATAATCTAATTATACTTAAAAACGATTCAAATTCATAATTTATCACTAAAATTATTTTGATTAAAAAAGTTGTTTTTAATTAAAACATAGTATTTTTCATTATTCATCAAAATATGAAAGTTTTCAGAAAATTACCAAAAATTTATACAAACTAAATTTTTATGTACCACTTCTAAAGAATAATTTAATTTAATTAAATTGAATATATAAAAGTGTCAAATATCGATTTTAAAAAGGGTTAACAATTAAAAGGTGGTAAAATTGCATTTTTTTTAAAAATACTTATATTATCCAAAAAATGAATTTGTTCTTATATTATGTCTTTGAAACAAATAATATGGATGTTAAAATTATATAGAGTATATAAGATTCAAAATGAAGTTAATAATAATCATAACTTCCTTTTGAATGGTTAGTTTAATAAGTTGTGGTGTGCTCAAACTCGGTGTTGCGTGTACCACAAGCTATTGAATTAATTTAATGAGATAACATTCTATGAAATCATGGGGTGTTACATTATCCAACTACAAAACTATATTAATAATATTTTCATAACTCTTCAAGGTTCTCATCATTTTGGGGAACTACTATGACCTTATCAATGTGAAAAATAATCTAGTACACTAAAACATTAAATTCATGCAGAAAAATGAACAATATATAATAAGATGTTTAATTTAATATTTAATAAAACAAATATTTATGTAATAAAAGTACAGAAAATTGGTTCTAGGAAATCAAATCTAACAAAATGTATACAACATGAAGTAGAATGATCTAGATAGTAACAATGGATTGATGATACATCCAAAAGATTCAACATTAAGGAATATATTTGATTCATTATATCTAGATTTTTTATCAGATCCTAAGAATGTATTTCTGGGATTGGATTCTAATGGGTTTAACCCTTTTGGTACATTAAGTACTAATTATAACATTTGGCCTATTGTTTTGATCACCTATAATCTACCTCATTGGATGTGTATGAAGAAGACTTCATTCTTTATTTTTATGATTAGTCCTTGAAAGAAATTTCATGGAAATGAAATTGATGTATACCTTCAAACTTTATTGATAGAATTGAAATAATTATGGTATGATGGTAAAAAAACATATGATGCTTCAACGAGAAAACTATTCAAAATGCATGATTCTTTAATGTGGAAAATTATTAACTTTACTGGACTTGGAAATTTATCTGGTTGGAACACTCACAATGGTTTGGCTTGTCCAGTTTTTAATTTTGATTTCGAACCTAAAAGATTACCTTATTGAAGAAAATGGTGTTTTTTCTGTCATCATCTATTTATTGTTGCATCTCATAAATTTAGGTTTAACATGACCCAATTAAATGGAGATATTGAAATGAGAAAGTCCCCAAAGGTGTTATTTGGTTAAGAAATTTTGGGAAAATCAATAAATGTCACTAAAGAATTTGAAAAATGTCATCAGTTTAAAGAAGGGTGAAAAGGGTACAAGGTACAATATCCAAATTAGTTAGAAAACAACAATAGAAGAAAAATAGTATATTTTTCAAACCTCCTTATTGGTAGTTTAATTCGATATATCATAATTTTGATGTAATTTATATTAAGAAGAACATTTGTGATAATGTAATTTTTAAATTTCTAAATGAGAAGGGTATATCAAAGGATCACCTTAATGATTTTAAGGATTTCAAGTCAATGAATATAAATGTATGGTTTATGGGAAAATGAGAACACCAAGTATCCTTAAACAATTTTTACATTGAAAAATAATGATAAAGATGTATTCCTTTGAACTTTAAAGAATTTAAAAGTTCCAGATGGATATTTAAGTAATATATCAAGGTGCATTTACTTAACAAATTTAAGGTTACATGGATTGAAAATTCATGACTCATTTATTTTGATGGATATGCTATTTCCATTTTCATTGCATAATACTTTACCTGGAAAAGTAACTCCAGTTCTAGTTGAGTTTTGTACCTTTTTCAAAGTTCTTTTTGGAAAAACTCTAAATACCACAGAACTTGATAAACTTTAAGAAAGAATTGTTTTGACACTTTTTCATTTAGAGATGTTTTCCCCCTTCATTCTTCCCTGTCATGATTCATTGGACTGTTTATTTGGTTGAAGAATCTAAACTTGGTGGATTGGTACACTATCGATAGATGTATCTAAAATGATAGTTACATTGATGTTATTTTTATTTTTATTGTTGAATTTGATTTTTTTCAAATCATTATATATATATATATATTTAATATATTTCATATTTTTTTCACTGGGTACATTGGTAATTTTAAATCATATGTGAGGAATAAAGCTCAACCAGAATGCTCTATTGCTGAAGGTTAAACAGCTGAAGAGTGCTTAAACTGCTATTATAGGCATTTATATGGGATTGAGACTAGATTCAGTCATGCTGGATATGATGATGACATCTACACTAATTCTCGTTCTTAAAACCAATCATTAGTATTTCTAACTATTAGAAGAACAATTGTAAAGGAGTAAAATTTTAAACTAATAGAATTGGAGTTTCTAAAAGAACATAGATATGTCCTACTCAATAGTGTTATTTTAGATCTATTTATTGAATAATTAAGACTAAAAAAAGAGGTGACTAATGGGTTGAGATCGAAATGAGTTGGAATTAACAAAACTATTAATAAGGATATTATCGAATGGTTTTCCCACTGTGTAAGTATATAATAATATTCATATTATTGTTGTGTAGTTATTTTTTCTACGTTAAAATTAACTCCTTATATCATTTTTTTCTAGAAAATTAATGTTGAGAATTGAGTTGAAATATCAATTGATTTGATGTTTTTGGATTGAGGTCCTCTAAGGCATACTAATATATTCAATGCCTACAATATTCATGGCTTTAGGATTCATAAAATTTACCATGAAGAAGAATTAAAAACTCAAAATAGTGGTGCATTTACACATTCAAAGGAGGTATACTATGGTAAGTTGAATTATAAAATTAAATTAAACATTCATAGTGAGATTTTTGTTTTCTTATTCAAATTCAAGTGGTTAAAAATTGATAAGGGTATAATAAAAGATTCATTACATTTTACTTCTATCAATGTCTCTCGCTTGATCCATATTGGTGAGCATGCAGAGCATGATCCATTTATCTTGGCATAAGAGTGAATATTCTTTATTATTTAGATGATGAAATATGTGAGGGTTGGAGTGTTGTTGTACACTTAAAGAAGAGTGACTTATATTATATGGGTGATGAAGATCAATTTTTGATTTGTGGTAGTGAACCTCATCAACCAAAAAACATTGAACAGTTTTCCCTAACAATATTGGAACATTATAAATTTCAAGAGAGGGTGAAATTGAAGGACTTTTCACAATGGAGGTTAATAAAAATTAATATAATAAAGATGAAGATAACTGAATGTATAAATTTGTAATGAATGTATATTATGATTTCTAATTGATAAATATTTCATAAATATATACATTTTTTTAGTTTTTTTTTGTAAAAATATTTTAGTTTTTCATTTTTTATACATTTATTATACCTTAAACATTTGAATTGTAGGAATTTTGAGAACAATTTTTTATAATCTTAGCTGGTCAATATCTCAGAGTACACCACCACTACCATCATGTTCTATAGATCCTAGTTATTTTGTTGTACCAGAGACTACTAGAATTCCATTTGTTTCCCTAGATGTTGTTGGTAGAGCACCACTAGATTCACCTTTAGTGATGGAGTAGTTGGTCAACCTTCTATCTTGGGGATATTGTAAAGTTAACATTACTTATATGTATATCATTTCTCAAAAAAACTATATATTTTATTACTTGTTTATTGAATTTATCAAAAAGATAAATAAAACTACATAATAGATACAAATATGAACATGATAGACATATGGGAACTAAAAGGATTCAATATTATCATTCCATTTGATGATATTGGTGCCTAACAATGACGTTGTTGGAATCAATGGGCATATTATTTGGCAGCTTGCTTACGAGATAGTGATCTTTCCTATTAATTATAAATATTGGAGTCATATTCCTACAACTTGGAAAAATGAGGTCTTTGATACTCTAGTAAAGGTAATATTAATTTAATATTCCTTGATAACTAATTTAAAAGACATGATTAATTTTTTTAATATATTTATAAAGTGTTATTTTTTTATTTTTAAATGTTTTTTCATTTTGATGTCCCTAACCCCGTTTCACACACATGGAATTTGAAAAATATCGGAAAGAAATGGAGGGATTTTAAATAGAGATTATGGAATGAGTTTAATGACACTTATCTGAGTTCACGATAGATATATGAGAAAGTTTCTGATAGAATTTATCATGAGCAATGAAATATATTTATCAATATCAGCAAAGATGCATCTCATGAGGTAACTACATATTTTATAGTATCTTAATAACATAAACACAATAAAATTATAATTTTTATTAATGTTGATATTTTTTTGTTGGAATTATCTAAAAAAATAATTTGAATCATGAAAATCAGGTCATTCCTCATATCATTGGGTCACATAGTTTTTCAAGAAAAAGAAAAATTTTGGTTTTTATTTTATTCATTATTATTTATAACATTTTATTATAACTCAAGGTTTTTATAACTTGTTTGTATTTTTTAATAAAGGATAATGAATTAGCTCACTCTTTTGGCTAAATAGTGATGTTATTTAAAGTGCATAAGAAACACTATGATAGTTTTGTAAATGACCCTACCAAAGATGTTGAAGTAAGTTCTTTTTATTACCATTTCATATTATTTCATTAGTATAAAAACATAATAATGAAAAATATATTATAAAAAATAACAATCCTTAAACCCAATTAGATGGGTCCATCTACATTAATTAAACGATGCTAATTTGGATTCGTTTGATTTATCTAGCCGACCCCAAATAATTGGGTTCAATGCTTGTTTATTGGAATAATATATTTTTCATTATTATGTTTTTATAGTAATGAAATAAAAATAAATAGTAATGAAAAATTTATTAATTAGAAAATATTACCAAGTTCATATATTTTATAAAAATAATTTTTGATATTTTTTTATTAACATGTTAAAATTCAAGAAGTCTGAGATGAAAACCCTTTGCAATTATCATAGGTTTTCTAGAATGATGTAATTGGAATTTTTTTAGGGAAGGAGCATATCATACATGTACGGGGGATGGGTTCTCAGCCTACTCCATCTGTTGTCTTTGTTAGGGCAGTGTCATCCAATAATACTACACCCATTGGGGGTTCGAGTAGTTCCATTGATCTTGAATGAAAAATAGAAATTCCAAGATTAAAAGAAAAAGTGCAGGAAAAAGACTCTTATAAGAAAAAATAGGATAAATGGAAGTCGACATTGGAAAATTATTTAGTTTCTATATTTCAAAGGATGACCATAATGATCCCCGAGAAAATTTCCAGCCTTATAGCTCATGCCACCGAGGTAAATTCTAAATTCTATAGGTCATTCAAACATTTTAAAATAACATATACAATATCCATAAATAAAACTAAAATGAAACTTTTATATAGAAGACATGAATTTTGAGTCATACTGACAAAATCTTATGCCAAATTAATGTGTGGTTGATTACCACATGTTAATAATGAATTATAGATTGTTATCCAAAAGTTTGGAAACAATATGAGATTGTTTTCATGGCTTTGACTCGATAAACACTTAATAATGGAAGAAAACCTTTAAAACCTGTGTCATGGGGTCAAAACCTGGAAAAAAACATCACATTTCCCTAAAATCAGAGAAAAAAAATCCATAGATTGACTTTTGAAATATAGGAATTGATGATGCGTCATTCTGAATTACAGTTTTCATGGGATGGTCGTAAACACATTTTTAGTGTTTTAGAATATGAAAATGTGCTTGGAATGGTCAGGACCATAAAAATAGACTCAAATTGACATGTAATCATGGTAAAACCTCTAATGAGTTATTTTTAACTTTTATGTGTAGAAAAAACATCAATAAAATGTGTGGTGTGGTTAGAATGACTCAGTAAACACTTCTTAAAGGTACAAAAGCCTTTAAAAACATGTGTCAGGGGGTCAAAAAAAATAATAAGTCGTATTGCCTTGAAATTAGAGGAAACGCTTGAAGATTTATTTTTGAAATGTAGGAACTAGTGAAATGTCATTCCAAATTATAGTTTTCCCAAGATGACCACAAACATGTTTTTAGTGTTTAAAACACTAAAAAATGCACATAATGGTCAATAACATAGAAAAAAAACTCATTTTGATATAAAATCATGGGAAAAACACCATCGAGTTATTTTTGATGTATATGTGTAGACAACATGTCAATCCGATATGTGGTGTGGTTGGAATGACTTAGTAAATATACAAAGCCTTTAAATACATGCGTCAGGGGGTCAAAACTAGGAAAATGATGTCAAATTACCCAAAAATTATAGGAAAATGAATATATATATTTTTTTTTCTAAAATATAGGAAATGAAGACACATCATTCTGAATTACATTTTTCCTAGAATATCTGTAAACATGTTTTTAGTGTTTAAAATATTGAAACATGTTTGGAATGGTCAAAACCATTGAAAACAACCTCAGATTCATGTTAAGTCATGGGAAAACAACAGTTGAGTTATTTTTTATGTTTACGAATAGATTAAATGTCAATAAGACATGTAGTGTGGTTGGAATGACTTGATACACACTTCTTAAAGGTACAAAGCCTTTAAAAACATTTGTAGGGGGTGTCAATAATAAAAAAAACAATGTCCAATTTCCTTAAAATAAGAAGGAAATTACTATAGATTAAATTGTGAAATGTAGGAATTAACAACACTTCATTCTGAATTACGATTTCCATAGGATGACCTTAAACAAATTTTTACTATTTTAAAACACTAAAACATGAGTGCAATGGTCAAAACCAAATAAAGCGACCTCATATTGATGATAAATCATGGGAAAACACCACTGAGTTATTTTTGATGTGTACACATAGACAACATGTCAATCTGATGTACTGTGTGGTCAGAAAAACATGGTAAACACTTCTTAAAGGTACAAAAGCCTTTAAAAACATGTGTCGGGGGGGGGGATGAGGGTTCAAAACCTGAAAAACTATGTCATATATCCCTAAAATCATAAGAAAATTACCATAGATTGATTTTTGAAATGTAAGAACCAACATCACACCATTCTTAATTACAGTTTTTCTGGGATGTCTGTAAATGCATTTTTAGTGTTTTAAAACACTAAAACGTGTGTAAAACAGTGAAAACCACATAAAAAGCTAATATTGATATGGAATCATGGGAAAATAATTGCTGAGTTACATTTTATATGTATACATAGAAAAAACAAAAATACAATGTGTGGTGTGGGAGGAATTACTTTGTAAACACTTTTTAAAGGTATAAAAACCTTTAAAAACTTATATCGGGGGGGGGGGGGGTAAACAAAGAAAATTATGTCCTATTTCCTTGAAATCATAGGAAAATGACCATATATTTAGTTTTAAAATGTAGGAACTGATGAAACATCATTCCAAATTACAGTTTTCCCACAATGTCTATAAATGTGTTTTTTGTGTTTTAAAACACTAAAACGTGCATGGAATGGTCCAGACCATAGAGATAAATCTTAAATTGACTTGGAATCATGTGAAAACCACTTTTGAGTTATTTGTTATGTGTATTCAAAGACAAAACATCAATTTTATGTGTGGTGTGGTCATCATGACTCAATAAACTCTACTTAAAGGTACAAAAGCCTTAAAAAACATGTATTGGTGGGGGGGGGGAGAAAAACCCCGAAAAAGATGTCAGATTGCATGAAAATCAATGGAAAATGACTGTAGATTATGTTTTGAAATATATTAACTTGCGAAACATCATTTCCAATTATTTTTTTCCTAATATGTTCATAAACGTGTTTTTAGTGTTTTAAAACACTGAAACATGCATGAAATAGTCCAAACCGTATAAAACTACCTCAAATTGATGTCGAATCCAGATAAAACCACATATGAGTTATTTTTGATTTTTACATGAAAAAAAAACATTCTGATGTGTGGTGTAGTCAGAATGACCCTATAAAAACCTCTTAAATGTACAAAATCATTTAAAAACATGTTTCGGGGGGGTCAAAGTGAGGAAAATGATGTCGTATTTCCCTGAAATAGTAGTAAAATGACCATAGTTTTAATTTTAAAATGTAATAATTAGTGAAACATCATTCTGAATAATGATTTTCCTGGGATGGCCTTAAACACGTTTTTAGTGTTTTAAAACCCTAAAATGTGCATGGAATGGTCAAAACCATACAAATCAACCTCGAATTGAAATAGAATCCTAGGGAAACCATGGATGAGTTATTTTTTTAATATTGGACTTGTTGTGATATCAATACCTTTAAATTTAATTTATTAAGTAAATTTCAAGCACACTACACGTTGATTTAAAAATTAATTTGAATATTTACTTATCCATTTTCTGTTTCAAGTGTTGAATCATATATTAAATAGGTAAGTTTATATTTTCAAAGTGTTTTAATTATATATTATTTGTTTCATGTTAAAATTTCTTCTATTTTTTTTAAAAAAAAACAAATTTTATTTGCAGCATTCTGAATATTCTATGTCGTTTCTCTTTCGCATTTATTTTCTTAAATGTTTTGGTTTTTATTGTTAGTGACAGATGCTGAGAGTAAGTAGGATGTTGACCATTCTATTCCATGAAATTCTTCCGAAGGTATTCATGATGGTTCTTAGTTTTCATGTTATTTTAAAATTTTATCAATTATTCTATTGTAATTCTCAATTATTATGTTTAGTTTTAATTTCTATTTTCTTTTTTGTTATAGTTGATGGAATGAGGTGGTCAATTATAGTTGATGAGATAATGTAGAGGCAGATAATTGCAGTGGAGGTCATAACTGTAACAACCCATACATTATATACATTTATATTACTTTAAATTTGAATTATATTCATTAAAACATATAATAATCTCACAACAGGACTATATATTTATAATGCCTTTACAAATTGGGAAACATAATCAACTGGTTCATAAAACATCAACATCATCTCCCACTTATTTCTTTATAACTAGACTCAATTTTGATATATCTTACTTAATACCCTTCTTCATGGCCTAGGGAAAATAAACATATAAAATGGTGAGCTCAAATCCTCAGTAAGGGTAAACAAGGGAAATATAATTCATATCGTAATCATAAGACATAAGAATATAACATTTGAATGTTTAATCATGTATATGAAAGATCATGATAACCTGTCATTGGATAATAGTTCATAAGAATTAATGTTCATAATCCCAAAAGTCATAACATAATACATGATGTTTTTTTGGAATACACATAATTCTATAAAATCATTTCACATTAGTCAAGACATATTACCAAGACCATCATAACAGGAGAAGTCCATTACTGAACCGGGTCTACTTGCAATTCCAACCCGGTATTACTAAACCCGATTTACTTTCCATTGCAGTCATGTCTACATAATGAAATATACATCTTTACCCAATGCATTGGAGGAAGATATAGGTCCCACCCATCTCATAATGAAATAATTCTTGTGTGTTCCATATAAACATAAATCCTTCATCATAGCATAACCCAAGGAAAAAATGGATTTCTTCAACATCATTCCATCATAACATAAGCCACATAAAACTAATGGATTTCATAAATATAACTCAATCATAATCATAATAAAATAATATTATTAATAGTAATAGAAACATAACCCTATTTAAATAATTTCATCTTAGATAAAAAGTAATTTTGATAGAACATATGAAATTAATTCTTAAGGAAAATATCCTTTATTTTTCAAATATGTATTCTTTTCTCAAAATGCCACTCAATTTTAAGATAAAATAATTTCTTTGAAAATAACCTTGAAAAATTGTAAGGGAATATTCATGGAAATAATTCATCATGAAATCATAAAAATCTATTCATGCTGTATAAGTTAAAAAAAATTCTTCTCATACTTTTTCCAGAAAAGTCTAAAAGTACCTCGCATCGAAAATTAAAAAAGATTCATTTCATACCATTTAATAAAAATTCACCAATGGGGAAACATGATTCTGAAAAACATTAGAATAATATAAATAATATTACATATTTATGAAACATAGATGTGGATGATAAATATACCCCAATAAATACTTATGTATAAACAATCTCAGATAATAATGAGATTGCGAAATTATCCCTTACCTTTGGTATGATATATTTCATATGTATCCAAGCCACATGTATAATGATTTAAATAATGTTATTGAATTCTTATATAATAATATTCATTTTTATGAAATCATATATGACCATGTTATCATCTGTTTGTTAGTAATATTTCATTTTCATTCATTATTCATTTATTAACTACTTTTTGTTCTTATGCATGTTTTGTCAGATAAGTTCATGTTACAATTCTTAGGTTATAGTTATATCATTTACAGAATGATATTAGTATAATATATATCATATTTATTCATTCCATTCATGTATATAATCATGTTTTAATGAAGATCATTTAGAATGAATCACATCACATTTTGGAGATGGTAGGCCATACGTACACACGAGCGACGATATCATTCCCATAATTGTTGAATGGTATTTAAGTGGATGGTGTATAATATTTCAGAATAAGTATTATGTTATAATAATCATATATAGTTATTATTCCATCATTATACCCATCCATGTAAGGTGGTGGTGAAAAACAGATTACACCACGGCATGGAGACTGTAAGCCGTATGTATGCACACGTGGTATTTTCATTTTTCATAGGATGGATTGAAGGTGGAATATGGTTGTTTCACAATTATAATAACATATACATATATTATTGATACTAATATTATTACTTGATAATTAGACAACTAATTAATAGGGAGTAGATGAAGAAATAAGTCTGAAAGAATTGGTTGAAGAGATTACCTCTTCATCAAAATTGTTCCTCTAAATCTATTCTTAGAGTGCTAGAGTGGGTCTTTGAAGATGAAAATACCCTCTATAAAGTAAATAGTTATGTTTATAAGGAAAAATTCCAGGTTATGGCCTAGCTTTAAGGCACATAGTTAAGTGAAGAGGTGAGGGAGGGGGCGCCCTTTTATAAATGAGGTGAGGGGCACTTTTGGAAACTCCAAAACAGTAATTTATAATAAAATAAAAAGCTACCCAAAAACCTATAAAATGTACTAATTTTATATATTATATGATATAGGGTTGTAGTATCATCAACCAATAAATTTTGGAAAAGTATTTATATTAATTTAAAACTTATCGTTTTAATTAACACTTAGTTATTCTATTTATTTTTAACTAGGGCAACAAATAATTCAATATTAAAAGTGTGAAATATTTACCTATTTGAGGTAAAATTGACCATAAATAAATAAATTAGACCATTTTATACCATATAATAATAATTATATTTTTTTAATTTTTTTAATTATTTTTAAATAATTTAATAATACATTATTTTGATAAAAAATCAATAGTATCAATTTTGAAACTATTCAATTCATTGATTTTTTAAAATATTAATAGAACAAGATAACTTCAAACAACCTATTTTATTATATTACTATGAGATAGTGGTCATCTAATTTTTTTAGACATGTTAATTATCCCAAATTATATTTACTTTAATATTTTTAATAACATTTATTTGATATTTCTCTTAATAAAATAATTCCCACAACAATTTTTTGTAATTATTTAATATGATTATTTGTTGAATAAAAATAAAAAATAAAAAATAAAATAATTATAAATATACTATATTTCAGGATAATACTTGTAGTTGAATTTATGTTCTAGAATATCTAGTATTCAAAATTTTATACTTATTAAATTATGAAGGTTAAAACTTTATCATCACTTTAAATAAAATAATATAAGTGTCATAATCCCTTATATAAGGCTCAAAATGGTCCATAACTAGAACCTTGGATTATTGTGGTTGAGATATACTCCAAAAATAAGATTTTATCACGTGTTTTCATCTTTTAATGGGTATTATTATTTTAATAAAAACTATATTATTTATTTTTCATAAATTAAATAATTTCTGCTTCATTAATGTATAAGATATTAGGGTAATTATTTATTTCATAAATATTAAAACTAAATTACCATGATTAATGTATTTTTTAGTTTAAATGACTACTTATATTTGAAATTATCTTTAGTATATCTTTATATTAAAAATTATTTAGTTTTTAGAAGTTGAGTGAGATATATTAAACTTTTCTTTAAAGAAAATAAATTAAATGTCCTAATCTCATCCAAGTGGATTCAAATGGATACCATTACAACCCAAGGATGATTTAGGTCTAAAAAAACTCATAAAATGATATTAGGACAAGTTTTAGGGTAATTTTAGAATAGGATTCATACTCTTAATTACTCAGTTTACCCTTTTACAGTATTAATAAAAACTACCAAAGTTACTATTCATAATGTCCAAAAATAAAATAAATCTATTTACATAATTTGGACCAACTAGTTTCAAATATGGAATCCATTTTTCAAAATTAAAAACATAGAAGTTTCAGTAATTAATTTAAAATTATTCTTGTTGTCGGAAGGAGAGAATGAGTTTCAAAAGTTAAAACATTGTAAAAGATTGAAATGTTTTTACATCTGAATTCAATGTAAAATTAATTATAATGACATAAATTATATTTAATGATTAAAATATATTATATTTATACTTTAAATAAATTCAATATTATAATTTTACCATATAAATTATTTCCATGAAAAATGTTGTTTTCATAAATTTACTGTATTTTCAATATTCATCAAAACTTGAATGTTATAAAAAAATATCATAAATTCATCCAAAGTAAATTTTTATATCCCAATTCAAAATAATATCTTCATTTTGTCACATAAAATTTATCAATATCTCAAAATGTTAATTTTTTGGGGGTTCACCAATAAAAGGTATTAAATTACCCTTTTAAAAAATATATGTTTTTAGACATCAAATAGGGTTTATTCATACCCTATGACTAAAATATACATTGTATGAATATCAAAAATATTTTATGAAGTATATAACATATATATCTCATAATTTCATTACCAATAGTATTTAACTCATAAATAAAAATTTCTAATTGATTTATATTTTTCATAAATAATTGATAGCCAATGAAATCACAATGCATTTTCATATGTTAGTTATACTAATTCCCACTAACCTAATATATAGGATATAAATGTAATTTTATACTAAGGGAATCTCTCGATTCTTTTAAACTTGTGATTTCGTGCAACTCAAGCTACTGAAGAATAAAAATTATTTAAAAATTATTTAATTAAAACATCAGGGTGTTACATTCTACCCCCATTAAACTAAATTTCTCCCTCAAAATCCATCAATTGGAAACAAATAGATGAATATACCTCTACCTTATCATATCATCAAGTTACCACATAGATTCCTCAAATTGGTGGTTCTACCATTAAAATTTAACCAAACAAGTGGTCTTGTTTCGTAGAACTTTTTCGATACAATCCAAAATCTCTATCAGTTGCTCTTCATAAGAAAGATCTTATTCTAGTGGTACAACTTCTAAGTTTAGTACATGTGAAGGATTATGTATGTACCTTCTCAAGAGAGATACATATAACACATAATGAACTTGAGATAGATTCTGTGGAAGGGCCAATAGGTAAGATACCTTCCCAACACGATCTAAAATTTCAAAAGGACCGATATACCTAAGGCTTAACTTGCCCTTATTTCCAAATCTCATTACTCTCTTCTAGGGAGATATTCTTAGAAACACCTTATAACCCACTTAAAACTCAAGGTGTTTTCTTTGTTTTTCAGTAAAACTTTTTTATCGACTTTGGTATACTCTTATGTGTTTTTGAATAGATCTGACCTTATCTTCTATTTCATCAACAATGTTAGGTTCTAAGAGCTTTATTTCCCCAACTTCATCCCATAAAATTGGAGTTCTTAACTTCTTTCCATAGAGGTATTCATTAGGATCCATCTGAATACTGGAGTGAAATCTATTGTTGTAAGAAAATTCCACCAATGGTAGATGTTGATCCCAACAACCTTTGAAATCTTTAGATCAAGCTCTCAATATGTCTTAATGTGTTTGAACTATCCTCTCAGATGAACCATCTATCTGAGGATGATAAGCAGTGATAAAACTTAACTTTGTATCCAGATCCTACTAAAGACTTTTCTAGTACTTTGAGGTAAACCTCAGATCCCAATAAGATATAATGGAAAGTGGTACTCCATGAAATCTTACCACTTATTTTACATATATCATGGCAATATGATCAAGATAAAAATCATCTCTAATAGCAATGAAGTGTTCCAACTTCTTATGGCATTCAAATATAACCCATGTAGAATTATTTCCTCTTGTATGTTTTGTGAAGTTTGACAACAAAGTCCATAGTGATGTTTTACCATTTTCATTTCAGTATGGGTAATGGTTGTAACATCCCCTTATACTTCTGTCTATAAAATTTAACTTTCTAACAAACCAAGAATTGAGAGACCTATTTGACAACATCTCTTTTTTATTCCATTCTAACAGAAATACTCTTTTAGGTCCCTCTGCATATTTGTGCTTCTAGGGTGAATAGATAAGGAAGAACCATGACCCTTATCCAATAAGACCTTCTTTAATTCTGATATGAGAGGAATAAAAACTCGATTCATAAACCTTATCTTTCCATCACAGTCAATATTGAATTCAGGAACATTTTTCACCATCTTTTGTAGCTCTACATCTTTCTCCTACGCCTCCTTAATCTTCACGTATATAGATGATTGAATATTCATTTGAGAAAGATAATATTTCTCTCCTTATAATAAAATATCAGTATCCATCCTTTGAAAATCCATACATATTGGATCTTTTTTAATACTCATCACAGATAGGCTATCATGGTCTTGTTGACTCAAAGAATCTTCCACCTTGTTCTCTTTCTCAGGGTGGTAATATATGGAATAGTTTTAATCTTTAATGAAATCCACCCATCTTATTTTATGAATATTCATATTTTTTTGTGTGAAAATATACTTTAAAATTTTATAATTAGTATAAATATCACACCTTTCACCATAAAGATAATGCCTCTATATCATTAAATCAAGGATTACCACAAGTAACTCAAAATCCTGAGTTGGGGTAATTTTTATCATGTATTTTCAACTATAAATAGGCATAATCTATCACTATATCATTTTTCATGAGAACACATCCCACCCCCTTCTTGGATGTATCACTTTAGAAAAAAAACCCTTATCCACTACATATAAGTGTGAGAACAGGTGCACTGGTTAACCTTCTTTTTATCTCTTTGAAATTCTCTTCACATTCCTCCATCCATATGAACTCAAATACGTTTCAATTCAACTTGGTGAGTGTATTAGATAATCATGAAAAATATTTCACAAAACATCGATAATATCCAACCAAACCAAAGAAACTTCAAATATTAGTTACTATTTTTGGTCTCAACCAATGTTCAATAACTTCTTTTTTTGATGGATCCATATATATCCCATATCTTGATATTATTTGACCCAAAAAAGAAACATTTTGAAGCCAAAATTCACATTTGGTGAATTTTTCATAAAGCTTATCCTTTCTCAGGGTCTTCATTAAAATTATCAAGTGGTCTTCATGTTCTTCCTTGCTCTTCAAATAGATAATAATATCATCTATAAATTCAACCAAAAACTGATCAAGATAGCCTCTAAAGGCTCAATTCAATAAATCCATGAAGATAGAAGGGGTATTAGTAAGAAATATAGGCATCACTATAAATTCAAAGTGTCCATACCTTGTATGGAATGCCGTCTCTGGTATATACTCCTTTTTAAACCATAATTAATGAAAAAGTAAATAAATTTCAATCTTGTAAAAGTACTAAGCTTATCATAGTTTTTCGAATAAGTCATCAACGTAGGGAAGAGGATATTTTCTCTTGATAGTGATCCTGTTAAGTTCTCTATAATCAATGTAGAGTCTCATTAATCCATTTTTCTTATTAATAAAAAGAATAGGTTCTCCCCAAGGTAACACACTAGGGTGTATAAATCCCTAATCAAGATTCTCTTCGAGTTGTTTCTTCAATTCCTGTAGCAAAATTGTGGCCATTCTATAAGGTGTGTTTGAAATAGGCATAGCACCTGGTATGAGTTATATTGAAAAATCAACTTCATGATTTGGTGGAAGGCCTTGAAATTCCTCCATAAATACTTCATCAAACTCCCATAAAATGGGTGTGTTATTATTCTTGAGTTTCTCCCCAACCATTTGAGATAAATAACCTTCATTTATAAGAATCAAGACCCCTAATATAAAAGAAATTTCTATTGGAACGTTATATTCATCCTTGAATCAATTGATGATCATAGTTTGATCTGGAATATGAAATGTGACTTACCTTGGAAATTGATATGAGATCCATATAGAAGAATCCAATCCATGCCAAGAATCACATCAAATTCATCTATAGGAAGGATCACAAGATTTTTCAGAAGCAATTTCCCACAAAATTCAACCAGAGAATAATTATATACTTTTTATTAGACTATTGTTCCATTAGGAGTAGTCATAGCTAACTCAACATCTAATTTTTGAGGTAATATGGTGATACCCATAGAAAATTCTTCATAAATAAAAGAGTGGGTGGATCAAGAGTCAAATAAAACATTTTCTACATTATAGTGGATGGTATGTGTACCTTTCACCACTTCATTATCATACTCCACATCTATGATATTGATTGCATGTGATTTTACTTTGTCTTTGGCCTTAAGAGTTTTTTTACTTCGATCATAATCAATAACCCTTGGATTAAGGCATTTATTGGAATAATTACCCATTTCCATTAACTTGTAGCATTGAAGTGTATGATATGATTTTTTGTAGCCTTTTATCTATTCACATCGTTAAATATATTTTTCCCATAACTTTGACATTCAACTACCTGATGAACTTATTTTACACACATAAAATATTTACTAGTCCCTTTAAGAAAATTTACTCCATGTTTCTTTCCACACTCTGAGCATAAGGGAAAGATAATTTTCTTTTTAGTGTGGTCTTTGGATTTTCTTTTGAATTACATTTTTTATCTTCTTATCAAATCCATAGGACTGATGGGTTACTCTAATCTCTATTTAAACCTTGAGATAACATAGAATGATTTTATCATAACTATTAAATTCCCTTATAGATAATACCCTTTGGAGACTTGGTTTTAAGCCACTAAATAACTGATCAATTTTAATATCAGGTTGGATAATAATTCTATAAGCATACCTTGAAAGTATTGTAAAATTTGTTTCGTAGGCACCAAAAAATTCATCATAATTTTTCTTAAGTTCAAGTAACTCCTTATCCATTTTTTTTCAAAGAGTATGAGGGATGTACTTGTTGAAAAATAAGTTATTGAACTTTTCCTATTCCATGGATGAAATTTCATCTCTTTGCCTCATATTCTTGATATGATTCCACCACTGATCAGATTCACCTTCCAAATAACAGACCGCTAAGATGAATTTATCGTGTTTGAAAAACTTTAGAACTTAAAATATCTTTTTAGTGGTACTAATCTATTTTTCATCCACTAATGGATCAGAAGAACCACTAAAATAAGGTGTATTCTGCCTCATGAAGGAATCAAAAGAATGTTGCTCCCTACTTTGCTCGTTTGAAAGTCCTGGATGATTTATATCTTGAGAAAGTTGTGTGAGAATATCTTAATATTTTTCATTACAACTCCCATAACATTTGGTTTCTCAGGAGGACAACCATTTCATTCCCCTTCACATTCAGCATTAATGCAGTTCCTTTGAGTTCCATCCATTGACTAAAACCAAGAAGTATAGTGTAAGAAACACTAATAATAATGGGAGAACCAAATAATAAAGAATAAAAATTCAATTTAGGAAACTTTAGGTTTTATAATAGGTTATTCATGGTCATTTCTAAAACACTATGATTTGAACCCATACTTAGACTTATACTAAGGATTATTACTAAGGCTTTCCCATCCTATTTTCAAAATATTAACTATACATTTCCTTTGGAACCAAATATAACAACCCATACTTTACATACATTGATATTAATTCAAAATTGAAGTATATTAATTACAGCATATAATAAATCCATCGAATGACCATATAGGTATAGTTTATTTAGAAACTGGGAAACATAAATAGTTGGTTCAAAAAACATCTACATTGTCTCCCACTTATTTCTTAATAACTAGAATCCTTTTTGACATATCATACTTAATACCATTCTTCATGACATGGGGGAAATAAATATATTAACGGGTGAGTTAAAATGCTATGTAAGGGTAAACAAGGGAAATATCATTCAGATTATAATCATAAGACATAAGAACATAACATTTGAAAGTCTTATCCTATATATAAAATAACATGATATCAGGTCATGAGATAAAAGTTCAAAATAATTAAGGGTCACAATCCCAAAATTCATAACACAAGACATTATTTTTTTGGAATACATAAGAATAAAAAAATCATTTCATATTAGTCAAGGCTAATTTTCAAGACCATCATAGCAGACAAAGTCCTTTACTGAACTGGGTTTACATGCCGTTCCGACCCTGTATTACTGAACTAGAATTAATTTATATTACAGTAAAGTATATGTCATGATATATAACTCTTTAACCAATGAATTGGATGGAGATATATATCCCACCCATCTCATAATTAAATCATTCTTATGTTTTCTATAAAAAAATCATTCAACATAGCATAACCCAAGGAATAAAATGGGTTTCTTAAACATCATTCCATCATAACATAATCCATGTAAAACAAATGGATTTTATAAAAATAATTCCATAATAAACACAATCAAATAATTTTATTAATAATAATATAAACATAACCCTATTTAAATAACTTCATCTTAGATGGAAATTAATTTTGATATAACACATGGAATTAATTCTTGAAGAAAATATCGTTTCTTCTTCAAATATGATTTCTTTTCCCAAAACACCACACAATTTTAAGATAAAAGAATTTGTTTGAAAATAAACTTGAAAAAATTTAAGTTAATATTCATGGAAATAAGTCATCATGAAATTGTAAAAATATATTCATGCTGTATAAGTTAAAAAAACATTCTTCTCATACTTTTTCTGGAAAAGTAAAAAAGTACCTCATACTTAAAATGAAAAAAAATTCCTTTCATATCATTTAATAAAAAATCACTAATGGGTAAAAATAACTTTAAATTTTTTTATTATAATATAAATAATATTAAAAATTTATGAAACATGTATGTGGATGATAAATATACCCCATTAAATACTTACATATAAAAAATCTCAAATAATAACGAGATTGTGAAATTATCCCTTACCTTAGGTCCGATATACTTTGTATGTATCTGAACCACATATATAATGATTTAAATAATGTTATTTAATTCTTCTAGAATCATAGTAATTTTTATTATATCATATATGATCATGTTATCATGCATTTATTAGTAATATTTCATTGTCACTCCTCATTAAGATATTAACTGCTTTATGTTCTTATGCAAGTTTTTTCAGATAAGGTCACGTTCCAATTCTTAGGTTATAGTTATATCAGTTTTAGAATTAAATTATTATAATATATGTGAAATTATTAATTCCATTAATGTATATAATTTGGGTTTAATGAAGATCATGTAGAATGAATCGCATCGCATCATGGAGATGGTAGGTCGTACACACGCACAAACGATGATATCATTCCCATAATTTTTGAATGGTATTGAAGTGGATGGTGTATAATATTTCATAATTAGTATCATGTTATAATAATAATATATAGTTATTATTTACATCATTTTACCTATCCATGTAAAGTGGTGGTGAAAAACAGATTACACCACGACGTGGAGATGGTAAGTCGTACGTACGCATGTGTGGTGATTTAGTTTTTCATAGGATGGATAGAAAGTGGAATATGGTGGTTTCATAATTATAATAACATATAAGTATATAAGTGATAATAATTTTATTAATTTATAATGAAACAACAAATGAAGAGGAAGTAGAAGAAGAAAGAAGTTTGAAAGAATCGGTAGAATAGATCACCTCTTCCACGACATGCTTCCTCTAAATCTCTTCTTAGAGCACTAGAGTTGATCTTTAAAGATAAATAACCTCAATAATTTAAATAGATAATTTGATAAGGAAACATTTTAGGGTATGTAAAATCTTGAAGGATCAAATTGAATTGAATAGGTGAGGGAGGAGGTTCCCTTTTATAATTGAGGTAAGGGGCACTTTTGAAAACTCCATAAATAATAATTTATAATAAAATAAATACCTACCCAAAAACCTCCATAAAAGTCCCAATTTTGGATATGGGATTATATAAGGTTGTAATAATATCATCCAATAAATTTTTGACAAGTATTTATGCGAATTTAAACCTTATTGTTTTTATTAACACTTATTTATCTATTTAATTTTTAACTAGGGTAACAAATAATTCAATATTAAAATGGTGAAATATTTACATATTTGTTGTAAAATAGACCATAAATATATATATATGATCATTTTATACTATATAATAATTATTATATATTTTTTTAAAAAATTTAATGTTTTTTAAATAATTTAATAAAACATTATTTTAATAAACAATCAGTAGTATCAATTTCGACACTATTCAATTCATTGATTTTTAAAAATATTAATACAACATGATAACTTAGAAAAAATATTTTATTATATTACTAGGATATCAAGGTCATCTAGAAAATTCATTATACTATTTACTTAACCAAAATTATATTTACTTTAATATTTTTAATAACATATATTTGATATTTCTCTTAATAAAATAATTACTACAACAATCTTGTTTAATTATTTACTATGCTTATTTGTTGAATAAAAATAAAAAATAAAATACTATGATGAATATAAATCTACTAAATTTTAGTATAATACCTTTAGTAGAATTTATCTTCTAGAAAATACAATATTCAAAATGTTATACTTATTTAATTACGAAGGTGACAACTTTAGAATCACTTTAAATAAAATAATATTAGTGTCATAATCCATTCTATAAGGATGAAAATGGTCCATAACATGACCCTTGGATGATTATGGTAGATATATAATCAAACAATAATATTTTTTGAACTTTTTGGATATTTTAATGAGTTTTTATTATTTTAATAGAAACTATATTATTGATTTTTCATCAATTAAATAATTTCTACATCATTAATGTATAAGATATTAATGTAATTATTTATTTCCTTAAAATTAAAAATAAATTACCATGATAAATTAAAAAAATTTATCTTTAAAATGAGTATTTATAATCTAAATTATATTTAATATACCCTTATATCAAAAATGATTTATTTATTAAAATTTGAGTGAGACATATTAAAATTTTCGTTAAATAAAATAATTTAAATATCCTAATTCTATCAAGGTGGATTAAAATGGATACCATATAGACCCAAAGATACTTTAGGTTGAAAAAAACTCATCCAATTATATTAATATAAGTTTTATTGTAATTTTATAATAGAATTATTACCCTTAATTACCTGACTTACCCTTTTACCGTATTAATAAAAATTACTGAAGTCACTATTCATACTGCCCAAAAATAAAATAAATCTATTGAAATAGTTTGGAAAAAATAATTCTAAATTAGGAATCCATTTTTCAAAATTCAAAACATATAATCTTCAGTAATTATTTTAAAATTATTCCCTTTGTCGGAAAGTGAGAACATGTTTTAAAAGGTAAAACATTGCAAAAGATTGAAATGTTTTTACATATGAATTTACTGTAAAATCAATTATAATGATATAAATTATATTGAATTATAATAATATATTCTATTTATAATTTAAAACCATTAAATATTATAATTTATCCATATAAATTATTTCGATGAAAAAAAGTTGTTTTCATAAAATTTATTATTTTTTACTATTCATAAAAACATGAAATTTGTTAGAAAAATATCAGAAATTCATTCAAAGTAAATTTTTATATCCCAATTCAAAATAAAATGTTTATTTTGTGATAAAAAATTATTAATGTGTCAAAATATTAATTTAAAATGGGTTCCCCATTCAATGGTGCAAAGTTACGCTTTCAAAAAATATAGTTTTTTATACATCAAATAGGGTTTATTCATACCCTACGACTAAAATATCCATTGGATGAATATAAAAAACATTTTATTAATTATATAAAATATATATCTAATTAATTTAATTACCAATACTAATACAATCAAAAAAAAATACAAATATCTATTTGATTTATATTTTTCATAGATAATTGATAGCCAATGAATTCACAATGCATTTTCATAAGTTAGTTATACTTATTACCACTAACCTAACATCTAGGCTATAATTTTATTTTTATACTAAGGGTATATCATGGTTCTTTTAAACTCGTGATTGTGTGAAATTAAATCTACTAAAGAATAAAAACTATTTAAAGAAAATATTTCATAAAAACATATGGGTGTTACAGTGACTTGAACGTATGTTGGGCGTGGGTTGTTGTTGGAAATATTTTATATGCATATATTGATGAATGAGTTATTAGTTGATTTATGTATGGGATGACTAAGACTAAGTTTATGATGACTATGGATGTTTTTATGTATGAATGTGGATGTATGACATATGTATGATAGGTTTATTATTTATTTTTGTTTTAGTTTATTGCATGCCATTTTTTATATTTACATCTTTTTATTAAATATTTTACAAAAAAATTGATTTAGCGGTAGTTTTTAGAAACCAATGCTATGTATATTAATAAAAAATTGTTTAGTTGCAGTTACTCTTAACCGCCGCTCATTTGTTCAGCAGTGGCGAGTTTCATTTTATTTATTCCCCCTGGTATTTTTAAAAAAACACAATTTAAAAAAAAATAAAATGTTGTTAAATGATTTAAAAATGAAAAAAACAAAAAACAACCATGAAATTAATTAAATCACAACTAAACGAATAGAGACCGTGTAATACCATATAGTTTTGGTAACTTCCACTGTATTATGAGGCAACATTTTAAACTGCCGCTAATTCACAAAAGAAACCCACTACTAAGACCTATTATTTTTGTTGTGAGTCCTAATTTAGCAAGATATATATATTGTTCCTATATGAACAAAGTAAGAAGAATGACACATACTATTTACTAGTTAATTCTAGTATGATTAATATACACATTATGAATGAAATTGTGAATTATTGTTTTTGTTTTTTATTATGGTAGAAAACCCTGAAATTTGTTGAAGATGATTCCATATGTTTAATCTACTTCAGTTATATTACTTAAAGATTTATTTTTGTGTAGGAAGATCACTATCAGTTGTCATTAAAACTGTGATATGTCAACTATAACTCAAATTCTACATCTTTTCTATTCTATTAGAGTGCACCATACTTGTGCTTTGTGTGGTCACACTGTTTGATGTGTATAAAAATGTATATGCTTGAGATGCATGTACACATGCTTATGATGCATGAAATATATATATATATAATATGATATTATATATATAAGTGTATATTTAATATATACATAGGATGCATATATTTTTCATTCGTGAGACACATGAATATATGTATATATATTATTCGTTTTCCCTCGAATGGTTTATTCATCAATCCATTATTAATGGATTAAAGGAATAACACTAAATTCATTGAAAATGTTTAATGAATTACAAACAATATACATAAATGCATACAATGTGTTATGAATAAGAGTATCCTTGATCTTCACCTATATTAGAGGTTTAGATCCTCTCATGTTGGGGGTGTGTGGTACATTGTATATGAGTATCTTCTAAAATATCTTCCTCTCAAAACTCCATTTATCAAATTTGAGAAGCCATTATGACCCATTCGGATATCCGGTGATATGATCAGGGATAAATCAGTTTCTATACTTCCTCAAAGATAGGGTGCTTACGTTCAGTGCTTCTCATGATCTTCCCCAAACACTCTCTATAGAAGGAAGATCAAAACTGCTACTGTTCATGAATTCTAGGTACTCAATTTTTATAGTATTATTTACTAGATAATTTATTGAAGACAGATATCCTATGTTTTGGTCTACATTCTGCTTCAAATGATCCTTATATGATAATAAAAAACCCATCAGTGCTATCATATTCCAGTTCTTCAAGATTTAAAGGTGTTTGAATCACTGGTTTTTAAAGAAAAATAAAAAACAATGTTTTCATAAACCTGATGATGAATTAAAGAACTTCACATTAGCTACATAAATGTATATATGTTTTAGCCTTACGCAGGTTGGATATGTAATGGTTATACCCTTACGCAATCCAATTACATAAAGGTAGATATGCATTTTACCTTATACGGTACCCTTACACAGAAGGTTTTCATATGGGTAACCTCTTTATTACCTATATGCAAAGGGGTTTACATAATGGTCATAAATACTTACCCTTACACATATAGGTATTAGAGATAATAAGTAAATACCAATGATTTTTACCTTTACACAACGTATGATAAATTGAGTATACCCTTACACAAAAAAGTTGTGTGAAGGTAGTACCTTTACAAGAGGGAGATACGAAAAGGTAATCTATATATTTCATTTATGCAATGATATTAAATCGATATGTGTAATGGTGACCTTTAAGTTACCTTTACACAGGCTTCTAAAAATATTAGTTTCCCTTATTTAGACTCTGCCACATAAGGGTAAATGAAGAATACCCGAATGTAGTGTAGTAGTTCTCTATATGGGTAAGCAAAAAATAATATTTAAAAATTGTTTTTAAATGTTAAATACTTTTTATGCCTTATGAATTCTTTATAAATCATAATAAAATATATTTTGGGATATTTTAATTTATAAGGAATTAATTAATTAATTAATTAATTAATTAATTATAAATTGTTTAAAATTAATTAATTAAATGTTTATAAAACATTATTCCCAAATATTGAAGGCTAATTCTTTAAAATACATTTTTAAAAATTAAATGTCATGCGTTATGATCTAGAATTAAATGGTTATTTAGAAATTATAAGAGGTCAACTATAAAGAATTTATAAATTACAAAAAATCTATGATATTTAGATTATATAAATTTTTTATATAATATAGAATTAAAAGATGTTTATAATTCATGAAATATCATATAAGTTCTATTAAATTTAAAATATGAAGTGGTTCATATTGAAATGAATTTAAAATTTTTATATACTTAATAATTTACAAAATGTTTTTAATTAGAATTTATTTATGAAATGTTCATAAATGTCTCATGTTTTAGAAAATAAATAAATTGTTTATTTATTTGTTAAATTTCCTTGATCTTCATGATTAGTAATTTCACAACAAATAGGGAGAGATTAGCGGTACTTTTTTCTATACGTGGTGGTTTAAACCACTGCTATATGGTTCAACATCGCTTAAAAAACCACTACATATTTTATGGTCAAAAATCATTTGGAGACGCTTCTTCCTATTTATTAGAATTTTTTATATGTGTCATATTTGAAGCATTTAGTAGAGGTTAACAATTAATTTAGTGTTAGATTTTTTTTTAATTCAAAACAATCTGATAATAAAATTGACAAAATGAACATAACTGTCACTACAATATATAGTAGCAGTTATTTTTAGCGGTGGTTAATGATAAAATCTGCTAAATAATATTTTAACAAATATATTTAGTGGTGGTTATCATAAACTTCCGCTAAATATATTTCCATTTTTTAAAATATTTAATAAAAAATATAAATATAAAACCTTGAAATGTAATAAACTGAAACATAAATACCCAATAAATTCGTTATAAATATAGCATCATGCATCCATAGTTATATATTTACAACCTTAGTCACCATAACCCCAATCAACCCATACCTCAGTTAACCCATACCTTAGTCAACCCATACATCAATCATCAATATATATGTAGAAAATATGTATAGTAACAACAAACCAAGACAAATATACATCCATCCCAAGAACATTTCCGCATCCATCTACCTCCACATAATCTCATCAACAATAACTAACCACATTATCTTATCAACTAGAATAAAAAAAAGACACAAATTAGAACTAAACATAATAAATCATAAGTATAGTAGAATAATTGATAATATTTAAACATACCATAAAAACTAAGAACCCTCATGACTGCCTTATAAAGAATTCCATGGGTTAGAACACTCAATATCCTACCTACTATCATTATCTTTCACCTACAATAAAAACCAGAACATTTAAGAAAAGAAATGTGAAAGAGAATTTACACAAATTATATTAAAAAAGTTTTATATAAAATTTGTTATTTTGTTTATCAAATAGAATAAATTTTAACATAAAACAAATAATATATCTTGAAAAACACATTAAAAACATAAAATCACCTATTTAAGATAGGATTCAACACTTTCAATTGAAAATGGATAAGTATATAACAAATCTAATTTTTTTTAAATCAATGTACATTGTGATTGAAATTTACTTAATAATGTTTTAAATAATTTAATATGGAATCATGTATTATATTTCAAAAATAATTCAATGGTGGTTGTCCTATGATTTCATGCCAATATGAGGTATTTTCTATGGTTTTGAAAATTATATAAATGTTTTAGTGTTTTAAAAAACTAAAAACACATTTAGGGGAATCTTGGGAAAATCCATAGTCATAATGACATGTTTTTTGTTCCTTTATTTCAAAAATAAATCTATGGTCAATTTACTATGATTCACAATCATCTGATTTTGTTTTCATTGTTTTTCCCACTCACATACATTTTTAAAGACTTTGGTATCTTTAAAAGATGCTTATTGAGTAATTTCGAGAACACCACATGTTGGATGGACATGTTATCTATGAATACACATAAAAAATAATTCAATGATTATCGTCACATGATTTTATGTCAATATGAGATCATTTTCAATGTTTTTGACAATTACATGCAGATTTTAGTGTTTTAAAACACTTAAAATCCATGTATAGACATCTTAAGAAAACCATAACTCAGAATGAAATATATCGACTTCCAAAATTTCAAAAAACAATATATAGAAATTTTCCTTTTATTTCATAGCTATAAGAGAATTTTTTGCTTGTTTTGATCACCTGACACATGTTTTTAAAGACTTTGGTATCTTTAAAAATTACTTATTGAGTCATTTAGAGCAATCCACATGTTAGATGAATGTGTTTTCTTGGCTTACATGAAAAAAATAATTCAATAATATTTTTCTCAATATTTTATTGCAATATGAGTTTTTTTGTGTATTTTCAATATTAGACACATTTTTACTGTTTTAAAACATTAAAAACACATTTATAGATATCTTGAGAAAACCGTAACTCAAAATGACGTGCTACCAGTTCCTACATTTCACAAATAAATATATGGTCCTTGTAATATAATTTCACATCCATGTGACATTTTCTGTGTAGTTTTGACCCCCTAACATATGTTTTTAAAGACTTTGATATCTTTAAAAACTTCTTGTTGAATAAATCCAAGAATACTACATGTCAGATTAATGTGTTTTCTATGTATACACATAAAAATTAATTCAACATCCATTTTTCTATGATTAAACATAAATATGAGGTTATTTTCTATTTTTTTGACCACTAAACACATGTTTTAATGTTTTAAAACACTGAAAACACATTTAAAGGCATCCTAGGAAAACTGTAACTTGCAATGACTTATCGTGAGTTCCTACATTTCATAAATCAATTTATGGTCATTTTTCTTAGATTTAACAGACATAAAACATTTTTTTAATAGTTTTGACCCCTTGAAAGACATTTTAATAGAATTTGGTATCTTTAAAAACAACTTGTTGAGTCATTCCCAGAACACCACATATCAGATAGATGTTTCGTCTGGACGTACACGTCAAAAATAATCCAAAGGTATACATACCATGATTTGATGTCAATATAATCATGTTTTCTATGGTTTTGACTATTACATGCATGATTTAGTGTTTTAAAATACAAGAAACACGTTTATAAGAATCTTATGAAAATCGTTACTCAGAATGACATGTTGTCAGTTCCTACATTTAAAAAATCAATCTAAAGTTTTTTCTACTAATTTCACGACGATATGATGTCATTTTTATTGTTTTGACCAACTGACACACATTTTTGAAGACTCTAGTATCCTTAAAATTTTCTTATTGAGTCATTCTAAGCACACAACACATCTAATGGACGTGTTGTTTGTGATTAAATACCAAAAATAATTTAATGGTAGTTTTTACATTATTTCACACAAATATGAGTATTTTTCTATGGTTTTGGTCGTTACACGCACGTTTTAGTGTTTTAAAATCCTAAAAATGTATTTATGGTCGTCCCAGGAAAATCATAACTTATAAATTTGTGTTTTTAGTTCCTATATTTTATAAATAAATATACATCCATTTTTCTATAATTTATTGGCCATACCACATTTTTTCATAGTTTTGATCCCCTCACACACATTTTTAAAGACTTTATCATATTTAAAAACTGTTTATTGTGTTATTAAAAGCACACCAGACGTCAGATGGACATTTTGTATATGTAAATATAAAAAATAATTCAATATTTATTTTCCCATGGTTTCTTGTCATTTTTTTGTCATATTCTATGGTTTTGATCGTTACACACAAGTTTTAGTGTTTTAAAACACTAAAAACATATATATATATATATATATATATATATATATATATATATATGAATATAGAGAAAAACCTGACTCGAAATGACGTGTCATAAATTAATAAATTTACAAAATCAATCTTGGGATGTTTTACTTGGATTTTATATCCATATAACTCCATTTGTGTAGTTTTGGCCCCCCATATACATGTTTTTAAAGACTTTGGTATCTTTAAAAATGGCTTTTTGGGTCATTCAATGATGGTTCTACCATGATTAAAAATCAATATGAGATCATTTTTTATAATTTTAATAGTTACACACATGTTTTATTGTTTTAAAACACTTAAAATGAATTTACAGGAATCCTTGGAAAATTGTAACTTAGAATGAATTGTCGTCAGTTCCTATATTTAAAAAATAAATCTTGGGTAATTTAATCTTATTCCATAGATATAATACACAAAAATTGGTTAGTATGACTTGAAATGTGTGTTTTCATTATATTTTTTTTTCATTTTTACATTAAAACACCTATCACACAGTCAAAATTGATCAGCTTAGCTTAGATTGTTTTTAAACTTTAGGAATATGATCTATAATCCATTTTTGATGCTTATGAATTGATGACATGTCAACCTGACACATGATGTGTTCAGTCTGTAACACCCGAGACTTTTATGTTATATAAATCATCAAAGGAATCTTTTTCTACACAACACTTGCTTGGCTTGCTTTGCACGCAATCGCGACCTTCCTCGATAGCTTGCGTCGTACGCAATACCGAGTTTCACTAAACAACAATATGCTATTAAAACTAGCCGTTATGAATAGTAATAACCACTTTTTAAAATTTTATAAATTTTATTTTTCAAAATGGACTTCATTTTTGGACTCAGAATATCGAAATTAGCCTAGGGTGAAATTTTGGTTTTTTTCTGAAAACTTTCAATTTTTGATGAATAGTGAAACCACTAAGTGGTAGGTTAAAAAACTGAATTTTGCATAAAACTTAATTTTACCGCTTCTGTGAATGGAATTTCAAAAATCCGAGAGACACGGTTAATATCAAGGACTAAAATGTGGTTCAATGAGATGAAAATAATTTTTTGGTGAATAGTAACTTTTTACTATTTTTACCGCGGTTAATAGTAAATAGGGTAACTAAGGGTAAATATGATATTAATATTACCCTAACACATGTCCTAATTCTATTGGACAAGTGTAATTCGACCAAAAACAAACTTAGGAATAAAATATGACCATTTAGGCCCACTTGGATTAGATTAGGACATTTATTATTAATTTATTTAAAGAAGGGTTAAAATAGTTAAAATCAAAGTTTAATAAGTAAATCATTTTTAATATAGGGTTATACATAAGATAAATTCGATTGTAAATATTCATTAGAAAGATAAAAAGATTTTCTACATGATGGTATTTTATTTGTAATTTTTAGACATCAAATAATTTAATTTATTTATGACACAAAGATGATGCAGTAATTATCTTATTAATGAAATATTGACAAAATTGATAATATAAATACAAAAATAAATGTAATTTGAGAATTTTTATGAATTCCACTAATTTTCTAGGTTACTATGATATATTAGTGTTTATTTAATCAACTTGGTTCGAACATATAATTCTGTTATGACTTTCACAAAAATCATATATCAAATAGTGTCAAAATTGACACAAAATAGTTTTTAAATCAAATATTATATTATTAATTGTTATTTTATTCCTAAAAATCTAAGGTTCGGCCAAATGACTTAGATAAGGATATATATATTAATAATAAACAATTTGGGGTTCGTTTGGCATGTTATAGTAAGTGTATTAACCATATAGTGAAAGAAAACAAAAAGACACGGTAAAAGTTAAATTAATTAACTTAGAGTTAAATCTAATTCATAAGGTTAAAATAATACCCTAAACTTGTCTAAATCCTATTGGTTGATAGGATTTCGACCCATCCCCACTTTAGCTTCGAAATAAGACCCTTTGGAACCATTATAAACCGATTTTGACTTTAATATAAAATAATATTTTGAGATATTCCTAAGGTGCCCCTCTCCTCCCTTATAAAAGGGCACCTCCTCCCCCTCCTCCTCACACCAATTGGAGCACTCAAGCTCGGCCAACCCCTGCAATTTTCCCTTCTCCACTTCCCTAGAATAATCCTAGAGGTCCTGGTCTTCTCCAAAGACCAATCTTAGTTCCTTAAGTGGAGGATTCAAAAAGGCGTTCCAAAGAAGAGGTAATATCCATTACCGATCTTTTTCTTTCTTCTTCAACTTCTTCTTCTTTAGTTGTTTCATGATAAAGTAATAACATCAGTATTACTTACATAATGATATGTTATTATAAATATTAAACAACCCTAATTCACCTTCTATCCATCCTACGGAAAAATGAAATCACCGCGCGTGCGTACGTACGGAATACCGTCTCCACGCCGTGGTGTAATCTATTTTCCACCATCACCTTACAAGGATGGGTATAATGGTGTAATCAGTAACTATATATGATTATTATTAAGTAATATTGATACTGAAATAATATATATATATACTCCAATACAATTCCACGATCATAGGAACGATATCATCACTCGTGCGTACGTACGGAATACCGTCTCCACAATGTGATGCGACTCGTTCTACATGATCTTCATTTCATAATGATTATATAAATGAATTGAATGAATGAATATGGTATATAATACACTAATACCATTCTGTAAATGAATTATCTATAACCTAAAGATAAGAATAAGAATTTATTCGACAAAACACGCATAAGAACAAAAAGTTATAAAGACCCGAGTAACAAGTAACAATGAAATATTACTAACAAGAAGCTAATAATATGACCATATATGATCTCATATCAATATGTATGATTCTGTAATAAGTCAATAACATTATTTAAACCATTATACAGGAGATTCGGACACGAACAAAGCAAATCGGACCTAAGGTAAGGGAAATATCACAATCTCATTTTTATCCGAGATTGTTTATTCGTAAGTATTTACTGGGGTGTATTTTATCATCCACATCCATGTTCCCTCAATATGTAATATTGTTTCCATCCACTTGAAATAGTTTAAATCCAATTTTACCCTTAGGTGAGTTTTTAGTAAAGAATATGAAAGGAATCTTTTGTCGTTTTTCCGTACGAGGTACTTTTTGACTTTTCCGACAAAAGTACGAAGAATGTTTTTTTAACTTATACGGCATGAATGGATTTTTAAAACATTACTTCAAAGAAGATTCCTTTACAAGTTTTCAAGTTTATTTTTAATCAACTTCTTTTATTTTAAAGTTGTATGACATGTTATGAAAGGAAAAATGTTTTTGAAGAAGAAAGGATATTTTCCTCAAGAATTCAATTCAAGTGTTTTATCAAAATTATTTTCCATCTAAGATAATAAAGGGTTCTGTTTCTATCCATATTTTTACATTGGGTTGACTATGTTGTGATGGAATTATGTTTATTAATTCCTTTATCACATATGAATTGATTTATGATGTCATGATGTTTCAAGAATCCCATTTTTGTTATATGTGTTATGCGATGATGTATGTTTTATGATTATGTGGCACACATAAGAAAGGATTCATTATAAGATGGGTGGGACCTATATGTCCCTCCAATGCATTGGGTAAAGATTTTATATCTCATGAGATAGACATGGCTGGAACGGAAGGTTATTTCGGTTCAGTGATACAGGACTGAAACGAGGAGTGAACTCGGTTCAGAAAGGGACTTTGTCCACTAAGATAGTCTTGGCAATGAGTCATGACTAACAAGAAATGATTTTCCATGATTATGTGTGCATGCCACAAAGTTTCAAGTTTTATGTTATGATTATGGGGATCTCATTTTCACTTCTATGATTTATTCCATGTTAAGATATTATGATCTCTTTTGCAGGTTTTGATTTTCATAAAGATATGATATGATTTTTATTTCCTTTATTTGCCCTTGCTGAGCATTTGAGCTCACCCTTTTATGTTTTCTTTTCCCCAGGTCAGGAAGATGGATATTAAGTAGAATATGCTAAAAGAGACCCTAGATATGATGAAATAAATGGGAGACACTGTAGAAGATTTATGAACCAGTTGTTTATGTTTCCCAGTTTCTAAAGACACTATACCTATACGGTCCTTTGTGGTTTTGTCATATGTTGTAATAAGTGTGCTTAAATTTCAAAGTATTAACAATGTATGTAAATTATGGGTCGTTATAGTTGGTATCAGAGGCAAAGGAGGTAGGAATGTATCCGATCCTTGGGAACTCTCACATGTGAGCGTTGGACGAAGCATGGCTCTCCGCCCAAGGGCTTCATGAGGAAATGGCTGCCACTGGGGATGGTGGTGTGTCCCGCCCAGGGGGTGTAGCCGCCCATGGAGTGCCCTGATAGGTATCAACTATAGTCCACTGGAAGTAATTCCAGACCGTTATAGTTGGTATCAGAGGGAAGGTATAGTCAACCTTTGGAAACTAGGATGTGAAATCCTTAGTAAGAACCCTAAGGATAAGTCTAAGCATAGAACAAAATCTTAGAAATGGCCATGAATAACCTAGGATAAGACCATAAGCATGAAAATTTTATTCTTGAATTATGTGGTTTCCTATTATAATTAGTGTTGCTCACACTATTCTTCTTGGTTTTAGTCAATGGCTGGAACCCGAAGGAACCGTGTTAATGCGGAATGCGATGGGCAATGCAATGATTGTCCCCCTGAGCAACCAAACGATATGGGAGCTAGAATGCAAAATCTTGTAGCCATGCTCACACAACTTTCTCAAGCTATGAATCATGCAGGATTTCCAAACGAACAAAGGAGGGAGCAACATTCTGTTGAATCCTTCATGAGGCAGCGTCCACCTTCTTTCAGCGGGTCTACTGATCCATTAGTTGCTGAACAATGGATTAGTACTACTGAAAAGATATTTTCAGTTCTTCAATGTTCTGAGCATGATAAAGTCATCCTAGCAGTGTATCGTTTAGAAGGAGATGCGGATCAATGGTGGAATCTTGTTAAGAATACGAGGCAAAGGGATGAAATTGAGTCTATGGAATGGGACGAGTTCAAGAACTTATTTTTCAATAAGTACTTCCCTCGTATTCTCCGAACAAAGATGGAGAAAGAGTTCCTTGAACTGAAGCAAAGGGATGATGAATCTGTTGGTACCTATGAAGCAAATTTTACCAGACTTGCAAGGTACGCTTCTGGTATTATTATCCAACCTGAGAGTAAGATCGATCGATTCTTTAGTGGCTTAAAACCAAGTCTTCGAAGGGCGTTAGCCATAAGGGACTTCAATAGCTACGAGGAAATCGTTCGATGTGCTCTCAAAGTCGAGATGGAGATTGGAGTAACCCATCAGTCACATGGGTTTGATAAGAAGAGGAAGATGGAATTCAAAGAAAAATCTAAAGAGCAAACGGAAAAGAAGATGAACTTTCCCTTATGCTCAAAGTGTGGAAAGAAACATGGAGGGAGTTGTCTTAAAGGGACAAGTAAATGTTTTAAATGTGGAAAGGAAGGTCATCGGGCATTTGAATGCCGTGATAATGGGAAGAAGATGTCTAATGATACAAACAAAGGAAGGGATACACAGAATGAACCTGCTACACTTCAATGTTTCAAGTGCAAGGAGATGGGGCATTATGCCAATCAATGCCCAAATCCAAGGGTTGATGATGATGGTCGACGTCAACAAACTCTTAAGGCTAAAGAAAAAGGAAAGTCACATGCAATTTCTATCAGCGATGTGGAGTACGATAACGATGTGGTGAAAGGTACACTTACCATCCACTCTAAAGTAGCAAATGTTTTATTTGATTTTGGATCCACCCACTCTTTTATTTCTGAAAAATTTTCTAAGGGTATCACCGTATTACCTCAACAATTAGATGTTGAGTTAGCTGTGACAACACCTAATGGCACATCAATCGCATCAGAAGTTTATAATTCTTCTCTGATCGAAGTTTGTGGGAAAGTGCTTCCTGCAAATCTTGTGATCCTTCCTTTAGTGGAATTTGATGTGATTCTTGGCATGGATTGGCTTTCTCTACATGGAGCTCATATCAATTGCCAAAAAAGGGAAGTCACATTTCATATTCCAGATCAACCTACGATCGTCTATCAATGCAAGGATGAACATAACCTTCCAGTGGAAATTTCTTCCATCTTATGGGTATTGATTCCACTAAATGAAGGTTATTTATCTCAAATAGTTGGTGAGAAACTCACGATTAAGAATATGCCCATTGTAAGGGAGTTTGATGATGTCTTTCCGGAGGAATTACCGGGTCTTCCACCAAATCGTGAAGTTGAGTTTTCAATAGAACTCGTACCGGGTGCTTTGCCTATTTCAAAGACACCTTATAGAATGGCCCCAATTGAGTTGCATGAATTGAAGAAGCAACTCCAAGAGAATCTTGATAAGGGATTCATACGCCCTAGTGCGTCACCTTGGGGAGCACCTGTTCTATTTGTTAAGAAGAAAGATGGATCAATGAGACTCTGCATTGATTATAGAGAACTTAACAAGATCACTATCAAGAACAAATATCCTCTCCCACGCATTGATGACTTATTTGACCAATTACGCGGAGCTCAATACTTTTCCAAGATTGATCTTCGTTCAGGGTATCATCAATTAAGGGTCAAAAGGGAGGATATACCAAAAACGGCTTTCCGTACAAGGTATGGACACTATGAATTTATAGTGATGCCATTTGGTCTTACTAATGCCCCTGCTATCTTCATGGATCTAATGAATAGAGTCTTTAGAGACTATCTTGATCAATTTGTGGTAGTCTTTATAGACGATATTCTTGTCTATTCAAAGAGCAAGGAAGAGCATGAAGATCACTTGAGAATTATATTGAAGACCCTGAGAAAGGAGAAGCTTTATGCCAAATTTACCAAGTGTGAATTTTGGCTTCAAAAAGTTGCATTTTTGGGTCATATAATCTCAAAAGAGGGGATATCTGTGGATCCAGCAAAAACAGAGGTTATCGAAAGATGGTCAAGACCAACAACAGTAACTGAGATCCGAAGTTTTCTTGGTTTGGCTGGATATTATCGACGTTTTGTAAAAGATTTTTCACGATTATCTAATCCACTCACCAAGTTGACTCGGAAAGGAGTTAAGTTTGTCTGGACAGAGGAATGTGAAGAGAATTTCAAGGAGTTGAAAAGAAGGTTATCCAGTGCACCTGTGCTCACACTACCTTGTAGTGGAGAAAGGTTTGTGATCTACAGTGATGCATCCAAGAAGGGATTAGGGTGTGTTCTTATGCAAAATGATATGGTGATAGCTTATGCCTCACGACAGTTGAAAATCCATGAGCAAAATTACCCAACACATGATTTGGAGTTGGCTGCGGTAATCTTTGCATTAAAGATTTGGAGGCATTACCTTTATGGTGAAAGGTGTGATATTTATACTGATCATAAAAGTTTAAAGTATATTTTCACACAAAAGGAGCTGAATATGCGCCAAAGAAGATGGTTGGAGCTGATTAAGGATTATGATTGCTCAATCCATTACCACCCTGGGAAAGCAAACAAGGTGGCAGATGCATTAAGTCGACAAGACCATGCTAGTTTATCCATGATGAGGATCACAAAAGATCCAATATTTATGGATTTACAAAGGATGGATCTTGGAATTATAATGGAAGGGGAAAAATCTTATCTTTCTCAAATGAATGTTCAACCATCTATACATGTGAAGATTAAAGAGGCACAGAAAGAAGATGTCGAGTTACAAAAGAAGGTGAGAAATGTTCCTGAATTCAACCTTGATTGTGATGGGATAATAAAGTTCCGGAATCGGGTTTGCGTTCCTCCCATCCCCGAATTAAAGAATGAGCTGCTGGATGAGGCTCATAGTTCGTCATTCTCTATTCATCCTGGAAGCACGAAGATGTATAGGGACCTGAAAGAGTACTTCTGGTGGGATGGCATGAAAAGAGATGTTGCTGAATATGTCTCTCGATGCTTGGTTTGTCAACAAGTTAAAGCTGAGAGACAGAAGTCTAAGGGGATGTTACAACCATTACCCATACCCGAATGGAAATGGGAAAACATCACTATGGACTTTGTCACAGGACTTCCTAAAACATCCAAAGGCAATAATGCTATCTGGGTCATAGTTGATCGTCTTACAAAGTCTGCACACTTCATTGCTATTAGAGAGGATTTCTCTCTAGATCAGCTTGCCAGGATATATGTAAAGGAAGTGGTAAGATTGCATGGAGTACCACTTTCTATTATATCTGATCGAGATCCGAGATTTACCTCGAAGTTTTGGCGAAGTCTTCAGCATACTCTAGATACAGAGTTGAGTTTCAGCACTGCTTATCATCCCCAGACAGACGGTCAGTCTGAGAGAACAATTCAAACCCTAGAAGATATGTTGAGAGCTTGCTCTATGGATTTCAAAGGAGGTTGGGATCAACACCTACCTTTGGTGGAATTTTCTTATAATAATAGCTTTCACTCCAGTATTCAGATGGCTCCTTATGAAGCTCTCTATGGAAAGAAATGCAGGACTCCAACTTGCTGGGATGAAGTTGGGGAAAGAAAGCTATTAGGACCTGATCTCGTTGATGAAATGGCAGAAAAGGTCAGATCTATTCAACAACACATAAGAGCAGCTCAGAGTCGACAGAAAAGTTATGCCGACAACCGAAGAAAAGACCTAGAGTTTGAAGTGGGCGATAAAGTGTTCTTACGAATATCTCCCTGGAAGAGGGTTATGAGATTTGGAAAGAAGGGGAAGTTGAGCCCTAGATATATCGGTCCTTTTGAAATACTGGATCGTGTTGGGAATGTAGCTTACCGATTGGCGCTTCCACCGAATCTCTCTCAAGTTCACGATGTGTTCCACGTATCTCTCCCGAGAAAGTACATACCAGATCCTTCACATGTACTCAGCTCAGAAGTTGTACCGCTGGAGCAAGATCTTTCTTATGAAGAACAGCCGATAGAGATTCTGGATCGTAGCGAAAAAGTCCTACGAAACAAGACCACTCGCTTGGTGAAAGTTTTATGGAGGAACCACCAACTTGAAGAAGCTACATGGGAGCTTGAGGATATAATGAGGGAGAAGTATCCTCATTTGTTTGTTACAAAGTGACGAATTTCGAGGGAGAAATTCTTTTTAAGGGGGGTAGAATGTAACACCCGAGACTTTTATGTTATATAAATCATCAAAGGAATCTTTTTCTACACAACACTTGCTTGGCTTGCTTTGCACGCAATCGCGACCTTCCTCGATAGCTTGCGTCGTACGCAATACCGAGTTTCACTAAACAACAATATGCTATTAAAACTAGCCGTTATGAATAGTAATAACCACTTTTTAAAATTTTATAAATTTTATTTTTCAAAATGGACTTCATTTTTGGACTCAGAATATCGAAATTAGCCTAGGGTGAAATTTTGGTTTTTTTCTGAAAACTTTCAATTTTTGATGAATAGTGAAACCACTAAGTGGTAGGTTAAAAAACTGAATTTTGCATAAAACTTAATTTTACCGCTTCTGTGAATGGAATTTCAAAAATCCGAGAGACACGGTTAATATCAAGGACTAAAATGTGGTTCAATGAGATGAAAATAATTTTTTGGTGAATAGTAACTTTTTACTATTTTTACCGCGGTTAATAGTAAATAGGGTAACTAAGGGTAAATATGATATTAATATTACCCTAACACATGTCCTAATTCTATTGGACAAATGTAATTCGACCAAAAACAAACTTAGGAATAAAATATGACCATTTAGGCCCACTTGGATTAGATTAGGACATTTATTATTAATTTATTTAAAGAAGGGTTAAAATAGTTAAAATCAAAGTTTAATAAGTAAATCATTTTTAATATAGGGTTATACATAAGATAAATTCGATTGTAAATATTCATTAGAAAGCTAAAAAGATTTCCTACATGATGGTATTTTATTTGTAATTTTTAGACATCAAATAATTTAATTTATTTATGACACAAAGATGATGAAGTAATTATCTTATTAATGAAATATTGACAAAATTGATAATATAAATACCAAAATAAATGTAATTTGAGACTTTTTATGAATTACACTAATTTTCTAGGTTACTATGATATATTAGTGTTGATTTAATCAACTTGGTTCGAACATATAATTCTGTTATGACTTTCTAAAAAATCATATATCAAATAGTGTCAAAATTGACACAAAATAGTTTTTAAATCAAATATTATATTATTAATTGTTATTTTATTCCTAAAAATCTACGGTTCGGCCAAATGACTTAGATAAGGATATATATATTAATAATAAACAATTTGGGGTTCGTTTGGCATGTTATAGTAAGTGTATTAACCATATAGTGAAAGAAAACAAAAAGACACGGTAAAAGTTAAATTAATTAACTTAGAGTTAAATCTAATTGATAAGGTTAAAATAATACCCTAAACTTGTCTAAATCCTATTGGTTGATAGTATTTCGACCCATCCCCACTTTAGCTTCGAAATAAGACCCTTTGGAACCATTATAAACCGATTTTGACTTTAATATAAAATAATATTTTGAGATATTCCTAAGGTGCCCCTCTCCTCCCTTATAAAAGGGCACCTCCTCCCCCTCCTCCTCACACCAATTTGAGCACTCAAGCTCGGCCAACCCCTGCCATTTTCCCTTCTCCACTTCCCTAGAATAATCCTAGAGGTCCTGGTCTTCTCCAAAGACCAATCTTAGTTCCTTAAGTGGAGGATTCAAAAAGGCGTTCCAAAGAAGAGGTAATATCCATTACCGATCTTTTTCTTGCTTCTTCAACTTCTTCTTCTTTAGTTGTTTCATGATAAAGTAATAACATCAGTATTACTTACATACTGATATGTTATTATAAATATGAAACAACCCTAATTCACCTTCTATCCATCCTACGGAAAAATGAAATCACCGCGCGTGCGTACGTACGGAATACCGTCTCCACGCCGTGGTGTAATCTATTTTCCACCATCACCTTACAAGGATGGGTATAATGGTGTAATCAGTAACTATATATGATTATTATTAAGTAATATTGATACTGAAATAATATATATATATACTCCAATAAAATTCCACGATCATAGGAACGATATCATCACTCATGCGTACGTACGGAATACCGTCTCCACGATGTGATGCGACTCGTTCTACATGATCTTCATTTCATAATGATTATATAAATGAATTGAATGAATGAATATGGTATATACTACACTAATACCATTCTGTAAATGAATTATCTATAACCTAAAGATAAGAATAAGAATTTATTCGACAAAACACGCATAAGAACAAAAAGTTATAAAGACCCGAGTAACAAGTAACAATGAAATATTACTAACAAGAAGCTAATAATATGACCATATATGATCTCATATCAATATGTATGATTCTGGAATAAGTCAATAACATTATTTAAACCATTATACAGGAGCTTCGGACACGAACAAAGCAAATCGGACCTAAGGTAAGGGAAATATCACAATCTCATTTTTATCCGAGATTGTTTATTCGTAAGTATTTACTGGGGTGTATTTTATCATCCACATCCATGTTCCCTCAATATGTAATATTGTTTCCATCCACTTGAAATAGTTTAAATCCAATTTTACCCTTAGGTGAGTTTTTAGTAAAGAATATGAAAGGAATCTTTTGTCGTTTTTCCATACGAGGTACTTTTTGACTTTTCCGAAAAAAGTACGAAGAATGTTTTTTTAACTTATACGGCATGAATGGATTTTTAAAACATTAATTCAAAGAAGCTTCCTTTACAAGTTTTAAAGTTTATTTTTAATCAACTTCTTTTATTTTAAAGTTGTATGACATGTTATGAAAGGAAAAATGTTTTTGAAGAAGAAAGGATATTTTCCTCAAGAATTCAATTCAAGTGTTTTATCAAAATTATTTTCCATCTAAGATAATAAAGGGTTATGTTTCTATCCATATTTTTACATTGGTTTGACTATGTTGTGATGGAATTATGTTTATGAATTACTTTATCATATATGAATTGATTTATGATGTCATGATGTTTCAAGAATCCCATTTTTGTTATATGTGTTATGCGATGATGTATGTTTTATGATTATGTGGGAAACATAAGAAAGGATTCATTATAAGATGGGTGGGACCTATATCTCCCTCCAATGCATTCGGTAAAGATTTTATATCTCATGAGATAGACATGGCTGGAACGGAAGGTTATTTCGGTTCAGTGATACAGGACTGAAACGAGGAGTGAACTCGGTTCAGAAAGGGACTTTGTCCACTAAGATAGTCTTGGCAATGAGTCATGACTAACAAGAAATGATTTTCCATGATTATGTGTGCATGCCACAAAGTTTCAAGTTTTATGTTATGATTATGGGGATCTCATTTTCACTTCTATGATTTATTCCATGTTAAGATATTATGATCTCTTTTGCAGGTTTTGATTTTCATAAAGATATGATATGATTTTTATTTCCTTTATTTGCCCTTGCTGAGCATTTGAGATCACCCTTTTATGTTTTCTTTTCCCCAGGTCAGGAAGATGGATATTAAGTAGAATATGCTAAAAGGGACCCTAGATATGATGAAATAAATGGGAGACACTGTAGAAGATTTATGAACCAGTTGTTTATGTTTCCCAGTTTCTAAAGACACTATACCTATACGGTCCTTTGTGGTTTTGTCATATGTTGTAATAAGTGTGCTTCAATTTCGAAGTATTAACAATGTATGTAAAGTATGGGTCGTTATACAGTCTGACTCAAATTTCATGTTTTCAATATACAAGTGTCATTTTAGTTTAAAAGGCTTATTACATTTTCAATGTTAAGAAAATGAGCTCAGATCATTTTCAAACATTAGTAAAATGATCCATTATTCAATTATGATTGGTAAGAATCACCCACACATCAACTGGTCACATGAAATGGGTGATCTTACATGAAGTGTGTGTTTTAAATATAAGTATCGTTTTACTATATATCACCTATCACATATCCAAAACTAATAAAAGGAGCTTGAATTGTTTTGAAAATTTAGAAAAATGATCCATAATTTAGTTTTGATGTCTAGTAATAAACTGAACATAAATATGACACACAATGTGGTTGGTATGACTCAAATTGTGTATTTTCAAAATAAAAAGCTTTATTTTGGTTTTATCCATAGCAGTTTTATGTGTTCATTGAAAATGTGTAAATGATTTAGGGAGTTTATAATTTACCTCGAAAGGATAAGATATAAGGATGCAAATTTTTTTGGGGATCTTTCCCATCATCCTATGAAATACAAACACTAAAGAATTTTCTATTGTTGATTACCACTAATCATATGTTTTCTTATAAGATTCATGTTCTTGTACGTTTTTTTCAACCTTGTAATCTCTTCTTGACCAATGAAACAACTTGAATTTGAAATAGGTGTAACAATAAATAATTATGACACCCTACTAAATAAATTTGACGAAGTATACCTATAACCCATCTCTCATACATACCCAAGATGCTCATTACCTAAAACGATTAGAATTGCATCGTTCTCAGACATCGATGATGATTGCAACAGGTTTACATCCTATGATTATTGATTTTTTACATATTAATGATAAAATATTAACAATGTTTTTTAAATTATCTAAACTTCATAATATTATCCAATTCACAATTTTTTCATTTATATTTAATGCTATTTCATTACTATAATAACATAATAATTAAAAATAAATTATAAAGAAACATACCTTAAACCCAATTAAATGGGTCCAGCTAGATTGATCAAATGATGCCTATATTGCTAATTGGTACTGTTTTATCCATGTAGCCAGCCCCATTTAACTGTGTTTAAGGCACGTGTGTTGTTATATTTTTTTAATTAATATTTTTTTATAGTAATTAAATAAAATTAAATAGTTTGAAAAGTACTTACTCCAACATCTCTGGTAAGATCATTTTAAAAATTGTCGCTGGGTTTCCTATGAACTTTAAGCCACATAATTGTCCAACCAACAGAGTAACCTAATTCATTAGAATTTATAAAAAAAATATACAAGTTAGAAACAAATTAACTTAAAATAAAATAATATAAATAATAGTGGATAAAATAAAACCAAGAATATTCATTTTCTTGAAAATCTTTGAGACCCAGTGATATGTGAAATGAATTTTTCTCAGGAATTATAGTATTTTTTAGATAAATATTAAAAAAATAGAAACCTTAATAAAAATTATATTTTTTTTTGTTTATGTTATTAAGATACTCTAAACTATGTAATTACCTCATGAGATACATCTCTATTAATATCAACAAGTATCTTCCAATGATCACAAGAAATTCCTTCAAGCACTTTCTAATATATTTATTATGAGCTCAGAGATGGGTCATTAATTATGTGCCATAATACTCATTTTAAATATCTCTATTTCTTGCTCAAAATTCTCAGATTTCATGGGCATGTAATGGAGTTAGGGTCATCAAAATGAAAAAATAGAAAAAAAACTTAACACTTTTTAAGTATATTAAAAAATATTACTCATGTATTTTTAATTAGTTATCAATGAATATTAAATTAATCTTAACTTTTCTTTTCTATTAATTAATTAATTTTCACGAGATATGAGAATATGCCTCCAATCTTTATAATTAATGAGAAAACTCACCATATTGCAAGAAATATTCCTACGAATCCGCCCATATATTTTGATAATATTACCAGTTTGAACCCCAAAAATATAAAATAGAATGATAATATTGAAGAATTTCAGGTCCCATACATCTTCCATATTCATTTTTACATCTCATCTCTTGTCATATTTATCTGTTTGAAAAATAAATTACATAATTAGTGACATAAATTGTTTTTTTGTACAATGACATAAATATAAGTAATGGTAAATCACCAATATCCCATAGAAGGATGGGTGATCAAATATTCTATCATAAAAGGTACATTGATGGTGGGATACCAACAATATCATGGGAAACTGTTAGTTTTCTAGAAATATCTAGTATAGGGGAATCACTCGGATCCACTGAAGCTGATGGTAGTGGTTGTGTGTTCTAAGATTTTGATCGGCTAGTATCTCATTTTTTTATTCTCAAAACTCTTGTAATTCAAATGGTTCACAATATATTAAATGTATAAAAACATTAATAAGTAAAAGATTAAAAAAAGGAAAAAATAAAATAATGTATATATGTACAAAACACTTATAAATATGAATTTGTAATATAGTTTCATCAATAATTTTTACATTTAATTGCATTCATCTTAATTGTCTTAATTATTATCAATATCTATTACGAAGATTACTTTATTTTTACCCTCTATTGAAATTTATACTATTTAAATATTGTTAGGAAAAAATTATTCAATGTTTTGTGGCTGATCATGTTTACTATCACAAATTAATAATTGATCTTCATCACCCATATCATACAAGTCTCTATATTTTAATTATACAAAAACCCTCCAACTTTTAAATATTTCATCATACAAATATTAAACCATCTTATCTTGTTAATCCAATATAAATTATTCATGATTTTAATGATCACCGATATGGATTAAGTGAGAGAATTTGAAATAAGTAAAACGTAACAAATCTCACATTAAACCCCTATCAGTTTTAACCAACATACATTTGAATAAGACAATTGAAAATTTACATTGATAGTTTAATTATATTATATCAATAATAGATCCTCACTATCACACCTCTATAAGTTTAAATAAATAACATTTTTTATTTTTTAAGTCTTCTTCATGATAAATTGTAAAAAACCTAAATCCATGAATATTTTATATATCAAATCTCTTAGATTTAATTATAGGACATCAATCCAAAAATTTCAAATCATTTGAATTTTTATATCTATTAAAAAAATCATTATCTAGATAAGAATATATAAGGTGTTACTTTTAATATAAAAATGACTACAGATAAATAATATGAATACGAGTATATACTTACATGATGGGAAAACTATTTAACAATCTCCTTATTAACATATTTTGTTAATTTCATCTCTTTTCAAGCATTACCTATATTACCCTCTTTGTTTTCAATCATATTTCTTTAAAAAATGGATTTGAAATAATAATATTAAGTATCACATATCTATTTATTTTAGAAACTCCAATTTAGTTAGTGTATAATTTGACCCCTTTCCAAATGTTCTTCCAATAGTTGGAAATACCGTTGACCGGTTTTCAGAATGATAATTAGTGAAGATGTCATCAACATGTACAAAATGATTAAATATAGTCTCAATCCCAAACAAATACCTAAAGTAGAAGGATGGGAACTCTTTATCTATGTAACCTTCAACAATAGAGTCTTCTGGTTAAGCTTTATTCCTTATATATGATTTCAAATGACCTAAGTCCCTGATGAAAAAAATAAGAAACATATTAAAGAAACTCTACATAATTATTTAATATAATTAAAATCACTAATGGGAATAATGTTTCTATCAACATAACTCTTAGTTGGTTTAATCTAATGATAGTGAATTGGTCCACCAATTTTTGCTTCTTCAACCAAATAAACATCCAAATGAATCATGACTATGAAGAATGAAGGGGGAATACCATATTCAAATTTAAAATGTTAAAAAATAATTATTTCTTGAAGTTTATCAAGATATGTTTGATTTAGGGTTTCTCTAAAAACTTCATTGAAAACAGTATAAAACTCAACTAGAACTAAATTTAAATTTTCAGGTAAAATATTACAAAATGATAATAGACCAATTACTCTATCAAAATATGCAAGTCACAAATTTTCAATCCATTTACCTTTCAATGTTTTGAGTCAACACACCTTGAAATGTTACTTGAATTTGTATATGGAATTATTTAATGTTTTATGAAATTTATTTTCTCATGATTTTTCATCGTAAAAATAGCCAAAGGATACTTTAAATTCTCATTTTCCTTACAAACCATGATTTATATTCATTTATTCTAAATCCTCACAAGCATTAAGATGATCCTTTGATTTACCTTTCTCATAAAGCAATATAAAAATTACATTTTCATAAAATTTATTCTAAATATGCATTACGTCATGATTATGATGCATCAAATTAAAATACCAATAAGAGTGTTTGGAAAATATACTCATTTTCTTCCAATTTTTTGTTCCAACTACTTCAGATAGTATACCTCGCACAATTTCCCACCTTCTTTAAACAGATTGCATTTTCCAAATTCTACAGTGAAATTCATGAATTATGCTAATATTTCTGAACTATATAATAACTTTTGTGGATTTATCAATTAAATGTCACCATTTAATTGTATCTTATTAAACCCTAATTTATAAGAAGCATCAAGAAATCAAAGATGACACATAAAAAACTATTTTCTACTATGAGGTAATCACTAAGGTTCAAAATCAAAATTAAAAACTCCACAAGAAATAATGGTATGATTGTTCCCATAAAATAAGTTTCTGAGTCCAAGAAAGTCACTAATTTTCCGCATTAAAGTATCATTCATTTTAAAAAACTTTCCCATTAAAGCATCATATGTTTCAACTCCATCATCCCATAATTCTTGAAATTTTTTGATTAGAGGTTGAAGGTATACATCAATTTCATTTTTAGGAATTTTCTTTCTAAGAATAATCATTGAAATAATGAAAGAAGTCTTATTCCAAAACATCCATGGAGGTAGATAATAGGGGCTAAAAAAAACTAACAAATGATATAATTATTACCTAACGTAACAAAAGGGTTAAAACTATCGGAAGATAATCCCAAATGTACATTCCTAGTATCTGAAGAAAAAACTAGATATAATGAATCAAACATATTCCATGATGTTGAATATTTTGGATGTCTTATAAAGCCATAATTGTTACTATCCCGACCATGCCACATCATGTTCTATACAACCATAGATGACATAATAATCTTATCAATAATGTTTTTAGAGTAAAGTAACACAATACCTTTTCAGGAGTTTTCTTCTTCTGTTTCTCCCTAACTGAAATCATTTTTTTTATTTTGAAATAAAATCACTTTTTAGGGTGAGTGATAACCCTTATAGGATTTGACCAGATAGAATCCAAAACCAAAATATCACAAACCCAACAAAAAAACACACACACACAATTTCAACAACAATCAAAATTCAAATTCGAGAAGATAAGGATTGGAAGATCAAAACGTTTGAGGAATTTTGTTTCTCTACGGGGTTTCATTGATTTTTACTCTCATTATTATTCATTGAATTCAATATTGTTTTTCGAAATATTATGAATTATTCATTATTAAACTCTTCTCCGAAATAATTCATTAAATAATTAGGGCATACATGTATCTTTTTATAATCAAGTATATATTTTTTGATGATTTTCTTCATCCCATAGAATGATGAAGAGATCTTTTCTTCACTAAATGCACCATGAAGAAACTCTAAAATCATGGTAATTTCTTTGTTAGTAATTTAACAAAGACATTTTATATGATACAAATTAAGTATAAAATACAACTTATAATACTTGGAACACCCTTTATAGAGTTATTGTTTCCCATCTTCAACTAATTCATAAAACTCATTTTTTTGGTCACTAAAGTTTTGATAAATACTAAACTACTCAAGATCAATTAAAAATTATATCAATCTATTAAAATATTTTAGTTTTTATCCTTTATTTTTTAATTATTAATTTATCAAATTTTGAAATAATTATCTTCTAGTGGGTCACTTTGTATTTCATTGTAAGAATTTTCATTGTTTTGAATTTCCATAACAATCGATTCACCATAACAAATATCACATATATATAGAGATGGGAATTATTTCAATATAAAATTTTCATATACTTTGTTTCTATTCAATAATTATTATTTCACATATCCCATGGTTCCAATAACTATTAGATTATTGATCATCGCAATAGTCCTATACCAACAGTTTTTATAAATCCATTGGTATAGGCTATATCCAGTTACTATATTCCAACATTTTCAATTAAACCATTGGGATATATGTATACCAATGTTTCAAGAACCATGGTATAATTACTATCCATATTACCAATAAACTAATGGTATAATGAACCATTGTAATACACTCTTCTCCCTAAAACATACCTCCTAAATGTATACCAATAGTTCTGTAAACTATTGGTATATCCTCTTATCCCCACCATAAAAATAGGTCCATCATGAAACTCTTCTAATCTAATAGAACCTTTAAACATGAAAATACTTGTAAACATGGAATATTTGAATATGAGTGTCTATCATAATTGGATTAAGTTAGTTGAAAATGAAATCTAGTGTGCAATTTAAGGGATAAAAGATGTTTTTTGTGAATAAAACCAACCATTTAAAGGAAAAGACTATACATTACAGGGATGTTACTTAATGATTATTATTTTTCCATCCCATTCCATTCAGTAATGAGGATGGGTTCTTGTATTTAACTATTGTTCTAATGTATGTTTAGGTGAGGTGAGTTAGAAACCATGTTAGGCATTTCATTATAACATGGGAGAAATGTTTCATTATGAATATTCAAAGGAGGAGGCACTAAAGAAGATGAATTGGTGGTGGTAAGATGAAGCTTATGGTGGGGAGAACCATAAGAATGACATGTGTTGAATAATGACCCCATCGGTTTTTTAGATATATTATCTTAGGTAAGCAACATATTGGTGTTTCAATTATGAAAACAGAAACTGGATATGGTTTTCTGGTTAGAGAAACCTAAATTAATGGTTATTATTTGGATGAGTTTTGGTTATTTTGAAGTGTAATGATAATTTTATGCCTTAAATTGTTGAAAAAATAGGTCAGAATATGTAGATGGGTTGGCCAATGAGACTTCATGGGGATGAGAATAATTATATTGGGGATATTTTGAAACCATGTGTTCATACTGGCATTCAGAATTTGATGAAAACATAGAATTTTCAATTACCAGAGGGGTCAATTTTTTAATAGTTGTTTAAGTTCTATTTAGGAGTTTGGAACCAATAAAAAATGATTTTTTAACATCAGAATGGGGCTTGATATGTAGCTCAAGAGAAAATGGGAGTATCAAGGAGGGGAAAATGTGGCTGCTAAAAAATTACAATAGACCACTATATGACTGGTGGTCTTTTTGAGGGGAAAGATTAAAAAATTTCCCCCTAGGTTTTCTTAAAGTGGGAGGTCCCCTTTTCCTTGTACATTTTTGAAGACCATGGGAATCCATCCCTCCCTCCTCCCCCTTTAGGACCCTTTGATCTTGGGGTGGTTTTGTCACATTATTTTAAAATTAGAGGTTAGTTCCTCCCTCTAATATCCATTTTCAATATAATGACAACATTTGTGTCATTAGTATTCATGCTTATATGTATTTTGTATGTGTTATTTATATCTGATAATTGATTTTTTATTATATTATATTATGGAACTAATATAATAACCATACCCACTAGAACATAGTAATCAGACCTCCCACTCTCATACTCTATAGGGATCTGATTTAACAACTGGTTCTAGACTCCATACAGTTTTATTCCTTTCATGAATCCGTATTATTTACCATTTCCCCCCATCAAAAATGTACCAGATGGTATTTAAAATTTTATGTGTCCTCCAAATCTTTTTCTTGCCAATTCTGTGTAACTGGATGCATCATCCCTCCATCACTTCTCTATATTGGATTGGTTTGGATACTACCACCCTTCGATCATGACTTTTAATGTGGACATCAATGGATTTAGGGGGATTTAGATTTCAAAAAATTGTGGAACTAATTGACTCTTGGAAAATTCTCATCAATTTCCTCAAAGATAAAAACACGATTACTTCTTGGTCTTTTACCCATCATTTTTTCAATTCTATGAATTTCTACTATCACATAGGGTCTTTCTACTATCTTTTGATTCATGATTGTCCCTATCAATGGTTTGGGTATGTATTCATATCCCAACCCTCCATTTTAAAAATATTTCCATCCATAGGGCGATTGCAAACATGATTGGTAATTATCCAGGTATAGACTATAGACCTCAATATTTCTGTCATCAAATAACCATGTGTATTTTCATGGAGGTTTACATATTGAAACTTACATTGAATTATACCTTGGATGAAATTGAAGGCTAGTACATCTATAAGAAATAGGTTTACTTATAGTCTTCATCATACTTATTCAAACTTTGCAACCGACGAGTGCATTTGGCTAAAATGTGCCACTGGAATTGGAAAGTCCTTCCATCTAGAACCGATAAGGAAAAATGAAATGATGTTTATGTATACTAGATTGAGGTATCTGACTAGAATGTGAAATAATATAGTGTATCCTATTTTGGGATTGATTAAATACCTCAGATTATTTCCATTTTTTAACGTCTTGAACACGCCACAACAAATTGGGTGGGTTTTATCTTGTGAAGGAATTAATTTTTCCCCTTTTCAATCTTTATTCTTACAAATATCACCACTTGATATTTGAAACTATTTATACAAGTTTGGGTATTTTTGGAGTGTTGGTCAGTTCCTGTATCCATCCATGTGAAATTTAATTTAGCATTCTTGATTTGGTCATTGGTTGTTTTGATGAATATCTCTAATTTATCCTCACTTATTGAGTGGTTATCTTGTATAACGTAATTATGTTCTAAAATAATCATTATTTTATGGCCATTCTCAACATAATTTTGAAGATTTTATCAATTCTTCTCCAATTATTCCCTGTTTCCTAGACCCTCCCATGGTTCAGACATAGTAATGTCCTAATTAGACTCTCATATAGGAATGAATAAGATTGATTAAAGTGGATGGGATATTCCCATGAGCCTACACAAGTGGATGGACATCACAGATTTACTGCTTTGGAACAATTTCACCAACAAAAAAATTAATTAAAATAACATCATAAAATAAATAAATTTTCAATATGACCCATCCTTAGGAAAAATTTCCACACTGAATGAGAAGAAAATAAACAGAAGAAACACCATATAAATTCAGACAAAAATAAAACACACTAATCAATCTATCCACTACCCTAATCTCCCTCCCCTATAATGAAAACTGCATTGTCACCTCTAGTGCCCTTCTTCCCCCTTCATAGAATATAACTACCCTCCATCCTTTGAAAGAGGTAAAAGTGCTAAGTGGTTGATGAAATGAAGAAAATAAAATAAAAACTAAACTACAACCTACCTATCACCTGCGACTATACATGTCACCGCTCAACATATAATAACCACAGTGACCCATGGGTCAAATCATGTTCCTACAAGAAAGGAGGAAATAGATCCAAGTTTGAAAATGATACTATTAAATAGTATATTACTATTAATTTACAATTACTCTTCATTTTAATGGTATATAATCATTTTGGATTGAGTTTCATCTTAGTTTGTTTTTGTTCCATACAGGTTTGTTTGGGACATTTTAATTAGAGTAATCTTGTCTTGTTTTTGTTTATATTAGATTAAACAATTTCATTCATTTGGGTTCTAATCGATTCAGTTTTTTTTATATTAGGTTCATATCAATTTGGTTCTATTTAGTTTAGTTCATTTTAGTTTTGGTCATGAATATTAGAACCTAGTAAAATAATTTGAGAGTTGGGATAAGCCCAATATTTTTAAAATTGGAGAATTGGAAACCCTTAAGAATGGTACTAAAATCATTGACATGTTAATCATGTTTAAATTTTGGGATAAGAAAAATAATTTTATAATTATAACCCATATGAATGTATGATGTGATAAAAATTACACCGCAACAAGATATACATCAGAATGATCAACATCCCAGTAAAATAAAATTTTATTAATGAAACCATAAAGACCATAGGTGATATCTTGATTGGGGAGGGTAGCCTTAACCCCATATTTAGGGGATCACCCATGAGATTATATTTTTAAAAATATAATACCAAATCTGTAATAACATCCATCAGTTGAATGTTGTCTTTGTAATCAATAAAATCTATATTCCTGCATGTAAAATGATCTGTCCAGAATAGATGAAATATCACTATCATTTGAGTAAAAATCTCCCTATATGAAAACTGATGATATTTGAATTTTAACTTTACTATCTTTTTGGAATATGAAAATGAATTTTGAGTTCATGTATCCATTCTTGATCTACACAAGATAGCTGTATTCCATTAGAATATAAGACAATCCTTTAGTTTACACTATATGTGAACCTTAATCTCTAATAAAAGCTTATATTCAGGACCTCTATCTTGAAAATCAAGCAGTATTTATTTGGTTAGTTTTATATCAGTATCTAAATCTCTATATTTCTTCATATCCTAGTTTTAAAGGACTAAACTGACACACTTGAGTTTTTATGAGATCCTCTGAAAGGAATTTTCAATATCATAGTTGTTCAAATTTATGAAAAAAATTCAATACATTGGGCTATTGTGATCTAGGTGTCATTAAATCTCAATATCCTGGGATGATTCTTATCTAGTTTGAGTAGTTATAGAAAAAGGGATTGTGATTCTAGTGCACTCTAGGAAGAGTATTACAAGTAACTGAGGAGAAAATATTATCACCCGTATATGAGATAAATGAACGGTCAATCATGCTAGCTTTTCTCCTATTCACAGTCCATATAGACTAAGAAAATTTAGAACCCATTATTTTGATTTAAGAAAGAAAGTTTCTATTAAAAAACATATGAAAAGTCCATGGTATAAATATTGATAAAGGTGCGTCTAATCACCTCATTAGGTCTTAGAAAATAGTTAAAATGCAGAAAAATAAGCCATGCTAAATCTGATTGAGGATTATTTAGTGGATTCTAGAGTTCCCTTCACTAAATTTAAATTTGATTAATATTGATAATAGAAACCATAAGCTAGTATCCACTGGAAAAATATTAAATTTAATTTGTAATTGAATTATATAATAGATATTAACCTTGAAATTATTTTGAATAGGGAATCAAATAGTTTCAACAGAGACATCACAATTATTGCATGTAATAAATATAAATCCCAAACTACTCTAATTAAAAATAAATAATTCTTCCAAAATAGTTCCTGTTTCTCAAAACCAATCACTATTGATCTATGTTCATAGGTAATATGAAAGAGGGTTGAGAAGGTTTTAGAAATATTTATACTTCAATAGTTATAAAAAAATCATTTGGAAGCAGAGCTTCCCAAAATTTGGGGTTTTATTTGGTTCTCTTATAGGGGATTATACTTTTTACATTAATAATTACTTCCTCTCTTGGAATTCAATTTCAATCAAAGGATGGGAGAATTTGATACAATATACTACAGTACATGTTTTAGAAATATTTCATCTAGATCTATAATATTTATCTTGATTAATAGATCCCTCAGAGTGCATAATAGTAGAAAAACATTAAATAGGTAGTTTATAACAATATAGAGTATTAAATTATAGTTTATAATGGTAGATAGTATTAAACAATAGTGTATAATATTAGACATTAAAAAAAGGACAATGTATAATAGTTGGTAGTATTAAATGACATTTTTTAACATTAGACATTAAAAAAATGATAGTGCATAATAATATACAGTATTAAATGATAGTTTATAACAATATAAATAATGTTTTAATTCATTGAAAAAAATAAAACCTTCAAGAGAGTAGAGTAGTTATGAAAAATCTATTGGCGGATTTTATTTTCATTAAAAGAGTCCCTTGATGATGCTGACAGTAAATCTCTTTGAAGCAGGAAGATGAAGATTGTTGTGAAATCTATGATGAAACAAAATATCACAAATAAAAAATGAAAACTTATATAAATTAATATATAAGAAAAAACATTTCAAATTATAAATACACATAAGGGTTGAAATTGAAGTGTTAATAAATTGAAACAGTCAAATATTTACAACTGCTTGTGGCTAGAGACACCAATTAGCATATCAAAGCACAAAAACCTTATTATCTCATCATATGTATAACTACAATGGAAAATAAGTAAAGGGTGAAATAGTCACATGGGTTTAATTAGGGTCTCATACACTTTGTAAAATAGCTTACAGTTCAGAACATGCCATTAAAGACATAATAGTCATGATTCTGATCTACTTTACCCATTTATTTAAATAATTTAAAATTTTATTTCAAACATCTCTTAAAACCAACCATCGAAAAACAAATTGAAATCATTTTAAAAAACAGCCTAAATATCCAATAAAATTGGGAAATTAACATTTATCCCAAAATATCCATGGTTTCAAACAAAACCCTTTAATTTAATCCATAACCTAAATGGGGTCAAACCATTTGAAAACCTTACATTTAGTTCAATATAATTCTTGAAATCTTTTTACAATAGATGGAATTTCATGTATCACATGAAATTCCAAGTGATACCTTTAATAAATCACTTTGAAAGCCTAAAAATATTTTTTAAATTTCAAATAATATTTTCAAAGGCCATTTGTGAAATCTCATAAATGCATTGTGTGACCAGTCACACAAAATCATATTTAGACTAGGCCTTAAAATAGTAAACCCTTTCTCTTTCAAATAAATAGAAGATAAATACAAATTTTTTACCTTTTAAATCTGATAACCCAAATTAAAACTATCATTTCACAATTAAAACATAATTTTAAGACACCAAGGAATCGACCGTTTCAATATTAAAAGTTAGTGCATGGGAAAACCTACCTCAAATTAATGACACATGATCCATAATGCATCACCTCTAATGGTGTATTACCAAAAAACCAATAAGAAACTACTATCAACCCTAAATACAAAAAAAAAAATCTGGTCAACCCCTTGAATAAGGGTTCAACCAAACCAAACAAGACAACAAGGAAGGAGAAACCTGCATGGAAATAGGGAAAAGGTAACCAAACCTTGGTGAGCCAACCATAAACCATGAAGATCACACCATAATCTAGGAACCAAAACATGGTGATCAAACCATAAAACATTTAAAAAAACGTTCTTTTTTGTTTTGATTAAATGAAAACATTACTCGAAATCAAATTCCTTAGACTTACGGATTTTAAACCAAAATAACCATTTCTAAACCAAATATGAAAACAAAAAGTGAGTTCCTTTAATTTAAAATCGTTTCCACAAACATTTTTAAAAAGAATTTAAAATTAATCAATCCTCACACAAGTGAAATTAATACTACTAGGAAGGAACCACCCATCATGAGGTAAATAATGAATGTAAATGAGATAAGACTACCATAATAATATAATTAAGTGGAAAATACCATCAACCATAAGATAATAAAACATTATTCATTCCACAAGTCAAGGATATTGTGTCATGGGATCTAACATAGATCCTAATTTTAGATGATATAGAATTTCCCAAACCAATGTAAGATTAATTACTAGACTTTGTTTTGTCTACCAAATACAACCCACTGGCATATCCCACACCAACATCATTGAGAAAACCTCCTACCATGTCCAATATCATGTTAGAGGTTACACTATAGGCCTCTATACCAACTAGTGTAGAATAAATATATAAATCCAACATATTTATATGCATTCACATAACAAAAAAAGTTGTGGTAATTGAACATTAAAGGGATGATTGGTGAAAAAATCACAAAAAATAGCCCACCCTCTCCTCTAACACCCTCTCATAGAAAAACTTTTTTCCAACATCACATATTAATCACATATAAATAATATATCTGCCACGATTCTAAAAAATAAGTGGAAATCAATTTGGTACATCATGAGATCAACCATCTTACCCACTAAGTGTCAAATTGGCCTTTCTATGTAGACACACTATTTACATTTCAATGCACCCTTTTTAAAACATGTATTTAACTATTTAAAAACAAAACATGTATAAAATAATTGAATTTATATCAAAAATACATTTTAAATTCTTATATGAATTTTTAAAAGGATTTAATGATGGCTAGATATTTATTTCAAGGAGACATTTGATATTCATAAATGAACTGCTCTATGTCATGAAATAAATTTCAATGATCAATTTGTAAACACCACATACTATCACATAGACGAATAATTTCATCAATAATTAATTTATAAAACTCAAGCACTCTTTGAATACAAAAATAAAGAAATTTCAATGGAACATGGACCTCAAAAAATTTAATATTGAGATGATAAATCCAAAACATTTTTTCCTTTAGTATTGAGAACCTAAATGCGGAAGAAGGTGTTATAAATTGTCTATAAATCTCAAAATACCCAATATTAGGTCCACTATGAACCCTATAATATCCAAAAAACCAATAGATTTTGTAGGAGAAGTTGAAACCAAGGGGAGAAATTCATAGATATAGAGAATAATATATTAAAAGAGATTACATTTTGGGACCAAGATCAAACAAATAAGAGATTTCCTTTGAGTGTTAACAAGGAGGATGGAAGTTGAAGCTGTCACAACTTGAACAACCGAATTGGAAGGAACCAGATCATTGAGGCAGTGTTTCAAATTTGAGTGGGATGAGCATAATGGATGATAGAGGAATCATGTAAGAAGAGGGTTGGTGGGGGAGAGGAGAAGGTTCTTTCCAGGGATGAGCACAATGGATAATCAGGGAGAAGGTTTTTGGGGGAGATAAGGGTTTTCAAGGGAGAGTAGAGTTTATAGGGGAGGGTCACGTGGGGATGATTCCAAAAGAAATGAAAATCGAGGCATGGTATACCTATGGTTTTTTAATATCGTAGGGATAGATTTACCTAAATCATTTATCCCAATGGTTTTTCTAAACCGTTGGTATAGGTACGTGGGTATAGACCCTTTTTCCATTAGTGATTCAACCATTGATTAAATTTATAATATGGACACAAATATTTTATTCTACCATCCACTGAGATGTTTTCAATTACTCAATATACAAATTATTTTAAACCCTTGGCATACTGAGGTGTGCTTCTAGGTAAATTAATCCAACTTATATCCATAGGTATTGTATTATCACTCTAATCCATGCACATTCAAAAATAAGGATATAAATTTTTAATAAAACAACTCCAATCAAAATTAAACATCACCCAACTTTTTCATTGACCAGGGTAGTATCTCAATTCAATATAACACAATTCAAAAATGATTCAATCCAAAATTAAAAACATAAACAACATAAATGAATAAATACTACACATCATAATAATATAACCAGATGTCATGGAATAAGTTCATTGATCTGGGAAGATAGGTTACTATGATTTAGAGCATAACATTATTTGTACATAATAATACATGAGAAAAATTCATCTATTAAAATATATTTATCTTTTCTTATTTTCAATTATAAATTTTTATTTTATATTGTAGAAACACAATTGTATCTGTAGATATGTATTTCTTTGATAATTATGAAAATTAAGATTTTTTGTATCTAAAAATAAGAAATTTCCACTGTGATATCTGGTGCATGTGTTTCTATAGTTTTCAGAGAGTTACATGAAATTATAGTTTTATAACATTTATAGAATCAATTTGAGAAAAAATACTCAACATGAAGAGAGTAACACATATAGAAGGATTCATATAATCTGATGATGCTTAGCTTGTAGAAAACATTATGAAATGTACTCATGATTAAGATTATTTTTTATTTATTATATTAACTTCATGATATAATTTAACAAAAATATAAGAGAGTGGTAAATTATATGTAGCCTGAGTTCTTAAACTACATGATAAATGATCAGGCTTTTCAAATGAAAACCCCTCCCCGAAACATCTAAAAAAACCATTATCCCCAAGCCAGAAAACAAATTTTACCTTAAGGTGGACCTCAATAGAAAAATTATCATTTTAAAAATATTTAAATGATTATTAAATTATGAAGTGAAAAAAATTTAAATATTGGCCTACCTGTTGATGAAAATGTACAAGCTTTAAGTTTTACACCACACACCAATAGTAACCTCAGAACCTATATCACATGCCATTAAATAAATAAATAATTATAAAATTTTATAATTAATTATTCTAAATTTTATAAGTAGTAATTATCACCTAAAATAACATCGAGGTGCATCCACTCTCCAAAACGGTGATAAACTACTGATGGAAGGTTGGGAATGTAACCCCTACATCATCTCGAGAAAAATCCCGAATAAAACAACACTCAATTACATAGATATTTATATAATTTAATTAATACTTTTTAAAAAATCCAACATGCATCATAACTTCGGTAAAACTGTGTTAAAAGGATTATGGGGTTATGGGTAGAAGGAAGTTAGGGTTTTTTCCAGTGTCAAGGGTCACACTCACCGAGAAAAGGGGAAGATGGGACACCATTGGGGATCACCATTGAGGAGTAGGGGGTCGCTATGGGGTCATAATTAGGGAGGGGGGTTTAGGGTCTTGGGAATTGGAGGTGAGGGTGGGGAGAGGGGCAGTCACTGTTGGGGAGAATAGGGATCAGTTCTAAGGGGCGATCGCCATCAGGGTTGGGGGATCAGGGTAGAGTGGCGGTTTCCTTTGGGGAGAGGGGGGATTAGGGATATTGGGTTCTCATTATAGAGGAGAAGAGGGATTGGGGCTAAGGGATTAGGGGGAGGGAATGGGGATCTGGTGGGGGGATGGTTAGAATATTTGATATATTTTAAAGATTTAACAGTAGTTTAAATAAAAAATTTTCTATATATTATAATAAAAAAATATAGTGGTGATTATATTAAACCAGTGATATATTGAAAATTATATTTAATATGATTTTTATTGGTATTTAGTATAAATTACTTTAATAAACCACCACTATGTAATCTTTTTAGTAGTTGTAGTTTGTAAAATATGAATATTATGTTTAACCATTTTTATAATAAATTAATTCTAGGATAGAGTCTGTATATCATGCTAGGTTTGATATCATAAAATTTAGTTTTCATTTAATTTGTACTCAGTTTGAAATTTTAGTTATGATATTGAGAAAATTTATTGATCATAATTTGTGAATATTAGGTGTTAGAGTTTTCAAAAATTGACTTTTTTATAAGTAATGTCTCCTCGGGTAGAGGGAATTGGGGTCGGACCACCTACTTCCCTAGAGGATTTCATTGGATTAGAATGTTGATGGGGTTTTAATTCTATTACTTTGGGATTACTCATGTGGATTTTTTTTAATCTTATATAACTTTGTTCCTTTACATGAAGAATTCATGTACCTTATGCATATAATTAATTTGGATATATATTAATGTACTTAACTTCTATTTTTGGGTGATTAACACAATCATGCGGGTTGTGTAAAGAGTCACACATTAATGTGGTGTGAAAACATTAATTTAGTGGTCAGAATAGGTATTTTAAAAACTAAATTGTTAAAAGCATGCATACACAAAAGGAAATAAAACATGTAAAGAAAATTATTACATAGGATGTAATAGTTATGAATTTAAAATAAATATGAGGTATATTAAATGGGAAAGGCTTTAAAAGGAAAACCCCTCAAATACTAAATGTGAGATTCCTTCCAAAGAAACACTTGTCAAGACCTCGATCATCCAACCAAGTTGGTCATGCTAAATATGGGTGCCCCTATATTATATTGTGTAAGGAAAAAAATAATGATTCAAATTGTTTATTCTATTGGGTGGGTCATACTAAATATGGGAGCCCCTAGATCATCATTTCTTGGCTTGTTTTGGTGTTTTCTTTGAGTTACACTAAGTGGGATACCTAAATAGGATTAAATTACTATAATAATAGAGTTCATTGATTCATATGATAGACTTGGATAAAGGGTTATCCACTAAACAATCTAAAAGATAAAATGGTTGTTATTGGGATGATTCTTTACCTAAGTAACTAATTGGTGAGAGAAATACTAAAGGGGACTCATTTCTAAGTGAAATATGGATCTTGGATCACTAAATGGAAATGATGTACGAGGTATCCATTTTTAGTGGGATCACTTTCATTTAAAGTCATTAATGGAAAGATATAATACTAGATTTTCATTTGATAAATTTTATTTCATAGATAATGGAATCATCCACCACTTTAAACTTGAGATCTATTATGGAAAAACAAAATTTGAATGGAAGAAACGTTCTTGATTGGCATTGAAACGTGATAATTTTTTTTAAGAAAGAGGATAAATTATATTTACCAAAGAAACCACTTCCAGAAGAACCCACTGGGTTGGATATTCCAAAAATAGAGTTAGATGTCTACAATCAACATATAATGGAATCTTTAAAGGTTTGAACTATTATTATAGTTACTATAGACCCCAAGGTGAACAAACAACATGTGTATATGGATGATTAAAAAATATTAGGAAATTTAAAGAAGCACTATCAAGAATAAGAAATACATAAAAGGTAAAAAGTATCAAATGCCCTTATTTAAAGTAAATTTCTAGAAGGAACCTCAGTCTCATCCCGTGTAGTTGATATTATTTGGTATGTTAATGATTTAGAAATATTGGGTTCACCTATTAAGTAGATATTTCTTTATATTTCATTTCACAATCACTACCTGAAATGTTTCAGTAGTTTGTAGTTAACTACAATAAGAATTAATTTGGAAAACTTTTACCTGATATCCTTATGATGCTACAAATATTTGAGAAGGATATGGGTGGTCCGTGATCAGGTACCATTATGATGGTATATAAATAAAAAGGTAAAATTTATATAAATAAATATAATAAAAGAGGTTGTGAAGAGTTCACACCACTAGTTAAGTCAAACAAGAAAAAGAAAGGACAATGCTACCATTATGGACATAATGAACATTAGAGGAGAAACTATCATGAATACCTAAAATATTACCAGAATATTAGTGGATAACCTACACCAGGTATGGATATTATAAATTTCAATTCTTTGATTTTGATGAGAACATGATAACAATTTTATATTTTAAAATTTTTCGTGAATCTATTAGAGTTCAGAAGATAAAGTGAAGGATTTATGTATGGAGATTGATGTAATAGAGAAAGTAGAATCTACATGGATGAATTAATACTAGGGAGAAATTTTAAGGACGCATATTTTTTCTCTCATTTAAAATTTTAAAACAATTAGTTGTTTTAAATAAATGAGAATATTTAATTGATGTACATTTGATTCCTCAAAATTGTATATATGGAAGAACATATAGATAAAATTTCTTATCCAAAATAAACTGTTTATCCATATATACTATAAACACATAGAATTATACATGATATATATAAATAATATTTTATTTGTTAGATAATCTGGCCAAAAGAAATTAAATTTCATTATTCTAAAACATAAATTTCTTTTTGTTGAGTCTTAGAAAGCTACTCTGAAGAGAATATAGTGTATAATAGACTAGTGGGAGTATTTTTGAACTTTGAGAAGTTAAAATTTAATGAATAAAGGATTGTACTAGATTTAGTTAATGTTTTTATTTACTTTATATCCTAAAGTGTTTTGATATGTGAATTTAAATAAAAATATATATAGTTTTATCAAGTTATTGTGAGAAAATTAATATCACTATTAAACTAAAGTATCACACCAGCCCAAGATTATAACAATTATTAAATTAATATCCTGAATAATTTTAGGATATGTGATGGTGAAAAAATGTGAAGAGTTTCCATTATCTAACCATTACAAGTGAACATAAATATTATCTAAAGGTTTACACCATCCAATACACAAAGTGTATCACTTGGAATCATAATAGAATTTAGGTTATCATGGTAAAAAGAATTGTATAGAGATACATTAGTTACTGTAACAAACTGTATATCACTTTACCCTATAAGAGTTTAGTATGTGATGGTAAATTGATACTATAAATAGTTACATTATTTGAAAAATATTTCATGGAAAGTGTTTTATGTAGAAGGTTCCAAGGATAATGATGATGTACTTAGAAGGAGTTATATGTAGAAAATAGAAGATAACAACAAAAAATTTGATGTTATGAAGTTAAATAGTTTGAATATAATTCCAAATATTTTAATATAAGGAATATGATTCCAAATCCTCACCATTATTCAAAATATCTTGCTTTATAAATGTTACCCATTAAGAAGTTAGTGGTCGTATTTTATCAGATGGTCACATAGAGATGTGAGATGAATTACATATGCATGTAATGTTCAAAAATCATTACATCATAAAAACATGATATTCATGTATAATATCTTAATATAATCATTGTAATGGTTGTAAATATATCATGCATTTATAATAAAAGAAATATCTATTTATCATTTATTCATGTGTGGTGCAACTTTACTTTACATGAACGACCAAATGATAATTATCCCCTCAAAGTATATAATTTGAGTTATCCCTAACCGTTGATCACAATAGATTATTATGGAATGTGATGATATTTACTACTTAGATTAAATATAATCTTGTATCCATTAGAATAGGTTATATATAAGATACGAAGAATTGATTCAGGAGGAAATAAGTAGAGACTCTTTACTTAGACTGATTAGCGAAAGTATATCTCGTGGAATATTATATGATCATAGATATACTTAGGGTTTTATAATTATTTACCACCCTTCTACCTAATTTTGGTGAGATACCTAGCATGGGAACCTTCATACTTTGATACCATACTTCCCTTAATAAAATTAGACTAATGAAATGAAATTTTATTTTTAGATAAAACAAAATTGGTATATTTAGCTTGTAGGATGAGGGGCATATGATGTTATCATTTGTTAGATGAATGACATGTGATATATTCATTGACTTGTTCAGTATATTTTTTAGAATCAAGAAAATATGACTTGACTATACTATGTTGAAATGTTCCATGTCTATTGGTCACTCGATTTTAGGGAAAAAACATTATATATGTATACATACGATGAATATGATGAATCTTGTGGTGTACATGTTTGTATAGAGAAATGAGTATGTTTTATGGAGATAACACCAGGCCCCTTATTATCTTGAATAGCATTGATGCTTTACTAGAGGCCTATTTTTTCTCATATATATGAAAATGGGATTTTATAGTTGTTTTCATCACTAATAAGTCCCGTAGAGTCACATAGTCAGAACATTGGATAAGTATAAAGTTTTTTAAAAACTGTTTGGTCAAAATGAATAGAGTTTGAAGAAAAACCTTATCCAAAAGAGTCTGGATGGATTCACAATGATTTTTTAAGTTTTTTATAAAGTGTATATGGGATTTTAGTGAAGGTGGGATATTGTTGAATGTGCACTAAAATGTACATGTATGAGATACATTTACACATTCATATAATTCCTGATATATATATATACTATTATATAATATATAAGTTTACACATAATATATGCATATGATGCATATATTTTTCATGCATGTGACACATGAATTATATATATATATACATATTATTCATTTTCTTTGGAATGGTTTATTAATAAATTCAATAGGAATTTATTAAGGTAATAAAATTAAATTAAATGAAAATGTTTAATTAATTACACCTAATATAAGTAAACACATACGATGCAATATGAATAGGAGGAGCCTAAGGCCTTCCCTATATAATAAGAAGAGACCCTCTCTTGTTGGGTGTGTGTGGTGCATTCTATATGAGAATCTTCTAAACTCTCTTCCTCCATAAAATCAATTTATCTCATTTGAGAAGGTGATAAAGCCCCTTCACATATTAGGTATCCTCATGATATGATTTTTGATCCATTGACTGGTGTACTCCCTCATAGGCATGGTGTTTATGTTTAATAATCCTCACGATCCTCCTCAAACACTATCCAAATAAGGAATATCAAAAACCCTATCATTTTTAAATTTTAGGTACTCTATTTTTATAGTATTATTGACATGTTAATTTATTGAAGATATATCTCCCATGTTTTTGGTAGTCATCCATTGCAAATGATCATTAGATGATCATACAAAACCAATCACACGACACATGAAAACCTTACCCTTGAGATCCTAGTAAAATGATATTACTATTGTGTGAGTACTATGTGTTAGCTTCTTGAAACCAAAAATGATATCCCACATAAAAGTAATTAAATAAAATCCACATACCTACATTGGGTGTTGCGATAGTGGAGTAGAGAAATTTTCATGGAAACTCCATAACATTATAAAAAATTAATGCATTCTATATTTTTATTATTAGCTTTATTTTACTTCATATCTATTTAAATATTAGGAAAACCCTAAAGGATCATTTTATGAGGGAAGTTTTAAAAGTTTATTAGTAGGTGAAATTCAAAAACTCAATTCACCCCCGCCTCTTAAGTCATTGTAATCAACAAAGTCGGGATAAAACTTGGTACCAGAGATAAGTTTTTGAGTTATCTATACTGTTTCGTTTATGATTAAATATTATCCTTGGTTTCTATAATTAATGATCCAAGAGATTTAATATCTATGGTTATCGAACCTTTCTTTAATGGAGAGTATTATGGTTCTTGGGAGACTAGGATGATTAATTATCACAAGAATTTGGGTTTTAAAGTCTATGTGAAAGTCATAAAAAATTAAAAGATACCTCCAATTAGACCAAAACTTTGGAGTGATAAACAAGAAACTAAATATGATCTTAATTCTAAAGATATTAATTCTATTATCTATGGTTTATGACCTAGTGAGTTTTATAGATTTTCTCAATTTACTACTATTTATGATGTGTGGGAATTTTTTTTTCTTATGAATATATTGAAAATTTGATACAATTAACATATAATACTACTAAACTAAATTTTAATACTTTTAGGTTATTTGATAGAGAAATCACTACACAAATTAATGGGACACTTATTGATATTATAAACAATGGTGCATCTTTTGGAGATATTATATGAGAATCCAATCAATATTTAAATGTTTTAAGAGTTATTCATACTTTAGGGAGTGGTAAATCTTCTATAATTAGAAAGTATAGACCATACCTACTAAAAAAGGCTATACAAGGTATGTATACAGGTTGAATACAGTCCTGGTAATATCTAGATCTCAATTTCAATATTTTAGAACACTCAAGCTCCTAAAAGTTGATAAAATAGATCATATATCCATGGAAAGGGATATTAGTTCTTAACTTTCATCTGGTTGAACTTCTGATAATCCCCACACAGCCTAAGGTTACCGTCTACCTTTTTTGAAAAAAGGACTAGAGAACCCCACAAAGAAGTACTAGTTCATAAAAACCCCTTCACCTCCAAATCATATATCTTACTCTTCATCACCTACAACTCTGTCATTGACATCACATAAGGAGGTATGGATATAGGTGCAACTCCATGCACTAGATTGAAGGAGAATTAAACCCCTCTGATAGGAGGTAAACCGGAAAATTCATCTGGGAACACATCATTGAAACACTAAACCATTTGAAGAAAGTCTTATTATTCCGCTCCCTAATCATCTAGATATAAAATAATAATATGGGTCATTATTCCATACATCCCATGATGCTCTGGTCTGGATCATATCACATAGAAATTCCATTTACCCTTATGAGTATACACTACACTCTATGGTGATGTGAAAGTCACCCTACAATGATATAAGTCAATATAAGCTTGATAATCTACTAGCCAGTCCATCCCGATTATGAAATAAATCTATTTCATCTTGAGTAAATAAATATCCCCTAATAAGAGACACCTAAAAACCTATAGGGGACACTCTCTACACTGGTGTACACCCTTATTTATAATCCCTAATGTATGTTAGGTATCAAAACACCATAAACATGTTGAACCATAAGCCTAATGCTTCCCAATACAGGCACAAATATAAAACTATGTGATGAACCTATATAGAAAAGAGAAGATGCAATAGTAGATTCTACTAAGACTGTACCTCTCACCGTAGATGATCCAAAAAATTTCTCCTCAGTGGTAGGCTATACTGAACACATCTATCCTATACCATGGCCCTGTGATACAACCTCTCTACCTCGAGAAGGCCCATTCTGATTTCTCATTGAGGCTGATGGACGGATCCCTCGACCATAACCACCAATACCTCATCCTGACTGACAAACACCACTTTAACACCCTTCCTGACATGGAGCTAAGAACCTTGATCCCGATACCAGCTTTGGAGTTAACCCCCAACAACTCATAGCTAGAAGGAAGGTCCTGTAGAAACATTTCATGTGCCCCATCTTTCCGAAAGATTGGAACATGACGGGGTCACGATCACACTAATTCTACATGTGGCCACACTTTACACACTGATGGAAAAACACTAAGCATTTAGTACTCAAAACCCGAATAACACTCATCTCAGGGAATCCTCAAAATGAAACTTCTGGCCCAAAGATGTTGAACTACTGGGTCGAGAGGCTACAATGACCAGGTCTATGCCCCAATCTTCTCTTAGGTTCTACTCTGTAATCAAAAACTAAATCAAAATATCAATGACAGAGGTCAATCTAAACAAATTTAATTACAATCAGATAGCATGTCAGAGACCTTCATCAAAGAATCTCTCTCTTGATAGCTCATCAGCAAGGTACATTAGTGAAAAATTATGTGACTCTATAAAGCATGTTGAGTACTTCATAATAGTCATATCACCCTACTCCAGATGCATGAACTCACTAGCCTGCTCTACCCATAGTGTCTTGATGTAGAAATAGTCATAAAACCTGATGTGGATATCAACCCAACCCATGTACCGCATCCTATCATCCAAGTTCCGTACATCCCATTTGCATTTTTCCCCAAGAATCATATAAGTTGTGAGATTTACCCTCCTATCAGGAAGCATATCAAGATGCTTGAAGATAGATAGTGTGGTATAAAGCCACATCTGAATAGTCTGTGGACTTGCATCCACCCAAAATATAGGATGATACTGCTGTTGGAACACACACATCATCTTATCCATAGACAAGGTAGTCTATGGTATTCCCTAAAAAGACTACATGGAGTGATATAATCCTTCGTGAAACTGTACCTCAACACCTGTGTTAGGATCCACAGCTAGAACTACAACTAGCACTAGAGTAGGATCCACTAGTATCCCATGAACCACCACCTCTGGAGAACAATCATCATCACCCCTGGAATATGATTGGATTTCATAATTAAACCATGTTTCTGCAATTCCAAATAGACACCTCAAAAAAGAATTATATAAAGCACCCATGTAAAAAGAATTTGACAGGTCAAAACCCTCCCCGAAACATAGTAAAACCCACAAAATTCTCCTAAATCTAAGAATATATAAAGATAATCCACTAAGAACTATTTCTAACACTTCCTCTTTCCCAATAAAAAAACTATATCTAGGTCCAGTCTCTGTTCACCATTTCAAGTTTCTATTTCAATTTCGTACTCATTTCATTTTACTCTCCATTTCCACCCTTCATTTATTTTAAAAGTTAAACTAATAGTTCACCATTTTCCAATCCACGAGGGACCATAATACCTTATTAACCAAAATATATAACCCAAGTAATTTATAACATATCACATTACATTCACTTCAAAGGGTTAATCTTGATTGTTCAAAAAATTCCAATCCATGGGGACCCATACTCCCCATGAATCAAAGATTGGAGTCCACCTAATCAAATCATACACATCATAAAAAGTTTATTATATCAACACACATAGCTATCAAAACAACTACAATAATAGTATGCAATAATTATTGCATCCTAAATGGAATAACATAATGCATGGAATGTGATTTCTAACAAGTGCCTAATATGATGCATGAGATGGAATACCCTCATCTCAAAAGGCTGCAAGATAAATAGAATTCATAATTAGATAAATAAAAAATTCACAATTCAAGTGTGTCACCCAATGGTGGAATCAAAACAATAGTAATAATCATAATCCAAGAAGTGTAATTCAATTCGAGGAAATTTGGATCTTTCTTATATGCGGGTAAGCTACGTTTAGTTAAAATTCATTACCAAATTCCATTTCCTTCCAATCCCTAACTATTATCTCCAAATAATAAAACAAACCAGAAAATATTCTCTCTAATACCACTTTGTAACATCCCAGACCCAGATTCCACTCAACAACACCGCAAGCCCAGTGGGTCACAAGGTCTCAAGTGCATATCCCCAAACATGAGAGACTTTTGACTAGCAGCAAGGGCCTAGGCGTGTCATGGGGGAGACTCTTCCATCATTACCAGAGTATACACAATGGAATATCAACATCATACCAACAGAGAAAGTAGTGTAAAGCAATCAATATTTGAAGTAAAATCATACATGAATATATAACAAATATAGAAGTGTCTCATATATAATGATGCAGATGATACATATATCATGAAAACATCCAAAATATGGGCACAATAATAAAATAAAATAAATGTATCCAAAAGACCAAAAAGACCAAAATGGAATCCCAGTAGCATCACAATCCTCAACTTAGTCCCATGCTCTCATGATCCTAAGAAACAATCAACAACCTAAGCTAGATGATTTCCCTTATGAATACCTACAACCATATAATATGGTTGGATCTCCAAGGAGGCCCAAATAGGGTATGAGATAAACATCCTAGTAGGCAACCACCCAAAGGTCTATACAATCTTGACTATGAAATATTAAAGGAAAATAGTGTGTAGGTAACATATAAGCATTAATATACAGAAATGTTCTCATGGAATATGTATACTACATGTAAAAAAAGAAATTTGCGCATGGAAATAGTCAAGAAATGCCGCATAGCCAAACATGTATCCCTACAGAACAAGAATCAACTACTAAGAAGGAAGATATAACAATTGAAATAAAAAATATGGCCTCATCGTACCTCATACATGTCAAGTCAACCATAACCTTTCCATGTAGTGAAACCATATCGATAACCCACAACCTTACCATATAAAGAAACAATCCATTCAAATTTACCATATCCAAACCATTCAACCAAACATGTCACATAACCTATGAATATAATATATAAAGAAGTGTAGACCATGATGGTCCAGATACAAGGTGTAAAAGACCAAAGAATCCCTATCTATTACCAGGATAATATTGGTGGAAACATAGTCTAGGAACTGGTTGGAGTCCTAGGAGCATGTGTACTAATATGTTCTACACGATTCCAAGCAATCCAGATCCTAGGGGTAGCAAAGCCCAAGGCATCCCATGGAATCAATACCCAAGGAGCATAATCTATACAAGGAATCCACTAACACATTCTAGATCCTTAGAGATCCACACATAGAATCTTTAAAATTACCATTTCAACCATTTAATTCAACATACAAAAGCCTACCGACTCATGTCCCCAATTCACTTTCAACATGTTACACGTGTATACCCACCCATTTATCAACATTCCACTTTTAATTACAGGACTTGAGTATACCCAATCCAGCATCACCACACAAGTTGAAGACACAATGAGTATACCCGTTCATGGTTTAAAATTCACATATTCTATATTTACCATTCAAAAAAAAAACAACCGACTAGTATACCCACTTTTTTTGACAAATTCCTCTTCACCAATTTAATCAATTAATGCACGGAAAGTTTTGATAATGAAAATAAAATAGGAAGGACCATATCCTATTAGGAAATTCACATCCATTCAAAAGTAACTGAGATTCCTACATGTAGGAAAGCATGATAATACACCCCTTGGGTGGTTCAACAAAACAATAATAGGTGAAATCCCTATGCCACACCCATAGGGTGGACATATATTTGGAAAAGGTTACCAATGCATCAAAATGAAACCTATGGGAATCCCTGAAATGTCCATTTACATAAAATTAGACTAAAAAGTATAATACTAGGACCTCTCATGAATGTCTAGTGGGAGACGTAATGGAATACATCCTTATAAAGCACTAAAAGTCAAAAAGAAATTATAGACCACCTACCTTATCTCGGAAGTGGAGTGGTCGTCTTGTATCAAGTCACAATTTTTCATGTATTGAAGAAATTTGAAGAATAGACAAAGAATAGAAAATTATGGCATATGAGACTAAATCCAAATAGAAAAACCAATGTTCTTAAGAATTAAGAATGGCTAAAAAAGAACGTAGAGATTACCGATGAAGATTTGATGTCATGATCCATGCTCGAATTAGAGATCAGATGAAGGAACTGGCTTAATCCCAAGGTTATTTGATCAAGGGGATCTCCAAAATTCTGAATTCTATCCGAAGTAAATAAAACCAAAATTTTGTTATAAATGAAATTTATTTTAATTAAAAAATAAAAAATCCTAAAAATACAGGTTTCACATGGTTTATGCACATGGTTTTCCAAAACGTGCGCAAACTGTGAACACGTTCCTGTAGGGTAGGGGCACCCATATGGATTACCCGCATGGTTTGACTAGCCATGCAAAAACCATATGGTTATCATCTACCAAATTTAAGATCTGGATGCATGGTTTTTCTGCAACCATGTGGCCTGCCCCACACAGTTTACCCAAACCGTGTACAAGGACTTTTTTCTCCCAAGGATTAGGTTTCAGGCTACGAAATATCCCCAAACATTCCCAATACCTCCATTAACTAAAAATATGCTCATAATAGGACACGTTAAAGAATTTAATTTGAAATATAAGGGATATGTACCTCATATGAAAAATCGGGTTCTTACAATGTGTTTTTTGGATGACTTTTTTTTTCTTTATCATTTTTTTACTTCTTTCGTTGAGGTTTTTCATCAGAATCTTATCGATATTCACCAAATTTTATCTTGGGAAAATTCATAGGAATGTTTCCAATTCCACCACACTCAAAACATTTGAGAATAATTTTACCTCCATAATTTCCTCTTCCTCTCAGATTGTTCTTGTATATAAGAGACATGATTTTTTCATTCAACTCACCATGCACTTTATCTACAAAGTCATAAGGATCAACATCTTCAACATCTTGAATTTTAATTTTTCTCATATATTAAAAATCTATTTTTGTATTTAATATTCTTTTTAAACATTATATATTTTCTCATTTCATAAGAAATAAGAAAGTTGTGCAATTCATCAAGAGATAAATCATCCTTATCTTCTAATGATGAAATTTTAGAATCAAACATGTTTGAAAACTTTCTAACAAGTTTCTTCAAAATTATAGATTCTTCCAGGACATATTTAAATACTATGATGTTATAAACAATTTAATTTAATTTGGTTAAGTATTAATCAATAGTTTCTTCATCTCTCATTCTGATGTCTTCATACTTACTATGCCTTATTTGTAGCTTTCCTTCCTTCACTTTAGTATTCTATTCAAAAATAATTTCCCGCTTGTCCCACATACTCTTTAATGTTTTGAGACCCTTAAACTTTATGTAATTTTTTTTTGATAAGGACACAAGGATATCATTTCTATATTTTCCATCAACATATACATTTCTCTTATCATCAAATGTTATCAGATAATATTTCTCAATAGGTGGATATAAATAGTTTCAACATCAACAACTTTCATGAAAAAGGATAGGAAATAAGGAATCATCCTATTTTTCTAACCCTAATAATTTTTCATAAAATAAAGTTATCCTTCTACTGTTGAAATAATTTAGATTATCAATGAAAAATATCCAACAATATGACATTCATCTCTGATACAAATTGAATTTCAAAATCATCGAAATACAAATAAGAAGCTAGTGGGGGGTTGACTCAATTGTTCACTTTTTATGAGTTTAAAAAACTATTAGAAACTTAACCCCAAAAACCTGTTAAGATTAATTTACTAGTCATATTTTTGTAAATAACCATGCATTAAAAATTATGAAATCAAGTAAAGAACACCAGATTTACAAGGTTCAACCTTAATGAGAGAACCTATATCATTTCCATAGCCACTCCCATGGGACTATGGAAATTAAATATTAATAATAAGTGAATAAAATTTGTGCCAACTCCCATTATAGAAATTCAGTCTCCCAATAAGAATTATTATAATATATCCTATCATTTTAAAAAATTTCTTACAAACCAATTGAACAAAAAAAAGAGAATAATGGATTTGTAAAATTTTCTCCTTAGTATTTCCCAGGTATGATAAACCTAAGACCAATGGTATTTAGTCCAATGAACCTAGTCTAATTGACTTAGTCCGATTGACATAATACAATATTCTCTTTCGCAAGATGAAATTCTAAAAATCTTCTTAAAAACCCAGTCCAATCTTTCCTGGTCCAATTGAATCATTCAATCTTCTCAATATGTCATTTCTTAGTCTGGTTAAAGAAAAAAAAATGTATGATCTTCTAAAGAGATATATTCCCAAACATAACTTCCACTTAAATTCCATAGAACATCACCTTCTCTATTCTCATGAAAAGTTAAAAAATATAGATGTACTGGGAAACTATTTATAGGAAAACCAAAATGAAAAATGTGTAAAATTGAAAGATTTCTCCTATTACTCAAATTTAAAAACTTTTATATTTTTATATAATTTAATTTTATGTTTGGACACTTAAAATCTTCATAAATATTCTTGGAATATTTTTGAGTCATTTCCATAATTAGCCTTCTTGAACTTCACATATTTTCTTTAGTTTTATTTGGTGAATCTGATAATAACATATTTATTACATGTAATCTTACTTTCTTCCTCAGCTTAAATATAACTAACTTCCTCATCTCACTATAATATTACTCTCTTCATCTCATTATGATATTCTATTCTTTCTTAGCTCATTAGGATATTCCTTTATTTCTTAGCTCATTATGATCCGCCTTTTTTTCTTAGCGTTAGTATGATAGAATACTCATAATTATGGAATTCTCATTATGATATAAATTATACTTTGCAACTTTGAAAATCATCAAACTTTATAAGCTTTACATAATCAGACTTTTAACAGACTTCTGAGTCTCGTACTTTTAGATCCGACCATCTGTGTCTTGGTTTCTAGTATGGATAAAATCTTTAGGATTCCTCTATTTCTTAAAAATATTTTATAATGATTTTTTTCATGATTTATGAGAACTTTATGACCCTCAAAGCATCATATTATATTGAATTATGATGTTTGATAACTTTTTAACACCTGGATTCACTTTCTTAAAAAACCATCTTTAGTATCATTATGAATTCCTCACTAAATAGGTTCTAAATTTCTAACTGAAACTATCTCCGAAGAATAATCTGAAACATATTGATGGATCTTCATTTGATGGTGAATTTTATGAACAATATTTAGAGAAATTTTATCTTCTATATTCCTTACACTTTATACGTCTGATGCAAATTAGTACAAAAAAATTGTTTCTAAAAACCTATGTTTGGAAACAAATTTATCATAAACAAAAAAATTTCTCCCCTTTTTTGTATCAAAACATTCATAAACATTCATATTTCTTAAAAAAAACACTTTTTGATAGACAGAGTTCAATCTTGAATGACAAAAACATTCTTTTACAAAAAAGGTAGTAGTCAATAAATACAAAAATAGTGTTAAAACAAATCATCACAAAGGTTTTCTATTAAAGAAGTAAGGAATTTATAGTGGTATTGGAAATAATCAAAGTTGAATGGAGATATACCTAATAAGTCATAAAACATGTTACCAAAGCTAATTTAAAACATTAGTTTAAAAATTATGTTCTTCATATAACAATAGTTCAATGTTTGAAATTATTTTTAGGAGGGTCAGACCGTTTTCAAAAGAAATCTCAAATATAAATCCAATGTTTTGGATCATAAACATAACTAAATAATGAAATCATTCTAAAAATAAAATAATTAGGAAAAAATAAAACATTACCCCTTATTATTATTTAAACAAATTAAGTACAATTTATTATTATAAGAGAATTTTTTTTCTTTAAATTGAAAAATGGGTAAATTTTTTACAAATGAAAAAGTTATTATGAAAAACCAACTCATTATTTAAAGAATTCAAAATTTAGATTGTATAGTGATTGTTGATTTAGAATAAATAATTATTTATTAATCATATAAAAAATTAATCTTTATTTATGTGACAACCTAGTTTAGGAAACTGAGGATACATATGGGTTATTAACATCTTCCCCCCTACCTAGCCTATAAATTTCCTCTTTTTTGATACAAAACTCAACCATATTAATCTTGGATTGAAGAATTATAACTTATATAGGTCATGGTGAAATGAAGTGACCTTTTTATGATGACATAATATAGAAATTAAAGGCTACACCCAAGTAACACATAACTAAGCTGATCAAGATTAAGTATCAAGGTAAAAACCTATTAACTATTAAGAACATATAAGGTAATGACATGGTCAAAAAAACTATATAACACTACCCGTTAACCATCCTATAACATTTAATGTTATGGAAACACTTAAAAGAAATCATCGCATGATAATAAAATTAAAAGAAAGTTCCAAAATGCATGAGGCATTATAAAGTAAGTTCTAAAGCATTATTAAGAAACAATATTAAATAATTAAAGTATAAATATCAATGAAAAGAAGGTATATTTTAATAATTTATACATTTTAAAATTCCATTTTCTAATAAATCCAAAAATCACATGTTTAATGAATATTTTAAAGACTATTTGATAAATCAATTGAAACTAAAATTGTGGTATTCAACTTTATATAGGGACTTAACTTAAGATAAAATCATTTTATATTTTTAAAATAATTTTTAAGACTTATTATTAATCTTTGAAAAATCTAGTGGCTGGTATATGCTAGCCATAGCTTGGGAATTCACTCGATGATTTGGGACATCCCTGCCTTAACTGATGCTATATTTAACATCCAATGATCTCCAAATCATGCTACCAAGTATACCAAATAGACCATAAGAACCCTTCAACATAATTACATAAACAAATAATCTAAGTTATAATTACACTAAAAATATAAACCTTCTAAACCTTACCATAAACATCAGAGCACGACTCTATAAATCCATTAAAACTGAACTCATCCTATATCCCTAAATAGAATCACTATACCCTCACTCAAATACAAACCAAAAATATGTAAAACCAATAATAAACCATACACCAACAAATTAAAATTAAAAAAGTGAATGATGGTTACAAAACAACATACCCAAGATTCATTTAGATAGTATAATAGGAAGTCATAATCTTGGATGTGATTTTAATATATCATCGTGAAATCATATTATCAAATCTCCAACCAAGATAAATAAAAAAATGGAGTATGAAGGGGTGGTAATACCATGGATTTTCTTGAAATAATATTTTCATCCACTTTAATCCATGGGTCATGTAGATGGGAAAATGAATAGCAAGATAGATCCAAGGGAGGCCTTGTGGACATTGAAGGTAGAATGAGGCTGATGAATCCCCAAATGGGGAAAAATAAAATAGAGTTAAAAGTATAAAATGAATAAAATTCATGGGAAAACCAACCTAGACCTACTGGGTATCTAGATAGAGGCCACCAGGTACCCAATGACACCACCTGGATACCATGGTCTATTTCAGGCTCACCGGGTGCTTGGTGTCATCTACAAACAAAGGCTGTAAGTGACACCCCCATTCTTAAAACTTCTTATAAGATTCTACAACTACCCCTCCGACAATATAAAATCATTCTCAACTACCATTAATACAGCATAATTTTCTTTTATTATTGAATGATCAACTACTGGTTGAATTTTTGACATCCAACTCAAAGTTATTCTTTTGAATGTATAACACCTCAAGTTTTAGGATATAATTTATTTCTTTACACAATAGGTATATACTTATTAAATATTAATTTATTTTCCTTTATAAATTAATTTAATTTTAGTATAAAATAAGCCATATAAGATATGAATCAAACTTAGAATCGTTTATTTTCTCATAATGAAGAATTACAAAAAAACCACATGAAACCACGTATTGCATACCGTGGATTATTACATAACATAGATGATTACAACTCTTAAAAGTTCATAAATTAAAATGATAAATAAATAAAAAATAAAAATATAATTACAACTTTGAAATCCCATATATCTCTTCACTATTGAGAATAAACATTAGTATAACTAAACCTATAATGAAAAAAACATCATGAAAGGAGAAAGTATATTGTAAAATTACAAAATGAATGTTAAGAGTATGAGAAGTATGATTTGTGAAGTTAGAATTGAATAAATTTTTAGTTTTAAATTAAGGTAATATAGAGGTTATATGACCATGATAAAAGGGTTATATATTCATTGGGTTTAATAACATTAAACATGATACTTGTTCAGAATTACCAATATATAACTATTGTAAATAAATTTTATTTTTATTTCAAAGACAAATATTTTAAATATAAATAATTTACATGAAATTAAATGAATCATTTTTAAAAAAAATTAAAGGATACTAATTCATTTCTAAATATTATTTTTTTATTTTAATGATTTTTTGATAAAATATGCATTTTTTTAACACTTATTACTTTTAAAGAACAGTTTCAATAAAAATGGAGTCATAAAAATGATTTTTTAGTCGAGTAAATCAATGAAATCCAAGAAATAAATATGTAACTAAAACTAATACATATTTAATTGTTAACAAATAAGAAAATAATTCTTATTTAAAAATATTTCTTTTGTTATATATTATATGTTTTTATTTAAAAGATAAATTTATCAGATTTAGTTTATTAAATTAAATGTGTTGTTTTTAAATATAAAAAAATAGTTAATAATTCAAATATTTATTATTAACTATTTATAAATAATCATAAAATCATTCAATGGTAAAAATATATATTTTTCCAAGAATTATTTTTTTATGTATTGTGTATTTTTGTATTTATAAACTAAATTGATAACTACTGACTAGTGAAATTAATTAAATGTATTGATAATACATACAAAAAAATAAATATTCATCTAAATATTTTACATGAAAAAATATAATAATAATTTCTCTTTACCATTAAAAAATGTTTTTCCCTAAAAATTGTGTTTTATACGTTATGCGTTTGTTATATTAGAATTATTTTTTATCACCATTATTAATTTATTAAAATAAAATTTATTTGATATTTTTTAATAAATATATTTCATTTAGGTAATGAGGTTAATTTTATTTTGAGGCATACAAATAAGATACCAAGGTAAAAAAAATATGACCACCGTAAGTGGAAACATAATTATTTTTAAATAATTGTGTTTTAAGTGTTGTTTGTTTTTACCTAAAAAATTAAGTTGATCTATATTTAATTATGAATCTAAGGTAATTTTTATATATAAAAATATATATAATACTCATTTATTTTGTAACTAATATGAAATAATAATAAGAATACTTAATGTTTAAAAATTCATTATTCTACAAAAATAGTTTTGTTTATATATATTATTTTTTTAATTTAAAAGTTGATTTTATAATATATAGAATTTAATTAGATTAAATTGAGTCCAAATTTATAATTTTATTCGTTAAATTACATAATAAGGGTATTATTATAATTTTAGTAAAAAAATAATTACAATAGAAAATAATTAAACAAGGTAATAGGGGTAACTTAATGTGGCTTGAAATTTTGATGATTAAAACTATAAAAACTCTTTCTATAAGGCCTTATTTAGGTTTGGGAGGTAAACCTAAATGCCTCACCAATATTTCTTTATTTAAGTTACATAACTCCAATGTGATTCCATCTTTACCCTTCACCTAACTTATTTTCCCAAAGAAATGTCCCTCATTTTCACCTATAAAAATAACTCTCCCATACCCCTTCCAAACAAATCTTGTCCTTCTAATCCCTGTACATTTTTCCTCTCATAGTGTCTTATCTATAAATAACCGAAATATTCCCAATCCTTCCTTTTATATTCTGGGGTGTTCAATGGTTTGAGAGTGGTCTTGTAAAATTTAGATGATCTTTTAAAATTATTTTATAAGTTATAACAAAGTTTTTATAATGGTTTTATAAATTGGAAGCAATTAAATGTTTTAAAATTTTATTTTCAAAAATTAATTCAGATATTTTGAAAGTTCTTATAATATTTTAAAATCATTTTTAGGATTTTGTAAGTGAGAATATACCATTTTCTTAATTTTTTATAAGATAGTTTATTTTAAATTTTAATATTTTCAATGAAATATTTACCCATATGCATGAAATTGGAGCTATGTAAGGGTAATAGTGGGTTATAATAGATTTCATAAAGGTAATATTATTTTTATAAGGATTGAGTAAGGGTAACCTAGATTTTAAAGAAGTTATATAAGTGTAATCTCCTTCTTCCCCTTTCTGTGTAATGGTAACCATAACCTTTCACCCTGTGTGTAAAGGTAATATTAATACCACATGAGTTAATTAATGGTTTCTTGGTTTTAAATAGGTTGTGTTAGGGTAAGGTGGTGATTTTAAATCATGTTTAATTGTAAGAAATCCTTTTTAACTATTTCATAAATCAAACAATCAGCCTATGTAAGGGTTAGTCGAGTTTTCCATTAGATCTGTAAGGGTCAACCACCAATTCCATGTACTATATAAAGGTAAACATAGTTTTTCTATACCCACATAAGGGAAATAAAAACCTTACATAATGGTAATACACTGATCTTAAATAACATTTATGGGTACAATAAACATTCTAAATATCATGTAAGGTTAAGAGTTGACTTGTGTAAGGGTAGATTTAACATTATTAAGGTTGTATAAGTGTATGATGAAGCTCAAATAAGGTTAGCAACAAAATTATGGATTTGTATGGTTAAGATGATGATCACATGAGGGTTGGAAGCTAAATAGGGGTGAAATCATGTTACCCTTAGGCAACATATATGATTTGCTTATGGGTATCAGTTTTTACAAAAAAATTTAGAATTTTTTATTCTTCAATCAGTAAAACACATTTTCAAATATTTAAAATCATAAAATCATTGTTTATATTATTTTTATTTGTTTAAATTTTATCTAAAATTTTCAAAGGGTTTAAATGGTGTGAAATTAATATTTTATTAAAATTAAAATTAAACATGGAATAGAATATGGAAAGTTTGAAAGAGTTTCTAATGTATCTATGGTTAGATATCCTTAAATGTTAAAAAAATATTATTCCCCTTATTTGAGTATCTATTTGTTCCCCTTGAGTTTGAGTGGTCAAAAAATCACTTTCTTGGATCTATATGTATATTGAAAATTCATCCAAGGCTTCTCTGAAATTTTATGGGTAACTTTCATCTTTTTCTCTGCTATAACATTTTTGGTGTAGTGATTTGTACGAGAAAAACACCTGGTAGGGGATGCAAGTTTTCTATTTATTTTTATGCATAAGTGATAATAGAATGATTTTGTTTACTTTTGGGTGGATTCTAAGATTTGGAGTACCTAAGATAAATAATTGTATTAAATATGGAATTTAAGGTTATTGGGAGTTTTTCTTATATTTTACCCAATTTCTTCTTGTTGTGGATATTTGATTCCCAAGAAAATATTATATCCTGAAAAAAGAGTTATTATTATTATTATATCATTAATTGATAATTTATATAATAAAAATTTTATCTTGTAAATATAAAGTGAATATCACATGAGTACAATTAATATTATTTATATCTATTTAAAATGAAAATGTGGAATTAGATGCGGTGTTATAATTTGATGATATGGAAACTAAATAATTGAAGTATAATTATTGTCACATACTAAAATTAATATTATTCTTAATGAAATAAGTTTTTTTGTTCCAACCTTCTTGAGAAATTAATTAATGTGATGGTATGTTTAATGGCTAGAATTATGGGTGTGGTTGTTTTCTGAGTTTGGATTTTGGGGTTTCAGTGGTGATGTGGGATGTGGGGATTTGGAGTTGATATGTGAATGATTAGTGGAATTCCTATTTGGATTGGTAGATTCCCAATGTCTATGAAATTCTAGAAATGGAAATATTGTTAAAATGGAAATGGATATAAATAATGAATGGTAAATAATATGATGATGTTTAATTTGATATTATAAATATGAAAATGGATGTGAAAATGGTTGGTATTTGAAATGGTTAAATGAAAATTATGAGTTTTCTTTGTGGTTTTGAAGTAAATGAATTGAAATATAAATAGATGGGTTGTGATAATATGAAATGGAATATCTTAGTGAAATTAATTTGATGAAATCTCAATAATTCTGGAAATGGAAATACTTAAAATTGAAAGTTAGATTCTGTGACTTGTGTGTGGTGGTTATGTTGTGTGATTCATTACTTATGGTAGTGAAGTTATCACATGATAGTGATGATGTGTAGGTTGTAGTAGTTGGGTGGTTTTTTTGTGTGAACAAATAGGTTTGGATTTTGTATAACTATTATGTATTGAATTTTCATTGTGATTTCAATATGCACCCCAATTTCATATAGAAACATATATCGACACCCAAATGTTTTGAGTGTGTTTTTTTCCAATATCCATGTGGTGAGTACAGATGGATGGATAACCGCACTTCCCCACTCTCTCTTCCTAGTAGGTAGATATACACATGTTATGATGTCCAGAAGTAAAAAATGCACTAGTGTTGATGTTTGATAAGATGGATGAGGTTGTTCATAGTAATGGTCATGCATGGTAGGAAGAGGTAACATGATTTATTTACTTCTTGTTCATAATACCTTACTACCTGGGTTATGTGTATAATAGATATGACACGTGATAGACCAATTGTATTTGGGTGAGATGTGATTTTTTGGCCTATGCGTCTTAGGGTGGGATGTGATGACCAATTTCACATGGGTTTTTCGAGCTTGATGTGGTTTTCTAGGTTTATTATAGAAGGATTATATAGAAGACATGTGAGTGATGAGACCTAGGGTCTAGGGTTGTGAGAGTGTAAAATAAATCAGAAAGTGGTGTCGACTACACTTTTTATCGATATGCTTCATATTATGTTACTATACTTGGATGTGTTTTTTAGTGAGTAAACCATAGTTATGCCATAAACTAGTTAACCTGCTAGGTGATTTCAAATTCTATTTTTTCACTAGGTAATGATTATTCTATTATTTAATTTTAGTGAGAGTCCTTGGGTATGATCCTAAAGAGTATACATGTATTCTTATCCTACACATATATATATAAATTGTTTTCCAAGTTTACAGGAGGACTTTATCTTTCATAGACTTATTCTTAGATAATTACTATATTCACATGACATTACATGCATTATGAATATTATTTATTTTACCTTTTATTATGTCATGGATTTTTTTGGTGGTTGATTTCCAATCTCCATAACCCACTCTTATTTCTATTGTGGGTAATACCTCCCATATTTGTTACCTTCTTTATACCATTATTCTTAATTTCCAACCTGAGGCCCACTAGAGGTGGGGCATGTGGTTAATTATCTCCCTTTCTCCTTATTTTTCCTAGGAGGGGTACCTTTAGAGGGAGGGAGTCATAAAAATTTTCTATTAGAGGTTTACGGTGAGAGATAGGATGGATTTTGGAGTTAAGAACTGTAATGTTTGAATGAGTTGGTAGATAAATAGTTCTGATCGTTCTTGGTACTTTTCATAGGCACAAGATACCAACTAAATTATGATATTATGGCCTGAATATGATTTTATTCAAGGAATCTAAGCCTACCTAATGAAAATGTTAGGTGGTTATGCTTGTGGGATAGATCACTAAGATATATACATGCATCATGATTGGTAACACTTGTGATTGAACAAGGTGAGTTTGGGAAGTCAAGGAATTTAATTAAATAAATCATTAATTTTTATGTGTGTTTCTATGATTGTGCCTATGATGTGGTTTCTAAAGAACTTTTTTTTTGAATTTGTCATATAATATGAAAGAAAATACTAAAATGGTGATTAACTAGATCGATCCATTTGTTTGAAACCATGTTGAGGCTAGAATGTTTTTTTTACTTTCCTACTACAAAATATTGCATGTGAATTAATTTTTTTCCATTATTAAATTTATAACATGATATCATATTTTTCTAATGTTTGAAATATAATTAGAGAATCATTCTTAGTTTTTTTATTATGAATAACCGATAAATTTTAGAAACCCTTAAAAAGAATGTCACCATGGGTAGATTTCCCACTATCATACTGTAATGATTGTTTTGAAAACTATGCTTAAGAGTATTCTGGTTTCCATAAGAGTCAATATTCCATGAATTTATTTCCATTCATAATTTATCATGAGTATGTGTTATGGAATTATTGTAAAACCTGGTTTTGGACATTTTAAATTTTGATGTTTCTAAAAAATAACCATCACGATTCTTGATAATTCATATAAAAATCTGAAAACTTTATAATGAATTGATTTCTTTTTACCTTTAACATCATTTTGTTTTTATATATTTAATATATTCACATGTTTTACAATTTTTTTAGAAATTTATTATAGGTAAATATATTTTTATAACTTTTGTTTCTAAATTCTTGGATGATGATGAGCATGATTTGTGATGACCTATTAAGACCTAGAAATATTTTCATGATTTGACTTTTTCTTTTAGGACTGATAAAAATTTTATAGTATTGAAATAAATATGACTCGCATATTGATCCATGGGTAGTTTATTTTTGGGATCATGTATAGAAGTTGAAATCATTTTTTTACTTATTATGAAACTTATAGTGTCTAAATCTTAATCATGTAACATGTTATGTATATTGTGACTAAAATATGAAATCACGTTATGTATTGATCATGTTGTATTTAAATAAGGATGAAAAATCATGTTACTCTTCTTGAAGTGAATAAGAAAGTTTTAATAATAAATAAAGTGTTTAAAAAATGTCACATTTTAGCATGATAATCATGATACGTAGTAATATAACATGTGTAGTTATAATTTTATGATCTAAGAGTATGTTTTATTTTTTAGAATTCTGAAGTCATGTTTTTTATGTAATGAGGTATTTTAATTGAGCATAAGAACCTATCATGTATAATTTTTAAAATGAATTTTGGCGTGTGTTTCCTCGATAGAAATATGATCTTATAATGTCTTGTTTAAGAATGTTAAGCATGATAAATTAACATGATGCATGTGCATCTTTTTATCTTTAACTTAACAGCATGTTAGAGCTATTTATCTTCAAGGAATTATGTTTCCCTAAAAATGACTTGGAGATGTTGAGTTCTGTTTATGATTGAACTTTTTAATTTATTATCTAAGTGTTGATACAACTTGACCAAATAAGGTTTATAAGTTATTATAATTTTTTTTAAAAAGGTTTAAGGAGAATATGTTCTATGATGAAGCCTAATACATGAGCACTTTATATTTCTTAACTAAGAAAACTATGCGATCTTTGAGATGATGTCGCTTATTATCAAGGACATGTATCCCTAATATGATTGTGTGTTGTTTTATATATATATTGATTGATTAATACACCTTTCATAAAAAGGTTAATCATTTAGAATTGGTGATAAAATAAAATGGATTATTTGAAAATCTTGAAATTGATAAAGACGATTCTTCTTTCCATAACAAAATTGTAAGATACTATTTTTTCATAGAGTTATGCACCATTTAATATTTGGTCTAGACCTTATGTTTTATCCAAATGGAAGTTAATAAATGGTTCATGTAGGTTTCAAGAGTGTTCAGGCATGATTTAGGGCCCAATGTTTTGGTTTTTGAAAAGAAAGGGGGATGAGCATTGTAATCACATAGTTAGCATTAACTGTGCACCTTAACCCTGCGGCCCAATAAGGGAGGAGAACAGTTAGACAAACCATGAAACATGGGCCACATGACCATGATAAACCTACAAGAAATTTCAGAGGCACAACAAATTGTTTTTTCATGGTTTGACTAACCATGTTCCAAAACCATGCAATGTACCTGGGCATGGATAGTGGCCGACATATGGTTGGCACACCGTTTGAAAAACTATGAGGCCAAACCATGCCCCTTATTTAAAATAATGGAAAATGATTTTACTACCTTAGACTTAAAGTCTATTCCCTTCTCCTCCTCCCTCAAATGCACAACAACCCAGCTATGGGAGTACTTCCTTCTTCTCCACTAGGCTTTGAGATATCTCCTTCACCCGGACTCCGATTCGAGCATTGTTTATCACCTTGGATCCCCATTGGTAAAAATATCAATCCTCTTACTTACTTACAATATTTTATGCACCATATTTGGAATTATTTATGTGAAACCTAATATTCCCTATTTTTAGGGTGTTTGTATTGTTTCTCAATTTTCTCTTATTCTAGCCTAGATGCAAGGATGATACTAGAAGAGGAGTCTACTACAATGATAAGGTTAGCAGTATATTACTTTTATATAAAGTATCACATGTTTGTGATTTTTTATCATTGTGGTTCATATTGAAAGTTACACTCGTTTCCTCTAAAATGCATAACTCATTAAATTAAATTCCTATGCCATGACATAGAACATCTAATATACCAGTTTTTTCCATTAGAGGTTTATAACCTTAATATAAACTTCCCCTTTTGGTGGGTTCATTTATACGACCTTATAAATAATTTATTATTAAAACCAAAACACCCATAGTGTGTGTTTGGGTTTTCCCTTATTAAATTGATTTCCCAAAATTTTATAAATTTAATTATAAGAAAACATACATACTCACATTGTTGTTTTTTAACTTGTAAGTGAATTTAATAATGAAATGAAACTAGATGTGTATCAAATTATAATTTTTCAATAAATTATATTAGTGAATGCCTCAGTCTATCACTGACAAGTCACCTTTATCTTCTTAAAATATAATAATGTGATTATATATATGTTTTCAAATTCATTTCCTCAAACATGTGATGCCATGGATTACATCATTAGGCTTAAAATCAATTTTATCACATTATTACCTTGGAATTCCTCCTTTGACTCATTTAAAAAAAATTCATGGTTAAATTTTAAGGGTTCATCGCTTAGATTACTCTCAAACCACTAAAACAAAGGTGTATGGTTGTTACTATGATTTGGTTTAACCTCTTAAAGTCTTGGATGACTTGGGTTATTCATTTGTCCTACATGATTACTATATGGACTTCTTGACTATGTTTCTTGGTTCCCAAGATGAACTAATATTTTCTTATGTTCAGAGACATCTGACTTAGGTAAAAGTAGGTATGACCAGAAATGTAAACCATGAGGAACCTAAGATCGTTATAGTTACTATTTATTCAATATTATTATACTATACAAGAACACTTTTACATTTAATATTCAGAGGATGGATTTGTTATAGAACCACTTGTGGTGGCCTACTGAGTTTTACTCACACCATTTTTGGGCCACTATTTCATACCTTGGAAGATTTAGTAGATATAGATAGGGATAACTACAAGTGCCCAATCATGGACATTTGATTTTCCATTATATGAGAGATTGATGGTAGATGACTGATCCATTCCTCAGGATGCTCTTGGAGATTATTTTTGGCCTTTTTTGTTCCTTTTCATATACATGTATTGTTTTTATGTCTGCCACCATGTATTCTTGTTCAATTTAAGACATGACATCATATGTATAAGATACTAGTTATGAATATGATTGTTTATTGTTATTTGGATATTAATTTATGCTTCCCTGTATTATTCCAGTAATTCATTATTTGGTTTACACTATTTTATTTATTATTATTTACAACTATTCCACTCTGATAAAAGAGGGTATCGTCTCTCCCCTACACCACCATTGACCCTCAATGTTAGTCAGCAACGTCTAGCTTATGGAGAGGTATTCTTGAGGCCATGTGGCTAATAAAGTTTGGTTACTTATGAGATAATTGGGCCCAATACATCAAATAGTGGTATCAAAGATTTGTTTTTATCCTTTGTCTTACTATTTTGGGATTGGTAGATATGATACTAAGTGTAACACCCCAAGATTTAATAGTACATTATTTCTTCGAAGTAATTCAATAACTTACACTACACGCAACATCGAGTTCTAGCGCACTACGACTTACCAAACTAGCCGTTAAAAAGTGGTTATGAATAGTATTAACTGGATTTTGAACTATATATAATCCTTATAATTTTAGAATCCATATTATGAGTTTCTTAGACATAATGTAAGAACTAATTCATGTTTTCAGATAAAAGAAGTATTTTTCAAAAAATATACTTTTACCGCCTTTTAATGGTGAACCCTTTTTAAATCCAATATTTGAAACTTTTATATATTCAATTTTACAAAATAAACCTCTTCTTTAAAATCGGTACATAAGAATTTAGTTTCAAATTTTTTTTGGTGTTTTTCTGATAACTTTCATATTTGAGTGAATAGTGAAAAATACTATATTTTAACTGAAAAAAACTTTTTAAATCAGAAAAATTTATAGTGTTAAATTATACATTTTAATGGTTTGGAAGTACAAATAGATTATATTTTTACCATTTAATCCAATTCTGGTCATTTTATGTAATTTCATTTTGGAATTGGACATAAACAAGTGTCAAACATTCGATAGTTATTATTTCTTAAAAATAAGCATTTTTGTTTTGACAGCGAGAATTTATTTTAAATTAATAAATGGAACTTCTATGTTTTGAATTTAGTAAAATGGACTTCATTTTTGTATTCTGAATATCGAAATTATCTTAGGGTGAATTTTTGGTATTTTTCTAAAAATATTCAATTTTTGATTAATAGTGAAAAAACACTGAGTTATAGTTTAAAACCAAATTTTTATTTAAATAATTATTCATTTTATTTAAATTTATTTAAGGTCAAAATAGACACATAATACCTATATAAGTTCATTTTAATTCATTGGAGTTAGTTTAGAATAATTTTAGATATATAAAAGTTTTATTGAGCTCTTCACCGTCTTTTACCCACATCCTAGGAGAATTTGGAAATTCACATAAAACTTACTTTTACCACTTCTGTGAATGGAATTTCGAAAATCCGAGAGACACAGTTAATATCAAGGAGTAAAATTTGGTTCAATGAGATGAAAATATTTTTTGGTGAATAGTAACTTTTTACTTTTATTTACCACAGTTAAAAGTAAATAGGGTAATTAAGGGTAAAAATGATATTAATATTACCCTAACACATGTCCTAATTATATTTGACAAATGTATCTCGACTGAAAACAATCTTAGGAATAAAATATTATCATTTAGGTCCACTTGGATTAGATTAGGACATTTATTATTATTTAATTCAAAGAAGAGTTAAAAGAGATAAAATCAAAGTTTAATAACTAAAACATTTTTCATATAGGGTTATACATAAGATAAATTAGATTATAAATATTCTATAGAAATCTAAAATTATTTCATACATAATGGTATTTTATTTATAAGTTTTATACATTAAATAATTTAATTTATTTACGACACAATGGTGAGGCAGAAATTACCTAATTAATGAAATATTAAAATAATTTATATTATAAATATCAAAATAAATGTAATTTGAGACTTTTTTTGAAATCCTAGAATTTTATAGGTGAATATGACATGTTAGGGATGAATCAATGTATCTTTTTCAAAGTAATCAACTTGCGATGACTTTCAAAAAAACAAAATACCAAATAGTGTCAAAATTGACATAAATTAATATTTAAAACAAATACAATATTATTGGATGCTATAATGTTCCAAAAAATGTAAGGTTCGGAAAAAATACTTAAATAATATTATATATGTCATTAATGAGCTACTTGAGGTCCTCTTGGAATTTTATAGTATGTTTATTAACCATATAGTGTAAGAATGCAAGAATACATGTTAAAAGTTAAACTATTTAACTAGGAGTTAAATCTAAAAGATAAGGATAAAATGTTAACCTAAACTTGTCTAAAACCTATTGGTTGAGTATTTTTCGACCCATACCCACCTTAACCTCTAAATAATACATTTTTGAGCCATCAGAAACCAAAAATGATTTTATTATAAAATAATATTTTATGTTTTTCCTAAGGTGCCCCTCACCCCTCTTATAAAAGGACACTCTTCCTTCACTATAATTCACAATTCCAAATCCATTTGGCTCGGCCAAAACCTACCCAAATATCCTCTAAACTTCCCTCACTTCAACCTAGAGGCCTTAGTTTGATCAGAAAGCTATCCTAAGGAGCCATTTTGATCAAATCAAAAGGAAGAACCCGAATAAGAAGTAATGTTTTCACCACCCTCTTTCGAGTTCCTTTCTTCTTCAACTTCTTCTTTCATTGTTATTTCCATTATAAAACAATAACTCCAAAATATTATATATACTATTATGTTATTATAAATATGGTACAACCATATTCAGTATTCTATCCATCCTTTGAATGACATGTCACCATACGTGCGTATGTACGGCTTACCGTCTCCACGTCATGGTGTAATTGTTATTCAAAACATTATTATTTGGATGAGTATGATATTGATGTGTAGTTGAAGTAAATAATAAATATAAAATTATAATGATTATATATATATAATATACCATCCAATTATATATTATTTTAATATCAAATGAATGATATTTTCGCTCGTGCGTATGTACGGATTACCGTCTCCACGACGCGATGAGATTCATTTCCATGTTCACCACTCATCGACGATTATGAAAATATATATTACTAATAAGTATGTAATATATGAAATAATAATGATACTGGAGATATATATATTTATATATATAAGTATTTATGTACTTACCTATATCTTATTCACTTACGTCCATTCAATACTGTATGAAAATGGAAACAACGTTTATGCGTACGTACGGACTACCGTCTCCATAAACGGTGTTTTCCATTTCATATATACCTCTATTATACATATTTATATTCTAAATATATATGAAATATAAATAATGTTTTATATTCTGGAATTATTTAAATCATGATCTAAGTAATACAATCAAGAGTAACAAGTTAAAACACGTGCGATAGAGAAAGAGATTATTACCCAAAATATTAATATAACATAGTAATTATTATTAAATGGTTTGTATAAAGTAATAAATGAATAATGTATGATATTATAAATATTAATATGGTTCTGGTATAATTTAATAACATATTATTGTCTTCATACAGGACGTTAAACGTATCCTCAACTAATGGAAAGTGCAAGGTAAGGGGTTTTCATCTCACTCCCTATTCCCGTGAGATTCATGCCATATTTCCACCATTACCTTTTTTGTGGTGTATGTACTACCCATAATTGTATTAATTGTGTAATAAACTTTAATATATGTGTATTTACATATTAATTGTATGATACTTCTTTGATGGGGTGTATGTTTCATAAGTTACCAAATTGGTAAGGGTTAATTTCACAATCTCGTTATTATCCGAGGTTGTTTTGTGTAAGTATCTACTGGGACATATTTATTATCCATGTTCATGTTTTATGAAAGGGTTTTCAAAGGGATTATTTTAAGGGAATTTTTACTAAAACATCATTTAAAATGTTTTAAATATTTATTCTTCTAAATCTTTCTCATTAATGTCCATGTCTTCAAAATGGGTTTTAAGGATTTTTTTATATAGACATGAATGTTTTTAAAATGTTAATTCCTTTCAAAAGTTTCAAAGTGGTATAGGAATCTTTGATTCAAAAATGTCTTTAAATGACTTCTTTTCCAAATTGTGCGACTTTTAAATGTTTTCATGAAAAAGGGGTATTTCTCTCAAAGAGTTTTACAAATCATTTTCATCAATTTCCAAATCCTTTAACAGTTTTTAAACTTGTTTCGAAGTTGATTTATCATGATACAAATATTCCATATTGTGTTGAAGATTTTGTGATATGTTTGACATTGGATGTGTTATTTTTATACCATTCATGGTTTATGGTTAAAGTATTAACATTTCATATGCTAGTTTTAATATGAATGTTTATGTTATGTTTAAACCTTTTCATATGAGGAATGCATTGGACTTAGTAAGTGAAGGGTAGAGCCCGCTGTAGCTCCTCGATTCATCGGTAGGTCTTATGAGACAAACTAGTGTCTTGGAATAAGGCCTTGGCAAAATCTTATTTGTAGTCTTGGTACGAGGTCTTGGCTATGTGGTTATGATATTCTGGTATTATGCATTCCATCATTATGAAAGTGGTTAGTGATATTGCATGTGATTATTTTACTTGTATAATATCCATGTGAATAAGTAAATGGAATTACTTTATTTTATTTTTTCCATATTATGCTTAAGTTAAAGTTTAAAAGGATTTTGTTTTAGTTATACATTTCCTTAAATGATTATGCTTTTTTCTGAAAGTTTCTACTGTATTGCTAACCCTTACTGAACATTTTAGATCACCCCTTTCTATGTTTTATTTTTCCACGATTCCAAAAAGTGTATTGTGATTGATATGCCGGGTTAATCCAAGGGAATAATGGAATTCATAAAGGATTATTTATGTTTTTTTTTATTTCTTAAAGTGTAATGTAACAATCATGTATGTAATCTGTTTTCCAAGACTGCTAAACTGATCGGTCCTTCGGGACTTGATTCCTTGTAATCATGCCATGTATTAAAATAATGCACCGGCTCTGGGTAACTGGGGTTGGGGTGTTACAGTTGGTATCAGAGGATGTTTAGCAATAACCTTGGAAACTAGATTTAGATAAACTCTGATTAGAGCACATTACCCTAAGATAGACTTTGAGGATTAGTATAGAAGAAATTCCTAGAATTTTGGTAACGTAGAGATTTTGTGAGTTTTCCAAGAAAATACATCCCTGTCTGGATACGAGTAGGTAGAGGCGGCTCAGACACAAATGTACCTAGGTGTAAAACCTGAAAACACCGCTTTGAGCTATACTCGAACGGGAACTAGTGCATGAGAACGGGCTTTGCTGCACTCTTGGTTATGACACTCCCGGAGGATATGCTTAGGATAATTATCATTTTCTTTACAAACCATTATGAAGGGCTTATGAGTATATACGTACTCAAAGAAAACATTTTTAGGATTATAGATTATATCTATAAACTGTTTAATTTATTTTAAGTGTTTTACAAGTTTGGGATTAGGTATTTCTATTCATAAACTAATCTAGTGTATGCCATTGTTTAGAAATGGTGCCAAATAGAAGGAATGATAACTCCAGCAATACACATGATCCAAAGAGTAAGAAGGATCATATCTTTCATGGTCCTAAACCAGAATTTAAAAGGGAAATAGTCGCCCACGTATTATCATCATATGAAGAAATAGTATCATGTGTTGATATGATAAGTAAAGAATTATCGGTGTCCTATGGCTTTGAAGGGAATCCAGAGAAGAAAAGGATGGTAGAGAGAAGGACAGATAAATGGAAGAAGGTAAAGAAGGATTTTCCAATATGTGATAACTATGGAAAGAATCACCTTGGAAAATGCTTGAAGGGAATGGGAGTATGTTATAAGTGTGGATAAAAAGGACACCAAGTACTTGACAGCAAGTGTAAGAAAAAGGTTTCAAATGTAAAATGCTTCATCTGTAAGGCATTGAGACACTACGTGAATCAATGTGCCATTCATAAGAGTATACTAAAAATGATACCATTGGATAATAATCAAGTTATGATACTAACTCAGATGAAGAATAATGACTCGTGTTCTTATGTTTTTATTATATAATTATTTCATTTTTGTTTAGTATCAACAATATACTGGTTACATGAATTATGGAGATAAATAAGGATTTTACTGCAGTATTATTTTATTGAGGATTTGAGATTATATGGCTCTAAGAAAAGTGACTTAATAGTAAGATACACTTTTTTGGAAAATAAATGGTTGAAGGAAAGGTGATCCTTAATATGGTCATGATAATGAGTTAGTGATTTTCGAATAAGAGATGGTTGATTTTGGTAATTTAGGATGTTGCGGTGTTGTAAAAGAATACACAATGAAGGCCTTCACATGTTATTACCTAGAAAAAAGGATCCTAATTATGTTTAACTTCCTTATAAACTTTGGACTGAGAATTTGGATATAATAATTTTGGATAATTCTAAAGGTTTTAATTGATTAAGTTTGAAATTGGATACTATTGTTAAGGTTATTTTTGGATTTCCATAAAAAGGACAACTCGGAGGTCGGGTGACAACCCGTCACGTCCGGCAAGGCCGCAAGACTTGAACCCACAACCAAAGGGCGACAAGGGTGTATCACTAACCACTGGACAACATGATGTCCTGGATTGAATAATGTAGTTTTTTAATGGGGTCTAGTAGATGAATTATAAATTCATTTTTTTGGAACCCTATACGAATAGGAAAAATAGAATATTTTTTTAAGTTCAATTATCTTTTAGAGTGAAATATGAGTTTGTGGTAGAAATTAGTTAAAGGATAGAAATCCACTTGAAAGGTACACATTTTTTTACCTCTCTTATTCCATGAAGAAATAAATTCTTAAACTTTTGGTAAGGAATCTTAAAACCAAAAATGTGTTATCCTAATACCTAACGTTTTGTTGAACCGATGGTATTTTAAATCATCATAGAATGGTGGATTTGAGGCCCACAATTCTTCAATTGTTTGGGATTGATGACCTCAATCACTCCCTATAAATATTTATGTTTTTCCTCCAATTATGTGTCTCTAATTTCCACCAATGTTCTTCTAACAAAGATCATAATTTGGTGGTGACTGTTTCATTCCCATTTTCCTCTTATTAAGACTAAATTTTATTAACCCAATTTTCGATGTGGGTTTTCCCAAAGGAATTTTCTATTTTCAACCTTTTATTTTCAAAAAATAATTTCAAATTGCGAGGATGAAATTTATTGAAGGAGGGAAGAATGTAACACCCCAAGATTTCATAGTATGTTATTCCTTCAAATTAATTCAATAACTTACACTACACGCAACATCGAGTTCAATCGCACCACGACTTACCAAAATAGCCATTAAAAAGCGGTTATGAATAGTATTAACTGGATTTAGAACAATATATAATCCTTATAATTTTAGAATCCATATTATGAGTTTCATAGACATAATGTAAGAACTAATTCAAGTTTTCAGATAAAAGAAGTATTTTTCAAAAAATATACTTTTACCACCTTTTAATGGTGAACCCTTTTTAAATCCAATATTTGAAACTTTTATATATTTAATTTTACAAAATAAACTTCTTCTTTAGAATCGGGACATAAGAATATAGTTTCAAATTTTTTTTGGTGTTTTTCTAATAACTTTCATATTTGGGTGAATAGTGAAAAAATACTATATTTTAACTGAAAAAAACTTTTTAAATCAAATTAATTTATAGTGTTAAATTATAAATTTTAATGGATTGTAAGTACAAATAGATTATATTTTTACCATTTAATCCAATTCTGGTCATTTTAAGTAATTTCAATTTGGAATTGGACATAAACAATTGTCAAACTTTCGATAGTTATTATTTCTTAAAAATAAGCCTTTTGGTTTTGATAGTGGGAATTAATTTTAAATTAATAAATTAAACATCTATGTTTTGAATTTGGTAAAATGGACTTCATTTTTGTAATTGGAATATCGAGATTGGCTTAGGTTGAATTTTTTTTTATTTTTCTGAAAACATTCAATTTTTGATGAATAGTGAAAAAACACCACGTTAAAGTTTAAAACCAATTTTTTATTCAAATAATAATTTATTTTATTTAAATTTAATTAAGGTTAAATAGATAAATAATACCTATATAAGTTCAATTTACTTCATTGTAGTTAGTTTAGAATAATTTTAGATATATAAAAGTTTTATTGAACTTTTCACCGTCTCTTACCCACCTCCTAGGAGAATTTAGAAATTTACATAAAACTTAATTTTAGCTCTTATGTGAATGTAATTTAGAAAATACAAGAGGCACAGTTAATATCAAGTAGTAAAATTTTGTTCAATGAGATGAAAATAATTTTTGGTGAATGGTAACTTTTTTACTTTTATTTACCACGGTTAAAAGTAAATAGTGTAATTAAGGGGAAAATGATATTAATATTACCTTAACACATGTATTAATTCTATTTTACAAGTTTATCTTGACCAAAAACAACCTTAGGAATAAAATTTTATCATTTAGGTCCACTTGGATTAGATTAGGACATTTATTATTATTTAATTCAAAGAAGAGTTAAAAGAGATAAAATCAATGTTTAATAACTAAAACATTTTTAATATAGAGTTATACATAAGATAAAATAGATTATAAGTATTAATTAGAAATATAAAAATATTTCATAAATAATGGTATTTTATTGATAATTTTTAGACATTAAATAATTTAAATTATTTATGACACAATGATGAGGCAGTAATTACCTAATTAATGAAATATTAAAATAATTGATATTATAAATATCAAAATAAATGTAATTTGAGACTTTTTATGAAATAAACGAATTTTATAGGTGAATATGAAATGTTAGGGATGATTCAATTCATCTTTTTCGAAGTAATCAACTTGGGATGACTTTCACAAAAACAAAATACCAAATAGTGTCAAAATTGACATAAATTAATATTAAAAAAAATACAATATTATTGGATGATATAATATTCCAAAAAATGTAAGGTTAGGCAAAAGGACTTAAATAATATTATAAATGTCATTAACGAGCCACTTTATGTCCTCTTGGAAGTTTATAGTATGTTTATTAACCATATAGAATAAGAATACAAGAAGACATGTTAAAAGTTGAACTATTTAACTAGGAGTTAAATCTAAATGATAAGGTTATAATGTTAACCTAAACTTGTAAAAAACCTATTTTTTGAGTATTTTTCGACCCATACCCACCTTAAACTTTAAATAATACATTTTTTATCCATTAGAAACCGAAATTGATTTTATTATAACATAATATTTTCACTTTTTTCTAAGGTGCCCCTCACCCCTCTTATAAAAGGGCACTCTTCCTTCACTATAATTCACACATCCAAAGCCATTTGTCTCGGCCAAAACCTACCCAAATATCCTATAAACTTCCCTCAAATCAACCTAGAGGCATTAGTTTGATTATAAAGCCATCCTAAGGATCTCTTTTGATCAAATCAAAAGGAAGAACCCGAAGAAGAGGTAATGTTTTCACCACCCTCTTTCGAGTTCCTTTCTTCTTCATCTTCTTCTTTCATTGTTATTTCCATTATAAAACAATAACTCTTGTATATTCTATATACTATGATGTTATTATAAATATGGTACAACCATATTGAATATTCTATCCATCCTTTGAATGTCATGTCACCATACGTGCGTACGTACGACTTACCGTCTCAACGTCGTGGTGTAATTGTTATTCAAAACATTATTATTTGGATGGGTACGATATTGATGTGTTGTTGAAGTAAATAATAAATATAAAATTATAATTATTCTGTATATAAAATATACCATCCAAGTATATATTATTTTAATAACAAATGAATGATATTTTCGCTTGTGCGTACGTACGGATTACCGTCTCCACGACGCGATGAGATTCATTTCCACGTTCACCACTCATTGATGATTATAAAAATATAAATTACTAATAAGTATGTAATATATTAAATAATAATGATACTGGAGATATATATATTTATATATATAAGTATTTATGTAATTACATATATCTTATTCACTTACTTCCATTCAATACTATATGAAAACGGAAACAACGTTTATGCGTACGTACGGACTACCGTCTCTATAAACGGTGTTTTACATTTCATATATAGGTCTATTAAAAATATTTATATTCTAAATATATATGATATATAAATCATGTTTTATATTCTGGAAGTATTTAAATCAAGATCTAAGAAATGCAATCAAGAGTTACAAGTTAAAACACGTATGATAAAGAAAGAGATTATTATCCAAAATATTAATATAACATAGAAATTATTATTAAATGTGTATTATAAAGTCATAAATGAATAATGTATGATATTACAAATATTAATATGGTTCTGTTATAATTTAATAACATACTATAGTCTTTATACAGGAGGTTAAGCGTATCCTTGAATAAAGGAAAGTGCAAGGTCAGGGGTTTTCATCTCACTCCTTATTCCCGTGAGATTCATGCCATATTTCCACTATTACCTTTTGTGTGGTGTATTTACTTCCCATAATTGTATTCCTTGTGTAATACACTTTAATATATCTGTATTTACATATTCATTGTATGATACTTCTTTGATGGGGGGTATGTTTCGTAAGTTACCAAATTGGTAAGGGTTAATTTCACAATCTCATTATTATCTGAGGTTGTTTTGCATAAGTATCTAATAGGACATATTTATTATCCATGTTCATGTTTAATGAAAGAGTTTTCAAAGGGATTATTTTGAGATAATTTTTACTAAAACATCATTTCAAATGATTTAAATATTTATTCTTCTAAATCTTTATCATTAATGTCCATGTCTTAAAAATGGGTTTTAAGGATTTATTTATATGAACATGAATGTTTTTAAAATGTTAATTCCATTCAAAAGTTTCAAAGTGGGTTGGGACACTTTGATTCAAAAATATCTTTAAATGAATTCTTTTCCAAATTGTGTGACTTTTAAATGTTTTCATGAAAAAGGGGTATTTCTCTCAAAGAGTTTTACAAATCATTTTCATCAACATAAAAATCCTTTAATTGATTTTAAACTTGTTTTGAAGTTGATTAATCATGATAAAAATATTCCATATAGTTTTGATGGTTTTGTGATATGTTTGACTGTGGATGTGATATTTTTATGCCATTCATGGTTTATGGGTAAAGTATTGACATTTCGTATGCTAGTTTTAATACGAATGTTTGTGTTATGTTTATACCTTTTAATATGAGGAATGCATTGGACATAGTTAGTGACAGGTGGAGCCTAATATAGCTCCTCAATTCATCGGTAGGTCCAATGAGAAAAACTAGTGTCTTGGTACAAGGCCTTGAAAAAATTTTATTTGTAGTCTTGGCAAGAGGCCTTGGCTATGTGGTTATGATAGTCTGGCATTATGCATTCCATCATTATGAAAGTGGTTAGTGATATTTCATGTCATTATTCGAATAGTAGAATATCCATGTGAATAAGTAAATGTCATTACTTCATTTTATTTTTTCCATATTATTCTTAAGTTCAAGTTTAAATGGCTTTTGTTTTAGTTATACATTGCCTTAAATGATTATTATTATTTGTGAAAGTTTCCGCTGTATTTCTTACCCTTACTGAGCATTTGAGCTCACCCCTTTCTATGTTTTATTTTTCCCAGGATTCCAAGAAGTGTATTGTGATTGATAAGTAGGGTTAAGCTAAGGGAATAATGGCATTTATAAAGGATTTTTTATGTTGTTTTGTATTTCATAAAGTGTAATGTAATAATCAGGTACGTAATCTATTTTCCAAGACTGCTAAGCTGATCGCTCCTTCGGGACATGATTCCTTGTAATCATGCCAATGTAATAAAATAATGCACCAGATCTGGGTAACTGGTGTCGGGGTGTTACCCTAAGACATGTCATAACTTGGTAATAAGCTATACCTGGGAGTAGTTAACCCATATTAAGGGGAAAAGCCATGTTACCGTGGATGAGACTTTTTGTTCTAAATTTCACCTACTATAGTTGTATTAAATTCCCCATTGGATTATTAACATGAATTATTATGTTGGTTATGAATATTAATTTATACCCTTGGCTAGTACAACAATGAAGCATTAGTTCATGCATCATAGTAGGCACATCAAAATTTATATACTTTGCATATTCCACACCGTGAATATTTTATTTATTGATTTCCTATTTCCTATTGAGTGTGAATAAATTTTTATATCTAAAAATGTAACATTTATTGTAGGAAAGGAAAAAATAATAATTGGTTACTTAAAGTGTCTTGATCAACCTGATCAACATTTTTCCCACATAGCTTGATGGAGGAACCTTAACTAACCTATTATGACATAGTTAAGCCATGGAACTTGTGTTAAATGTGGTATGTTTTTTTGTTGGTTGTGATTAAATGAAATCCAACTGTAATTTAAAAAGTATGTGCCCTTAGAAATTGGGAAACAAATCCATCAAATCGAACCATCATATATGGACCTATTCATCCTAGGTCCAGATGTAAAAAGCTAGTTGTAGTTACATGGAAAACCAATTGTAAATTATAAAACTTATGTATTTATAAATTTTGAATTGAAATAAATTTATCTTGAACTATATATAAACTTCTAAATTTCATATTTTTAGGAATTGTTAGTTGTAACATGGGGGTGAAAAATAAAAATTAAAGGGGATTTTCCTCTATAACTTTAAATTGAAACTCAATATAACATATCCACTATAATTGAAACTTGGAATCTTACCAATACCCTGAATTTATATTTGGGTAATTAGTTTTCTATGTTCTGGGTATTGAGACATTGTTCCTATATTATTTTATAATAAAATTCATTTCTATCATATTATTGTGTTTTGAGGTTTGTGCTTGAAATTGTAGATATATGGATCCACGATGGCCTTGAGTCAAGCATCAGGAAGTTGGTGAAGAACAGAATCCAAAGTTGGTGGGATATGAACAAACTATAGTGACACATTGGTACCTTTTTTAGTACCACCTTAAATTTATGGACTCGTCTGTTATTCTTATCTTTGAAAGAGATTATTATTGTTAGTGTAATTTATAGAGGGAGATTTGTGACCAACACTGACTGTGTCAGAGTTGATGAGGGAGTTACAATAACAACACCCACATACTTTTTTGGCAGATGGTGCCCCCTGGATTCCAAGTCATGTTTTGAGGTTATAATTTCAATCTTTGATCTTCTAGTGATGCCACTAGAATGGAGGGTGAAGCTTGTGACCTACATTCCCCATGGATCCTCCAGGTGATGGTTGGATATTCTAAATAAGGTAGATCAGTATCAAAGCATGGCCTAGAGGGACATATAGAACAGATTTTATGATTTATTTTTTTAAATGTTTAGATATGATAAAACTAGGGAATTTTTACACATAGAGCAGGGTACTATGTTCGTCATGGATTATTCATCTCACTTCAATGAGCTCTAACACCTTGCACCGACTGTTACTGGTGACGAGCTATCTAGAGTGAGATTCTTTGAGGATGGTCTTTGGTTATATATATAATCACACGTGGACATCTTCTATTTATATACCATTTCAGAAGTAGAAAATTAATCCCTTTTCACTATTAATAATATGAGGGAAGATAATGGTACATCACATAGCAGTCAGTACCCAGAGTGGGAAGTGATTTGTTTAGTGGATGGAATCATCAATTTGAGACATCTCACAATAGAATTAGTAGTTAGAATGTCCATACTAACAGATACATGCTATGACTTTAGTGTTGTATGAAAGTAATCATAAATCCTTAGTGTGATAAAACCCAAGTTGAGTGTAGACAGTATAGTTGAATGGACCATCTTTAGAGAGTTTTTTTAACATTTCCACAATTCCCCAAAGAGAGAGGATCCTCAGTAGATCCACAATTCGAAGCGGGATATTTAGCTTTGTGCAAGTGTAAGAGCCAAATCACCATTGATCATACGTGATGAGGAGGTAGACGAGGTCATGTAAGTTATATATATAAGGTTAAACCATTGTAGAAAAGACCTTTTCAAAGAGGTTAGGCTATATCTCAGGGCCATGGATCTGGATAGTTACATAATGGAAAATTCATGCTCATTTATATATGTGGAATTAATGGGTATAATTTTTCTTAATATTGACTAATTCTATGGAGTGATGTCTTAGGAAACGCCATTGGGAACCATGTTAGAAGGTGTTTACTACTGTAGGGATTGTCCTCTCGAGATAGCTATCTATTATTTATTCTAGAAACATTTCATCCTCGATATGATAGGCTTTTAAATCATTTTTAGGATATATTAGTTATTGAATTATGGTTCCCATATTGGTTATTTTCATCCAAGGGTTCCTTTTCTATCACATAAAGGTAGTATCTAAATTCAAAAGGATGAATGGTATGTCTAGAAAAGTCAAGCTAGAACTGAAAAACGCGGGTTGGGAGGAATGTGAACCAAGATTGAAATTATTTTTCTTGATTAATGAGGAGTATGATATGATATTTTTCCTACAGTAGTGGACCATTTCAAATAAGTACTTATTAATGAAGTTTCTAGGATACCTCCTAAGATAGTGGTAGAGTTCACCATTGAGCTTGATCCAAAAGCAGAATTGGTATCCATTCCATTATATAGGATCCCTTTTACTAAGCATAAGGAACTAAAAAGGAAATTGGAGGCCCTAGAATACAAATGGTTTATATGACCCAGTACTTCGCCTTGGGGGTTCACCCATACTTTTCAACAAAAAGGTGGATGATGCCCTAATTCTATGTGTTGATTACCAGTAGTTGAATCAAATTATAGTTAAGAGATGGTATCCACTTCCTTGTATAGGTGTTCTCTTTGACCAACCTCAAGTAGACCAAGTCTTATTGAAATTTGATTTGTGGTTGGGCTATCAATATGTCAGATTTAGACCCTCAGATATACCACCTATAACATTCCGAATCATGTATTTTTTTTATGAGTATTTATTTATATTGTTCGGTGTAACAAACACACCTACCATTTTTATAGACTTGATAGCTCAATTTTTTCGTCTTGTACCAAGATTATGTTGTGGTTGTTTTTTTGATGACTTTTTAGTGTACACTCAAATTTGAAATAGTTATTACAAACACCGTGAAATCTTACTGAGTACACTAAGAATGCATAAAATCTATACCAAGATCAATAAATTTCACTTTTGACTTAATAAAGTTTAGTTGAAGGGTCACATTATATCATAATCAGGGGTATCTATGGATCCTGATAAGGTGAGAGATTCTATTGCTTAATCGCGTCCTAAGAACGTCTTTGATGTATAGAGTTTCTTGGGGTAATATATTTATTATTGGTGGTTAATTTAGGGATTCTACCACATTCCAGAACTTCTTATAGGCTTGAACATGAAGGGTTTCATGTTATTATAGTATGAATATCATGAGAAGTATATCCAATAGTTAAAAGTAAGTTTAACCTCCACATCGATCTTGATTTTTTCCTATAACAATTAGAGGATAAGTAGTTTATTGTAACATGATAGGCATCGGGATAAGAGATATTTTGATGAAAATGGAATGAGTTGTAGAATACATGTCTTTCCCAGTTGAGGCCTTATGAGCGTAATTACCCAATGTATGATCTCGAGTTAGTATTTTTTTTGTTCATTCCTTATGTATATGGATACATTAACTACTGTTAAAGTGTTTATTGGTATAAATGTATCATAAAATTCTCAAATACATATACTCTCAGCAACAATTTAATGACTAGTAGAGATGATTGTTTGGATATCTTTAGTCATTTTACATAGAGATTACATTTACACCTGGTAAGTGCAATGTTGTTGTCGATGATTTGTGTTGGAAGACTCTAACTCAATCTTTTCAAGAATCTAGTAGTGAATATAAGTTGATGCCTCTTCTTTTTTAAACGAATTTAAATGTTCTAGAGTGAAATTAAAAACCTTCCCTCATAAATTTATCAGTTTATTGCTCCCTTATTAATCAATTAAAGAGGTGAAAACTTTAATATCCCGAAGACTTGGTCCCGAGGGAATGTGTTTTAGGTGAGGACCCACAAATAGGTTGGGTTATTGAGGAGGATAGGATCCTTCATTTACATGGGCATGTTTGGGTACCTACAGACATGTGAGAGGAGTTGATGTGAGAATATCATGCTTCAAAATAGGTATTACATCCAAGATATTCCAAGATATATCGAGATATGTCTCTCTAGTACTAGTGGGCAAGGATGAAAAATGAAATCATAGGTTTCACTGCTCAGTGGTCCACTTTTTAGTAGGTAAAGGTATACCACTAGTGTTATACTATCTTGTTATAGTCATATCCATGTAAAACAAAAAAATTTAATGATTTTACCATGGATTTTGTGATGTCCTTACAAAAGTCACCTTGAGGAAGTGACGTTATATGGGTGATCATGGATAGGCTGATGAAGGTCATCCATTTCTTACCTATTTAGGAGACCTTCTCAGTGGAAAAATTGGGAGGATATATGTCTGATATAACATACACCTTCTTGGTGTTCCATATTCCCTTGTATGAAAGATAGATACTTGGATCAATTCTTGGTTCTAGTAGGGGTGGAAAAAGGTTCTGGGTTCATAATTACTTTTGAGTACAATATACCTCCTATAAACTAATGTCCATTCGAAAAGTTCTATAAATGTATTATGTAATGTTCATAATGCATGCATCCTTGATTTTTCAGTTTTTTGGAAAAAATAATTTCCCTATTCTAAGTTTTCTTAAAATAATAGATTCCCACTAACTATCCGGATAGATCCTTATGAGGCACTCTATGGTTGGTAATACTGTTCAACTATGTGCTGGTTAGTGGAGAGGGAGGTAGTGCTACTAAGACCTTATCTCATTTAGGAGACAATAGAATAGGTACATTTGATCAGGAGGTATATTGATATAAATTAGTTTAGGTAGAAGTCATATTCCATTCATCATAAATAAACTATAGAGTCTGAGGAGGAAGATTAGGTATTCTTCCATTTTTTTCTACATTGGGTCATTGAATAATTTATAGGTAAGGTAATATATCTACTAGATTCATTGGGATTTTCAAGATCATGGATAGAGTTAGGTTGGTAGCCTATTAGATATATCTACCTTAGATATACTAGGATATGAACAATATCCTCCATGTTTATCCACTTCTTCATTATCATTCCAAATCATCTCATTATTTTTATCCAGTGGAAGTTGTGTTATAGGATGATTCTTTTTTTATGATTATCTAATTTGTAACATTAATCATATCATAAAGGATCTTTATGGAAGGAATGTTACTTTAGTACACATTCTATAGTATCATGAATATATATAAGACAATACTTTGGAGAGATATTTTGATGTACATCCTTAGTTTCTGATGTTATTCTTGGATGTAGTTTAACCACCCTTGCTAGGGAAACACATGGATGAGTGTTTCAAGGAGGGGATCTTATATGATATCCATTTTTCATAGAGTTATATATCCTTTAATTTTCACTCAAAACCTTTTTTTATCCAAATACAAGTTTCTAATGGGTTTATATAGGTTTTAGGAGCTAGTGGACTTCATCCGGGCCCTAGAGTTCTAGTTTTTTGAAATAAAGGGGGAGGAGAACGGTTAGCAAATTGTTAGCACTAACTATGCACCTAAACTGTGTTACCTTATAAGGGAGGAGCATAGAAAGAAAAAAATGTAACATAATCCACATGAATCTGAAAAACCTATAATAAATTGTAGATGCACCTTGAATAGATTGTTCAGAATTTGGTCTAACTATTCACCTAAAGCGTGTGAGTTATATGTGCATGGACTGTGGCCAATACATGGTTGGACCACATTCTAGAAAACTATGTGTCCAAACCATGTTCTCTATTGAAAATATTGGAAAATGGCTATATTTCTCCTTACCCTTAAAGTAGAATCTCTTTTCCTCCCCCCTCAAATGTATAGAAGCCCTATCATGGGTTCCCTTCCTTCATTTCCTCTTGGATTTCAGAGATATACTCTATCTGGACTTTGATTTGAGCACCATTCATCACATCGGATCCTCATCGATATGTTTATCATTCATCTTAATTCTTTACTATGTTTTATTCACCATATTCAATTTTATTTCCATGATACCTAACATACCCTATTTTAAGTGTGTTTTTCTGGTTTCCTATTTTTCTATGACTCTATACCTTATATAAGGTCGATAATAGATGAGGTTTCTAATCACATGTTAAGGTAGGTGGTCCATTACATGAACCTAAAGGATCACATGTTTATTATTTTTCACTATTATTCCACATAATGGACCTTCCATGCATTGCCTCTAAAATGTGTAATTCATTAAATTAAACACCTAGACCATGACCTAGAACTTCCATTATACTAGTTGTCATCATTGAATGTTGTATAACTCAATATAAACCACCCCTTAGGGAGGGTTTGTTTATATTCCCTTGCAAATAATTATTTCTTAAATCCAAAACACCCATTGGGTGTATTTGGGTTGTCTCTTATTAAATTGATTGACCAAAAATGTTCAAATTTAATTGTAATATGGAATTTATACACACCTAGTACTTTTTCAACTTCTAAGTGACTTGAATAATTAAATTAATCTCGATGATTATTAAATTGTAAATGACGTTTATCATGGATATGATTATTTACTAAATGTAATGTTCCTACTGATTATGGACCTAGTTCATTGTTAATGGCATGGAATTCCTTGAGTAAGACTTGGATTCCAAACCTAGAATGCCTTGGGTGTACTCATATGATTCCATCCAATTAATTGATGTGACAACTACATGAGATACCACACTAGGGTTGGATCAATGTCTTACATTAGTGAATGCCCTGATGTGTCACTAAGGATTTACCTTCATATCTAGAAAATAGAATGCCAGGATTATTTCTTTATATTTAGATTTATTTATTCATACACGTGATGCCATGGATTTTCTACTTGGGATTCGAATCAAGTCCATCCCATGATTACCATGGTATTATTCCTCAGAATCATTTAAAAACATTTATTATGGAAGGTAAATGGTTCATCACTTGGATTACCCTCATCCCCATATAGCTGTGCTACATGGGTTTTACTATTATTTGATTCAACCTATTAAGGTTAAGGTTTCCTTGGTTTTATCTTGGATACTACATTATCATTATATATATATTCGTGACTATGTTATTTGGATTCTTGAATGAACTAAAATGGTCTTATGTTCAGAGACATCTAGATTAAGCTAAACCAAGTTTGATCAACCAGGTTCCCCATGAGGACCCTAATATTGATGCTATTACTCTTTATTCACTATTCTTATATTATGTACACATAATATTACATTTTATATTCACAGGATAAATTTTATTTATACACCATTGGTGGTGGAAAAATGAGTTTTACTCAGACCCTATTCGGGACACTATTTGGTACCCATGTAGATTTCTTGGTATAGGTATGGTTTAATACCAGTGATCAATCATGGAATTTTGATTTTTCTTACGATGGTAGTTTGGTGGAATATTACTGAACTAATTATTTGGATTATCATAGATATTTTTTTTGGCCTTTATGTTCCTTTCATTATACATGTATTGTATGTATGCCGACTTCTATTTATGATTGTTCATTTTCTATAGACATGACATCATTTGTATATGATATTGCTTATGTATTTGACTATTTATTATCATTTGAATGTTTATTTCTATTTCCCTTTCTTATCCAAAGGATGAAATATATTGTTTCTACTGTTTTATTTATTATTATTCACCATTGGACCACTATGATAAAAAAGGGTATAGTCTCTCCACTATACCAATATAGACCATGTATGTTATTCGGTATCCACTAGCATAAATGGAGGAATTAATGTGGAAATGTGGTTAACTAGGTACAGTTATTTATTAGTGAAGAAAGTCTGGTACATCACATAAATTATTATGAAGGAAGTGATGAAAGTGATTTAATGTTATCTTGTTGGATGAGTTTGTTCTGATTGATCTTATGTTAGAGGAATTTGTTATGGATTTAATCATATTAATAGTGGTAAAACCATTCCCATATCAATACACATTATATTACAACAAATTTTAAAATTTTATAGGTGATCTAGTTATTCCTAAAGAAAATAATATCATTTTTCAGTGTATACGTTTCTTTGATGTGTATGTTTGTAGAAGCTCTATTTATGTTGATATGAGTTATTATGTTGGTCGAGAAATGTTATGTGGTGATAAATTTATAACTCTTGGAAGTAATGGCATGAAATAGTGTAAAAGGAAAATTGGAGCATTAAACCACTTAATTTTTTTCATGAGTGTGCTCCTAGAAAATAATGACTTGTTAGAAAACATGGAAAACATTACAGTTGGATAAAGTAGATTGTTACAGCCCCATTTATTATTTGTGATGCATTACATATGTTAAATTGGGTTATCTAATATTGAATTCATGTGTTTATATGATTTGGGAAACCTTATTTCATGACTGTTTTATATAACCTTGAATGAAATTGGATAAGAACATATATCTCTCTAATAAATTGTTTTAACATGGAAATTATGGTTTGTTCATGAATTGCCTGGAAAATTAAATAAGTATATGTGAGGAAAAAACTTTTTGTTAAACTAAAATGAAATATGTAAAAATTAGTTGAGATCTACAGTTGTGATATATGGTAGTTTTGAGGAAGTGGTTATGATGTGTGGTTGTGATATGTAGTGTTTTTGACGAGGAAGTGGTTGTGATGTGTAGTTGGGATATGTGGAAATTGTGATGAGGAAGTGGCTATGATGTATATTTGTGACATGTGGAAGTTTTGATGAGTAAGTGGCTGTGATGTGTGGTGGTGTGATGTGGTATTTGTGGTGAAGAAGTGGTTGTGAAGTATGGTAGTGGTTAAAGATTTAGGCTTGTTAGCATGGAAATGGGATGAGAAAGATGGACTGTCTGGTGAGTGATGACATGAGAGGAATTGTTCGCTATCATTTTTGTAAACCTCCTTGTATCATATGACCTTGTTTTGTTTCCTTAATCTTCTTAATAAATTTCTTAGGATTGTGTTTTCTTAGATCGTGGATCTTTGGAGTAAAATGGGAAGTGAGGTTAATGTGGTTGATGCTTAATATAAAATGTTATGATAAATTTATGGAAAGAAAATAATTGTTTGAAATGTATGATTAAGTTTTTAAACTCCTTGATTAGCTGGATTTAATAAATTTTTGTAAGTATAATATCTAACATTACCAATAAATTGTTATAAAATCATGCTAGTCAACATTGTTCATGACATTGTAATCTTGATATATTCTAAATATTATTTACTATAATGATAAATGAGGATAAATCATGTATATAATTTCATTTGATGTCACACCTAAGTAATTTTTTGATATAATGGATATAATTATATTTTATCCAGTATACATTTCTACAATTTCTATTTAAATCATTGTGAAATGATTATTTATGAAGGTTTCCACTTCTGTTTTTTTGTTTTATTCTAATTGTTTGACTATTATGTATTGGATATTGGGTTTGTTAGGGCTATATATTGGGCCGTGATCTTTTTGAGAGGTTTATCCCCTGAGATATTGTCTTTAGAGTTGTTGTTGTGTTCCTAATATAATGGGATCATTGAAAGGCATCTCAAGAGGATGTTAAATTTCCCCCCTTCATTTTCTTCGGCTCCTAGTTTTGTTTTAATAATTGAGGATGAGGATTATTTGATTGATATATAATGTGAAGGAAAATAATATTCCCAATCCTTACTTTTACATTCTAGGATGTTCAATGGTTCAACAACACTTTTTAAAAGTTTGAAGCTATTTTAAAATTCTTTTATAAGTTATAAATTAGTTTTTAAAGTTGTTTTCAAATTATGGATGTATTTCCATGTTTTAAAAGCTTACTTAGGAAAATTAATTTGGATGTTTTGAGAAAGATTATATTATTTTAAAAGTGATTTTGGGATTTTTTTTAAGTGATGATAAACCTTTTTATTAATTATTTATAAGATAGTTTAATTGTAAAGTTAATATTTTCAATGAAATATTTACCCTTGCGCATGAAATTGGTGTTATTAAGGGTAATGGTAGTTTTTAATACCTTTCATAAAGGTAATATTTTTTAAGGCATGAGTAATGGTAACCCTGATTTTAAATAAGTTTCATAAGGTAAATATCTTTCTTCCCCTTTCCATGTAAAGGTAACTATGACCATTCATCCTATGCGTAAAGAAAAGTTAAATCCCCTATGAGTTGTGTAAGGGTAGCTTTGTTTTAATTTGGATATGTAAGTGTAAATTGGTGGATTTAAATCGTGTGTAAAGGTAACCATAACCATTCACCCTATGTGTAAAGGAAAGATAAATCCCACATGATTATCACAAGGATATCCTAGTTTTAAATAGGCTATGTAAGTGTAAGGTAGTGGTTTTCAATCATGCATAAAGGTAAGTGTTTATTTTTAACTATTTCATAAAGGTAATAGTAAACCAACATAAGGGTTCATCGAGTTTTCCATTAGATATATATGAGACAACCACTAATTATATGTGTTGTGTAAAGGTATACTAAATTTTCCTATACCAATATAAGTGTCATCCAAACCTTGTATAAAGGTAATCTATAGATCCTAAAGCTCACATAAGAGTACCCTCGGCAATCTAAAGCTCATGAAGGGTAAGAGTTGACTTTCATAAGGGTGGTGTGGAAATTCTTAAGGAACAGAAGGGTAATATTAGTCTCACGTAAGGGTAGAAATGAAATTATTATGGCTATGTAAGGGTAAGATGATGCTCATGTAAGAGTAGAAAGCTATGTAAGGGTAAAATCCTATCACCCTTATGCAACATAAATGAGTTGCATATAGGTATCCGTTTTTACCCGTTTTTTTGGGATTTATTCTTATTCAACCTGTAAAATGTATTTTAAATTATTTTAAATCCTTAAATCATGGTTTTGATTTTTTTGACTAGTTTTGTCACGACCTGTCCCCCGGGGCCCGTATCGTGATTACCTGAAAACCGCCTTTCATAGGCCAGGGGCTGGTGATTAGCACCAAAGGCGTAAATCCCTAAACTGGGAAGGAATTTCCATTATAAACTGAAAACACACACAATAGAGTACAAGCTAGAAGAAAACACTAAGTAAATCTGTATACAAAAGAAGCACTGGAAAGTAAAAGGGGCCCGAAATACAAGCCCAACTATAACGTACCAGTATAATTGAAAAAGATACAAAGCAGCTGAATGGTGAAAGCAGCTCCTGGATCGTCCACCACGGATCCTACCTGAAGGCTAGGTACAAATAGGCTCCTCAGCACTCCACGTCCGTCAGACTCCCCCATTTACCGTCTCATCGTAAGGTCCGCCTCCGGGTACTGTCCAGTTCTGGCACTCTCAGCCTCCGTCAGCGCTGTCTGTCGTCTGCATCCAACACAACGAGGTGTGGGCATAGCCCAAGCAGGGGTGAGTATAAATATACTCAGTAGGGACCCCAAGACTCTCATAGTCTCACAAAATCCAACAAGGATAAACCAAAAAGTTTGAAATCGACAGATAACCCCACTTAGGTATATGATCATACATATACCTAAGTTATCAAGTAATCCATCTCATTTACGAGGACGCACAAGAGTTGTTGACTCACCTCACACAAATATAAAACTTTTGTAGAGTGATAGAGATGATCAGATGTAGTCACTGATTCAACTAAGCTATCAGACCCACATAGGATCCAGGACCAGCAGTTGGAACTATCAGACCCACACAGGATCCAGGAACAACATTTGGAACTGTCATACCCACACAGGATACAGGAATAGTAGATGGAGCTGTCAGACCCACAAAGGATCCAGAACCAGCTAAGCTATTGGACCCACATAGGATCTAGTACCAACTATTCTGTCAGACCCACACAGAATCTAGGAACAGAATTCAGAACTGTCAGACCCACACATGATCCAGGAACAGTCGGCAGAGCGCAGCCAGCCGTAGGGTTTTCACAAAGTACACTCGATTCTAGGAGGGTCTACTCCTCAAGGCATGTTTTGACATTTTAACTGACACCAAGACCCAAGAATAAGTATCTAAAAGGTTTGTCTCATTATAGGGGTCTCATCGTAATAGACGACGTGTCAATCAGACGCCTGATCTGTGAGTTATTGGCATTTTCGTTCCGGGGCCCCGGTTGAATTTAGGTTCAATCCAACCTGACCATTCCCCAACTGCATCCAAAACTCAAGTGGATTATGCCAAAAGGACCGTCTCTCTCCAAGATTTCCGTCCCCGAAGGCGGTTCATCAATCAGACACCTATATCCCATGTTATGGGCGAAAAGGTAGAAACAGACCAAAATGGGGCCGGGTCTGGTCCGGCCCAGTCGGACCTACCCGGCCCTACCTGGTTCCGGACTAGAGTCCGACCCGGTCCGCAGATCTGACCTGGTCCGCGGGTCCGACCCGGCCCGTGGGGGTGGCCCGGCCCGTGGGGGCGGCCCGAACCGTACTGGGTTCGGCCCGGCAGCCCGCACTGGGTCCGGCCCGGTGGCCCGCGCTGGTTCCGGCCCAGTGGACCGCGCTGGGTCCGACTCAACAACCCGCATTGGGTCCGGCCTGACGACCCGCGTGGGGTCCATCTCGGTGGCCCACACTGGGTCTGCCTCAGCCATGTCCAGGGGGGAGTTCGCATGCCCCTTGGAAATCTCGAACGACAGATCTGTTCAGGTGGGAACCAAATCGGCGCCAGGTGGTGCCGATCCATGGAACACGGGACCCGCTCCTCCCGGCAGGCCGAGCGGTCAGCCGCTTCTGCACTGCAGGTGGCCGGCCTGACGTCGGCTGCCTCTGCTCCTCAGCTGCGGCCTGCCCTGGCCGCGACTTCGTCCTCCACATGGCACGACAGCGCCGCGCCGCTCCGGCGGCTTGGCGGCCGCTCGTGTGCACCGCCGCGGCTAGGGGCTGTATCTCCTTCCTCCACATGGCGCGATGGCACTGCGCCCTTCCAGCGTCCCGATGGCCCTGCACTACTGGTTTCCTTCGCGGTCGGCCCAACGTTGGCCGACGTTGCTCTGTCGTGGCCCGTCAGTCGCATCCCACTCCTTCGGTGGCACCGTTACACCACCACCATCGTCAATAAGCAATGAAGAATAGAGTGGGGTCAAGACGTGTTTGTACAGCCTGCACCCTCCGCGTTATGGTGATAACAATCACCTAAACATAACCCAAGATTGAACGTTGTAGAATGGGAACAAAATTCAAACTCAAAACCCCTACCTCTTATCGATGATCATTGATGAATTTGCAGAAAGAGAATGTCGATTCGATGTCGTTGGGTAAGAAGAAGCCAAGGATGTCGTCGTCAGCATTCTTCAAGGATGGTGCTCCCTCCTTTGTTCCGGTTGAAGAAGGAAGAAGGTGTCGGTCATTGGCGGATGAAGCGTTCTTCGTTGGAGAGTTCTTTCCTCTTTGGAGTTCTATCTCTAAGAGATCCTCCTCTACTCCAAGACCCAAAGTGAATATTCAAACCAAAATAATAGTTTGTAATCCTACTAATTTTTTGGAAAAATATTCAAAAAGGGAGTAATCAATTAATTGGGGGCTCCAATTAATTAATTCTTGTGCATAAGCACAAAATTAATTAAGGGAGTTCAAAAGGTTCCAAGGGTGGTGGTGGCACCATAAATGGGGAGTTCAAGGGGTTTCACCCTAAGGTGGTCCCCACCACTTTAATTGTTAAGAGGTGTTTAGAAATTAGGTGTGCCCCACCACCATAACCTCTCATGGGAGGATATGGTGTGGTGGACCCCACCTCTATCCTCCTCTTGGAGGTTTTAACCACCAAGAATAAAAATAAAGTCACTAACTTATTTTTATTTAATTTAAAACATAAAAACCTCAAAACTAACTTTTATTCCCGACCATCTGCCTTCGAGGTGAAAGTATTCTTAAGAAAATACCAGTGTTGCGAGTTCAACGATGAACTCATATTTCAATTCTGAGCACTGTTTCAAAACATTTAAAATCTCGCTGGTACGTTTACTGAACGTACCCGAACAAAACTTCAGAAATTGATTCCAGGCACACCGGGCCTCAGAATCACACGCCATCAGTTTTCACGGACTCGTAAAATTTCCTTGTATTTTAAAAAAAATCCATGAGTTTTACAGGTCTTTAAATTATCCCCACATCAGGGCTTTACGTCCCCGTAAGTTACAAGTCAAACTAAAGGAACAAATGGGGGTACTAAGCACACATCTGAGCCTCCCGCTCCCATGTGCTCTCCTAGAGGTTCCCGTACTGCCAGCGTACATGCACCCAAGGTATCAACCATCTATGTAGGACCCACTCTTGTCGATCCTCAATCTCCACTGGAACCTCCGTAAAATTCGCCCCATCGTCAACGTCCAGCTCCCCATGGTCGATGATGTGTGAAAGGTCATGTATGTATCTCATCAGCTGGGATAGGTGGAAGACGTCGTGCACCCGGTGCAACTGAGGTGGAAGAGCTAAGCGGTAAGCCACCTCACCAACTATACTGAGGACCTGGAAAGGTCTGATGAGTCTCGGATTTAACTTTCCACCTTGGCCAAATCTCCGTAGACCTCATCGAGGTGAGACCCGTAGAAAGACGTGGTCGCCATCCTCAAACTCCCGAGGTCTCTGTATCCTGTCAGCATATGACTTATGTCTTCTCTGTGCAGTATTCATCTGCTCCTGGATGATTTGCACCTTCTCAGAGGTAGCCTGTACCATCTCTGGTCCCACTAGTGCTGACTCCCCTAGGTCTATCCAGCATAGTGGTGATCTGCAAGGTCGACCATACAAGGCCTCAAAAGGTTCCATCCAAATGGTGTAGTGATAGCTGTTGTTGTAGGCAAACTCCACCAAAGGTAAGTGATCCTTCCCACTGCGACCGAAGTCGAGGACACAAGCACACAACATATCCTCGAGGGTCTGAATGGTCCTCTCAGTCTGGCTATCCATCTGTGGATGGAAGATGGTGCTCAAACGAAGCTGCCTCCCGAAAGCTTCCTACAACCCCTTCCAAAGCCGGGAATTAAAGTGTGTGTCACGATCGGAGACAAAAGAAGAAGGTACTCTATGTAGCCACATAATCTCCTGCACATAGAGGCATCCCAAGATCTCTACTGAACCCTGCTCTCTAATCGGTAGGAAGTGGACTGACTTGGTGAGTCAGTCAATGATCACCCAAATCAAGTCATCACCCCTAGATGTATGTGGATGACCCGTCACAAAGTCTATGGATATCCCGTCCCACTTCCACTCTTGGAAAGTGAGGCATTGAGAGAGAAAAAATCTGATATCACCTTCTTCATACCTGGCCACCAGTATTGTCATCGAAGGTCCTGGTACATTTTCGCCAATCCTAGATGTACCGCTAGAGGGGATGTGTGGAACTCCCACATCACTTCCTCCTGAAGTGATACTAGTACCAAGGTACATTCTCTGAAGAGGATGACATGCTCCCCACCTTTAGAAAATACATCAGGTGCCTTCCCTGTGGATATCTGAGCACGTCATGCCTCGCAGTCAGTGTCCCCAAGCTGTGCCTATCTGACTCACTGATGATGTGGAAGAGTGACTGTAAGATACTGAAGGAAAGCTATTCTATCTCGATCCACAAAGGATATCTGCAAAGCGGCTAGCTACTCCGTCGCCTCTCCTAGCAGATGTATACCAGATCTCCTGCTGAGCACATCCAAAATAATGTTTCCCTTCCCAAGAGTATAGACTATCTCAAAGTCATAGTCCTGGAGGATCTCAATTCAACGTCGATGTCTCAGGTTCAGGTCCTTCTAAGAGAATATATACCTGAGACTCTTGTGATCAGAGTACATGGTAAAACATCCTCCCATAATATAGTGTCTCCACATCTTCAAGGCAAAGACCACTGCTGCTAACTTCAGGTCATGGGTAGCATTGTTCTTCTCATGCTGTCTCAGCTGCTGAGAACCATATGTGATCACTGCTCACTCCTATATCAGGAAACACCTGATTCCAGTCCCTGATGCATCACAGTAGACTACGTACCCTACACCTTCCTCTAGAATCCTCAAGTTGGGGGCACTAGTCAGCCTCTGCCTTAGATTCTGAAAGGTCTGCTGGAATCTCTCCGACCAAATGAAGGTTTTCCCCTTATTTATCAAGGATGATAACAGTGCTATAACTCTAGATAAGTCCGGTACGAACTTCTAGTAATATCCAGCCAAACCTAGGATACTCTGTACCTCCATCACACTCCTGAGTGGCTCCCAAGAAAGTACAGCATCAATCTTCACTGGATCCACATCAACTCCAGCCTCTAAGATGACATGCACCAAAAAATGAACCTCTCGGATCTAGAACTGACACATTGAGAGCTTACCATAAAACAGGTTCTCTCGGAGTGTATCCCTTACTACCCGCAAATGGTAGGCATGATCCTCCTCAGTAGTTGAGTAGATCAGTATGCCATCGTTGAAGACTATGAAAAAGTGATCGAGGTATGGCTGGAATATCCTGTTCATGAGTCCCATGAATACTGCTGGAGCATTGATTACGCCGAATGTAATAGCCACGAACTCGTAGTGGCCGTACTGACACCTGAAGGTAATCTTCTGCACATCCTCATCTCGAACTCTGAGCTGGTGATAGCCTGATCTGAGGTCTATCTTTGAGAACCATCGTGCTCCCTTCAGCTGATCAAAGAGGTTGTCAATCCTCGGGAGTGGGCACTTGTTCTTCACGGTCACCTGATTCAGGTGACGGTAGTCAACACAGAGCCTCAAGATCCCATCCGCCTTCTTGGCAAACAGAAATGGGGCTTCCCAGGGAGAAACACTGGGCCGGATGAATCCCTTCCCCTGAAAGTCCTCCAGCTGTACCTGCAGCTCATGAAGCTCAGTGGGAGCAATCCATTATGATGGAGTAGATATCGGTGTCGTCCTGGGGTACAGGTCAATGTATAAGTCCACCTCTCAATGAGGAGGTAGTCCTGGAACATCACCAGGGAAAACATCCGCGTACTGGTCCACCACTATAGGACAAGTCGGACTGTCCACATCAACTACTCTGAGGGTAAGGCAATCCAACTGGTGAGTGATCAGCTGAACCCTCCTTCGAGTATGTTTTTCATGTGCTGCAAAGGTTCTTTTCTTGCCGGTGAAGGTAAAACTAGTCCAATCTGTGCCGACACACTGCACCTTGCACCTAATACAACGATCTGAGCATGGATGGTAGAAAACCAGTCCATACCCAAGATGATGTTGTAAGGCCTCGACGCCGCTATAAAGAGATCCCAGTGGAATCTCTCACCTCATAGAGTAAGGTCACACTGCTGGCACCGGTGCATAATCATCAAGTCTGATCCCGTATGAGTCTATAGTAGTAAGGATTGAGTCAACAGCTCAGTTGGAATCTCCGAGCTCGGAATGAGGGAAGTGGTAATAAAAGAGTGACTGGAACCTGTATCTATAAGAAATGCAGCTATGGTGCTATAGACACAGATCGTGCATCAAATCATCTTCAAAGCGCCATGGTCGTATGTCTCAGCTGCTTGGAGCTAAGCTCTCCCCTATCCACCTACTCCCTGCAGTCGGGGTGGACCTCCTGGTGGTGGTGGCAGTAACACCTCAAAACGTCGCCCACCGCCAGCTACTCGACCAGATCCTCTGCCATATCCACCTTTTCCCTATAGACCACCCTGATAAAATCTTTGTCTCTAATTGGGAAGTCCTTAGACCGTCTGTTGATCATCCACATAGTGGGTCAGACAGTCACGAGCCATGTGACCCTCCCCGCTGCATGTGAACCACTGCCTGTTCCTCACATGATTGGATCTGTCTCGTGTGACTCGCTCAACCGATCCCATGTCCTGAGGTCATCCACAGGATAGTCTAGTAATCTTGGACCTCTGAGACATCTGTCTACTGCTATATGTAGAAGACTTCGTTGCGTGATGCCCGGTGGTGGGTCTCACTACTGGTGACTGCTCAACAAGGAAACTCTTCACTAAGAGGGCTCGCTCCAACACCCCTGCCTGCATCGGGATGTTGAGGGAGACCATCGAAGCTCTGATCTCTTTCTTCAGACCCTGCTCAAAGGTCTGGGCCCTTAAAAATGGTTCTCACCCCATATCTGTGGAGTAACGCGAGAGGTCGGTGAACCTCACTAAGTACTGCTCCACTGTCATGCTACCCCACTGTAGATGCAGTTGCTCATGGATCCGCACCACACATAGGGTGGCTGGGACAAACTCCGCCTAAAATAGGCTCTCGAAGTTATCCCAAAGTAGTGTCACCTCATCATGAACCCAGAGCATCGGGCTCCACCATCTACCTACTTATTCCTTAAAGAGACTGGCGGTAAGGATCACTATGAAGTCTGTTGGTGTCCCTACTAGCCTGATGACTCTCAGCACAACCTCCATCCAATACTCGTATACCTGCAGGTCCATCTTACCCCTAAACCTGGGCGGCCTCTGGCGCTGGAACTCATGTAGTGTGCTCAAGCGGTGTGCGTCGTCTGCTGCTAGGGCGGGTGGTATCTGTGGCCCAAAGGGTAGTGGTACCGCTGGAGCCTCCACTATGATGGGGCCCTACACCGAGGCCTCGTTTCTCGGTGGGCTGCCATCACATACAACTCTCGAAACCATGGATGACTGCCTGCGTGGAGGCATCCTAAAAAGAAATAGGTGAGCCATGGTTGATAATTTATACCTATTGAGGTGACTCAAAGAGTTCACAAAGAAGACTCTTCAAAACACACTCGCAATCAGTGTCTTCGTGCACTGAGTCGGAAATTAGAAGTCAGGGTCCTGGTGTATGGATACGTCAGCCACCACACCAACACTAGACTCCCTGGACTAATAACCACACTCAGTAATCTTAACACTATTTCTACACAGAAAATAAAGATCAGAGTCCTAAGTTCAACGGTATAACTGACTCCTTTGATACCAATTTGTCATGACCCGTCCCCTGGGGCCCATATCATGACTACCCCAAACCCACCATCCATAGGCCAGGGGCTGGTGACTAGCACCAAAGCCGTAAATCCCAAAACTAGGAAGGAATTGCCTTCATAAACTGAAAACACACACAATAGAGTATGATCTCTAAGAAAACACTATGTAATGTTGTATAGAAAAGAATTGCTGGAATGTAAAAGGGGACGTAAATACAAGCCTAACTGTAAAGTACAAGTACAACTGAAAAAGGGGCAAAGCAGCTGAATGGTGAAAGAAGCTCCTAGATTGTCCACCATGGATCCTACCTATAGGGTAGGTACAAATAGCCTCCTTAGCACTCCACGTCCGTCAGACTCCTCCATGTACCATTTCATCGTAAGGTCCATCTCCGGGTATCGTCCAGTCCTTGCGCTCTCAGCCGCCGTTAGTGCTGTTCGTCGTTTTCATCCAACACATGAATGTGTGGGAATATCCCATGCAGGGGTGAGTATAACGATACTAAGTAGGGACCCTGAGACTCGCATGGTCTCCCAAAATCCAACAAGGATAAACCACAAAGTATGAAATCAACAGATAACCCCACTCATGTATATGCCCATAAATATACCTAAGTTATCAAGTAATCCATCTTGTTTATGAGGAAACATAAGAGTTGCTGGGTCAGATCACATAGGTATACAACTTTTTCAGAGTGATAGAGATGATTAGATGTAGTCACTGATTCATCTAAGCTGTCGGACCCACACAGGATCTAGGACCAGCATTTGGAACAGTCGAACCTACATAGGATCTTGGAACAGTAGTTGGAACTGTCGGACCCACACAGGATCTAGGAACAGTAGTTGTAGCTGTCAGACCCACACAGGATCCAGGACTAGCTAATTTGTCGGACCCACATAGGATCCAGGACCACCTATTATGTTGGACCCACACATGATCCACGAACAGAAGTCAGAACTTTCAGACCCACACATGATTGAGGAACAGTCGTTAGAGCGCAGCCAACCGCATGGTTTTCAAAAAGTACACTCGATTCAAGGAGGGTCCTCTCCTCAAGCCAAGTGTAGAAATGTCCACTGCCACCAAGACCCAATAAGAAGTATCTCAAAGGTTAGTCTCGTCATAGGGGTCTCAATGCAATAGAAGGTGTGGCAATCAGACGCCCAGTCTGTGAGTTATTGGAATTTCTGTTCGGGGGCCAGGTTGGATTTGGGTTCAATCCAACCCGACCATACACCAATTGCATATAAACCTCAAGTGGGGTAATCCAAATGGGTCGTCTCTCTCCAAGATTTCCATCGCCGCATGCGGTTCGTCAATCGGACACCCGTAACCCAAGTTATGGGTGAAAAGGTGTAAATAGGGCAAAACGGGTCCAGGTCCGGTCAGGCCCAGTCGGACCGACCCAGACCGACCCGGGTTCGGATCGGAGTCCGAACTGGTCCGCGGGTCAGACCTGGTCCGTGAATCCGACCCGGCCCGTAGGGGCTGCTCAAACTGTGCTGGCGGCCCGACCCACGCTGGCGGCCCGACCCGCACTAGCGGCCCGACCCGTGCTGGGTCCGGCCCAGAGGCCCGCACGGGTTCCGGCCCGGTGGCCCGCACTGGGTCTGCCTCAGCCGCATCTAGGGGGAGTTCGCATGTCCCCTGGAAATCCCAAATGGTAGAGCCATTCGGCTGGGAACCAAACAGGTGCCAGGTGGTGCTGGTCCACAACATGTGGGACCCACTGGGTCTCACACCTTCCGGCTGGCCGAGTGTACAGATGCTTCCGCACCTCCAGCGGCCGGCCCGACGCCGGCCCCCTCTCCTCCTCCACCGCTACCCACCCTAGCCATGACTTCTTCCTCTGTGCGGCGCGACTGTGCCGCGCCCCTTCGGCAGCCTGGCGGCCACCCGTGTGCACCATTGCGACGAGGGGTCGTGACTCCTTCCTCCATGCTGCGCGACAACGCCGCGCCCTTACGGTGATCCCGCAACCCTACACCGCTGGTTTCCTTCGCAGCTGGCCCGACCCCACCCGCCATTGTTCCGACGCGACCCGTCGGCCGCGACCCACTCCTCCGGCGGTGCCTTTGTGCCGCCACCACCATCAACAAGCGAGAAATAATGGAGGGGGATAGAGCCGTTTTCGTGCAGCCTGCACCCTCCACATTATGGGGATAACAATCGGCTAAACATAACCCAAGATTGGATTTTGTAGAACGGGAACAAAATTCAAACTCAAAACCCCTACCTCATATCGATGACCATTGACGAAGTCGCGGAAAGCGAATGTCGATTCGATGTTGTCAGGTAAGAAGAAGCGGAGGATGGCTTCGTCTATGTTCTTCAAGGACGGTGCTCCCTCCTTTGTTAAGGTTGAAGAAGGAAGAAGGTTTCCATCATTGGCAGATGAAGCGTTCTTCGTTGGAGAGTTCTTTCCTCCTTGGAGTTCAATCTCCAAGAGCTCCTCCTCTCCTCTAAGACCCAAAGTGAATATTCTAACCAAAATAATACTTTGTAATCCTATTAATTTGTTGGAAAAATATTCAAAAAGGGAGTAATGAATTAATTGGGGGATCCACTTAATTAATACTTGTGTGTAGGCAAAAAATTAATTAAGGGAGTTCAAAAGGTTCCAAGGGTGGTGGTGGCACCATAAATGGGGAGTTCAAGGGGTTTCACCCTCGGGTGGTCCCCACCACTTTAATTGTTAAGAGGTGTTTAGACATAGGGTGAGCCCCACCACCATAACCTCTGATGGGAGGTTATGGTGAGGTGGCCCCCACCACTAAGCTCCTCTTGGAGGTTTTAACCACCAAGAATAAAAATAAAGTTACTACTTTATTTTTATTTAATTAAATCATAAAAACCTCAAAACTAACTTTTATTCCCGACCATCTATCGTCGAGGTGAAAGTCTTCTCAAGTGAATACCGGCACTATGAGTTCAACAGTGCCCTCATATTTCAATTCCAATCACTGGTTCAAAAGTTCTAAAATCCTGCTCGTACGTTTACTGAACATACACGAACAAAACTTTAGAAATTGATTCTAGGCACACCAGGTCTCAAAATCACGCGCTGTCAGTTTTTGCAGACTCGTAAAATTCCCATGTACTTAAAAAAATAATTCATGGGGTTTCTGGGTCTTTATAAGTTTAAATTATATCTAATGTTTCTAAAGGGTTTAAATATATTGTAATTATTCATTTATTTAAATTAAAAATAAATGGTGGTTAAAATGTGAAATTTATTATGGATTTTCTGTTGTATATATGGAGGGATATTGGTAAATCATAAAAATTAATTTCTTCCCCTCATTTGAGTCTCTCTTCATTTCTATCAAGTTTGGGTGGTCCAAAACTCACCTTTAGGGATATTTAAGTTTTCTGTAAATTAATATGAGGCTTATCCTCTGTTTTCTAGGATAGTATCATCTTACTTTATCCTATATCTTTTTTGGTGTAGCAATTTTCAACAAAAATACACCGAGTAAGGTATCCTAGTTTTCTTTTTTTATTTCATTTTCATCTTTGATATTAGAATGATTTTTTTCCTTTTTGGTGAATTTTAGGAGTTTTACCAATGGAGATAACTAATTGGATTAAATCTAAAATTTAAGGGGATAAAGAGTTTTACCTACATTTTACTTGATTTATCCATGTTGTAGATATTTGTTTCCCCAAAAAAATTATCTTATGCAAATAATGTTATTATTCTTATTATGTCATGCTCTGATATTTTAGATAATCTTAAAATTATCCTTGAAAGATAAAGTGATGATCACATGAGGAAAATTAATATTGTTTATATATTGTTAAAATAATTTTTTTTTAATTTTATGTGATGTTATAATTTGATGATATGGAAACTAAAGAAAAGAAGTAGAATTATTATCACATGATACAATTATTATTTCTCTTTATTAAATAATTTTCATTGTTGCTAATTTTATTAAAAACCAATAAAAGTGATGGTATGTGTTATGTGTATAATTATGGGTGTGATTGTTTTCGTAGTTTTACTTATAGGGTTGTGGTGGTGATGTGTGATATAAGATTACTGAGGTGATATAAGAGTGGCTGGTGGAATTGTGAATTGAATTTGTAGATGACCAGTATCTATGAAATTATTATAATGGAAATTCTATTAATATAGAAATTATTAGCATTGGAAATAATGAATGGTAAATTGGATGATGATGTTTAATTTGAATATGAAAAAGTGATAATTGTTATAATTATTTTGGAAATTGAAATGGTTAAATGAGAACTATGAGATTGATGTGTGACTTTTAGATTAAATGAATTGAAAGATAAATGGATGGGTTATTCTAATATGAAATGAAATATATTAAGGAAATTTATTTGATGATAACTCAAAAATTATTGAAATGACATAACTTGAAATTGAAAGTGGGCCTATGTGGATTGTGTGGTGTGATGAATTAGTTATTTCTGTTATGATAAAATGAAATAATGTTGATGTATAGGTTGTGGTAGTTGGGTGTTTTGGTTATGTGAACCCATAGGTCGGTCTTGTGTGTAACTAATATAAATTTTATTTTAATTGTGATTTCTATGTGCACCCCACCCATTATAAGAACTATGTTCCAAAACCCAAATGTTTTGGTGGTGTTTTTTCTTAACACCCATATGGAGAAGATGAATGACTAGCTACCCACTCTTCCCCACTCTCACTTCTAGTTAGGTTGATATACATGAGTTATGATGGACATAAGTCAAAAGTTCACTGTTGGTGATGTTTGATGAGATTATTGAGGTTGTGTGTAGCGAGGGTCATTCATGGTAAGATGAGGGCATGAGGTTGAAGTAATTCATGATGAAAATACCCAACTGCCCCAGTTAGAGATGTGATGTGATTAAATATGTGGATTTTGGTGAGATGTGATGTGTTGGACTATGTGTCTTTGGGAAGGATGCGATGGAACGTTTCTTCTAGGTTTTTAGGAATGATGTGGTTTCCCAGGTGTCTTCAGGAAGGATTATACATAAGAGATGGGAGTTCCAAGATGCATGATGTTAGGGTTTGAGAGTGGAAAATAAATGGTAAAGTGGTTTGGGATAACCATTTTTTGATATTCTTCATATTATGTTACTATACTTAAATGATTTATTTGATGAGAAAGCCTTGGTGAGTCTAAGAACTATTTGACCCGATAGGTTCTTGTTGTTTCCACAATTTCTTCACTGGGTTGTTAATATTATCTTCTAATTTTATTATGAGATTCCATAAGTATGAACATATTAAGTATACATATATTCTCACACTATGTATATATTAACTATTTTTCAGGTTTCTAGGATAACTTTAGGGGAAGAGCTGGATATTACTAGCTTTGGTGTTGGAGCTGTTTTTGGGTTGCTTCTATTGGATTGTTCTGGTATACTTTCCTTGTATTTGTATGACATTACATGCATTGTGGATATTTTTAATTTTATCTTTTCTTATGTAATATAGTTGTTTGGTGGTTGATATCTTATCTCCTGACCCTATTTTTTTCTATTGAGGGTAATACCTCCCATATGTGTGACCTTCTCTATATCCTTGGTTCTAGTTGCCAACCAGGGGCCTAATATAGGTAGGACTCCGGGAAATAATATCTCTTTATCCTTATCTAACATATGAGGGGTTACTTTAGATGTAGGGGTCATGAAATTATCCCACATTTTAAGCCTTTGATCATAATAAGGAGGCCTACACCCTTCACTTCGAGGGAAGTCATCCTGAGAAGAACTGATTTTTTCAATGTATGTAATGAGTTATTTTATTTCCTTCTTATTTAATTTTTCACACCCAATTTTCATTAAAATCATTCACCACACCATTTATGTATTATTAACAAAAATATTTTTTAAAAAAATTATATTATCATAAGATAACTAACTTTCTCACACATTCATTTTTTATATTGTGTTCTTGTTTGAGTCAGTTATACATCTTACATGAATGACATTATAATTCATATATCATGAATGATTATGAAAACATAAATTTTAGTAATATAATATAATAATTATGGATTTATTTTTTTGTTAATTATTTAATGGAAATACTACTATTTAATTCACTATTAATATTCAATATTTTATTCATTAAAAATTATTATGACAAGCATGTTATGGATTTTGTCTTACATAAACACACTTGGGACTACCATAGGTTAAACCTAGTAATTCATAACTCATTATGAAAATTATATTCCATTGAATTTAATATTATTTAGATTATGTACTCATTAATATTGAAAGATGATAGAAAATAATATATCAAAATAGACAAGGAATGACTGCTAACAATCGATGTTTGATATTAACTAAAAGAAAATAATAACTCTCTAATATTTGAAAAATAAAATACTAATATAAAATTTAATGAATATTAATAAGGTTCTAAAATAATTAATAAATATGTTCTTTTTTATAATATAGTATTTAAAATTAATTTCATTGAAGTGAGGAGTAAAGGTAAGAGTTTTTCATTTCAATTTCCCTTTTTTGAGACAAGTTTTTTATTATACAACCATTTTCATTTTTATGGTGTAAAAAAATCCACTTTAACATACTATATCATGATTCTATTTTTATTAATTTTTTTATTTTTGTATTTTAATTTTTCACTTTAAATGTATTCTGATTCAAAATTTTCCAAAAAATGGGTCATGTAAACTCAATTTCCTTTCATTGAGTTATAATATATTTTCTTGAACTCCATTTTACTAAGATTAATTCATTATATCCTATGAAATTTCTATATTATATTTCCTCATAATTTTTTAAGGAATTTATATCTTCAAATCAAAACCTTTTTCTTTTATAGATTTATTTTCTTATAAAAATAAAACATCATTAAGAATAATTTAAATCCTCTCTAAAATCACTTTATCATTAATGTTGACATTATTTATTTCAGAAAATGTTTTACCTTCTTATTTTTAAATATAAATAGGTATTATCCTATTTACTCTTTATACTTATCTTTATATTTGTCAAAATAATGTTTTATAATTATTTTCGATGATGCATATCTCATTAAAATTATTTTAAAAGGTTAAAAATCTATTTCCTCCTACTATCATATATTTTATCTTCCACTACATGTTTCAAATTCAATATCTTTATATCATTTTGGTATTCTGTTTTTTGTGATTTATGTTTTGAATTAATGTTTCAAAAAACTCTTCTTGTCATAATCTTGAAAAATGATATTTAAAAGTGACTTATGACTCATTTTCATTTAACATGACTTTTTTATAAGAGTGAAAAATAATCTTCCATTTTAACACTTTCCATGTGTTTAAACTATTTCTATTGTCCAATTTCTTCTCATTATAAAGATTAAGTTCCCATATTTCCTTGGTTTCCAAAATTAAAACATATCCTCCTTGTTTAATAAAATATTTTATTTTAATAAATATTTTATAAACGAACAAAGGATATTTCTTCTATTTTCCAAATCCTTTTTCTTAATGCTATTTGTTTCATCTAGGTAAATACACTTTAATTATTTTCTCATATGTTTATGGGGATATTATCAAATTGCACCCTTTTGGTATTGGGCTAACTACCATTGGTGTTTTATATCTTATGAGATGAAAAATAGAACATGAGATGTTTTCCGAAACCCAAGGATACATGTGTGGTTATCCCAATCCCAAAAGGGTAAACATGAGGTTATCCTAAAACTAAGGGTACATAGATGGTAAGACCAAGTAAAAAGGGTATGTAAGAGGTTATTCCAATCCCAGGGATACTAGAGTGTTTAGCCCAAGCCCAAAAGGCAACATGAGAGGTTATCCTAATCCCAAGGGTACACAGGTAGTTAGCCCAATCCCAAAAGGTTACTCGAGTGGTAATCCCATTCCCAAAGGACACATGGGGTGGGGGGTATCCTAATACAAATATATTATAGTAATGTTATTATCTTATCCCATTTTGTGATGATCATTTTTATAGTTAATCATAGTGCATGTTTATAACGTCCCGGACCCAGGTACCACTCCACGGGTGCCCCGAACCCGGTTCACCACATGACCTCAAGCGCATTTCCCCAAATGCCAGAGGGTGCCGAATAGCAGCGAGGGGAAACTATGCCCTCATTTTTCAAAGTGTAGCGCAACGGAATAAAATAAAACATACAACAACATTTGAAGTAGTAAACCATGCACAACTAAAATAAACAACTACAGTAGATATAACCAAACAGTATATAAAATGGTGCAACATGCCTCAAATTCTAAGAAATCATCCAAAGCATGTTACATAAAAATACAGTGCAGTACAAGTACATAAAAACAAAATAGAACAAAACAGTCAGTAGCATCGTGAGCCCCAGCCCAGTCCCATGCTCCCCTACTCCTCAGTAGCAATCAAGTACCTATATAAGGACCCTTTACCTTATCTACACCTGTAGAAATGTAATCTGTTTGGGCCAAAAAGCATGACCCAAACGGGGTGTGAGAAATAATCTCAATAGGCACCCACCAAAGGCCCATGCTCAACTGTGTGTAAACATGAAACAGTAGTGTGAAAAAGTAAATGCAATAAACTAAGAAGTACTCAAAAGTAGCTAACTCACCAGTTATATTTCCATTTTAATGTCCATTTCATTATTTATTACTAAGAAACCACCACAGTGAATTTCTATGTAAACAGTCAGTGTCCTCAGATGCGTAATCCCTAACCCTCAGGTAAAGAGAATCCAACATAGGAATCTGCCCACAGGCATATCGAAGATTGCCCTTGGGCATACAAAGGTGTCTCACTCAGGCACAGAGTCTATTTCCCACAGGCACGGAAGAAGTTTCCCTTAGGATAAGAGAAGATTGCCCTCAGGCTAATACAGTCATGCCCTCAGGCTATAGTAAAACACTGACCTCAGGCACAAGTAACCAGGCCATGAACAACATGTAAATAAGTAGTTCACGTACAATTCCCCTCAAGGAAAAAGTAATGAAAAAAATAAATAAGGCATACCCTCGGGTATCCTGGCCAAACAGCTAAATAGAGGAACGCACCCCTGGGGTGGTCCTGGATCCAAGCAATGATCCCAAACAACATTTTAATATCACATTTAATTACCTATACAATTCTATGTATTTAAACAGCTACGACCTCAGCCACACGACACCCCAACATGGGTTCGTGGCAAAAAAACGCACAAAACACACAACAATTGGAAAATTAACACCAAGCCACCTACGTTAAACACCAACGAACGATATATGTGAACGTCAATTCTAGAAACGCCCAAGAAGAACATAGATCTGATGTAGAAGAAAACTCTCTTAAACTTAAATAACTTCCCTTAGAGGAAGAATTGGAAAGAACAGCTTAAGATTATTGGAGGGCATACCCATGCGGTTCCAACGAGATCATTCGAGGCAGAAACAGCTTCCCGATGTGCGCCTAGAGGATCTCTGAAGATTCGGTCGTCCCTCCCGAGCTCCTGTCCGGTTCTAAGACTTCCCTATGAACAAGGGAGGCTACTATCCATTTTAAGCGAAGAAAAGTACACATCGTGTATTTCCAAGTACACGGTATGTACTTACCATTTTTTTTACTGTTTTTATGACGGATTCCCGCTAGCATGGCACTGTTCACCTGCCGACATGACTACATGACGTGTCTTCATGAGTACAAAGTGTGTGTTGTCGCATAGCTGGTCACTGCCTTACTATTCACCTACCGAATGACTACACGGTGTGTAAGGGACCACTACACGGTGTGTAGTCGGTTTTTACACCCTTCACCAATGACATGGCCACACGCCCCATGTACTCATACCACACGGCCAAAAGTACACAGCATGTGGAAACGTACACGGCGTGTACTTCCAAAATTTAGGATTTTTCCTCATTTTCCTTATTTTATCAAAAACACTTAAGGAAAAGGGAGAAGAAGAAACCCGTACCTCAAGGATAAGAACCAGGTTCTTACAAACTTCCCCCCTTAAAGAAATTCGTCCCCGAATTGGCCTTCTAATGGTGGAGAAGATAAAGCACAGAACACCTCTAGCCACTGAGCATGTACGTCGGTCTCCCGCTCCCAGGTTTCATCTTGCACTCAACCATGATGCCATAGCACCCGTACGAGAGGAACTGACTGGCCTCGGAGAACCTTCATACTCCTGTCAACGATACAAATCAGATGCTCCTCAAAGGATGCATCTTCCTCCAGCTCAACCTCCTTTGGATGAAAGATGTGAGATGGGTCTGAATGATAACAGTGCAACTGAGATACATGGAAGACGTCGTGCATGGCTCGGTACCTCTGAGGTAACTACAACCGATAGGCAACCGTCCTGACTCTCTCCAGAATCTCAAATGGCCCCACATACCTCAGTGAAATTTTACTCTGTCTCCTGATCCGCCTGTGTCCTAGCCTCGGTGAAACATGCAAGAAAACCTGATCCCTGACCACGAACTCCAAAGGTCATCTTCAACAATCAGTATAAGGTTTCTGACGAGACTGCGTGGTAGCCATCTATTTCAGAATCAAATAGACCTGCTCAGAAGTCTCCCGCACAAGATGTGGTCCTAGTAAAGCTACCTCCCCTACCTCCATCCGGCACAAGGGTGATCGGCATGGCCTACCATATAAATCCTCATAAGGTGCCATATCAATAGTTTCCTGAATACTATTGTTATAAGCAAACTCGACTAGGGGTATATGCTTCTCCCAAGAGCCCCCAAAGTCTAGGATGCATGCTCGCAACATGTCCTCCAGCACCTGTATCGTACGCTCTGACTAGCCATCGGTCTGAGGGTGGTAAGCTGTGCTCAGAAGCACCTATGTACCCAGTGCCTTCTGAAGACCCTGCCAGAAACGAGATGTAAAACGAGTGTCCCTATCTGAAATTATAGAATGGGGGACCCCATGAAGACGTACGATCTCTCAGATATACAACTTCCCGAGCTCGTCAACTCTGAAGGTCTCCTTGATCTGCAAATAGTGAGATACCTTCGTGAGTCTGTCCACAACAACCAACATGGAATCATTGCCTCTAGGTGACCTCAGCAAACTAGTCACGGAATCCATCGTGACATCATCCCATTTCCACTCCAGGATGGGTAACTACTGTAACAATCCGGCTGGCCTCTGATTCCCCGCCTTCACCTGCTGACAGGTGGAACACCTCGTAACAAAACCCGATACATCTCTTTTCATACCCGGCCACTAGTACTGATGTCTCAAGTCTCGTTACATCTTGGTAACTCCAGGATGAACTACCCAAGCTGAAGCATGAAACTCCCGCATCAGCTCCCTGCGTATATCCCCTAGAACCCATACACGTCCATGGAAACACAGAACCTCATCATCGCCTATCGACCAACCAGGAGGAGGGTCCTCACTTTCCACCGACTCCCGTAGAACTACGCATTTTGAATCAGATAGTTGTCTCATTCTCACTCTATCCAGGAGGGTAAGGGCCACAGATAAGGATAAAAGATAGTTCTGCCCCTGACTGTCGTGTACCTCCAAATGCATCTCAGAGAACAAAGCCATAAGCTTCCATTCACCACTGGCCTCCTGCACTGCATGTATCTGAGTCTTCCTGCTCAGTGCATCTGCTACTGCATTACCTTTACCAGGTGTATAGGCAAGCTCAAAATCAAAGGACTAAAGGTATTCGACCCTCATTCGCTGCCTCAAATTCAATTCATGCTGAGTAAAGATATACATAAGACTTTTGTGGTCGGTGAAAACCACAAAATGTTCTCCCAAGAGATAGTGTCCCCAACAGCACAACACATGCACAAATGCAACCAACTAGAGATCATGTGTCAGGTAATTCCTCTCATGTGGCCTCAACTACCAAGACCCGTACGTAACAACATGATCGCCCTGCATTAACACAGCTCCCAACCCAATCCCTAATGCATCACAGTAAACTGTGTAGCTCTGCCCCTGCTCTGGGAGTATCGGGATTGGTGCTGATGTTAACTTTCCCTTTAGTTCCTGGAAGGCTGTTGATGTTATTAATATTTTCATGACTTATTATATACTCCCTTTACTTAATTTATATGAAATGTTCCTAATTTGTATGAAATATTAATGTTTTAATATTAAGTTTAATTTTTGAGCATTTTTAGAAGTAGTCCAATTGAGCCAGTTTACTGTTTTAATAATAACTATCACTATACTAATAAAAATTATGTGGTTCTTGTTTTTTATGATTCTTCTTTCAATATAAAACATTTCATTGGAAGGTACCATGAGCCAATTCTTCAATTTGAAGGGTCATATGGTCCTCACAATCAAGACCAAAGAATATGTGATGAAACTGAACTATTCATGAAGATTGATTTCTTGGTCTAACTCCCGAAGCCCAAATTTTATGAAACTCTACTATATGTTCTTGATTATCCAAAAAAATCAGGGATAAAAATTTTAGGGCCCAACTCTAAGAACAAGGGGCTCAAATGAAAATTTTAAGTCCAGCCCACTAGTCTGGCCAAGAAATAAAATCAGTATAGTATTCATGATATATCTCTTGATGTAAGAATAAAATATAGCTGATATTTTGTAGTGTGAAAGAGGAAATATTTTTGGCCTACTTTGTTGAAGACGTCATTCGGATTTGAGGGAATATTCTTATTAAAAACCCTTTCACATTTCGAACATCAAAAAGACTGGATTAAAATGGACAGATTAAAATTGTTTATTCAACCGGCCATAACATTGGCTACATATGTCCAAATGACTCCAAATTATGAGATTAGTCAGAAAACTTTATTATATACAACTTTGAAGAAGGATATTTCTCAATATTCAGCTATATGAATAGCCAACATGGCGATGAAATTGGAGGGACAGATTGGGAATGCAAACAATCCACTCCTTGTGCTATAAATACGCTTCGCTTCTCTCCTTGAGAGGGGATGGAATTTCAGAAGAGAGGAGATCATATTGGCATGAAAAAATCCTTGAAAAGGCTTGGGAGGATCTTCCATACTCAAGTTTTCACTTGAGAGACCTTTCCTCCTCTCTTTGTTTTCACTTACTTTCGTGTTCTTTGTTTTTGTAATTTTATAAGTCCTCTCTTTTGTAATTCTGTTTTAATGAAAGTTTATTCTTAAATATCTCTTATTCTCATCCACCTTATGTAGTTTAATTTTAATGTTCTTAAAATAGTTTAAATTCAGTTTAATCCACTTCCCTTCTTTTTCTTCCTCATTCAATCGAAAATTTGTTTTTAATTATCATCATTGTTCATGTGTGTGTGTTCGACGTACCACTCTTTTCTAATCCCTTTATTTTTCTTATCTTTATAATTCATCACCATAAACTTATATTACCAGATTAATAAACACCTTAGTGGCTGAGTAAATCTCTCATTGGGGTGAGTTTTGATTTAGGTATGTTAAGCGATTGAGAGCTTTTGCTCGATGAGTATTCGTTGAATTAACATTGTATGTTGGACTTAGCATGTCATGGATCAATGACTTGTTTTGTTTAATGTGTGGTTTCCATGGATTATTGGAACCATAAATACACTACCATAAACAAGATATGATCAATATTATAACCTTAAGTTAAGTTAAGTCTTGTATTAAAGCCTTAACACTTGGGAATTCAAATCAATGTCAACTTGTGACATGGGTGTTAATTTAAATGCAATATAAATCAAATCTCAAGGATATCACAAGCTTAACTAACCTAATGATGGAATCTCCCAAATAATTATCCATTTCTTAAATCAATTATAGTCAATCAATCAGTTCAATTAAGCTCTACAAACAAACCCCCCTAATCAAAATATAATTAACTAAAAACAAACAACTATTACAAAGTATCATCGCCGAGGATTCGACCCGAGTGCTGTTATACACATTAGCAGAGCACCAGAACATTGACCAGCCGATAGGTTACAATTGACCGCGCATTTCAAATGGTTCCATTAACGGGGATGGTGCTTTAAGTAGTCATTAGTTTCTGGTTATTGTAAAAAAACACAAAGAAAAACCCGTCTTCTCATAAAAATCATAAGCTGAAAAAATACAATGAAAAATCCATCTTTCTCTGTCTTCCAACATCTCTCTAAATTCCCCGTAGCCTCCCAAACAATCCCTCAGATTTGTTTGACCCTGGAATTGAGTAAATACTTCGCCAACTTAGGATGAACATAAGAGATAATCAACTCATTCAAGAACCAGTCCTCATCCAACCAGTTGAATTTGAAATGGCCAATCCTAGGGAACAAACCCTTAAAGAACTCGCTGCCCCTGATATGAATTACTAACCTCTTGGTATTCAATATCCAAACATAGAAGCTAACTTTGAACTCAAATCGGTTTGTTTCATCTTCTTCCACATTTCCATAGGCTATCCGATGAGGATCCACATCTCCACCTTAACGAGTTCCAAGCAGTGTGCTCTACCATGAAGCCTCAAGGGGTTTCTGAGGAACAAATAAAACTCAGAGCATTACCTTTCTCCCTAGCTGACTCCGCCAAGTCATGGCTCTACTACCTTTCTCGTGGTTCCATATCCACATGGAATGACATGAAGTGACTCTTCTTAGAGAAATTATTTCCTGCTTCTCGTACTGCTTCTATTTGAAAGGAAATAAGTGGTATACGTCAATTCCCAAGTGAATCACTTCATGAGTACTGGGAGAGGTTCAAAAATCTTGTGGCAACCTATACAAAACACCAAATTCCTGACCAACTCTTGATCCAATACTTCTATGAGGGATTATTGGCAATGGATAGAACTCTCATTGATGTCGCAAGTGGTGGTGCTCTTGTTGATAAAACTCCTGCAGCAATAAGAGATCTCATAAGTAACATGGATGAAAACACAAAACAATTCCATACTCAAGCACATGATCAAGTAAAACAAGCCCAAGATAACCAATCAATTGAGCCGAACAAGATAACCGAGTGGATGAGTGAACTTACAGGTCTTGTGCGACAACTAGCTGTGGCATCCAAAGTCTCAACCACATCTTCTCCACAATCACTGTTTCCTAGACCTATCAAAAACTGTGGAATCTGAAACTCTCTATCTCATTAAACTGACACATGTCCACAACTTGAAGAGGATCAATCTGATTCATCTGGACCAATGGAGCTCAATGCAGCATATGCTCAAAAGAACACCAGTCCTCAACTATCAGGTTAGTTTGTTAGAAACTTCATCCAACCTCACTTTGAGCCCTTCTCTTCTCTCTATAACCAAGGCCTTATGTATGGTAATCCCATATCTCATCCCCCTCAATTCCCTCTTCAAAACTCAAACCAGTTTCAATATGGTCAAGGCATTGGTAACTTCAAACAACCTTATCCTTTTCTTCCTCAACCTCAAAGGAACAATCCTCATCCTAGATTCCATTATCCAAGTGAGCCTTCCCAATTCCAAAACCAATACATTCTCTTTCCCAAGAACCAAACTCAAGGTAATCCCAATCCGAGACAAGCCTCTTCTTCTCAGAAACCATGGGAAAGTGCAGTAGAAGATCTTGCCTCCTTCACCCGTTCCAGCCTCAAGAACATTGAAACCCAAATTGGTCAACTTGCATCCCACCTTAGTCAGTAGCAACTATCCAATTCATCCCAACTCCTAGCTCAACCATTACCCAACCCCAAGGGTAATGTAAGTTCAATTGCACTTTGATCAGGAAAGAAAATTGTTATACCTCAAGATATTTCATATAACCCTCCTTTGAATGTTTACCTAGAAAATGAAAAGAAAAAGAAACTTGAAAAGGAATATGAATCCATTCCCTCACCTCATTCCATTCCACTTAGGAACAGAATTCATTTTCCTCGAGCTGTTTCTAAGCCAAATAAGTCCTTCGAACCTGATCCTGAAATGCTCGAAATGTTTAGACGTGTTGAAGTCAACATTCTGCTCTTAGATGCCATAAAACAAATTCCTAAGTATGCCAAGTTTCTCAAGGAGTTGTGTACCCACAAGAGGAAACATAGGACCTTCGAAAATGTTGCAACCCAAGAGTCCATACCCATTAAGTGTAAAGATCTAGGGACCTTTACGGTTCCATGCCAAATTGGAAGTTCAAACTTTGATGATGCACTCATAGACCTAGGAGCCTCAATTAATGTCATGCCCAAATCCATATTCTCCAACCTTGGTCTAGGTCCCTTACATCCAATGGGTGTTGTCATTCAGTTAGCCAATCGAAGCACAACTTGTCCCAAGGGAATAATTGAGGATGTCCTTGTCTGAGTCAATGATCTTATCTTCCCAGCTGATTTCTATGTCCATGACATGGAAGGTGAGATGAACTCTTCTCAATCTACCCTAATTCTAGGAAGACCATTTCTCATGACTGTGAGAACCAAGATTGATGTCCATTCAGGAATCTTATCAATGTAATTTTGTGACCAACAGGCCAAGTTCAATATTTTTCAATCCATGCGATACCCATCAGATAATGAATCTGCATTCTCTATCCATTATTATGAAACTCTCTCTGAGAGAGTGTTGAATCCCAATCCATCATGTTTTCTTGTTCTACTGATAGAGGAGTTTGTGAAAATTTCATCCTCATTAACCAAGTGATTAATGGAGAAGTTGATGTTGACATTACAAATGCATACTCCATTGATCTAAAGGATCTTGAAAACTCTTTGGAATCTCATCTCACCTCTGACTTTCAATGCTCCATCATGGATGGTAATAAAGAAAATGAACTTGAATAGATATTTGTTGATTGCAATATGTTATTACAACATTCATCATTTCTTATCCATGGTTCTGAAAATTATGTTATATGTGAGGTGAACCCTGAACCATTGTGTTTATATTGTCCCGATGGTAGTGATGTTTGTGATATTTGTTCCATAATTAATAAAGTGATCACTAGAGAGGTTGAAATTGACCATTATTTGGAAAACAACATTGATATAAAGGACATTGAAAATTGTATTCAGTCTTATGACTCCACTGATCCCATTACTCTACATCGATAAGTGATGAAATAAATGAGTCAAAAACAATTGGGATCTCATACTATGGTTCTGTGTTATCTGATCCTTACATAAATGAACCATCAAAATTGAGCCATCTTTCTAAATTTCCAAGCATAAAAAACCATCACTTTGTGGATAAAATAATTCCTCAGGTTGAAGACCAAAGTGAGGACAGAAATATTCTCTTTCCACACCCATTGAATTGCAAGAACACCAACAAGGATGGGAAGAAATTATCCAACGAATCATCAGTCCTCACAAAGAAAAGGTTTTTCTAGAAGCACACTGGAGTTGAGAAAATACGATGGCCTCCATCAGACTATGGGTAGTCCACTACAACTGTCCATCTATAGACAAATAAAAGTAGTGCTTCTTGGGTGGAAACCCATGTTTTCTTTTACTTATATGAAATTTCAATTTATTTTTAGTTTTTCATTATATGAATAATGATTTTTCTTTTTCACGTAACTTCCCACTATCCTGGAACCACCTCGACTTCCACTAAATCCCCAAATTATCTAGCGGACCTACCACTAGATGCAGATGGTGACCCACCAAATCCAAACCAGGGGGCACCACTTTCCCTTTAACTCTCTCTCTATCTCTTCATCTCTCTACCTCTTTCTTCTTCTTCCTCTCTCTTTCACTGTTTTTACCACTTTCTTCATCAAACCCTTTCCTTTTCTCTTTCTTGTGTGGGTGTGTATTTTAAAAAAACCTAAAAAACTAAAAAAAATCAAAAAACACAATCACTTAAAAAAACAAAAAAACAAAAGATTCATGCTTACTCACCACCGAGTTTTGAAATTTTGTCCAACTACTTTTGCGATTTAACAGACATGGTTTCATCTCAAAAATGTTGTGTTTTCATCAGGACTTTGGATAAGGAATTTTATGTCAAAACCAACACATTTTGAATGCTCAATTTATGATCTGGAAAATGATTTTCCCCAACCGTGAGAACCAACATTAGATTTCATTCCAAGGCCACCTATGTCCATCTTTTCAAAATGTGTGTTTTCACCCCCATTTGCGAGTCTTGATTTTGTAGACCTTCGAGCTGAATCTTCTACTTTAGTGTGCATTAATCACATAGAAGCATTTTTCTGAACCACATGAGAATTATAATAGCCAAATAGCCTCACATTTCCCTTACATTAATCCTCCTTTTGAAAGCCCCTTCGAGCCTATGAAAACCTTTTCTTTGATAGCCACATTACAAGCCCAATACCTTTTCCCACCCAATATCAACATGGATTTTCATTGCATATGTTTTTGAAATTTATGTGTGGGGGGAATGGATTTCATTGTTTGGGTACTCTTTTATTGATTTTCAAAAAGTTATCATCTTCTTGAGGGAAAGCATCCATTTCAGTGTGGGGGAGAGGTTGTCATTCATTGTGTTTTAGGGAATGTAATGTACTTCCATTTATGTAATTTTGTAAATGTTATTGACAAGTGTTCAAAAAAATAAAAAATGATGAAAAAAATGGGTTGTGTCTTGGGTAGGTAAAAAATCACTATTCCTCAACCTTTGATCTTGTTATAACTATTACAATTAGTTTTGTGAGGAGATCAATCATGGGTTGGGATATGAGTGTGAGATCTGTTTTAAGGTCAACTTTTGAAAAAACAAAGAAAAAAATGAAAAGAAAAAAAAAGAACACTTGCATTATATTCTTATTGGGAGAAGTTTTGTGGTTTGTAAATATTTCACCTTCTCATCCCCTTAAAATTATCATCCACTATTTTTTCTTTCTTCACACAATCATTCCCTTGTAAATACGTGTTTGCATTCCTTTCCATGGTTTATTTCCAAAAAAAATGTGCATTGTTTTTCTATGTTAGTGTTTTACCCCTCTTCTTCTATCTCTTGGATATTATATTCCTACCATCCCATAGCCATATAAAAACCCCTTAAAAATACCTCTTGATTCTTGTGCACTTTAGATAGGTATTGGAAGCTGAGATCTCTTTCAAACTCTAAGATTTTCACTTTTGGTTGGTGAAGGAGTGAACCTCCACAAATGAATTTTATCATCTTGAGAGGTGTAAGTTTTGAGTGTCCACATTTTCCATTTCAAAATTTTATCATGGAAAAATGAATTAGTTTTGGAACATTTTTTCTGTAACAACTTGTGGTGGAATTCAAAATGGATGAGTGAAATAGTCTAAACCTCCCCTGATTGGAGAAAACAAAATTTTAATATTTGTTGGTGAGTGAAAATGATTTTGTTATGTTTTTATATTTGTTGCACATGAGGACATGCACAAAAATAAGTGTGGGGGAGTTGGTGTTATTAATATTTTCATTACTTATTATATACTCCATTTACTGAATTTATATGAAATGTGCATAATTTCTGTGAAATATTAATGTTTTAATATTAAGTATAATTTTTGAGCATTTTTAGAAGTAGTCCAATTGAGTCAGTTTACTATTTTAATAATAACTATTACTATAGTAATAAAAATTGTGTGGTTCTTGTTGTTTAGGATTATCCTTTTAATATACAAAATTTCATTGCAAGATACCATGAGCTAATTCTTCCATTTGAAGGGTCATATGGTCCTCAGAAACAAGACCAAGGAATCTGTGAAGAAACTGGACTATTCATGAAGATTGATTTCCTGGTATAAATCTGGAAGCCCAAATTTCATGAAACTCTACCATATGTTTGTGATTATCCAAAATGAATCATGGATAAAAATTTCAGGGCCCAACTCTAAGAACATGGGGCCCAAATGAAGCTTTTAATTCCAGCCCACCATTCTGTCTGAGAAATAAAATCAGTATAGTATTCATGAAATATCTCATGATGTAAGCATCAAATAGAGATTATATTTTGTAGTGTGAAAGAGGATATATAGACGGCCAACTTTTTCGAAGACATCATTCGGATTTGAGGGAATATTCCTATTAAAAAACTCTTTTACATTTTTAACATAAAAAAGATTGGATTGAAATGGACAGATTAAAATTGTTTAATCAACCGACCATAACGTTGGAAACATAAGTCCAAATGAATCCAAATTTTGAGAGTAGTCGGAAAACTTTTTTATCCACAACTTTGAAGAAGGATATTTCTCGATATTCGGTGGTCTGAATAGCCAACATGGCGATGAAAGTGGAGGGACAGATTGGGAATGCAAACAGTCCACTCTTGGGGCTATAAATACTCTCCCCTTCTCTCCTTGAGAGGCGTTGGAATTTAAGAGGAGAGAAGATCATATTGGCATGAACAAATCCTTACCAAATTATTGGGAAGATCTTCAATACTAAAGTTTTCACTTGAGAGACCTTTCCTCCTCTCTTTTTTTCACTTACTTTCATGTTCTTCGTTTTTGTAATTTTGTAAGTCCTTTCTTTTGTAATTCTGTTTTAATGAAAGTTTCTTCTTCAATATCTCTTATTCTCATACACCTTCTGTAGTTTAATTTTAATGTTCTTAAAATATTTTAAATTAAGTTGAATCCACTTCCCTTCTTCTTCTTCCTCATTCAATCTAAAATCTGTTTTTAATTATCATCATTGTTCGTGTGTCTGTGTTCGACGTACCAGTTTTTTCTAATCCCTTTCTTTTTATTCTCTTTATAATTCATCACCATAAACATATATTACCAGATTAAAAACCATATTAATGGATGAGTAAATCTCTTATTGAGGTGAGTTTTAATTTAGGTATGTTAAGTGATTGAGAGCTTTTGCTCGATGAGTATTCGTTGAATTAACATTGTGTATGTTGGACTTAGCATGTTATGGATTAATGACTTGTTTTGTTTAATGTGTGGTTTCCATGGATTATTTGAACCATAAATTCACTACCATAAACAAGATATTATCAACATTAAAACCTTAAGTTAGGTTAAGGCTTGGATTAAAGCCTTAACACTTGGGAATTCAAATCAACCTCAACTTGTGACATGGGTGTTAATTTAAATGCAATATAAAGAAAATCTCAAGGATATCACAAGCTTAACTAAACTAATGATGAAATCAACACAATCATTATCTATTTTTTTAATTCAATTATAGTCAATCAATCATTTCAATTAAGCTCTGCAAACATACCCCCCTAATCAAAATACAATAAACTAAAAACAAACGACTATTACAAAGTATCATCGCCGAGGATTAGACCCGAGTGCTCCTATACACATTAGTAGAGCACCGGAACTTTGACCGGTCGATAAGAAATAATCGGCCTCACATTTCAGCTGCCTCACAAGCTTCCATACAAATGAACTTCACACCCTTCTTAGTCAAACCCATCAACATCGCGTCTAAGAGGGAGAAGTCCAGGATGAAATGTATGTAGTATCCAGCCAACCCTAAGAAACTCCGTATCTCAAATACGTTCTTAGGATGCTCCCAGGAAACTACAGCTCTCACCTTCTCTGGGTCTACTACAACACCTGCCTCTGAGATGATATGACCTGGGAAGTGTATCTGGTCCATCCAAAAGTGGCACTTTGAGAGTTTAGAATATAGCCGATGCTCTCTTAGTGTACTCAATACAATCTCAAGATGGGTGGAATGGTCGTGTCAAGTATGAGAGTATACCAAGATATCGTCCATGAATACTACCACAAAAGAGTCCAGATAAGGATGGAACACATGATTCATCAGAGCCATAAAAACTACTAGTGCGTTCAGGAGTCCGAATGGCATAACAGTATACTCGTATAGACCATACCTGCTTCTGAAAGCTGTGAGAGGTATATCATATGGTCTAACGCACATATGATGATATCTTGATCTCAAGTCAATGTTTGAGAACACTCATTCTCCACAAAGTTGATCAAAAAAATCATCAATCCTTGGCAAGGGATATCAGTTCTTGACTTTCAACTGGTTCAACTTCTGATAATCCACACAAAGTCTGCAGGTACCGTCCGCCTTCTTCGCAAAGAGGACCGACGAACCCTAAGGAGAAGTACTGGGTCGGATGAACCCCTTTGACTCTAAATCCTCTAACTACCACTTGATCTCCTACAACTCAGGCGTGGCCATCCTATAAGGAGGAATGGACATCGATGCTGCTCCTGGCACAAGCTCAATAGAGAAATCCACCTCACGCTCCGGAGGAAGACCTGAAAAGTCATCCGGGAAGACATCCCTGAAATGATCCACCACTGGAGGGAAATCCTTCTGACAAGTACCATGGTCATCCAGATATAATCTCACAATATGGGATGTGATACCACCTCACCCACGATGCTTTAGTCCAGCTCGACTAGCCTAAACATCACATTCGCCCTTGTATAGAAACTCTCCGACCTCTGGTGATGTGAAACTCACCCTGTGACGATAGCAGTCTACAAAGGCTCTGAAGGGAACCAACCAGTCCATCCCGAGAATGACATCATAGATTGTCATCTCTAATACATAGAGGTCCCAAAGAAAGTGACACCCACCAACCTCAAGGGGGCACTCCTTGCACTGACGCACACCAGAAGCTCTAGTCCCCAACGGAGTGTCTAACATCATAAAAACAGCAGAATAAGAAACACAGAGCCCAAGGCTCTCCACAATGGGAACAAATATGAAACTATGTGTAGCACCCATATCGAAAAGCACTGAAGATAAAATAGAAGATACTTGAATAGTACCTCTGATAGTAGATGGTCCGGGATCCTGCTCCTGCTGGGTCTGTTGCACTACATATGCCTGCCCAGTGCCGCAGCCTTGCGACACAGCCTGACTACCCTCAACTATCCCACCCTGCTGCCTCTGAGATCCTGGTGTTTGGCTACCAAAGCTACGACCACCATCTCTGCCTACACGCCCTAACGTATTCCAGTTCCCTAACTGGTAAGAAGCCACTGGTCCTGCTCCCGCACGTGGAGTCTACACAGAACCCCTCTCACTAGCCACTGGTGGAAACTCCCTTCAAAAGCGCTGTAGATGACCCATCTTTCCACAAGCTCGGCACTCCACTAGGTCTCGTGGACACTGAGTTATCTTTTTCCCTCCCTTACCACACTGGTAGCACATTACCTAGCCACCTAAAACATTATTTTGACTAGTAATGCCACCATGAGAGAATTCCATCTTCCTCTTCCTCTTACCAGAAGAAATAGTACCAGAAACTAGTGCTAAACCGCCCTAGCCCACACCACTAGCGTCCTGCAGGTTCTTCTCTGTAATCACTGCCTGGTTCACAATAGCATGTACTGAAGGCAACCTGAAAACATTCACCGATGCTCGGATGCCATATCTAAGACCTTCCTCAAAGCGTCTGGCTCTCAGCATCTCATCGCCCACCAGAACGGGTTCAAAATGATGAATATCGGTGAAATGAGTAGAATAATCCATCACCGACATAGCACACATCTTCAGGTTCATGAACTCTCGAGCTCGATCTTCCCTAAGTGTCTCTGGGAAGAAGAAGTCATAGAAGGCTATCTTAAAATCTTCCCACACCATGTCTCTATGATGCTATGTCTGGGTGCTAACATCCCACCACCTCTTGGTGGAATCATGTAGTATTTAAGTCATGAGCTTGACCCTATGCCCTGGAGGTGTCTCCAGATGCTCTAAAATAGCCTGCATCGACCCCAGCCAAGACTCCGCAGCCTGTGGTCTGCCATCCTCTAAAAACGTAGGTGGATGCTACTGCTGTAAGATACGTGTTAGCTCTTCAATAGATGTGGCAGCCGTCGGTGCTCCCTGAAAGGTCTGCATGAACCGCATGAAGCCTTCACAGAACTGCGCATCCGGGTCTGTGTCCTGTATAACGGCTGGTGCCACATCTGTCTCTACTGAAGGACCAACTGGTAGCCCATGGCCCACCATCTCAGGAGTATAGTCGTCTCAACTCTCCTGGTGAACAATGCGCGGTCGTCTCAGCAGCATGACACTACAAGGTCAAAAACACGCCTTTAGAACAAGGTTAAAAATGACCGTAAATGAAGAAACCCAATAGGAAATAGAAGGAAGAAGGCATTCAAAATTTTCAAAACAAGACTACACGACGTGTATATTGACTGCACAATGTGTACTTGACTTCTCTTCTCCTACCCGGGTCCTTCTATATGGCTAAGAAACACGACTCCCATTGTACAAAACTATACGACGTGTATAAAATCTACACGGCGTGTATGGTGAAATTTTCCAACTGCCCCTGTCATTTGTGACACGACCGACTACTCGGATTAACACTACACGACGTGTTACACCCACACATGGTGTGTACACCACCCTATTTCCCCAACCACATGGCTAACTCCACACGGTCTATCCTCAGACAAGACTACACGACGTTCCCCACAGGTACATGACGTGTACTAGACGAGCTCCGCTAGCCCGTGTTGTTAGTTACATGGCTGGATACATGGATCAACCTACACGGTGTGTTCTATATACACACGACGTGTACTAGAAAGGATTACCCAACCCGTGTTGTTAGTCACACGGCCAGTTCCCCAGGTCACACTACACGACATGTTCTTCAATGACACGATGTGTTCATGAAAAGACTACACCGACCCGGGTTTGTTAGTTACATGGCCGGGTCTCTGGGTCAACACTACACAGCGTGTTTGCCCCAAGATCTTCCCTTCCCCGGGTCGCCACCCACACAGTTTGTGACATGGGAAGATATTACACAGTGTGTACCTAGGGTACATGACATGTACTTAAAAAGTTTTCTTTTATTCCCGAACAGAAGAACATACACGGCATGTTTAAGATACTACATGACGTGTATACACATTATGCCCCAGAAACTTCTCCAGAACCCAGAAAATACTGAAAAACAATACCTAAGTGCCAGATTCCGATCCGTGAGGGCCCATACTCCCCGCGAATCAATGTTTGGCATCTTATATGTGTTATAACCGGATAAATAGTCAATGATCCACCAAATTCCGGTCAATGAGGGACCATACTCCCCAAAAAACAAAGTTTGGCATCCATTCAATAAACATACTCATAAAAAATACCCTATCACATAGCAGGCATTGGTCAAGAAGCTATCACAACATCATGCTTTCTAGCACACAATTATCACAACAACATGCAATTTCTAATGCACCTACATGGCATGGAAACTATGCATGGCATGTGATTTCTAGAATGTGACTAAATGATGCATGAAACGGCATACCCTCATATCACCGGGTTGCAACTAAATAGAACCCATGGATAAAATATAAACAACAAAATTCAAGTGCGTCACCCTTCTGTGAAAACAAATCAACTGTAAAATTGCAAAATCCAAAAAATTGCGATACGAGGTAAATTGGCTTTTCCCTATACACAGGCTTTCTATGCCCAGGAATAACTTTTTACCAACTACCGTTCTCTTCCTATACCTAAATAAGGATCCAAATATTATGTCAAAGAAAATAACTCCTCTGATACCACTTTGTAACATCCCAGACCCGGGTACCACTCCGCGGGTGCCTCGAACCTGGTTCACCACATGACCTCAAGTGCATTTCTCAAAATACCAGAGGCTGTCAACTAGCAGCGAGGGACTAGGTCTGATAGTGGGGAAACTATGCCCTCATTTGTCAAAGTGTAGCGCAATGGAATAAAATAAAACATACAACAACAGCGGAAGCAGTAAACCATACACAACTGAAATAAACAAATGCAGTAGATATAACCAAACAGTATATAAAATGGTGTAACATGCCTCAAATTCTATGAAAGTAGCAAGAGTTTGTTACACAACAATACAGTGCAATACAAATACAAGAAAGAAAAACAGAACAAAACAGCGGTAGCATCGCGAGCACCGGCCCGGTCCCATGCTCCTATACTCATCAGTAGAAATCAAGTACCTGTATAAGGACCCTTTACCTTATCTACACCTGTAGAAATGTAATCTATTTGGTCCGAAAATCCTGACCCAAAGAGGGTGTGAGAAATAATCTCAGTAGGCACCCACCAAAGGCCCGTGTTCAACTGTGTGTAAACATGCAACAACAGCGTGCAAAAGTAAATGCAATAAACTAATCAGTACTCAAAAGTAACTAACTTACCAATTATATTGTCATTTTAATATCCATTTCATTATTTATTACTAAGAAACCACCACCGTGAATTTCTATGTAAACAGTTAGTGTCCTCAGACGCGTAATCCCTTACCCTCAGGTAAAGAGAATCCAACACATGAATCTGCCCACAGGCATATCGAAGATTTCCCTCGGGCGTACAAAGGTGTCACCCTCAGGCAAAGAGTCTATTGCCCACAGGCACGGAAGAAGTTTCCCTCATGCTAAGAGAAGATTGCCCTTAGGCTAATACAGTCATGCCCTCAGGCTATAGTAAAAAACTTCCCTCAGACACAAGTAACCGACAAATGCCCAACATGTAAATAAGCAGTTCACGTACAATTCCTCTCAAGGAAAAAGTAATGTGAAAAATAAATAAGGCATACCCTCGGGTATCCTGGACAAACGGCTAAATCGGGGAACGCACCCCTTGGGTGGTCCTGGATCCAAGAAATGATTCCAAACAACATTTTAATATCACATTTAATTACCTATACAATTATTGGAATTTAAACAGCTACGGCCTCAGCTACACAACACGCCAACATGGGTTCGTGGCACAAAAACGCACAAAACGCACAACAGTTGGAAAATTAACACCAAGCCACCTACCTTAAATGGCAACAAACGATATACAAGAACGTCAATTCCAAAAATGCCCAAAAACGACATTGATTTGATGTAGAAGAAAACTTTCTTAAACTTAAATAACTTCCCACAGGGGAAGAATTGGCAAGAACAGATTAAGAGGAGTGAAGGGCTTACCCGTGCAGTTCCAACAAGTTCGTCCGAGGCGGAAACAACTTCCCGACCTGTGCCTGGCAGATCTCCGAAGATTCGGCCATCCCTCCCGAGCTCCTGTCCAGTTCTAAGCCTTCCCTGTGAACATGGGAGGCTACTGCCCATTTTAAGCGAAAAACCAAAGTACACGACATGTATTTCCAAGTACACGGCGTGTACATCCCATTTTTTTACTGTTCCTCTGACGGCTTCCCGCCAGCATGACATTGTTCACCTGCCGACATGACTACACGACATGTATTCATGAGTACATGGCATGTGATGTCGCACAGCTGGCCACCGCCTTACTATTCGCATGCCGACTGACTACACGGCATGTAAGGGACCACTACACGGTGTGTAGTCGGTTTTTACACCCTTCAACAATGACATGGACACACGCCCCTTGTACTCATCCCACACGGCCAAAAGTACACAGCGTGTACTTGAAAAATTTAGTATTTTCCCCCATTTTCCTTATTTTCTAAAAAACACTTAAGGAAAAGGGAAAAGAAGAAACCCGTACCTCAAATATAAGAACTGGGTTCTTACAATGTTCTTTATTTAAATTAATTTCATTTTCTTATGTTATTCATCATGCATATGTCATGTTCACATCTTATTGAATCATGTTTCCAAATAAATTTTTATTATGTCTTATGATGAAATATTTATGCCGTGAAACTTGACTAATGATATATTTAATTACTGGGTATGTTTCACTTTCATTATATCCATGTACCTTGATTATGATCTCATACCCACATGTGCATCTTATAATCACTTATGGTATTTGATTTTTAACTCTTATATTTACCCTTATCAGGCATCTAAGATCACCCCCTCTAAAGTTTCCATTACCTAGGATATATAGGAGAGTTTAAAATATGTCATGCCTAGATGGGGGTCTAATAGTGAGAAACTATAGAGAAATATTAATATATTTGTATTTATTTAATCTATGAAGATACCAAACCTTTAGGTTTTTGGATTATGTTTCAATTTTTAAGATTTAATGTTCAATGATGTAAAATTTATGTATGTTATTCTTATGTTATATCCCTTGGTATAAAATATAGTATATAAAGTTTGTGTTTTTAGAACTAGATCTTGGAGTGTGGGACTACGATGCTTCAATTGTTATCAAAGTGGGGTTTATTTATTTTTGGGTATTAAGTTAAGAAGTATTGAAAAACCTAACGTAAATAAACCTATGTTGAACTAAAAGTTTTATAGGATGGGATAAAGGAGTCAATAGGGAAGAAATATTAGGATTGATTCATCATATTTATATGATAGTTTACTTTGATTTTATAGAACATTATCATGATAATAATGTTTTAAGTATTTTTTTGGAAACATGATAATGAAAATGAATGATTATTGAAACTCTTCTGTATTGTAACAAAATAAGGAGGCATAATTGGGAGAAATGTTTTATACTGATGAAAATATAAATATATGCATATTTTGAAGGAAACTATGAGTTTCTTAGTCTTATTGAAGATAATTATGTGTATATCTCATTAGAAATTATATATTAAATCCTATATATATTATATATATCCTTATATCTGTTCATCACACAGAGATAATTAAAACTGCGATGATTAAATTTATTTATAAGGATGACTATAACACCCCTATTTTTAGGGAACATTTTATTTCTTTATACTAAAGGTCTATTATTATTAAATATTATTTTATATTTATTTAAAGGAATTGATCTTGAGTGGAATATAATTTACAAAAGATATGAATCAAAAAAATCACACTTTCATCATTAACAATTGAAAATTAAAAAAAAGTACATGAAACTAGGTATTGAATACCATGGATTATTACATAAGAATGTATGCAAATCAAAAAGTGAAAAATATTGTAAATTATAACATATTTACAACTAGAAAATCCCTTATATCATCTTCAATCTTGAGAATAACCATTAATAGATCTAAACCTACATTGAAAAAAATAATGAAAGGATAAATTATGTTGTCAAAATTGAAATTCAAATTAAGTGAATGAGAAGTGTTTTTTATAGTTTTAATAGAATAAACATGAAGGAAGAAATAGAGGTAATATAGCCATTATATTAATATTATAAAAGGGGTATATAGCTATTAGGTTAATACCAGTAAACATGTTACCAATTTTAAATTATTAGTATATAATGATTATAAATAATGTTTATTTAGATGATAAAAATATATATTTTAATGATAAATAATATACATGAAATAAAATAAATGATTTTGTAACATAATTTAAGGAAACTAATTCATTTTTAATGGAATATTTTTTTTAACTAAATTAATTTTATTAAATATACATTTTTTTAAACTTATTACTTTTAAATATTGATTTCAATAAAATGGGATGATAAAAATGAATTATTAGTTTTTTAAATTAATGAAATATAAGAAATAAATAATTAAATATAATTAATAATAATTTAATTATTTAAAGATAAAAAATGTTTTATTTCAAAAAAAAAATTATTATATATTATTGGATTTCATTTAAATGATAAATTTCTTACATTTGTTTTATTATACAAAATGTGTTTCTTATACACATAAAAAAGTAATAATAATTTATAAATTTATTAAAAATTAGTTATAAATAAAGAAAAAATATTTAAATGTAAAAATATATTTTTCAAAGAATTATTTTTTTGGTGTTGTGTACTTTTACCTTAATAATATAAATTGATCACTATTGATTAATGTTATTATTTAAATTTATTTATAATATATATATATTTATTTATTTAAAAAAATTTCTTAGAAAAAATAAGAATAAATTATTTTTATTCTTAAATAATGATGATCATTAAAGTTGGGTTTTATGCATTCTGTGTTTTTATGTTAAAATTATTTTTTATCACTACTTAAAGTTCAATAAAATAAAATGAATTTCATATTTAGAATCATAATATTCAAATTATTTAATGAATCTGATTTTATTTTTAATCTTAGAAATATGTTATTGAGGTAAAAGTTTGTTACCACGGTAAGGGTAAAACCTTAATCTTCAAAGAATTATTTGTTTTATGTTTTGTGTTTTTTTCTCACCAAAATTTCTTTACTTAACTCACCTAAATATCATGTGATTCCATATTTACCTTTCACCTTACTTAACTTCCCAAGGATTTGTCCACCATTTTCACCAATAAAAAGATATCTTATATACCCCTTTACAAACCACTTTTCTCATTAAAATAACTCTTAAATCCATGAATGTTTTTCTAGTAATATATTCTTTTCCCATGTTTGAAATCCTTTTATCACATGAAGGATTCCCAAGACATTCATTCTGAGGGAATTCATATAGATAAGGAATTTATTTAGTATGTAATGAGATATTTTCTTTTCTTTTCATGTACTCTCTAACCTGTTCTCTTCCTAAACCTCATTTAACAATCTAATGAATGATGTTATAATTATTATATAATGAATGATTAAAAAACTTAAATTATATTAATATAATATGATATTGAAAAATTTAATATTTTTTCTTAATTATGTAATGGAAATATTAATATTTAACTCACAATTAATATACCACATTATATTCATTAAAAATTATTAAAATAAGTGCGTTATTAATTTCATCTTAGAGAAACGCACCTAAAAATACCATTGGATTGAACCAGAACTTCATAAATCATGAAATAAATTTTATTCTATAAATTTTAGTATTATAGATATAATAAACTCATTAACATAAAATAATGACCAAAACTAATATACTAAAATAGACAAGAAATAATTAAAATACTAACAACTTATGATCAATATTAACTAAAAATAAGATAAAAATATGTAACAAATGAATATAAAAGATTAATAAAAAGTTAATTTATATCTAAAATCTTCATAAGTAATTGTTTAATAATTTTATTTTTATTATATATGATTTGAAAATGATTTGTAGAAGTTGAGAGTAAAGTTAAGGGTTTTCCCTCTCAATTTACCTTTTTTGAGTCATGTTTTGTATTATATTACTATTTTCATTTATATGGTATATATATTGACTCTTGGAAATATTATTTCAAGATTATATTTATATTATTGGTATTTATTGTTCTATTTTATGTTTTCTCTTCTTATAGATTTTGATTTAAAATTTACCAAAAGGGGATTTGTAAACTAAATTTACATTCATTAAGTTGTAATATTTCTTTTTTAACACCATTATTATAAGAATCAATTTTTATATCTTATTGATATTCTATATTGTATTTATTCCCAAATTTTTCTGTAATTTAAATTTTAACATCAAAATCTTCTTTTTTGATGGATTTATTTATGATTAAAAATACAACGCCATTAAGAATAATTGTAACCGTATCTTATAGATATTTATCCCTCATATCCATATTATTTAATTCCGTAATTTTTTTCATAATTACTTTGAAATCTAAATATGTATTATCTTACGTAATCTTTAAATTTATGTTTATCTATTTTTAAAATTATGTTTTATTATTATTTTTACTAATGCTGGTTTCCTTAAAATTGTTTTAAAAGGTTAAAAGGTATCCACTCCAAATATAATATATATTTTCTACCAATATTAGTTTCATATTATTATTCTTCATTTCATTTAATGATTCTAATATTGATATTTCTATTTTAAAATAATGATTCAAAATGTCTTCTTTTCCTCTTATTGAAAATTATGCGTAAATGTGACTTTTGAATTTATTTTTCATTTAATTCACTTTCTTTACAAGTGTGTGAAAATAATATCCCTTTTTAACACTTTTCATATGTTTTAAATTTCCACATCACCAACTTATGTTTTCTTTATATATCTTCCTTTCTACGATTTCTTGGTTTTCTAAAAGTAATACTTATACTATATATTTTATAAGATATTTTCTTTTAAACAAATTTTGTTAAAAAGGAATAAATATTTCATTTATTTTTTTAATGAAATTTTCTTGATGGCCTTAAAAATTCTTTTTCATCTATGTAAACGTCCTTTATTATTTTTCTCATTATTTTATGAGGATATTATCTAATTAAACCAATCCATATTCTATTTCTTGATATAAGATGATCTTATTTTTTAGAGTTATTTATGAAAACCATATACTATAACGTTTTTAGAGTTATGATATGATGGAATTATGAATGTTTCTAACGTATTCTAAAAAATATATTTGTTGTTTATCTTTATATGTAGAGTGTATCATATATATCCCTCCAGTTCTTTGGGTAATGTTTTATATCTCATTAGCTCCAAAACGTTATATAGGAGGTTATTCCAAGACTAATGGTACACACCTAGTTATCCCCATCCTAGAAGGGTCTATGGTAGGTTATCCCAATACCATGGTTACATGAGTGGTTTACCCAGGACCAAAAGGGCACATGGGAAGTAATCCCATTACCAAGGGAGCATGAGTTGTGAGACAAATACCAAAAGTGTAAATATTAGTTTTTCATAAGACTAAGGTTCTAGGTATGATTATTCAAAAACCAAAATGTTACATAGTAGGTTATACTAATCCTAAGTGTACATGGGTGGTTATCCCAAGCCCAAGGGGTATGCATGTAGTTATTTCAAGCCCAAAAGGTACATAGGTTATTATCACAAGCCTACTTTATTATGGTAAGGTGGTTAGACTATCCCATCCTGTGATAATTGTATCGTTAGTTAATATTTATTCACATTCTATTATTATGTTTGTTAGATTTTCTTATGTTATGTATCATGCCTATATCAATTTCATGTATTATTGACTCATATTTGCATACCTATTTTTCTCATTTTTTATTATGAAATCATTATCCCAGGAATCATGAACCATGATCTATGTTTTTAGTGGGAATTATTTAACTATTTTATATCAAAGTACATTGATTATGTTATCATACCCACATTCTCATCTTAATCTAACTTATTATCTTTCATTTCTATCTATTATGTTTACCCTTATTGATTATCTGAGATCATCCTTTTCTAAATATTATGTTCTGCTGGATATGAATAATATAGTAACATAAGACATGCCTATAAGGGGGTATAGGGATGTGAAACTTTGAAGAAATTTTTAAAGTTGTCTATATACCAATTATTATAAGATGCTAAACCTTTAGTTTTTAGGATTTTATATCAATTTTTAAGATGTGATGTTCGAAAATATGTTTTTACGGGTTGTGAAAAAGATATTATTTTACTAGGTTAAATGTATTATTATGGGAAACCTATCTATAAAGAGGGATTATTAATGACTAGTTGTCATATAAAGTTATAGATGATGTGTTTTTTTATTTTACTAGAAGAAAATTAAAACAAAGTTAAGAGTGTGAATTATGTAATGTACTAAATTGGGAGCCACTAAAATGGTGGCTTGAGATGGTGGGTCACATGGAATCAAGCACACCTTCTCATATACTAGAGTTTTCCTATTAGTAGTGAGGGTCTATGGTGGTATAATGGAGAGACTGGACCCTCACATCAGGGTGGGAAAATGGTAATAATAAATAAATATAAATAAAATAATTATAATATAAAAGATTATGTAGAGGAAACAAGAATAATAATCCACTTCAGAATCATAAACGACCAAGAAATAGAAATAGATTCCAAAATCCATAGGCTAAGTCATATACAGTGATGTCATTTCTTGCTGATATAAAAAAGGGGATATGGTAATACATGAAAACATAAATATACAGCATGCTATACAAAAGTACCAAAATAACTAAATATTACTCTATTAGCATCATGAGAATATGATCTATCCTAGGATCCCATCCTCCATAATATAAGTGAAGTGGATCAAGAATCTATGATAGGTCGCTTGAGCTTATCCATACCTAGAGTCATCATATCTACTCAGATACCAAAGAAACCCTGATTAGGCTATGAGATAAACTCAGTAGGCCACCACCAATGGTTTCTATAAATATTCTATTCTATGTATATATAATAGAAATGTGCAGGTATAATGAAAAATAAACAATTTTGGAAAATAAATACTAGATAGATCATGTTCTAGAAGGAGACCTAGAAGACTCTACCTACTTTTTCATAATCCAAGATAAGTCTGATCAGTCACCATATATATAATAATATATATATATATAATATATATTCATGTATATAAACTCGATATGTATAAATATATGGAGGAATATACAATGATACTAGGTGCTAGCTGGACCCAGGACGTAACTCAGTCATCCATAACTAGTTTAATGAGTCAAGGGCTCTAGAAAAGTGTACAATCCCAAAATATCATATGAATGTGATAGATCATGCACATCACTTGAGATGGTCGGGTGAATCATCATTCCCCAAACCTAAAACAATGAAACATGCAATATCATACCCATTACCTAAATAAAGTAAATGTTCTGATACATCATACCAACACCCAATGTAAGGGAGTGTGAAATTACCCACTAAATAGAACCCTTAAACATTGTCCAATTACCAATAACTATGTTATAATAATAACAATGACAATAATCATGATATATTACCTATAAGAATTTATAAAACTGTAACCTATCTATCCATGGGTGTAATAATTCCTATAATTCATGTTTTATAATTATAGAACACGTGGCGTAGTATTTCCACCCACTTACAATCAATTTAATTATGTCCTTTTAATTAATGAATCAAGGGAATTCTTTTTAAGAGTCAAGAAAAACCACGTAAATGATTATTGGTATAATAAAACATTTACATAAAGGTGGGAAATTAATTAAGCACACTCAAGGGTTGACAATAAACGAGGTAAGACACCTCTAATAATTAATTACAAGTCTATGGGAGTATCTAAAAATGGAAAATCTAATTTAAGAGGTCAAACTCATATTAGGAAAACATGTATAAATTTCTAGCATGCAGAACATTAAAAAATACTAAAAAACCACTAAACTTCTATGAAAAATATATAGACCACCTATATTGGGTTTGCGGAAGACCAATCATCCAGTGTCGGCATTTGATTCTAAGAAGAACAAAGAAATTCCAATATAGAAAAATTACTTGAAATTAGGGTAAATGAAATTACACCAAAATAGAACAAGATATGGGAATATAATCTTTGATAGGAATCAAGATGATTAAATATCTTACCATTTTTGATCTAACATGAAAAATGATGATGAAAATGGAGACCAGATGTAGGAGTTATTAATAAGACTAACCTAGGATTATATGAAATCTATTGAGAGAAGAAATAGGTAGAATTATCACTAGAATAGAATAGATATGATGGGGGTAGGTTAAAAAAATTCATGGGTAAAATCATAAATTACTCCTTGAAACTGGGTCACATGGTTTGGCTACATGGTTGGTCAAACCATAATCCAACCGACACTGGCCACTATCCAAGAATCCCCCTCGCATGGACTAGGCAAACAGTTTGACTAACCGTGCAAAAGACATGTGAAAACACACTTTTAAAAACTCGAAAACACCATTATAAGAATCCATCTTGGCTTGCATGATTTCATAAAAACCATGTAGCCTCCTACTCTATACAAGTTCCCTGCATGGTTGAGTCAAATGGTCATTACTAAACATGCGCTAACCATGTGGCTCATTTTTCCTCGCAAATTTCTAGAACCTCATGCTTCAAAAAATCCCTAGACGATCCTGAGATCTCTTTTAAGACTTAGGGCAGATTTACAAAGACAAAAAAACTAATTAATATATAAAAACAATGATATGTGCCTTTATGAAAATTTGGGTTGTTACAACCATCCCTCCTTAAAGTAACTCGTACTCAAGTTGTTCTTTTCAGGGTAAAGAGGTATCATATGAGAAAATATCTAGACATTGATCTCATATATCAGCTTTCCACTCCCATGTCTCATCTTGAACTTGGTCATGTTACCACAACACCCATATAAAATATATTGAATTTCCTCAGAGTGTATTCATGCTTCAATACACGATACACACTAGGTACTCCTTAAAGGAATCATACACATCTAACTCAACAAAATAAGTTTTAGGACATGCGTTAGGTATGAATAATACTAAATGAGATGAGATAAATGGAAAAAATAATGCATAAACCGATATCTATAAGGAAGTTCTATCTAATAAGCCACAAGTACAATTCACTTGACAACCAAAAAGGGTCTAACGAATTATGGAGAAAGATTACCCTAACTACAGATATATTAATGGAACAAACTGGGGAAAAAAAGATAAAAAACATGATTCTCGACCTCAAACTCAATAAATAATCAATGTTAATTGGAATATGACAAATCGTTGGAATGAGATGTCAACAAGAGCTTCCTGATTAGCTAGACCCACTCTGATGACTCCTAGACAAGACATGGTCCAAGAAAAGATTCCTCCACTGGCTCTAACTAGTTCAGGGGTGATCAAAATGGGCTACCATATAAGACCTCATAAGGATCCATCTGTATTACAGCCTGAAAACTTTATTATAAAAGAACTCATCTAGGGGTATGTGTTTCTCCCAAGAACCCTTGATGTCAAGGACACATGCCTGGAGCATGTCCTCTAACACTAAAATATTATGATTTGTCTAAACGTCTGTTTGAGGGTGACAGACTATTCTTAGAAGAACATGTATACCCAAGGTATTCTTAAATCCCTTCTAGAATTGAGATGTAAAGCATGAATCACTATAAAACATGATAGATGATGGAGCTCTATGAATATGTTTGACCACCCTAATGTATAGACACCCTATATCATCTATTAAGAAGGTCTCTAAAACCCCTATAAAATATGTGACCTTCTTCAGCTATTGACAAACTATCTAAAGTATTTTATTTCCATGAGGTGATATAGGAGAAACTGTTATAAATTCCATAGAGACATTTTCTTATTTCTACTCAGGAATGGACAACAGATGTAAAAGTACCACTGTTCATTGATGTTTCTCCTTCAACTGCTTACATGTGGAACATCAGGTGATAAATTCAGCTATCTACCATTTCGTACCATGTCACCAATACTGGAAACATAATTCTACATACATCTTAGAAATTCTAGGATCTACTACCCAAGATGAGTTATAAAATTCTTGCATCAGTTCCTCCAAGATTTCTATTGTTACCTAAACTTGACCAAGTACACATAAGGTCTCATCCTCATCCATGGTACAACCAGAAGTTGAATCATTATTTGACATACTTTCATTCAGGGCCAAGCCTTAAATATATGTGATCATGCTCATATTTAACTACTCTATAAGGGTAGATGTCACTTCTAAGGACGTGAAGACTATCTTACTATGTCACTATTGAACCTCAATGTGTATTTATGAAATAATTCAATGACCTACCACTCACCCTAGGCATCCTTTAATGTCTCTTTCTGAGTCTTCTAGATCAAATAATTGGTTACTACATTGATTTTCCTAGGTTTGTAGGCAGGACTGAAATAAAATGACTATAGGTATTCAACCCATTTATGCTACATGAGATTCAGATCACATTATATAAAAATGTACATGAGGCTTTTGTGGTCAGTGAATACCAAAAAATTCCCCCAGGAAAAAAATTCTTCCAACAACACAAAGCATGAACAACAACAGCTTGCTCAAGATCAAGCATTGGGTAATTCCTATCATGAGGTCTCAACTAACAAGACTTGTAAACCAAAAATTTCTCCTCCTACATCAGAACTTCTCCCAGCCTGATTACTAAAGTATCAAAATAAAATTTATAGATTCTTCCCTACTCAAGAAGAATCAGGAACAACACTAAAGTCAACCTAACATTAAAATATGGAAAATATATTTCAAATTATTCTAACCATATGAATTTCACACCCTTCTTAGTTAATCCCTTAAGAAGTGTTTCTAGGGGTAAGAAATCTTGGATGAACATCTGTAATGTCTGGTGATCTCCATGAAAGTCCATATATAGAAGATTTTATTAGACTACACCCAGGAAACTATATCTCTAACTCTCTATAGGTTTATTTGTACTTCTGATTCTGAGAAAATGTGTCCCAGGAAGTGGACTTTTTTGACCCCTAAGTGTCATTTTGTGAGCATTGTGTAATGCTTGCGCTCTCTTACTATATTCCTCATAATCTCAAAATGTTGGGCACGGTCCTGTCGGGAGCCTGGATACACTAATATTTCATTCACAAATACTTCCAAAATTGAATCTAGATATGGGTGGAAAACACAATTCCTCAAAACTATAAATATAGATGGCACATTTATGAGATCAAAAGACATTATGAGGTACTTTTAAAGACCATAAATTCTTTGAAAAGATGCATAAGGTATTTGTAAAGGCCAAAATCACACCAAATGGTAGACTGAACTATAGTAAATCTTTGAAAACAACCTCACTCCTTTGATCTGATCAAAGAGGCCACCTATTTGAGTTAGTGGATTTTATTTATTTACCACAAGAAAGTTTAGCCATTGGTAATCCATGTAAAGCCTACAGGTACAATCCTTATTCTTTCCAAAATAGATTGGGGAATCCCATGGATAGTTACAAGGATGGATAAAATCATTTCCTTCTAGGTATTACAACTATTAATTGATCTCCAAAATCTATATAGGTTCCATCCTATAAGGAGGAATGGAAATCAGTGATTCTCTCAACACTTACTCAATAGTGAATTATTCCTCTATTACCAGAGGTATAATAGAAAAGTTATTAGTGGATACATCCGTGAAATGATCCACTATAGAAGGAAAAACAAAAAGTTGTATCCCCTAACCATCCAAGAAAAAACATTCAATTTGATTTGTCACTCTACCCAGCCTCATATGCTCAGGTCCTTCTCCAGACGCCTGGAAATCCCATTCCTCCTTGTGGATATGTCTACCAACCTTTTGTGATGTGAACATCAACCACTAGTGATAATAGTCATTGTCAGATCGATATGGAACTAACCAGTCCATCCTAATAATTGCATCAAATCGTTTCTTGTTTAGGATGAAAAGATTCCCAAGGGGACAATACTTACATTGGTGAGTACTCTATGATTGGATACCCAGTGAGGTGTCTAGTTTCATCACTCCACAAAAATACTCAATATCAAGGTTCACAGTCTCTATAATTCTTGTAGAGATGAAACAACAAGATGAATCTATTCCAAATAAAGTAGACACTAAAGTATATTCTACTAGAATAGTACCTAGAATAGTAGAAGGTTTGGTTCTTTTCTCATCCATTATAGGTTTCATTGCATGTAACTGTCCTATACCGTGGCCCTATGTCACAACCCGAATACCATGAATAGTACCGCTCTACTGGCGTAGTGAGTCATAAGGCTAATTACTTCTACCTATACCACCACCTCAACCTATGAAACTGATGGTATTCCAGCTGTCTTCCTGGAAAGATACTTATGGTCCCACTCTAAAATGTGGAGTCAGTGTAGATCTTCTCTTACCAAGTACTGGTGGAGACATTCTACAGAAGCACTAGATGTGACCCATCTTACTATAGTCTCTACACTCAACTATATCTCGTATTGACTGAGGTTTTAGGTGTCCCATCTTCTCATACTATTGACATTTAAAAAAGTTTTCATCATGAATCTCTTGAATTCTACTACCCCTCAGGGTAACCTCAAAACACAACTTCCTTATTCTAGTGGAACCACTGATATGTATGGGCACTAAAACACCCTGGCTTGCTTCATCAACATCCCTAAAATTCTACGTAGTAATGTGGTTCTAGTTTACTATCTTGGAAATAGTATTTAACTAGAAAACATTGACCTTCAATTAGATAGAATATACCAGCCCATCCTCAAATCAACTCATAGTCATGAGCTCATCACCCAATAGAGTAGGTGTGAATCACTACATCTCAGTAAAATGGGAAGAATATTCCATTACAGGAATGGATCCCTACTACAGGGTAATGAATTCTATTTTCCAAAAAAATGTCAATGTCTATGGAAAGAAGTAATCATAGAAGACCATCTGTAAGTCTATCGAAATCATGTACTGATGTTGGTCTGTTTGGGTAATGACATCCCACCATTTTTTAGTAGATTTGTATAGCATATAGGTAGTAATCTTGACCCTATACTCTAAAGATGTATCTAGATGATTTAATATAGATAATATGATCTATAATCACGACACTATAATGTGAGTTCTTCCATCCCTCAAAAAGGAGGGAGGATGATACTAATGAAATTCTCGAGTCAAAACTGCCACAACAAGGTTATGCCAAACAACTCCTTATATAGAGTGTATCATACATAGAAAATGCTCTTGAAAATGGGCATCAGTGACTATATCAGAAATAGTAAGTGGTGTCATAAGTGTAACTATGGGAGGTACCCCTGAAGACTCTGGGCCCAACACCATCGGAGCATGGTCATCACTACCTTAATGGTGAATAACTCTATTTTCTCTTGGACAAATGATTCTACAATTCCAAACACATGCCTTAGAAGAGAATTTAACTATTGAAAATATAATAGATAGATAATAGGATAGGTACACAGCCTTCCAATGGAATGTTCACACCTCTATAACTACTTCCAAATCCCAGTCTAGGTAATAAAGGAAGATCATAAGAGTCCATAAAAACCATTATAGATTCTCCCACCTACCCATTATTAAGGAGTAGTTTTGGTCTCTGTCTCATTTAACACCACATAGGTTCTGGTATAATGAGTTTCATTTTTATGGTATATAGGAAATCACCCTTAACTTTTCAATTGGAATCCATATTTTTCAGTGACCATTTAGTTTAGGAGATTTAATTTTATTTAATTTCATACTCTAATATTTATGTGTGTGTGTGTGTGCGTGACTAACATGGTCCAGTTAGATGTATCTGTATTTGAAATTTATAAAATTTATACTTCTTATAAATTTTAGTTAAAACATCATATAACTTGGACTTACCCTTTACATCTGATATTCGGATGTAACAGTTTATAAGCGATGATTTGATTACATGAATCACCATTCAGGTTTTATAGAATTTATTTATCCATAAATTACATTTGGTATTCAAGTAATCAAATCAACTAACACTGTTTCAGTCCCTAGGAATAGAAGGTCCAGAACCCACAACATAATATAATTGGATAATTAAGGTATCATTATAAATCTATATGGGAAGCACTATTTATATTGATGTAGGAACATTAATTAATCCAATTATTCATCCATACAATAACCATTATAACATTTCCATAAATAATAACTGAGTCACTAACTATATGGAGCCAGAATATGCGTGAAGAAAGTAAACATGGCATAGAAAAATGCATGAAAATTTAGTCCTAAAGTGACTATAATAATGCATGAGATTATATATCCTTTCTTTAATAGTCCAAGGAAAAAGGAAATTCATATAGTAATAATACCAATAATAATAACATCACAAATAAAGTGTGTTATCCAATGGGGAAATTGAATCAACTATAACAAGCATAATCCAATAACAAAAATACCCATCCCAAGTAATTTTCATTTCCCCTGTACATGATTTAGTGACTCCCATAAACATTCTCATTACAAAATTCCATTATATCCTAGTCTCCCATCTAATACAATAATAATAAGATGAAATGAAAAAAGAAGATCTGATACCATTTTTTAATGTACTGAACCAAGAGACACTAAAATGTTTCCCTAAGCTGGTGGGTCACATGGCCTCAAGCATGCCTCCCCATTTTCCAAAGGCTTCTGACTAGCATCAAAGGTCTATGGTGGTATAGTGGGGAGACAATTCTCTTATATTTGAGTAATACAATGATAATAATAAATAAATATAAATAATAGAATAATAATATAATGGATGGAAATGTAGAAACAAGAATAATAATCAACTGCAAAATCATAAACAACCATGAAATAATAATAAATACAAATATTCGAAGGCTATTTCATATACATTGATGTCATCTCATGCTAATATAGAAAAATGGGATATAGTAATTTTAAATAACACAACCCCAATAGCCCAAAGTTGGTGATTACTTTATTATATAGGCATAAGAAATAATAAATAACATCTGATAGGTACGAATAGTTTAGTAGTATTGGTAAACTAGATACATACCTGAAATTCATATAAAATTTTAAAACATAAAAAAAATTTCATTGAGTCATCCATAATTCTCCCATTGTGTAACTCTATATTTCAGTCATAATATACTTGTTTGAATCTTGGGAAAAAATAAAAAATATGAAAGGGGTGAACTCAGGGGATCTATAATGGTAAGAATACAATATAAGATATCATAAATAAACATAAACAATAATCCAAGGTGAATAAATAACAACACATTACGCTAAAAAATAATCTTGAGCATAATATGACTAGAATAAAAGCAGATCAAATAATGCCATATAAATAATCACATGAGAGAGATATTAACCATAGATATTATAATATTCAAATAATCACATGCATTGTCAATAACTAATCTCGTAAAGAGGTAATTCATAATGTAGGACATCAAAAATATACCGACAAGGATTTGGCCAAGACACCATACATAATTGGGTAAGACATTAGCCAAAACCCAAACTAGTTAGTCTCATGAGACCTTATGATGCATCAAGGGGCTATATATGGAAATGTACAAAACATAATAAGTCCAATTCATTCCTCTTATTAATGGGGTGAAACATAATTAACATAAACATTCATATTAAAAACTATCAAATAAAATGTGAACACTTTAACTGAAAACTATGAATGTGATCAAAAAAGAACATCCACAATTAAACTAAATAACAAAAAATTCAATAAAATATGGTAAATGATATCATGGCAGATCAAATAAACTAACAATAATAATAAACAAATAATGTTGACATAGATGAAAATACTATAATAATTTTATTAAAAAATTTGGAGAGAAATGCCATTTTATACTTTGAAATAATTTATTTAAAAAAATGTGTAATTATAAAAGTTAATATTTTATTTGAAAAAAAACTTATAAACTTATAAAGGAAGTATCTAAACATAAAGGAATTATGATAGTAGGAAAATCCCTTCATTCTGAATAAGTTAAAAGACATTCCATCCGTACTTTCACTAGAAAAGTCATAAAGCACCTCGTTTGGAAAATGATTAATATATTCCATTCAAATAGTTTTATAAAAATTAAAACAAGAGTATAATAAATTCATTAAATATTTATAGGGTAATATTAAAAATCATTTTTTAACATTTTTGGAAAATATTATATGGAAGAGAAATATTCCCCAGTGGAGACTTAAACAAAAACAATCTCGATTAATGATGAGATTTTGAATTAAACCCTTACCACTTTGTAATCAGTTGAATCGCATGCCCCATAACTTAAAATGAAATTTTAAATAAAATTAATATAGGTATATTCATGATATTATATTTATGTGTAAGTATATACACCACACAAAGGAATTAAATGGTGAGTAAGGCATGCATCCTATATAAAAAAGAGTGAGAAAAAAATCCCTTATCTTATACTTTATTTAGTCAAACGTGATTTAAACTCCTATATAACGGTTTATATCAAATTATTAATTTATAATAGAACCATTTATTTTTTATTTATATCATATATGATACCTTATATAATTTTATTGATAACATTTCTTTCTTACCCATGTTTCAGGTGTTAACTGCTTCATTTTCCTATGCATGTTTTGTCGTGTATGTCATGTTTCTTTTTAATATGATATATTTATTTCATCTCAAGAATGATATTAAGTTCATATATATTATTTTTATTCTTTATATAAATTTTTATAATCATTATTTAATGGTTAACGTAGAAAATGAATCACATCGCATCATGGAGATGGTAAGCCGTACGTACGAATGAGTGACGATATCTTTCCCTTAATTGTGAAATGGTAAGGAAGTGGATGGTGTATTAATTATTATGGAATAAATATAATGTCATAATTATTATATATATATATTCATTATATAAATCATTATACCCATCCATGTAAAGTGGTGATGAAAAACATATCACAACATGATGTGAAGACGCTAAGTTGTACGCACGCACACAATGTGATTTCATTTTTCATAGGATGGATAAAAGGGTGAATATGGTTGTACCATAATCATAAAAACATATCTGAATATATATTATAATATATTTATTACTTTATAACAAAAAAAACATGAATAGTAAATAGAATAATAAATTAACTTGAATCAGTTCTTAAAAATGATAACCTCTTTTTTGGCAGATCTCCTTTTGATCTTTTCTTAAGGGATTTAGGGTTGGTCTTTTTGGAAGACCAGAAGCTCAAAAAAATGTATAATTATGATGGTAGGAGAAAATTTCAAGGTTTTTTTGAACTATAAGGCTTAATCTGGTGTTAAGAAGTGAGGGAGGTGGTGCCATTTAATAATTTAGGTGAGGGGAAGTTATGGAAACTCTCAAAATATTAAATTAATATAAATTAATTTCTAATTAAAAATGGATAAAAAGTGATTTGTGTATAATATAAGATGATTATGGGATAATATAATCTCAAAAAATAATTTTTATGCATGTTTAGGTCACATTAGTACCCTTATCTTTTGGCTTTAACCCTTGCTTAATCCTTTTAACTCCAACCGTGAAAACATGCATTTTTACTTATTAAGGGTTAATATATTTACTATAAAATATGAAACTAGGTATAAATGGATAATTTATGAAATTTTAAACCTAATACCAATATATTTAAAGAAATTTGTGTTTTTATTAATTTTAGATTATTTAATAAATTCTTTTTTAAAATATCATTTATGTCCATTTTGACACTATTCATTAATTGAATTTTTTAAAATATCTTAACAACATGATATATTCAAACCTACTCTTTTGACTCATAAATAACATGTAAAAGTAATATATAAAATTCAAGTATGAAATTAATTATATAATTTTTTTATTATAATTTAATATCATTTATTTGATTTTTTCCATTAATTAAATAATTACCACATCGTCATTGTGTAAGCCCTTAAGGCAATTATTTTCTTTTAAAATAAAAAAATTATCATGATACATATAAAATTTTATATTTAAATGAAATATTTATATTCAATTACATTTTCTGAAAAACTATATATTAAAAAGGTAATATTTATTAAAAACATGAGTATGACATTTTTGACTTTCCTTAGATTAGAATACTATAAAAGGATTAAAGTCATCCATGGGGATACAAGAGGCTATAAAATAGATGCAAGGATTATATTTTTTGATAATAACACATAAAATAAAATTAGAAAAAGTTTTAGAGTAAATTTATAATATTTATAATATTAGTTTACCCTAAATTACTTAATTCACCCTCAACCACAGTAATAAAAAAATTATTAAAGTTACTATTAAAATTGTCCAAAAATAAAATTGACCTATTTAATTAATTTGGAACTTACAATTCAAAAAATTGAGTATATATTTGAAAATTCATAACAAATAATTAGATAACATTAATTTTAAATTAATCATCTTGACGGGGTGATAAAATGAGTTATTAAAGTGAAAATATTCAAGATATTGGAATTTTTTATATATAAAGTCAATGTGAAATTGATTAAAATGAACCAAATTGTATTAAATGATATAAAATTGATCTAATTATACATTAAAAACAATAAAAATATATAATTTAACAAAATAAATTATTTAGACACAAATTTGGTATTAATTAAAATCTAGTATTTTTCACAATTCACCAAAACATGAAACATATCAAAAAAGTAAAAAAATTAAAAAAATTAAAATTTTATACTACTCTTTAAAATAAGAAGTTTATTTTTCAAATATAATTTATAAATGTGTCAAAATTATATTTAAAACACGTTCTCCATCAAAACACTGTAAAATTGCTTTTAGAAAAACATAGCTTTTTATGCATCAAAGTTGATTTATTTTTATATAATTTCTAGAAAACGTAAAATATGAATGTAAAAAAATATATATTGAACATATAATATATAAATTTCATAATTTGTTTAATACTATTAATTCTTTTTAATTTAACTGATATGTTATAATAATATTTTATTATATGGTTAAGCTGGGTATTGGGTACAATGTAAGTTTTCGAAAAGATTAACATTAAAAAGTGACATACCATAAAATCTTGGTGTGTTAAATTATTATATACTTAAATAAATTTATGACTTGTAATTTTTCAATTTTTTCTTAGTAGTTAAGGTTTGAATTTTCATAATACTTTTATTGAAAACCCACATACGAAAAAGTATTAATGAAACTTTCACTTAAAAATAAAGAAAGTGAAGTAGGAAAGTCACTTGATAAAACACATAATACTGTTTCATATAGAAATATATGGAGTTAGAAGAGAAAAATAACTCTTAATGATTCATATAGAGTGATAAAGAACATGATCATGGGAAATTTAACCATCACAAAACTATAAATATGTGATGGGTTAAAAGGACATTGATAAAAGTAAATGAATAAACTTTTTGTCTCACAATTATTTCCCCTAAATTTAAGTAATTAATTTACTTCATAGAATAAGAACATAAGGAAGCATACTTACTTGACATGTAAAGTTTCATCCTTTAATCAATTTCTACCATAAAATAATATTTTTTAAAGGATAAGTATTTGAGATGAATGTTTTTATGACTAATGAATTTGAATAAACTTCTATGGATCAAAAAATAAAAAAGTATAACTATATATTCCTGATTCCATAATAAATTTACTAGAACAAAAATATTTAGGATAAGATAAAATAATTCCCCAAAAATAATTGAACCATAGATGATGAAGAAACAACTTTAATCTAAAAAATTCAATAGTAATACAAAAATTTCAACATAGATCATTCAAAAAATAACAATACTTACCCAAAAATATTCTAGTCTAATATTGAAACCCAAAAAATCAGATGGATTTGATCACATAGTTTTCCAAATAACATCAATTAATCATAATTTATCATACCCAAAAACGTTTTTCCTAAATCAAATAATCTCCAAGAAATGATAAATATTTCAATAAATTTCCTGAATCATGATAAGTCCAGAAAATCATATTTTACTCCAAAATACAATTTAACCTTTATTCCTCATAATATTATATTTACCTTAATCTTATAGGATTTCTAAAATAGTGAATGTCTTCTAAAATTACTTAAACCACTCAATCACCACATCGTTTTCCAATCCCACTTTTATCTATTTAATATTTTTTTACCTAAAATCAAAATAATGTTTATCGATGAGATTTTTTAACTAAAAAATGTCACGATGATTATAAATTTATGTTGTCTTGTGGTAATAATTTAACCCTTGTCTCCCTTATGTTGTGGATTAAAACATTGTAACCTTTCCGGATGTGATGGGTTGTTACCCAGCCTAGGGGTTGTCCTTTTTATAACACTAAATTGATATTATCCAAAAATGTGATAAGAATCTTAAAAAATAACTTAAATATATTCAACATTAACGAAATTTTTTAACCAAAAACGTTTTCTCATATGTCTCATTTTGTATCCCCAATAATATAACACATCAATACCTTAAAATAAATGTTCATATAAACCATAATGGTTATCATTACCTTTTAAAATATATCCAAAAAATTAAAATACATTATTCCAAAAATAGTTTTTTCACAAATACTAAACCAATGGGTTGTAATCCTTAATCTAAGTTTTCAGAAATCTAGTTCCCAAGGTTTCTACTAAAATTTCATTGATAACAACTATAAAGATCCCAACCCCAATAGCACAGAGTCAGTGATTACTTTATTACATTGGCATAAGACACAAGAAATAAAATCTCAAAGGACCGAATGTTTTAGTAATCTCAGTAAACTAGATACATAAATGAAATTCACATTACATTTTAAAACATAAAATACTCAATGAATTTAATTTATTCTACCATTATTCCCCTTTTTTAATCCATTATATCATTCATAATATACATCATTCAATCATAGGGAAAAATAAAACATAAGAAAAGGGTGAGCTCAGATGCTCTGTAAGGGTAAGTATACCACATAAGCTATCAAAAATAAACATAAAAAATAATAAAAGGTGAGAAAATAACAACACATTCCATTAAAACATAATCTTGAGAACAATATGATAGTAATAAAATTATATCAAATAAACCATATAAATTATCACATGATAAAGATAATTAACCATGAATATTCTAATATTTGAATAATCACATCCCTAAAAGGCCCGAATCCCTTCATGTTTTATTTATTTTTGACAATACCAATTTTAAGGGATGAGGGGGAACCCTTATAAGGCCCTATGATTAATAAACATCACATGACCCGATGGTCATAGAGGAATTAATCCCAAATGGACCCTTAGAATGACCCCTCCCCAAAAAATATCATAACGTCAGCTCTCTACCTTCACATGGATGGTCGACTAGCTATCCTGTGCAGAGATCTATAGGCCTGGTACTAATGGAAATTCAATACCCTCTCATTCTTCCAAGATCAGTTAGCTTTAATCTCATGAATGTGCCTACTCTGAATCCTCATCTAGAGACTTTTTCCTTGTATCTGTTCGGTTGCATATACGTTTTATGAGGCCCGAAGTCCTTAAGGTGGACTAAAGACCTTGAGGTGGCCCAAAGGTCTTGAGGCGGCCCAAAAGCCTAACTAGCCTGAAATCCTTGAGTGGACCAAAGGCCTTGAAGGAGTTGAGGACAAAATTGTGGGAAAAAGGCTGAAATAGATGAATAGTTTATACTGTTACAAAGCTTGCTATATAACTTCTACAATACCATCAAGGATTTTCCCAAGGCATCATACATAATCGGGTAATAAATTAGCCAAAACCCAAACTAGTTAGTCTCATGAGACCTACCAATGAATTATAGGGATATATAGGGCTCCACCTAATACTTACTAAGTACAATTCATTTCTCTTATGAATGGTTTGAAACATAATCAACATAAACATTCATATTAAAAACTAGAATATGAAATGTGAATACTTTAGCCATAAACTATGAATGATATCAAAATATAACATCCATAGTCAAACTGAATCATTAACCATTCAATAAATTATGATAAATGATATTGTGATAGATCTAATCAACTAGTAATAATATTCAAAAAATGATGTGGACAAAGATAAAAAATACTCTAATTAAATTATTAAAATTTTGGGGGAGAAATACCCTTTTTTATTTGAAATCCTTTATTTAAAAGCCTCGTAATTATAAAATAAATCATTTTATTTTAAAATAACATTGTAAACATGTATAGGAATCTTCAAAACATTAATTCCTCATGATTTCTTGAAAATACTCTCATGCCGAATAAGTTAAAAACATTACTTCTGTATTTTTGTCAAAAATGTCTAAAAAGCACCTTATTTGAAAAATGATGAAAATATTCCTTTCAAACCATATTATAAAAATAAAAACAAGGGTAAAATAAAGACATTAGGAATTCATAATGGAATATTAAAAAACCAATTTAAAACTTTTTTTAGAAAACATTGACATGAAAGGGAAATATTCACCAGTGGAGACATAAATAGAAACAATCTCGATTATTGATGAGATTTTGGATTAAACCCTTACCAATTTTTAATAAGTTGAATCATATTACCAATGAAATCAAATGAATGTATAAATACCATAATATATAGATATTCATGGTATTATATTGAAGGTGAATTATATACACCACTTAGAATAAATAAGTGGTGAATAAGGCTTGTATCCCACAGAAATAAAAGTGAGATGAAAATACCATTCCCTACGCTTCCTTTAGTTGAACGTGCTTTAAAATACTATATAATGGTTTGTTTAATGTTATTAATTTATACCAGAACCATATATATATTTATGATACCATATTTGATCCAGTATACCATTTTGTTAATAATATTTCATTATCACCCTTGTTTTGGGTGTTAACTCCTATATTTTCCTATGCATATTTTATCATGTAAGTCATGTTAATTAGGCATATGATATATTTATTTCATCTGAAAAATGATATTAGTTTCAAATATATCATATTTTATCATTATACATAGTTTTATAATTATTTTGGAATGGTTAACAAGGAAAATGAATCACATCGCGTCATGAAGATAGTAGGTCGTATGTACGCATGAGCGACAATATCATTCCCTTAATGGTAAAAGGGTAAGGAATTGGATGGTATATTAATTTTTAAAAAATCAATATAATTTCATAATTATCATATATATCCATTATTTACATCATTATACCCATCCAAGTAAAGCGGTGATGAAAAACAGATTACATCATGGTGAGGAGACGGTACGTCGTACGTATGCATGCCCAAGGCCTTTGTTTATCATAGGATTTATAAAAGGAATAATATGGTTGTACCATAATCATAATAAAATCTAATCATATATATTATTATGGAGTTATTACTTTATAATGGAAAAAAAACATGAATAATAAGTATAATAAGAAATGAACTTGAAGGAGTTGGTAAAAACTATAACCACTTATTTGGATGTTTTTCTTTAGATCTCTTCTTAAGGGATCTAGGGTTGGTCATTTTGAAAGATCAGAACCTACAGAACGCAGATAAGGATTTTTGGAGGAGAAATGGGTAGGGTTTGATCTAGATAGAAGCCTTAATGTGGTGTGAAGAAATGAGGGAGGAGGTGCCCTTTTATAATTGAGGTGAGGGACACTTTTGGTTACTCTAAAAATATTAAATTAATATAAATAAATATCCAATTAAAATGTATCCAAAGTGAGTTATGTATAATATAATATGATTATGATTCTAAATCCTCTCAATAAATAATTTCTATACATGTTTAGGTCACATTATTACCATTATATTTAAGATTTAACCCTTAATTAATCCCTTTAACTCTTAGGGTAACAACATGGGTTTTACACCTTAAGGGTTAATATAGTTACTATAAAATGAAAAACTTACCATAAGGGATAATTTATGAAATTTTCAACCCAATCCAAATATTTTTTACTTATTTTATTTTTTTATTAATTATATATCAGTCAATATTTTTTTAAATATCATTGATGTCAATTTTGATACTATAAATTACATGACTTTTTTAAAATAACATAACAAAAAAAGTCATTTAACACATAAATAACATGTCAAATTCATTTAGAAAATTATTTTATGACATTAATTATATCAAATTATATTTATATTAATATTTTAATGACATTTATTTGATATGTCAAATAATTAATTAATTACTACACCATCATTATGCAAGCCTTTAAGGTAATTATTTATTTCCTAAAAATTAAAAATAAATTATCAAAATGAATATAAAAATTTTATATTTGAAAGGAATATTTATAGTTGAATATTTTTTTTGAATAACTACATATTAAAAATTCAATACTTATTAAAAATATGAGTATTACATATTTGACCTTCTTTATAATAAACTACTATTAAGGCCTAAAGTTATTCATGTGGATCTAAGAGGAAATAAAATGCATTCAAGGATAATTTTGGTTGAAAAAAATTTAAAAAATAATATTAGGAAAAGTTTTAGGACAATTTTATAATATTTATAATATTATCTTTGCCCTTAATTACCCGATTTACCCTTAATAGCAGTAACAAAAAAATTACAAATGTTACTATTAATATTTCCCAATTATAAAAGCGACCTATTTACTAAATTTAAAATTATAATTTAAAATATGAAATCCATTTTTGAAAATTAAAAATAGGTAATTAGCTAAAAGTAATTTAAAATTAATCTTGTTTGCGGGGTGAGAAAACTGGTTATTAAAGTGAAAATTTTCAAAAATAGGAATGTTTTTATATCCAAAGTCAATGTGAAATTGATTACAATGACATAAATTATGTTAAATGATATAAAATTGATCTAATTATACTTTAAAATCAATATAGCGTTTTATGCGTTAAAGTTGATTTATTTTTATATAACATCTAAAAAACACATAAAATGAATGTAAAAAAATATATCGAAGACATAATATATAAATTTCATAATATGGTTAATACTATTTCTTCATCCCAATTTAACAGATAGGTTATAATAATATTTTATTGTATGGTAAGCTGGGTGTTGCGTGCAACATAAGGTATAGAAAAGAGTTACTTTAAAAAGAGACATATCATAAAATATTGGGGTGATACAAAAATATAGGATTGTAGGAATATACAACATGCTATACAAAAGTATAATAATATCGAAAGACATCTCTACTTTCATGATGAGCATACACTCAGTCATCTACTCCCATGATCCATGCTATAAGTAAAGTAGTTCCAACATATGTGATAGGGAGCTTTCCATTATCCACACCTATAGTTATAAGATCTAATCGGGTACCAAAGGCATCCTGAGTAGGGTGTGAGATAAAATCCATAGGACACCATCAATAATGTATAGAAATAATACAATCTATGTATATAGCACAATAGTGTGTAGGTACAATAAATAATAAATAGTGTTAGAAAATAAATACTGGTCAGCTCAGGTTCCCGAAGGACACCTGGAATACTCCACCTGATTCAGTATAGGCCGAGATAAGTCTGATCAGTCACTATATATATAGTAATCATATACAAACATATATATATATAGTATGTGTACATGTATATACACTCTATTGTATGAACATCTAGAGGTATATACACATATACAAGGTGCTAACTAGACCCAAGGTATAACTCAGGTGTCCATCACTAGTCAAATGAGCCGAGGGATCTTAAAAAGGGTAAAGCCTAGAATTTCATACGAATGCAACCTGTCATGCTCATCACTAAAGATGTTGTGTGATGTGGCTCTATTTTTATATAGTTTTTCCACATCTTTTATTTAATTTTTAATAATTTAATTATACAGTTTTACAGTATTTAATAAATAATGGGAGTTTTTTATTTTTTATACTAAATCTATTAATTAATTATTTTTTATAATTAAATATGTGTTTTTAGTCTTTTTAATTTAGTCATTATAAATATACTAATTATATTAAATTACTTTTTAGTTTAACAATCTTAATCTAGTTAACTTTTTAATGTTAATTCATTAATTAATTATTCATTTTATTTGCATTAATCTAATTTAGTTTTTAATTTAAAACATTAATCTTTAAAATATATTTATTAAAATAAATTAACATTATTTATTAACTAGTTTAATTATTCTGTTAAATAAATAAGCTAACAATATAAGTTTAATTTTAATAAAATAACGTGTTTTTAATATTTAGTTTCCATTTTTTCATCTAACTAATAAAACTTGTTGATTAAGATCTTTTGTTAATTTTAATTATTTTAGTTTCATGTTTGTGGTAAAATATTTGTATTTGTTTTTCATTTATTTAGACATATATTTAAATAATCTTAATATTTTTATTCTCAGTTAATAATTTAGTTACTTTTAATTTTAGTTTGTTAAATAATTTAGTTATATTATAGTAATAGTTAATTATTTATTCTTTAACAGTTTAGTTAATTTTTATTTTATTTTAATTAATTAATGTTTTATTCATTTTATTATTTGTATTAAATTAATCTTTTAACATATCAATTTTTTCTTTCGGTGAGTTGACGCACCAATGCCGCGACGCACCAATGTTGTGACTTGTTGATCATGACTCACCAATCCCTTGGCACACCAAAGTTTTTTAAAACTATCGATGAGTCGTGACTCAGTGATCACTTTGAAACTCCATCAGTCTCTCCTACACATCAGTTATAGTCTCTCGTTTTTAAACTATTGGTGACTCATATTTTATTTTAACTAATAGTTTCTCACCTCACACTAACGATGCGACTCACCGATGTCACGACACACCGATTATTTTTCTCTCGACTCAACGATTTTTTTTTATTTACATCAGTTTCACATCTCACCGATTAATTTTTTTTATTTATCAATGAGTCAATTTATTAAAAATATTAGTGACTTATTATCACCAATGTTTTTTATCTATCAGTGAGTCATTGAATCACTAATCCAATCCTACTATCGGTTTCACGGCACACACCAATACCCTAATTTTTTTACACTATCGGTCTCACCCTTGGCACTGATCTCGTTTCCCTACCACTACAGCTTCTCACACCAGGACCCTTCATCCACACTCACCATTCTATTTTTTCCATCGGTCTCTCGATGTATCACCAATCCTCTTCCTGCTACCGATATAACTACTGGTGTCTCGTGTCAAACCAAATTCCTCCACTATAATTCCCATTCACAAATCACTGATTTCTATTTCTCGTCAGTTTCTATCTTCTCATGTCGATGCTTCCATCTTCCTCCCTCACGTCACGTCCCTGTTCTTCATCGCAACAAAAAATCTTTTCCCTTTCTACACTTCTATTCCAAAATCAATATACACAAACCACCAACTAGAAAATCAAAATTTTGCAGTTTCACACCAGAATTTCAACCAGATCTGAAGGAACCTACCCAATCCATTCCTACTTCGCTGAGTAGAGCTTTTTTTTCCAAAAATTAGACCGAAGACGAGATTCACCACTAGTTTCCAATGATTAGGCCGATCTTTTGTTATCGGACCTTGGAGAAAGGTTTGCCTTTGCTGTCTGTAGAAGCCAAATCTGGAGAAAGAACCATTGGTGCTTGGGTCTCTGATACTGAGTCATGCACTGCTGGAATGAGTCGAGAGGTGGAGTAGGAGGAGGTGACCCGATTCAGTTGGTCGTATCATATTGCTGGGAGGAGCAGGCCACCGCTGGTCCGCTGAAGGAGAATCTGCTACAACCGCACCGAAGAAGACCCCCTCCCCCCGTTGCACTGAATTTGGGGTGGGGGAGAATACTTAATTTATTAAAATAAATAAATAAATAATAAACATAATAAGTCAATAAATAAAAAAATATTAATAATAATTAAATAAACTAATAAAAAATACTTATTAAAAGTATTTAAAACATAAATATTATATCTAATTATTAAATTTAAAATTATATATTTCATTTAATTTAAAATAAGTAAATAATTTTTAAATTCAAATTAATAATAAACTAAATGTTTATAATTTACATTAAAAATGTTAATTAATGAAAATTAAAAACATAATAACAATTTAACAATAAAATTATTTATTAATAAATTTTTTTATACTTTAATAATAATAATAAAATTATTTGATCAACTTATTATACACAAACTATTATAATTTAACTGTTATAGTAAAAAAAATTATTTTAATAATAAATTTTATTTAATCAAAATTAATTATAACTAAATTACTAGTTATTAATTATATTAATAAAATAATTTATTTAATAACATTATTTAAAAATTTATTAATTTTTTTAAAAGATTTTTTTATAAGATATTGTTTTAAATTATAAATTCGTATTTAATTATTTCCTCCTTGTTTTTAATTGTGTTGTTTATTTTACTTGTGCTGGTTCATTCAAGAGTCAAAAACATGTCCAAGTGATTCCAACTAACTCATTAGAAGTTAGTTACAAGGGTAATCTTAGCGTAACATGTTAGTCACAAAAATACGCACGTGTGTGGTGCAAACGTAAAGGATACTTAAAGTTGGTGGAAAACATGAGGAGATATGCAATAGATGACAATGGTTTTTAAGTTAGAGTAGTAGTAAAATTTTGGAATATTCTCATTCCTTCAATGATCACACCATTTTGAGAGTAGAGACTCCAGAGAGAAGCACTAAAGATGACCAGGAGGCCAAGGAGACTGAGAGCGGAGTAGTATTTAAAGAGTTCTTCTTCCCTCATGTTGGAATTCTTTTACTCTGTTATATTATTTTTTAATTTGTTGTATTGATAATGAACAAGCTAATTGTATAAATCCTTGAGCTTGGGGAATTACTACTTCTACTGTTTAACTTTTCTTTTTTTTTTCTTTAACACATTAATGTGTTCAATATTGATCGGAGAGATCAATACTGAATTCATTCAATTTCTTTTTACCACATTAACATAATTTTCAAAACTCCACAATCAATTTGTAAGATTGATTGTGGACAAATCTTTCAAAAAATAATAAATTCACAATACTTTGGTACTTACGATGAGTTCGTCTTATTGTTATTTTCAATTTGAACTTTCCACAATTGATTTATTTTTGAGCGGTGAACTCCGAAGACGATCATCTGGTGTGACTTATCTTCTAGAGAGGGAGGTAATTCATTCTCTTTATGGTGGTACACTTTAATAACATTTAAGTGAATTAGAATACTTTAAAAACCAGTAGGATGAAGAATTTTCCCCTAGAGTTTTACTAGATTTTTCATTTATCAGCGTTTTATATCTATGTTTCTCTATGATTTCAACTGGTTCTTACTTCAATTCAGTTTATATACAAGATTTTAAATGTAAAGTCATTTTATTTTTTAATAAAAACACTATAAAAAAAGTAAAAAATAGAATCTCTACCCCACTGCTGACAACAGTGAGGGTATTTTGAATGTTTTTTAGAAGAATAGTGGTCAAATTTTCCTTCTCTATAAATTCAACCCTGCTTGCCACATATATAGTAGTTAATAGAATTATAAATTTTAAACTTTGACTGACTTCAACAACAGTAAATGTAAAGTTTTTGGCACCGTCACTGGGGAAGGCACGAACCATTACTTTTCTAAAAAAACATTTAAAAAAACACAAAGAAAAAAAGAAAAATTTAAAACTCTAAAAAAATATACTTCATTTAATACTGAATTTCTACTGCTTTTTGTATTGCTGAACTCCTATTAGTTCGACTATTGTGGTATTTTGAACTGTCATTACACTTTTCATGAGCACAATAGAATTCATTATTATATTAGAGCCTTAAAACTTTGAACTAGACAAACATTTAACTACTCCATAAAAAATATTATAATGGAGAATCAGGATAATACAGTTGTTCAAAACAAGAATGTGCCACAACCCATAGTTTTATCCCCATAGTTACCTAAACTTAAGGAGTTTCAAATTCCAATTGTTTCAAGTAACCCATCTTGTATTAGGTTTTCCCTTAGGTCTAAGAACTATGAAATAATGAAATCTCATCTTTCCCAACTTCCTTCATTCAATGGTCTTCCAGGAAAGGATTCACATGAGTTTATTAGAGAGTTCTATAGTTCTGTACAACAATTACCTCTGAGAGAGCATTGTGAGGAGTAGTTGAGATTGAGGATGTTTCTATTTTTTTTGAAGGGGAAGGATAGGACTTGGTTTTAGAACTTAGATGAAGAAAATTTTGAGACCTGGGAAGAGGTGTTTACTGCATTTATATCAAAATTATATCCTAGGAACACCACCTCTATGATTAGGAACAAAATTAATGGGTCTTTCCAGGATGAGGTGGAGTTATTTCACGAGGCATGAGATTGGTTTAGAAGTCTACTTAGACAAAGTCCCAATCACTAGTTTTCTCCCCATTTACTCATAGTGACCTTCTGTAATGCTCTCACCCCTTACAACCAAAATTTAGTAGACCAATTCTGTGGGGGTGACTTTTCTGACTCCACTATTGATGAGATGAAACTTGTGTATGACAAGATTGCTCAAAAATCTCAGCACAAGTGTTCTAGGAAGAGGTTCATCCATAGATATGAAGTCAATCCTCAGGCTTTTATTGTTAGTGATAGGGTCCTATGGGAGAAATGTAATCACTGTGGAATGTTCGGTCACACTCATACATGTTGTCTTAATTTTGATCTCCCTATCCATCTTGATGAGAGTTCCAAATTTGTGGATTTCAGTGCTAGGAACCAAGGGAAAAATGATCAATTCTCCAATAAAAACACTTCCAGTTATCAAAATCAACCAAATTTTTCCTAGAAAGAACAATGTGTTACAAACCAGACCACTACCCTTAACTACCAATCACACCCTAAAATTTATAACTCAAACCAATATAGGGATGAATCTTCTAATTCTCAAGGGGAGTTAAATGGGATTTTAGAACATGTTTTGGGAGATATCAGTTAATTTAGGAAGGAAACATATGGTATGATTCATAATTCAGAACATCAAATAGTTCATATAGCTAGGGATTAAGGTGATAAGGAAAATGTCAAGATGCCCAACACTTCAATTCTTAATCCAAGAGAGAATATCATGGATATAACCACCAGATCTGGCCTTCACACCCAAGAACAAGTAAAGTTACACTCTGGGGAAACTAAAACTTATGAAAAAACTACATTTGGACAGAAAAATCTACTTGTAACAGAATCTGGGAATCTGGATATCTTTGTTCAACCTGAACATAATGTTGAACTTACTTCTAAAAAATTTCAAGAATCTAGGAAAATAATGTGGGAATTAATTAAAGAATAAAAGAAAAACAATGGAATTGAGGAGAAGGAGAATAATCAACATGTTCATAAAAACTATTCCCCTACCATTCCCTTCCCTAAAAGAGTGAAGAAGAATAATGAACATAACTATTTGCGGTTTCTTAAAATAATTAGAAAATTTAGTATCAACGTCCCATTTTTATAAGAATTAGATATAATTTATTCATATGTTGCTTTTACCAAAAAGTTACTAAAAAATAAAAATGATTCGAAGAAGTTGTAAAAAGTTAATCTCAATGAGGAGTGTAGTGTGATCTTGTTAAAGAGGTTTCCCTAAAATTGAAGGACCTTGGCAGCTTTATTATTCAATGAAAAATAGGATCAAGTGAGAAATTTAATTGATTGTGTGACTTAGGAGCAAGAATCAATCTTATGCCTTACTCCCAATTTAGAAGGTTTGGTATTAGGGATTTGAAACCAACTTCTGTTTGTATTCAACTTGCTGACAGGTCACTCACACACCCTTTAGGGATGGTGGACGATCTATTAGTGTGTGTAGGAAAACTAACAATACTCACAGACTTCCTTATTTTAGATATGGAGTGTGATAAAAAAGTCCCAATCATCTTAGGGCTTCTATTCCTTGCTACATCCGGTGCTGTCATAGATGTGTCAAAGGGGAAAATCACTATCCAAGATATTGATGATGTGGAGAAGTTTTTAGTGGTTCAAAAACCTCAACATGGGGTTGGTTGTGATTTAATAGATATTTCTGAGAATCAATGCTTTAAAATTGAGGTCTGAGATGAGTATGGTTCTTTCCCTCTTGAGGTCATATAGATTATGATTCCACATCCTATTGAAACATTTCTTCAGGCTTTTATTCCTATCCCACTCCTTTCATTAGATGAGAAAAATCATTCCCGATAACCCATTCTAGAGAGTGATTCACATTATTGTCCTGAACTGTCTCAACCCATTTTTAAAAGTTTTCCTAATAAAGTCGACTATTTAAGGGTTTCTAAAGTTGGAGAAAGTTATGGGTTGAGTCCTGATGAAAAACTTAATTGTTCCCATTATGAGCAAGTGTATTTTATGGGAACTTTCTTTATTTCTCAGTTTGTTGTTGTTTGTGATGAATTACAACCTGAACTTGAAAAATTCACATCATTTGAGTTATCTGTGGACATTGGGTACCATCTGTCGAAACCTGAGTATGGTTCCTTCTTCCAAGAGTTTTTTGAGTTGTATTTTGTGCAAGCTGTGCTGGGAACATTTTTTGAAAATACTGAAGAGCATGATGTTGTTTTTTCTTCTAATTCAGTGTTGGAGCTGACCTCTCTGTGTGGGTGAATCCATGTAAGTCATACCGGTCAATTTGGTGATTTTCTTAGGAAGATGTGGAACATTTTTAGAGCTGAGGAACTGGTCTCTAGAGGCCAAAATAGGCTAGAAAATATATTAGCAATGGTTTTGTTGAATGAACTTTTGAGAATTCTATTTGGTATTGCAGATGAGAATGTTTTGGTTGTTCATGTTCTTGAATATTTAGATAATAGTGAAGTTCACACTATTAATAATTCGTTCCCATTAAATGACCATGGATAGAAATATTTAGGGAAATAATTTCTGGATGGGGACTTTAAATCTAGCACTGAATGGGAGGGAACCCATGGTTTTTGATGTGTTAATAAATATATGAAAATGTGATAAAATAAAGTCTAACTGAAGACTTTAAATTTAGTGATTCATGGGATTCAACCCATGTTCTTTATTTGTATTCATTATTATACTATTTTTTGTGGAATAAAGTGTTTCTTTGTTGTCTTATGTTTGTTCTGTCTCTGCTGGTTATTTGTACTTGGATTTCATGCTCTGATTTTCATGATGCTACTTTGGTTTCATGGAGGAGTTGAATTACCTTATTAAGAGATTGATAAAAAAAGATTAAATTAGGGAAGTACCTTAATATTAAATTTTGTTTCAGTTTTATACTCCATAATTATTTATAAAAAATACTAATTTTTTTTAAAAAATTCTGTATATGTTTAAAATTCTACTTCATGTGGTCATAAAAGTTTGTTGTATGTCACTATGCTGAAGATAAAATTCTGCATGTGCCTCATTATAAAAAAACTGAATTTCATTATTATTAAAATCACCCACCTTTTGAATTTATGTGTGGTGGAGGGGTACTTGCTGCTGATCTTTTTGAATTTTCTTTGTGGTGGGGTGTTTAACATGCCTTTTTCCACTTTATTGAACATCCATTTGAATCATACTTTGCTAAAATGCTTAAACCCAATACACAATTCACTTACACCTCCCATATACTTTTGATCTGTATTGAAAATTATTCACTGGACAAAATATTAATGCATGTACTTTCTTATGAACCTGCTGATAAGTTATTCATTACGACAAAAAATATTTTTGAACACCAAAGGGACCCTTTAAACATGTCATAAATCTACTAAATTGAAAATCTATTTTGAACTTAAACTTTCAAATTATTCTTATCCACTTTGGAAGGAAACTTTGGGGAAAAAGTTGAGTTTCAAGTGTGGGGGAGGGGTTCAATTATTGATTGTGCTATACTATTATTAATTGAAAGCCCATCAATTGCCACTCCAATTTAAAACTTTTTGTCAAAAAAATGGGTAAATTTTCTCAAATTTCTTGCACAATTTTTGACTTTACATTGTTTTTCAAAGGGTTCTTGCCTATGGAGAGTATTTCATTTGTAGTTAAGTTGGGTATTGAGTCTGAAATTAATGATAATGGATGATTTATGAGTGATTTTACGTAGTGATTGAATGAATATCTTGGTTTAGGGACAATCTTTGAAAGTGATTTGGGTTACATGATTGTGGAGTTATGATCATAGTTCTAGGAACTAGAAGTTTGAATTGATCTTATGGGCCTCATTAATCTTTTAATTATAAAAATTAATTACCTTAGTGAGACAATGTAAATGTTTTTTATATAAATATTTTGAAACTAGAGTAGTTTGGGAATCTGGGATCCCACGATGAATCTCTGAGACCCTAGTTGCTGGGTGCAATTTTGTTTACTATAAATCCTTTGTACACCTTGAATAAGTGCATTGCATAGTTATTAGCACATGATACATGGATTGTGAAAAATTAAATGAAGTGTTTAGGGTCAAAAATGAGTTCACTAAGGTGAGGGGAATGATGAGTGCCAAATAAAGAAGGGGACAAATTTTTTATATGGGAATCATTTAGGTTGTATTATTAAGGTTATTAAATTTTTTTTTGTATATTTTATAGTTGGAACCTAGGTGATAAGGAAAAGTATAAAGTTCCTACTATTATGTTCTGAATTGAAAATTAATTTTACATCTTTTCACTCTTGGACTTAGAACTTGAGCTTGTATTGAAGTGATTCATTTAGTGGTATCACATATGAGACATGAAATCTTCATTGCCTGATGATTCATAGAATTATAGAGTACTCTTTGAGTATTTTTTCTAGGAAAGACGAAATTTGAAACATATTTTACAAAAATCTGTTTTTTAACATTTATGTCCTCTATTTTTAGGTGCTGAAAATGTTATAATGTGATATAAATCATAAATACTCTTTACAATTTTTCAAAGATGAAAAAATGGGATTATTTGAGGGAAAACAATGCTTAAGTGTGTGGGAATTTGATGTGGATCTATTTATACATAGTTTTCCACATATTTTAATTAATTTTTAACAATTAAAATATATATTTTTACACTTTTTAATAAATAATGGAACTTTTTTATTTCTTATACTAAATCTATTAATTAATCATTTTTTGATAATTAAATATGTGTTTTTAGTCTTTTTATTTAGTCATTCTAAAAATTCTATTTATATTAAATTACTTTTTAATTTAATAATCTTAATCTGGTTAACTTTTTAATGTTAATTAATTAATTAACTGTTCATTGTCATTTTCATTAATCTAATTTAGTTTTTAATTTACAACTTTACTCTTTAAATTAGATTTATTAAAATAAATTAACATTATTTATTAACTAGTTTAATTATTCTGTTAAATAAATAAGTTAAAAATCTAAGTTTAAGTTTAACAAAATAATGTGTTATTAATCTTAAGTAATAATTTTTTTTGTCTAACTAATTAACTTTGTTTATTAATATCTTTTTTTAATTTTAATGATTTTAATTTCATGTTTTCGGTAAAATCTTTGTATGTGTTTTTCATTTATTTTAACATATATTTAATTAATATTATAATTTTTATTATTAGTTAATATTTTAGTTACTTTTATTTTTAGTTTGTTAAAGAATTTAGTTAGATTATTGTTACAGTTAAATTTTTAATCTTTAACAGTTTAGTTAATTTTTTTATTTAATTAATGTTTTATTCATTTTATTATTTGTTTTAAATTATTCTTTTAACATATCAATTTGTTCTATCGGTGAGCTGACACACTGATTCCACGACGCACCAATGTTGCGACTCGCTGATCGCGACTCACCGATCCCTTATCACACCAAAGTTTTTTATAACTATCGGTGAGTCATGACTCATCGATCACATTGAAAAACCATCTGTCTCTCCTACACATTGATTTTGGTCTCTCATTTTTAAACTATCGGTGACTCAAATTTTATTTTGACTGACGAGTTCTCACCTCACACCGATGCCTCAACTCACCGATGTCGTGATGCACTAATTATTTTTCTCTCAACTCACCGATTGTTTTTTTTAATTTTTTAAATACATCAGTTTCATGTCTCACCGATTAATTATTTTTATTTTATCTTTTAGTGAGTAAATTTTTTAAAATTATCGGTGACTTATTTTCACCAATATTTTGTATCGATTAGTGAGTCATTAACTCCATGATCCAATCCTTCTATCGGTTTCACGACACACACTGATACCCTTTTTTTTACACTACCGGTCTCACCACTGACACCGATCTCGTTTCCTTGCCACTACAGCTTCCTACACCCAGACCCTTCATCCGCACTCAACATTTTATTTTTTTCCATCGGTCTCTCAATGTATCAGCAATCCTATTTCTTCTACCGATATAACTATCAGTGTCTCATGTCAAACTGAATGCCTCCCCTATAATTCCCATTCACAACTCAATGATTTCCATTTCTTGTCGGTTTCTATCTTCTCACGCCAATGCTTCTAACTTCCTCCCTCATTCCACTTCCCTATTCTTCACCATAGAAACAAATCTACTCCATGTCTCCACTTCTATTCCAAAATCAATATACACAAACCAAAAACCAGAAAATCAATCTTTTACAGTTTCACACCATAATTTCAACCAGATCTGAAAGATCCTGCCCGATCCATTCCTTATTCACTGAGTAGAGATTTCTTTTTCCCGAAAATTAGACCGAAGTTGAGATTCACCACTGGTTACCAAGTATGAGTCCAAGATTTTGTTGTTGATCCTTGGAGAAAGTTTTGCCTTCGTTGTCCGCATGTGCCGAATCTGGAGAAAGAATCAGCGCTGCATAGGTCTCTGATGCTGAGCCATGCACCTCCGAATCATGTCACTGTGAAGAGCAGGCCACCACTGGTCCACTGAAGGACAAGCCACTGTAGCGGCATCGAGGAGGACCCCCTACCCCTGTTGCGCTGAATTTGGGGGGGGGGAAGACCTAATTTATTAAAACAAATAAATAAATAATAAAATTAATAAGTCAATAAATAAAGAATTAATAATAATTAATTAAACTATTAAAAAATACTAATTAAAAGTATTTAAAACTTAAATATTATATCTAATTATTAAATTTAAAATTATACACTTCATTTAATTTAAAATAGGTTAATAATTTTAACTTTCAAATTAATAATAAAATTAATGTTTATAATTTACATTAATAATGTTAATTAATAACAATTAAAAACTTGATAAAAATTTAACAATAAAATTATTCGTTAATAAAACTTTTTATACTTTAATAATAATAATAACTTTATTTGATCAACTTATAATACGTAAACTATAATAATTCAAATTTTATAATTAAATAATAATTATTTTAATAATAAATTTAATTTCATCATAATTAATTACAATTAAATTACTAGTTATTAATAATAATAAAAAATAATTTATTTAAAAACATTATTTAAAGGTTTATTAATTCTTTTAAAAGATTTGTTTTTTATAAAATATTATCTTAAATTATAAATTCCTATTTAATTATTTCTTCCTTTTTTTTAATTGTGTTGTTTGTTTTTCTTGTGCAGGTTCATTCAAGAGTTGAAAAAACATCCAAGTTCTTCCAACTAACTCATTGGAAGTTAGTTACAAGGGTAATGTGAGCGCGACATGTTAGTCATGGAAAAATACACGTGTGCAGGGCACATGTGAAGGACACTTAAAGTCGATGGAAAACATGAGGTGATATGCAGCATATGAAAGAGGTTTTTAAGGCATAGTAGTGGTAGAATTTTGGGGGATTCTCATTCCTTTGATGATCACACCATTTTGAGAGGGGAGACATCCCAGGAGAAGCACTAAAGATGAGTTAGAGGCCAAGGAGCCCAAGAGAATAGTAGTATTGGGGAGTTCTTCTTCCCTCGTTTTGGAATTATTGTACTCCATTCTAGTATGTTTTCATTTGTTGTATTGATAATTAACAAGTTAATTGGCTAATTTTTTGAGCTTTCGGAATTAGTACTTCTACTGGTTAAGTTTTCTTCATTTTTACTTTAACACATTAATGTGTTCAGTATTGGTCGGTGAGATCAATACTAAATTCATTCAATTTATTTTTACCACTAGAGCTTAATTTTCAAAACTCCACAACCAATCAGAGAGATTGATCATGGATTCTTCTTTCAAAAAATAATAAATTCACAATACTTTGGGACTTACAGTGATTTTATATTATTATTATTTTCAATTCTAACTTTTCACAGTTGATTTATTTTGGAGTGGTTAACTTCAAAGTCAATCAGCCTATGTGACGTATCTCCTGGCCAGGGAGGTAATTCATTCTATTTATGGTGGTACAGTACAATAACTTTTAAGTTAATTGGAATTCTTTAAAAACCAGTAGGGTGGAGAATTTTCCCCAAGCGTTTTACTAGATTATTTATTTATCAGCATTCTATATCTCTGTTACTCTATGCTTTCAACTATTTCTTGCTTCAATTCAGTTAAGACATAAGATTTTAAAGGTTAATTCATTTTAATTTGTAAAAAAACACAATAAAAAAAGTAAAAAATAGAAGTTCTACCCCACTGCTAACAACTATGAGGGTCTTTTGAAAGTTTTTTAGAAGAATAGTGGTCAAATTTTCCTTCTCTATGGATTTTACCCTGCTTTCCACATATATACAGTAGTTATTAGGATTATAAATTTTAAACTTTGACTGACTTCAACGACAATAGGCATGAGTGGGGTGATTCATCATGTCCCACACCTAAAAAAAAGGAATGAAAAACATCAATCCCGTCACCTAAATAAAGTAAATCGTGTAAGACATAATTCACAACACCCAATGTATGAGAGAATGAAATTCCATGATCCAAAGAAAATTGACCATTGGCCAGTGACTAGTAATAATGATATAATATTAATAATAATAACAATAATCATGAGGTATTACCTCTAATATTTTTTAAACATGAAACCCGGCTAACCATGGGTGATGAAATTAATATAATTCATGTTTATAATTATAGAACATGTGGAATAGTATTTCCACCCACTTAAAATCAATTTAATTCAGTCCTTTTAATTAATGAAGCAAGTAAATTCCATTTTAGGGTCATGAAAAACTGCTTAAATGATGATTGGGTCAATTGAAAATTTATATAAAGGAGGGAAATTATTTTAGGATATCCAAGGGTTGTTAATAAATGAGGTAGGAAACCTCTAATAATTAATTACGAGTTAATGGGAGTGTCTCAATGTAAAAAATTAATTAAAGAGATTAATCTTATTTTAGAGAAATGCACGAAAATGTATGACAATTAGCACATCAAAGAGTAATATAAAAACATCTACAATTTTAGGAAAAAATGCTTGACCACCTACCTTAGGTTTTTGGACGACCCATCATCCATTTATGGACTTTGATTTTAAGAATAATGGAAGAAAACACAAATAAAATAAAATTCATCAAAAATAGGGTGAATAATCTCTTATCAAAATAACACAATATATGGGAAGGAAAACTACAAAAGGAAGAAATAGGATTAAGGTTATTACCATTTTGGATGAAATTTTGATCGATGACAATTAAAATAGAGACTGGATGTAGAAGTTATCAAGAATCCTAACCTAGACTTGGATAAGATCTTATAAGAAAAGTAATAGGATGCATGTTCATTAGAGGAGAATAAAAATTAGGAAGGTAGGTTAAAAATATTTTAGAGGAAAATCAAAAATTTCCCTATAAAAACTGGGATGCATGGTTTGGATTCAAGGTTTTCTAAACAACGTGCTAACTATGCATCATAAATTATCCAGGACCCCCCCCCCCACATGGTCTAGGCACATATTTGACTAACTATGCACAAGACATGTAAAAATACAATTCCAGAACCACTGTAGAAACCACATGGGCACGTTTCATGGATCACATAGATGCATAAAATACATGAGACCTCCAATTAGGCATAAGTTCCATAAATAGTTTAGTCGCATGGTTAGAACTAACCATGTGCTAACCACGTGACTTGCTCTTCCTCCATGATTTCTCTAACTATGGGATCCAAATAAGTCCTTAACACTCTTGAGACCTCCCATAAGCCTTAGGTCATGTTTACTAAGAGAAAAAAAAAAGAATTAATTTTGAAAAATGGTAAGTACCTTCATGAAAATCGGGTCATTTAAAATTGATGTTTTGAAAATAAAATAGTGAGAGAGTGAAAGTTCATGGATGGAAGGTTAAATTATAATATAATTATAGTTCCAAATTATATTACTCTTATTATTATTACCTAGAAAGTGAAAGGTTCTAAAATATTTTCACCTCTCACTCAAGCTGGAATAAATATGGTGAGAATTTATTTAAATAATATGTCAACTATTCTATCCTTATTTTTATGTGAAGTGATATTTAAACACACTCTTAGTTCAATCAGGAAATACCCAATTGGTTTTTGTGTTTCCTAAGTCACCCAAGAATGTTATACCATAATTAAAACACCAGTTATTAATTTCCAAGATCTCAATAAATAAGTCCTTATCTATTCCATCATATATATATTAGAGATATTTGGAGGGAGATAACAGAACATCAACCAATGTAATTATAAAATAAAAATGATTAAATCAAACAAAATCATACATGATATTAAGAAATTTTACTGAACACTAAATCCAGTTAACAAAAGATAGAGTTTTATTTATGATGTTCAGTAATAAAGCATTATAATTTACATACTTACCTTCTATTATCCCCAAGAGATTTTACCCATTCATTAAAAGAGTAAAAATTGAGAGAGGAGAAAGTGAATGTATTATAACATTATGAAAAATGGAAAAAAATATAATGAAAAAGAAACAGAAACAACAGTGGTGCAAGTCATTCTATGTTCATTTCAACTCTCTTTCTTATAGTCTTATTCTTTAATTTTTCATCAATTAAACACACAATCATTGAAAAAATTAAACATTTTTTTAATAAAAACACTTTTAAGGGTTGTGTATGAAACCAAAAAAAGAAAATGTACTAACAAAAACAACAAGAACAACCTTGACATGAATAAAGGAAAAGAAGGAAAGTAGAGTGTTAAGGGGTATAAAGTAATAATCCCCTATATAAACCCTGATAATAATATCTATACCATCTTGATAAAGGTAACCCAAACTAGTAACACAAGAGACTAGACCATTCTATAGAAGCTTTGAATCAAGAAAGTTATATTCATTTTACCCTCATGACATGTATGTTTGAACTCTATGATATTGTTAATAAGACCCCTACATTTCCATGCATGATAAGAGATAATGTAGGGGTAAAACCATGGCTATATATGAAATTATAGAGAACACATGAATCATTTTTAGCAACTATAATCATAATATTGTTTCCCCTGCACAACTCGAGTCCCATTAACACTAAATTGGCCTCCTCTATAAGAGAGACTGCATTACCAATGATGACCATGAAATAAAAAATAACAGATCCTTGTTTTTGGTGAATTATTCCTCTACCTTTCATGATACCCATAGAACATTAGTTGTATATGTTTATCTTGTGCCCCAAGTTGGGAGGTGTCCAGTGGATCCAACATCTAGGGGAAGGGTTCTGGATGATGGGGATGGGAAAACTAGTGGATTTAAAATCTATGTGGAAATGAACATCCATCCTATGGTTAAGAGGCCAGAACATATTTATCAAAAGACTCATGGTTTGGAAAACAATATCCATGCTCGAATGCAAGAGCCCCTCAAACTAGGATCTATTCTTTGTCTGTTATATATTCCAAAAAACAGCAATAAAAATAAAGTATCTTTCCTTGCTGTCATTGATGTTTCTATTAGATCCAATGAAATAGAGATAAAAGAAGTTATTAATCAATGGAATGTGGATAGATACAAAAGTTAAATAGCCTAAATATATCCATACAGTTTTCACCAATTTCCCTTCGAAAAAATGTTATCGGGATGACTCCATGTAGTGGATTATGAAACAAGAACACATGAACACCGGATGGATGAAAATGCAATTGATATTATCATTGGTAGAAAGATCTTGATTACTAAAAAGCCAAATAATAAAGTTAAAATTTCCTAGAATTTATTTACACTAACATTTCTCACCCTATCTGTCGGAGTTGGTCATTTCATGGAGCAACCTACAATAATCTTTCATTAAGAAATTACCCAACAAAGAAGCTGAGAAGATGAATGCGTCTGTGTTGGGAGTCATATCAATAAGATTGATTATTTCTTTTTATTCCTTGTTCAAGATTTCTTTAATGATGTTTGAGTATATGTTATCTTTCTTGAAGGTCATGATAGGGGTGGGACATCCCGGGAAACTAATCTTACTTCCACCCTAGTTTTCTACCAAAAGTTGATATCTACCTTACCTATAATCCAATGAAGTTGAGTTTTATGAAACTGAATATGAGTTTGAATCATATGGAAAAGGAAGGGTGATTTCCCCTTATGTGGACCCAAAAAATAACCATACTTGGTTCAAGTAAACCTCTCCCAAAGAACCCTTCCTTAAATAACCTTATTGGAAAGTTTACCATGAATTGAATTTATGGTATTAGATAAGCCTGTCACATTTATGTGACCCTCCTTCAATGGTTTTTCGAGCCTTGACCTTATGGTATAGTGGATTCTTCCCTCTGATTTCACATCCCAGATTAAATAGTCGATTGAATTTTCAATACCCAAGATCAATGACTTCATGACTTTAAGAACCAAGAGCATGTGAATAGGGATAGAATAAAGAACATGGTTAAAAAGAGTTATCCTACTACCAAATTAAATAAAGTGGTTCTTCTAGTTTGATATGTGGATAGAAATATAATCAAAAACCGTGTCAATGTGGGGGATGTAGAGCCTATTCAGCGATATCATTGTGCGAAAATATTCCATGGGTGTAAGAACCTATTTTTTCACTCAGGTATTAATCCTTTAAATTTTGGTCTAATTGTCTTTTATAGACTTATTATGGAAGCCTAATGAGTAAATTATTGTCTTTGGGGTGTCTGGGAATTTTTTTAGGCTTAGAACCCAGCTTTTTTGGGAGGTTTTTTCATGTCACATAGTTTGATTTAACTATGAAAGGAAGGCCTTATAGTTTTTAAACCATGCGAGGCTAGATAGTGGGATGTTATAGAGCACACGAGTTTCCCAAGTCATGTTCCTAGAACCACATGACCATGTGGAAAATCTACAGTTTTTACTAGAACAAATTCACATGGTTGTTGCATGGTTCCCTAACTTTGTAGCCTAACAGTGCCAGTTCCCCATTCTCTACATATTCCTAGGCATGTTTGGGGAATGGTTTTCCCAAACCATCTGTAGGCTATTTTTGGAAAAAATTATGAAAATTCCCTTAAATGAAATTTTAAATCAAACATCTCCTCTCATTTTTTCCAGTGAAAGAGGCCATATTTTTCTCACTTTTTATCATTTGGAGGAATAATCTAGGATTTCATAACTGGCGTCTATCTGACGTATTATTAGATCATTTTTCATCCCATTGGATATACACTAGTATGCTCTTGATTCCTTTTTAATCTTTCATCATTATTCTTCATGTCAATGATTCTAATTATATGTACGATCATATGCCCCAATTTCTGGGCATTGATCAATTCATTAGTAATCCATGCTGAACTAGAGGTTGATACTAGATGAGGAGAGTCATACAAGTATCAGGTAGGTGGTCTATAATTCACCCCTCATGTTTTGGATTATTATAAAATGCCATGTGCATGCGTTGAATTCAGCAGGTGATGTCTATTTAATTTATATTTGTTGGTTATAGTTGTCGTAACTGTATTCTATGACTCTTGATATATATGAAAATCATGTTGGTGGGTACGTATACAACACCTCACACCCCATGTAGGGAATTCTCCATATTTGGGGTTTTATCCCTTTGACTAGATTGTTTGGGCCTCCATTTGGGCCTACCTTTGCTTGAACTTTCTAAAGTTAAGAATTCCATGTTAAAGGCCTAGTGAATTATGAATTATTGAATGGATAGTACCATATTCCCTTCAACTTGACCCTACTAAGGTAATTTCCATAAAATGATCAATCAATCTAAATGGTAAGTGGAAAGTATATTGTATAAAAATGACTTGGACTAGTTTATATAAAATTAATTGCATGTGGTTGCTCATCCTTAGACCTAACGTGTCATGTAATGAAAGGTAAAGGATAGAAAAAATTAATTAAATATGACATGAATAAATTGGATTCTTTTCCTTGGTCTTGTCACATTAATGAAAGGGAAGTCTATAACCTTCAATTTATTAAACGATATGAGTATTAGATGGATTTAATTATTTAATGAATAAGATATAAGGTTTCTAGTTACATATGGACCTTGATGTATTTATAGGAAGGGCCTATGTTGAGATTGATTTTTGGATTCTAGAGGGAATACCTTGAGAACTCATGGACCCCATTCTGATTCAAGGATGTCAGTTTCCAAGGGAAACACCCACCTTGAAACCTAATCATTCTCTATCAGCGGATTTTCAATATAACACTATAGGATCTAGAATTTAATACTAAAATAGGATTTGAATACACTCTTTGGATCCAATGTGGATTATATGGACTTGAGGTTCCTTGGTTATGTCTTTGGTCCTAGCCACAACTTATCCCATTTTACCTTTGATGTTTTCATTGGACATGGTTTGATTTACATCACGGTGTAATACCATGGATGGTGATCCTTGGAATACACTATTTCCCCCTTATCCAGGATGAAATTACTACTGAGTTGGTGACCCTTTAGGTCTAGGTTTCTTAGGTTGAGGTACGATGCATGTACTTGGGTATTTACATTACTATGCTATATAATTTTATATATGCAGGCTTGCGCACTATTCATTTAATATTAAATGGATTATATGTTATAGACACTTTTGGTGGTGGCCTACTAATATTTATGACATACCCTATTCAGGTTCCATTGGTACCCGAGAAAACTACAAGTATGCAGTTGTTGATAAAGAGAAGCTTACAACTTTGGAAACATTATTTCTTTCTATTTTAGAAGGGATATGGTAGAGGATGAACAAGATAGAGCTCGAGATTCTAGGGATAGTTTTTGGATTCATTTCTTATATTTTTGATTAGTATTTTTGCCGCACATGAGCCTCTGCCCAGTTGGTGAGGCCTTTATAAGTGTATCCATGAGACCCGAGTTCAAAACTAGGAAGATGCATAATTTCAGGGTATTGTAGAAACACTGTAGCAGGTACTGTAGGACGTACTATTTGGTACTATTGCATTTGTAACTATTCTCCTTGGGACATTGGTTTGGGATTGGAGTCCTTAAGGCCTTCAGGTCACCTAGGCCTTCGGTTCAGTAAGGCTTTTGGGCCACCTCATGGCCTTCGGGCCACCTCAAGGTCTTTAGGGACACCTGATATGCAGTTGCACAGAAAAATTATACAAGACTACGGGAAATGTAATATCTAGCCTACGAGCCTTAAGACATAAGGGTCCTATATTGTTTCCAAGCCTACGTGCAATGTAATATCTAGCCTACAAGCCTTGTAAGAGTTCCCCCTCATCCCTTGAAAGGGGGTTATCAGAAAATCAATAAAAAAGAAAACCTTTGGGCCATTCAGGATTACTGCCAACTACATTGTATCCATATTTTCTATCTTTATAGCGACATTACATATATCATCACCACCTTTTGTATAATTATATTAGTTGCTCCTATTATTTACTATTCTAGTCTATTTCTGTTATGCTATCTATTTATATATTACTTCCTCTATTAACCTCTTGTTATTTTATAATAACACACTACGTTACACTCTTGTAGTGAGGGAATATTTTCCCCACAAACACACCTGAGGAGCTCACTGTTTGTCAGAAGCCTATGTAATTTATAGAGATGCACATGAGTCCATGTGGTCCACCACACTCGAGGCAACTTAAATGCCATATAGGTCTGGGACATCACAAAGTAGTATCAAATGGGTTCCTTTCTTGATTTAATATTTGGATTAAATATATTGAAGATTAGGAATTCTTGGGACTTTGTTATAAGTCATGTCTGGGCTTTGAAAACCCATGTGTGGGATAACTTCCAAGATTCCAAAATTATAATTTTTTGTTATGATTTTTCCTATTATCATTAATATCATTTCACCATTTTGTGCTTTAGATTCTATGTTATGGTAATTATTATTATTCTAATTGATTATGGATTTAATCCTTGTCTCGATGATATTAGGTAAAAGAGAATTTTTATATGCATCATTATAGGCACTTATAATTCAGATGTTCTGAAATTTTCCATGCCATACAGGTGAATTTATTTTTGTAGAATTACATGATATTCCTGTGATTGTTGAGTGATCCTTGATATTTATATGTTCTTGTTCTGCTCTTGGATGTGATTTATCATTTTCTAATTTGAATTCATGAGGTTTTATGGGACCTCATGTGTCTGAATAGATAATTTACCAAGTTGATTCAGTTGGTTAAAACTAAATGGGTGTAATTTTCAGTGATAAGGTGTATGGTCCCTAATTCAATGTGAATGGTGATTAATTTTAAATGGACATTAATATTTTAAAAAAATAAAATGAAAATCGAAAATAAAATTTTACTTGTAAAGTAAAATGGTTGCTTGTAAATGAAAAGGCAAGGTATATTTTACCCTTCATCTACTCGAAACCCTAAAATTTATAACTAGTCATTTACTAGATACATGGCCTTTTATGAGGGTATTTGGGGTTGTTTACCAAGGGTAGTAATCCTTTATTACATGCAGATTACCCAAGTGATTATATTTATTTAATAATAAGCTTGTTCTGAGGTGTGTGATTGGTATATGTAGACCACTGTCACCACGACATCCTCATGTCGTATGCCAGGAAGGTGGTGACAACCATGCTCCAGACATGGCGGGTCCGGAGCTTCCAATATTATTTCCATGAGTATGAATTGATGAACTGAATGTTGTACCTTATCTTGGAACTAATTCCCAAGTTCCTAATAGTTTTATTTGTCTGATTCAGTCCATGAAAGGTTCTCTATGTCCTAGACATACGATGGATGATCTGACACATGAGTTCCAGCAACAACATCCTCCTACTTTCTCAGGGGATGGTAGTCCGAATGTTGTTGAGTATTGGTTAGAGGCCACCCTTTATATATTTGAGCATCTAGAGAGACCTCCATAGTAGAGGCTCAATCTTGAAACATATATGTTGTGTTCTTCCTCCATGCAATAGAAGGATGCGATTACCCAGGCTGGTCGCCATCAGGGTAGGGTATGGGCTGACTTTCAAACTATCTTCTATGAGTACTTCATTACTCATACACGGAGAGATGAACGTGACTGAAAATCTATGCATCTAGAGAATGGATCTATGTCAGTTATGGTGTATTCATCACATTCTACTGAGTTACATTGATTTTCACCACTTCTAGCTAGTGATGAGCTCTAGAGTGCTAAACTATTCGAGGATGGGCTCCATTATGTTATCTGCACTCAGGTGAATGTCTTTCACATACTTAATTTATTTAAGATCATAAATCACACTCTTATCACTAAGTGAAACCTAAGGGATGGTGATAGTACCGGGAACATAGGATCAATGCCGAGGTAGGCTGACAATTCGTTTAATAGCAAGAAATGTTCCCTTGAGGTTTCTCATTAGGTCACTAGCATCCAAATAACCCATACTAGTAGCTATATATTATTTTATAAGATTATATGCTAAGGGCACATGAATACTCAGTTTTATTGAAACCTACTGAAGACTAATCTTGTGGATGTATGGGACATTATTAGAGATTCTTTCAGAACGTTCCACTAGCTTCTAGTGGAAGAGGATTCACATCAGCTCCACCTTCAATAACAAGTTCTTTGATATCTTTTCAGGTGGGGAGTTGGATTAAGACTACAAATAATACACATGGAGGAGGTCTTGGCTACAATATATAGACTTTAGACTACTAGAAGTGTCATCAGAGTGGTCATGATCATGGTAGTAAAGCTATTACACAGGGTTGTGGACCAGGTCAGTTGCATGCATTACAACTAATACCTAAGGATCGGGTTGTAGGACCTTCTAGAGTAAGACTTATTATTCAAGTATCCTTCACTATATTATCTTCTTTATTTTATATATTTACTTCACACTCCATCCTCTTCTTATCTATTGTGAAAATTCTTGAGATAGAAATACAATATTACTATGGTGTGATAACCCTTGATACACCTTTGGGAGTGTAGTCAGAGGGAATACAGCAGTACAAGGACTATCCCATTAAGGTAAGAACTAACCATTTCTTGTGCAACCTCTTTATTCTCAATATTACATGCTTCTAAGTCATTATTAGGATGGATTGGTTGGTTCCGTATTATGGCTTTGTAGACTGATATCACCCCAGGGTGTGGTTTACATCACCACAGGGAAGTAGTCATCTATGCAAGGGTGAGTGGGATGTCTAGGATAGCAGAGATGAACCAGAGAATGATGAGATAGCTAGAGTGACCGCCCAAATTTCCATTCTCTTCATGGAAGATCATGGGTTGTATCTGGTTAAATTCCCTCCTCTAGTAAATCATTTTAGGGATGTATCTCCAAATTATTTTTCTAGATTACCTCCTGTGATAGAGGTATAGTTCCTGATTGATATCATTCCAATAGAGGATCCAGTGTCCTTTATTCCATATAGGATATCACCTAATGAGCTCTAAGTTCTCAAGTGGAAGGTAAATAATTTATTGGCCAAAGGTTTTATATATCCCATTACTCCCTCTTAGTGTTTTCCCATGATTTTTCTAAGAAGGAAAATGGAACCCTTCATCTATGTGTGTATTACAGACAGTTGAACCAACTTTCCATCAAGAATAAATATCCACAACCTCAAGTAGATGATCTATATGAATAGATTTGAGGATATAGAGTGATTTTTAAGATTGACCTAAGATCGGGATATCATTTGGTATGAGTTAGGCCATTAGGAATATCCCATACAACTTTCTGTAGTAGGTATGGTTTGTTTGAGTACATTTTTATGCTCCTAGGTCTCACAAAAAATCTCTCTACATTAATGTTTCTGATGAATAAGGTGTTCCACCCCAATAAGGATTTTTTTGGGTAGTATTTTTGGATAATATCTTGGTGTATTATCACACTCACAGTGACTGTACTAAGCATATTGAGATCATTCTGAGTATACTAAGAGAGAATTATATTTTTTCCAAGATTTATAAGTCCCACTTATCGATCGTCAAAGTTTACTTTTTGAGTCATATTATCATGGAATCTGTAGTTTTGTGGACTCTGAGAGGGTGAGTGCTATGTTTTCCTAGGAACATTTCAAGAATGGGTTGAATATATGTAGTTTCTCAAGTTTGTATGGATATTACATGCATTTTATATAGGAAGTATCATTCCTTACATCACCCTTTACTGGTCTAATAAATAAAGGTGTCAAGTTCCTATGGCCAGAAGCCTGTGATAAAACCTTTCAAGAGATAAATTGGAGGCTTCTCTTGACATCTACTGTATTTATTTTAGAATATAGAAGAGACTATACAATGTTATGTAATGCATCAGGAATCAGCATAGGGGTAGTGTTGATGAAGGAGGATAGAGTTATTGTGTATGGATCTCAACTGTTGAGGCCTCATGAGTGAAATTACATGATGCCTTACCTTGAGGTAACAATAGTTTTCCATCCCTTGTGTAGTTGGAGACACTATCGGTTTGGTGAGAACTTGGTGGTGTATATAGAAAAAAGACTCACATATATATTCTTTTAGTGTGACATGAATCTTATATAGAAGGTATGGGTTGAATATCTCCATTCCTTTGACTATGATCTTGCCTATACATCTGGGAAGGTCAATGTAGTCGTTGATGCATTGAGCTAGAGAACTCTAGAACAATCTATATAGAAAGCCAGTGATGAATAGAAATTTATGGACCTATTTTCTAAGATGCATCTAGAGTTTTAGGATATTAATGAGAAGTCATACATCTCATCCTTGATAGTTAGGTATTTCCTCCATGAGAATGTGAAGAGTGGGCAATTTTCAGATCCTGAAGGCTTTGTTCTCTGTGAGAGTATTATAGGAGATGAACTACCTCCAAATTATTCTGTGTTTAGAGAGGACATCCTGCGTATTCAAGGAAATGTCTAGGTTACTACTGATATGATAGTGGAGTTTATGAGTGAGTTCCATTATTCTTAGTGGGAAATTCATCTAGCTGTCTATAAGGTGTATCGAGATATGCAATTCTAGTATTGGTCTCCTAGGATAAAATTTCTGATAGTAGGATTTATCACTAGCTATTCCACTAGTCAACAGGTGAAGGAGGAGCACCAGTGACCTGAAGTCTTGTTATAGTTTCTTACAGTATTAGAATAGAAATGGGAATATTTTTTCCATGGACTTTTTAGTCAGTTTACCTAGGTATCCTAGAGGTAGAGACATTGTATGGGTTGTCATTGACAGACTGTAGAAAGTATCCAACTTCTTTCAGATATGGGAGACTTTCCCAATTGATTAGTTGGGATGATTTTATGTCTGTAAGATCAAATGTCTACATGGGGTACCTCATAATATTTTTATATATAGGGATTCACGTTTTAGATAATAGTTTTGGAAGGGTTTTAAGAAAAATATAGTCACACATTTTCTCTTAAGCACAACCATTCACTCATAAACTAATGGACAGTCGAAAATGGATGATAAATGTTTTGGAGAGAATTATATAGGAACTTTTCATTGATTTTGGTGATTATTGGGACAAGAATTTCTTTCTCTCCAAGTTCATCTATAAAAATAGATGTTAGGGGACAATTCATATGCCTCTATTTGAGGCCTTGTATGGTAGGTTGTGTTGTTCACCCCTATGCTGGTTAGAGGTTAGTGAGGAAGTTCTACAAGATCCTAGTCTCATGCATGAGACTTTAGAGTAGGTGTAGATGATCAGTAAGCATATTTCTACTACTCATTCTAGAAATAAAACTTATGTCAATCGCCTCTGATGACCATTTGAGATTGAGGTTGGGGATCATGTTTTCTTACGGGTATAGCCCAGGCTATAAAAATGACTGATACAGGGGAAATGGAAGTAGTTTCCTCATTATGTAGTTATTTTAAAGATTTTGGAGAGATTTGGGCTGGTATCCTATCCATTGTTACTACCTTAGAGGTACCATTCCATACACACCGTCTTCCACATTTCACAGCTTCTCTGGTATCATGTCGACTCGTCTCACACTTTTGATCCATAAGAAGTTGAGATTGATATCGATGATTCATTTAAGAAAGTTCTTACACACATCATTGACTAGAGAACAATAGTTATCTAAGGCCAGTCTATCCCTCTAGTGATGGTGATATGATATTCTGAACGTGTATTGGATGAGACTTGGGAGAGAGAGGTTGTTGTATGTGCCTAGTGGCTAGAGTTGTTCTCCAGTAGTGTTTCACTACCCTTGGAATGTGAACTCAAGGACAAGTTAATTTATTGGGGGAAGACTGTAGGAACATGTTTTTTCACTCATGTATGAATCTTGTAAATTTTTGTATTACTCTCTTTTATGAACTAAATATGGATTCCTAATGTGTTCATGAAGGCATCAAGGGTGTTCGTGACTTGTTAGGATCCCATAACCAAACTTTTTAGGAGGTTTTTTCCTATCACATGGTTTGATTTAACCATACAAGGTAGGCCAAATTTTTTTAAACCGTGCAGGGCTGGAATATTGGATGATATAGGGTGCACAGGTTTCCCAAACCATGCACTAGGGACTGAGAGACTGTGCGTAAGGTCTGCAATTTTTAGCAGATCCATTTTGTACAATGGGTGCACGGTTCCCTAACAGTGCAACCCATCCATGTAGGTTCCCCTCATCTATATATTCTCATTCACAGTTAGAACACGGTATTCCCAAACCATGTGGCCAAATAGGGAATAGGTTATTTTTAGGAAAAATTACGATAATGCCTTTAAATGAACTGTTAAATAAAACCCCTCCTCCCATTGTTTTCTAGAAAAAGGAGGACCTATTTTTCTATATCATGTGATTTTGGAGGATTATTCTAGGATCTAAGATATAACATCCATCTAGAGTCTAATTCGATCTCTATTCGTCTCGTTGGATCTAAACTGGTAACATCTTGATTACCTTTTAATCTTTCACCATTTGTTTCCTTTCAATGACACTATCATGATGTCGAATCATATGCCCCAATTTCAGGGTATTGATCCGTTCATCAGATCTACTACAATCCATGTTGAAATAGAGGATGATACTAGATGAGGAGATTCATATGAGTATGAGTTAGGTGTGTTATAACACATCCCTCAAGTTTCATCATTTAGTAAATTGATGTGTTCATGGTCCAATTTCATCATGTAATGTATGTTTAATTTATATAACTATATTATTGTAATTAGAACTGTATTCTAAGAATATTTCCATATATTCAAATTATTTTTGGTGGGTATGTCAACAATTACCTACACCCATGTAGGTAGTTATCCATATTTATGGTTTTATCCCTTTGATTTGTTTCTTTAATATACCATTCATGTGTTCCTTATCCTGAACTTGCTAAATGTAATCCTTTCTTGTCAAAAGCCTAATGAATTATGAATTAGTGAATGGATGGTACCTTGATTCTTTCCACATGACCTACCAATGGTAATTGGAATATATACTATATATATATGACTGGGCCTAGTTTATATCAGATGAATTGCGTGTTGTTGCTCATCCTTATCCCGACCATTTCATTTTATAAATGTTAAAGGAGATAAGAAAGAAATTAAATATGAAATGAATTAAATGGATGCTTTACCATGGTCTTGTCACACTAATGAAAGGAAAGGACTCAAACCTCACTTTATTAAAGAGTATGAGTATTACATGACTTTAATTATTAGAATTAAATGTAAGTTTCCTAGTTCCATATGGACCTTGACATCTTTATAGGAAGAACCTAACTCAAGATAGATTTTTTGGATTCTAGAGGCAATCCCTTGAGAACTCATGGATTCCATTACAATTCAAGGATTCCAATTTCCAAGAGTGAGACGCACCTTGGAACCTGATCCTTATCTATTAGTGGATGCCTGGTTTGACACCATAGGATCTCTCCTTTACTACTCTAGGATTTCTTGGATACACTGCATGGATCAAGAATATATTCTACCGATTTGAGGTCCCTTGGTTACATCCTTGGTCATAGACAATTCTTATCCCATTTACATAGATTCATTATTTCAGCTCTGTTATATTTACATCATCGTGGAATGCCTGGGATGACACTCCTTGGATTATACTCTTACCCCCTTAGCTAGGCTATAGTTCCTATTGAGTTTGCGACCCCTGAAGTCTATGTTGCCTAGGTTATTACCTTGAAAATTTTTTATTTTTAATGTTAACAAAGGATAAACTTTTACATCATGGAACCTCTACTATCACTATCATGTTAGGATGATAGTGCTAAAATTCCACACACAACTTAAATATATAAACTGGAACATATTTAACTAATGAACTGGTTACATGTTCAGACACTAGATGAGGGACGAAACCGGTACTTGGGTATTTATGATATTATACTTATTACTTTTATATGTCCATGCTTTCACACTATTCAATTTATATTACACAGATTAGATGTTATATACGCTGTCGGTGGTGGCCTACTAAGATTTATCTCACACCCAATCTGATTGAAATTAGTACTTGGGTAGACTACATGTATGTATGTATTGATAAATGGAAGTGCACTACTTCGAAAAATTTATTTCTTACTATTTTAGGATGGAGTTGGTAATAGATTACCAAGTTGGAGGTCAAGATGTTGTGGGTAATTTTTGGATTCCTTATTTCTCTTTTTGTTTAGTATTGATTCCTAATGTTTTTCAACTTTATTGTGACATGACATATTTCATCATCACCTTTTGTATATTTATATATCATTTTATCCTGTCATTTACTATTCTTGTCTATTTTCGTTGTTCCATCTGTTTATATACTACTTTTTCTATTCACCTCCCATTTTTTATACTGATCTGCTACATTACACTCTTTTAATGAGTGAATAGTCTCCCCACAGACACACCCTAGGTTCTCACTATTAGTCATCAACCTTTGGCATTTGGGGAGATGCTCTTGAGGCCACGTGGCCCACCGAGCTCTGGGAACCTTCAATGGAATCTCGGTCCAGGATATCATGAAGTGGTATCAAAGGGGTTCCTTTCAAGATTTAATATTTGTAGACAATGTATTGGATATTAGTAATTCTTGGGACTCGGTCATAAGTCATTATTAGGAATCAAAAACCCATGTGCGGGATAACAATAGAGTTTCCTCGATGTATCTCTTGGGGATACAATTTAGGATTCCACCTTTACTTTATCTACTAAGGACCCCATTTAGTATTCATCCTTTACCTTTATAAAGAAGGATCCGGAGTAGGATTCCTTCTCTTATGTTTATACATCTAGGATCCTAGGTAGGATACCTCTTTAGTGACTTGAGTTGATGAAACCAATGGGTGCCCCATTTTTTGACTGACCTTGAGTTTGTACATCTGGTTTTGGTAGACATGGTAGTAGGTTCCACTTGAGAACCCATGCCAAACATGTAATCCCATGGGGCTACTATAGAAGTGTTTTATTTAAGAGTTCATCCACCCTCACTACATTGATTATACTTTCACTACTTTATGATTGATGCAACGATGATTACTGGAGGTGATTCCTAGTTGGTGGATACTTAGCCTGACGCGAGACATTTTTCTTTCACTTTTGGATGCATTGAATTTCTTTTGGGGATATATCTTGTAATCCATTTTATCTATTATATTTATTTTTATACCCATAGGGACTACATGGGATCTGGATTTTGAGCCTGTATATTTGATTATTTGATTATTAGGCTTTCCAAAGGTGCTTCATGGAATATGGATTTTTAGCCTACTACTATGTTATAGGTTCATGGTGTCCCTAGTAATGATAATCGTGGATGATTTTTTATCTCCTAGAGTTTTTATATGATGGCGAAGATTACACTCTACTCGTCGCATGGGTTAAATGAGGATGATTACACTCTCCTCAACCCAAGGTTATTGGTGGATTATTAGACTCTCCTTAACTTGTGGACTATAGATAATGGTTATTTTATCTTTGAATTGTGGCTTATGGAGGATTACTACACTCACCTCAATTTGACATATGATGAGGATATCCAAATTCTGTATTGGAAAAGGATTCTGATCCCTTTTATTATCAGGTTGGTTGAGCGTAGTGTCTCACACCTATGCTTGACAATAAAATTTGGATCTTGAGGGGTGGGCATGACATCTCATCAGTGATCTATCCTTATATATCACATAAGGGACATACCCTTAGGGTTAATCCAAGTCTCATTGTTGTGATCACATACAGACCTGACCTAGGTTGCAGACATTGGGATGGATTTAAATAGCATGAGAATAATTGCATCTAGATTTAGTAAATTTACAATATTTCTGAATGTACCTCCCTGTAATCCTTCTTTACAATGAATGGAGGTGAGTACGGGTGAGGCCAAGTGTAATAAGATTATCCCCCTATGGTGATGTAGTTTTCTAATATATATTTTCATCTTTGGCAGATGAAGTTATATTTCAATTGGAATTATGGACTCAGATAACAAGTTAATGATATATGGATTGAGTGGAATGGAATCCAACTCAATTCACTTGCATAAGATGTCCGGGTGATCGAAATTATGAACCCATGGATCAACTGGTGATTGGTTTTATGTCATATATTTCACCTTACTCATGAGTATTCATATTTATGTATATCTATATAGGTATAGAACTATAAATTTTTTCACATATAGATATGGACATCCATAGTGGAACTATCCCTATTTACTGGGATTATGAGCCCATGGTTTAACAATTGTTTCAAGTTTATTGTCTTTAATTATCGTTTTAGTTATGTATCGGCTAGTCTTATCATATTTCATTGCATTCACTATTGGTAGCATATTTTATAGGTTCATCATTTGGGTGGCCTACTAATATTATTTATCACCCCTACACATGCACCTCGATGTATTTTTAGTCCTCATGTATGATTTTATTGTTTATGAAAGTTTCATGGTGGATAGGTATGGTGTAACACCCCAGAATTTCATAGTATGTTATCTCTTTAAAATAATTCAATAGCATGAGCTACACGCAACACCGAGTTCAGGCGCATCATGTCATATCAAACTAGCCATTTAAAAAAGGTTATGCATAGTATTAACCTCATTTTGAATTTTATATATATCCTATATAATTTTATGATTTATCATTAGTTATTATTAAACATAATATATAGACAAATTCAATTTTTCAGATAAAAGAAGTGTTTTTCAAAAAATTCTATTTTACCACCTTTTAATGGCGAGCCCTTTTTAAATCCTATATTTTACACTTTAATATATTCAATTTTACAAAATAAAATTATTCTTTTGAAATGGGACATAAAAATTTTGTTTGGTTAAATTTTTGGTACATTTATGATAACTTTCATATTTTGATAAATAGTGAAAAATATGAAATTTTAATTAAAACAACTTTCTTAGTCAAAATAATTTATAGTGTTAAATTATAAATTTGAGTGGTTTTAAAGTATCATTATATTATATTTTTATCATTTAATATAATATAGTTCATTGGAATTTATTTTACATTTAAATTAGACATAAACATATATCGATCTTTTGATAGTTTTTACTTCTCAAAAGCCCGCTTTCTAGTTTTGACAATAGGAATTAATTTTCGATTAATTAATTCAACTTATATGTTTTTAATTTGGTAAAATAGATATCATTTTTGAATTATTAATATCAAAATTATCTTTGGGATAATATTTTGTATTTCTTTGAAAACTTTCAATTTTTGATGAATAGTGAAAAACACTACATTATTGTTTAAAATCAGCTTTTTTTAAATAATTATTTATTTATTTTTAAATTCATTTTAAGTCAAAATAGATACATAATACCTATATTAGTTCAATGTAATTCATTGGAGTCAGTTTGTAATAAAATTAGATTTATACAATTTTATTGAACTTTTACCCACCTTCAAGGCACATTTGCAAATTTGCATAAAACATAATTTTACCACTTCTATGAATTTAATTTCAAAAATAAAAGAGACACGGTTGAAATAATTCAGTAAAATTTGGTTCAATAGGATAAAATTAAGTTTTGGTTAATAGTAACTTTTGAATTTTGTTACCACAGTTAAAAGAAAATAGGGTAATTAAAGATAGAAATTATATTATAATTACCTTAACACATATTATAATTCTATTGGATAAGCGTATTTCGACCAAAATCAACCTTAGGAAGAAAATATGATCCTTTTGGTCCACTTGTATTAGATTAGGACAATTGTTATTATTTTATTTAAAGAAGAGTTAAAAGTGTAAAATTAAAATTCTCATAGCTAAAAAATTTTTCATATAGGGTTATACATAAGATAAATTTGACTGTAAATATTCATTAAAAATATAAAAATATTTCAAACATAATTTTATTTTATTTATAATTTTTATACATTATATAATGAAATATTTTTTTGGCGCAATGAGGATGCAGTAATTACCTTAGAAATGAAAGATTAAAATAATTGATTTTATAAATATCCAAATAAATGTAAATTGAGACTTTTGATGAATTATACTAATTTTATATGTTAATATTACATGTTATGGTTGATTTAATTAATTGTTTTCGAAGTGATAAAGTTTTTATGACTTTCACAAAAACAAAATACCAAATAGTTTCAAAATTGACATAAAGAGTTTTTAAAACAAATAATATATTATTAAATTCCTAAAAATTTATGGTTTGGAAAAAGGACTTATATAAGGTTATATATATCAATAATGAACCACTTTGGGCTATCTTGGACTTTTATAGTAAGTATATTAACTATTTATTATAATATTACAATAATACATGGTAAAAGTTAAACTATTTAACTAAGAGTTAAATCTAAAAGATAAGGTTTATATGGTAACTTAAACCTATCTAAAACATATTGGTTGAGATTTTTAGACCAAAACCAACCTTATACTCTAAATAAATCCTTTTTTATCTATTATTAACCGAATATGATTTTATAATAAAATAATATTTCATGTTTTCTCTAAAGTGACCATCTCCTCTCTTATAAAAGGGCACTTCCCCTTCTCTCAATATCACATCTCCAAAGCCATTTGGCTTGGAAAACCCCAACTAAAATATCCTCTCAATTACCATAACTTAATCATAGAGGCCTTAATTTGATCATAAATCCAACCTAAGGACCCCATTTGATCCAATCAAAAGGAAGCACCCGAAGAAGAGGTAATAATTTCATCACCTCTTCCAAGGTTCTTTTCTTCTTCCACTTCCTCTTTCTTAGTTGTTTCCATACCAAAATAACAAATCCAGAACATTATACATACTTTGATGTTATTATAAATATGGTACAACCATATTAATTATTATATACATCCTATGAATGACAAAGTCACCATACGTGCGTACATACGGCTTACCGTCTCCACGTTGTGGTGTAGTTTGTTATTCAACACTTCATTACTTGTATGGGTATGATAATGAGTATAATTGATGTTAATAATAAATATAACATTTTAATTATTCTTTATATATTATATACCATCCATTTACATATGATTCTACGATCAAATGAATGATATTTTTTCTCGTGCGTAAATACGGATTACCGTCTCCACAAACGGGATAAGATTCATTTCCCCATCGTAAACATTCAAGAATAATTTTCATTTTATGAATAAAAATAATTTTTAAGAACTTAATATCATTCTGGATATGAATCAAATATATCCTATCCATAAAAAACATGACTTATGTAAAAAAACATATAAAGGAAAATGAATTAGTTAACACCCTAAACAATGATACTACTGATATATTGTTAACAAAGAAATATTAGAACATCATATATGATATCATATTTCTGTATGCGGTTATGATATAATTTAATAACAATGATTTAACTATTATATATGAGGTTAAAGTATCCTCTATCCAGGAAAAGTACATGGTAAGGGTTAATTTTACAGCCCCTTTATTATCTGAGGTTGTACATAAGTATCTACTGGGAATTATTTATCATACTCATCCATGTTTCTTAGAAATATTTTTCAAAACATTTTTACTATTTCATAGAATATGGGTTAGCTTCATTTATACCCTTTTTTGATTTTTTTTAAAAAAATTGATAGGAAAATTTCCGTCATTTTCAAAACAATGTACTTTATGACCTTTTCAAAAAATTAAGGTAAGAATATTTTTTTATCTTATATGAAAGCTGTGGCTATTTTCCACCATTATAACACCTTTTAAGCCTCCCTTACAAGATTATAAGAATATTTTCAAAATAAATGTTTTCTTTTATAATTACATGTCTTTTAAATGATTTCAAAATAGAAAGAGATATTTCTCTCAAATAGTTTTGATTTCATCTATGTCAACATCCTTTGATGGATTTTACACATGTTTGAAGTTGATTTATTATGATAAAATCTTCTATATTGTATTGATGGTTTTGTGATATGTTTTATTGTGGATGTGTTATTTTTATACCATTTACCGTTTATAGTTAAATTATTAACATTTTTTATGCTTGTTTTAATAGGATTTTTTATGTAATGTTTCTTTCTTTTCATATGAGGAATGCATTAGACTTAGTATGTGGCGGGTGGAGCCCGTTATAGCTCCTTGATGCACTAGTAGGTCTCATTAGACAAACCAGTGTCTTGGCACAAGGCCTTGAAAAAACATTATTGGAGTCTTGGCATGAGGCCATGACTATGTGGTTATGATGTCCAACATTATTCATTCGATCATTATGAAATTAGATATTGATATTACATGTGATTATTAGACTAGTAGAATATCTATGTGAGTAAGTAAATGGAATTATTTGATTTATCTTTTCTATATTATGCTAAATTTTATGTTTAAAAGGTTTGTGTTTTAGCCATATACATTTCCTTAAATGTTATGCTATTTATGATAGTTTACACTATATTGTTATCATTAATAAGCATCTGAGCTCACCCCTTTCCGTGTTTTATTTTTCCAAGAATGAGAAGAAGTATATTATGATTAACATGTATTAATTCGATAAGGGATATGAGTGTGTTCAAAGGGGACACAATGTTGTTGTTTTTACATTTCATGATGTAATGTAAAACTTATGTATGTATCTAGTACTTCCATGGCTACTAAACTAATCGGTCATTAGAGAATTGATCTCTTGTGATCATGCTAATGTTATTTAATAACGCACTGACTCTGGGTAACTAGGGTAGGGGTGTTATAGTTGGTATCAGAGATAGTTTAGTACAAACCTTGGAAACTATATTTAGAAAAACACTGTTTATATAACATTACCCTAAGATAAACTTTGAGGATTAGTATAGAAGAACATACAAAAATTTTGGTAGTATAAATATTATGTGGGTTTTATAAGAAAATACATCTTTGTCTAGATATGAGCAGGTCGAGGCGGCTCTGGAACAGATGTACCTATGAGTAAAAACTCCAAGAAGGTGTTTTGGGCTTGACCTGGGGAATCATGGTACACGACAACGGGCCTTGTTTCACTCTTGGTTATGACACTCTCGGGGGATATACTTAGGATAATTTACATTTCCTTTACAAACAATTATGAAGGATTTATGAGTAAATAATTCCTCAAAGAAAACATTTTTATGATTATGGATTATATGCATAACTTTTTCAATTTATGTTAGGTATTTTACAATTTTGAAATTATGCATTGTGATTAATAACTAACCTAGTGTACACCATTGTTTAGAAATGGTGCCCAGTAGAAGGAATGAAAACTCCAACAATACACATAATTCAAAAAGTAAGAAGGAACATATCTTTCATGGTATTGAACCAAATTTTAGATGGGAAATATTCTCCCTCATATTCTCATCATATGAAGAAATAATATCATTTTTTTATAAAATAAGTAAATAATTTTCTAAGTCATATGATTTTTAAGGGAAGCCAGATAAGAAAAGGATGGTAGAGAGAAAGATGGATAAAGGTAAGAAGGGAAAGAACATTTTCCCATATGTGATAACTGTGGAAATAATCACCTTGGTAAATGCTTGAATGGAATGGGAGTTTGTAATAAGCATGGATAAAAAGGGCACTAAGTACGTGATTGTAAGGGTAATAAAAAGGATTCAAATGTACAATGCTTTATATGCAAGGAGTTTGGATACTACATGAATCAATGTCCCAATCATCAGAGTATACCCCAAATGATGATATTAGATAATAATCAAGTTATGATACTACCACATATAAAGAGGAATAGTAAGTCTTTTTATATTTTTATTAATTAATTATGTCATTTGAGTGTTGTATCAAGGATTTACTGGTTATATTAATTATGGAAATAAATAAGGATTGTACTGCAGTACTATTTTATTGAGGATTTGAGATTATATGGTACAAAGAAATGTGACTCAACAACAAGTTAAAATTTTTGAAAAATATATGGTTGAATAAAATATAAACCTTAATATGGTCTGGTTACTGAGGTAGTAATTTTGTAATAAGAGATGGTTGATTTGGATAAATTATATTGGATATTCTTGACTACCTTGGAACGAATTAGTGGTTTTTTTATTCCATCGTAGTTGGAGTATTCAAAATTTTTGGAGATAAGGAATATATCTAGTATTCTTTAAGGAATAAGGGAGCATGAATGTAATCAATTAGGCATTATGGTAATTCATGGTGTTACCATGTTTTAGGAGAATACATTAGGAAAGTACTCACATGTAATTATGTGTAAAAAGGAGAACTTTATTATATTATGTTGACCTTCCTTATAAATTTTGGACTATGAGTTTGGATAGAAGTATCTTGAATAAGTATAATGTTTGGAATGGATTAAGTTGGACATTGGATTCTATTTCCTAAGGTTAAAAAATTTCATAAGATTTTTTTTGATTGTTATAAAAAGGACAACCCAGAGGTCGGGCAATAACCCGTCACGTCTGGAAAGGCCGCACGACTTGAACACGCAATTGAAGGGCGACAAGGGTGAATCCCCTACCACTGGCCTACGTGATGTCTTGGTTTGTATAATGTAGTTTTTTTAAATTTGTATGATAGATGAATTATAAATTCGTTGTTTTTTAAATTTATATACAATTAGGTTTAAAAGAATATTTTTGAATTCTATTATTATTTGGAGAGAAATATGATTTTGTGGTAGAAATTAGTTAATGGATAGAACCCTACTTGTCAAGTATTTTTTTTTCTATGAAGAAATTAATTCCTAAACATTAGGTAAATGGTCTCAAAACAAAAAATGTATTATCCTAATACCATAGGTTTTGTTAAACTGATGATATTTTTATGGGTTTGAGGCCCTCAGTTTTCCATTTGTTGTTCACTTGTTTCCAATTGATGACCTAAATCACTCCCTATAAATATTTACATTTTTCAACCAATTACGTGTCTATAATTTCAACCAATTTTCTCATATTCAAAACCCAAATTTAGTGGTGACCTTTTCATTTCCATTTCCTTCTTATTAAGACTAGATTTTAGTAACCCTATTTTCGATGTGGGTTATCCACAAGGGTGATTTTTATTTTCAACCTTTTATTTTCTAAGAACAATTTCAAATTGAAATAATGCAATTTATTAAAGGAGAGGAGAATGTAACACCCCAGGATTTCATATTATGTTATCTCTTTAATGTAATTCAATAGCTTGCGCTACACACAACACCAAGTTTAAGCGCATCACGACCTATCAAAATAGACATTTAAAAAGAGGTTATGAATAGTATTAACCCCATTTTTAATTTTATATATATCTGATATAATTTTAACATTCATCTTTTGTGATTCCTAGACATAATATATAGACAAATTCAATTTTTCAGAGAAAATAAGTGTCTCTTAAAAAATTCAGTTTTACCGCCTCTTAATGGAGTGCTCTTTTTAAATCCAATATTTGAAAATTTTATACATTCAATTTGATAAAATTAAATTCTTTTTTTAGAAATAGGACATAAAAATTTTTTTGGTTAAATTTTTGGTACATTTCTGATAACTTTAATATTTTGATGAATAGTGAAAAATACTAAATTTTAGTTAAAAAAACTATTTTAATCGATATAATTTATAGTGTTAAATTATAAATTTGAGTGGTTTTGAAGTAAAATTATATTATATTTTTATAATTTAATATAATTTAGTTCATCAGAAGTAATTTTACATTTAAATTGGACATAAACACATATCGATCTTTTGATAGTTTTTACTTCTAAAAAAGTTGCTTTCTGGTTTTGACAACAAGAATTTATTTTAAATTAATTAATTCACTTAATATATTTTTAATTTGGTAAAATATACATCATTTTTGAATTTGGAATATCAAAATTATCTTTGGGTGAATATTTGATATTTTTCTGAAAACTTTCAATTTTTGATGAATAATGAAAAACACTGCATTATTATTTAAAACCGACTTTTTATTTAAATAATTATTTATTTTATTTAAATTTATTTTACATAAAAATAGATACATAATACCTATATTAGTTCAATTTAATTCATTGGAGTCATTTCATAATAAAATTATATGTGTAAAATTTAATTGAAATTTTTAACGTCTTTTACCCACCAACTAGGCATATTTGTACATTTTCATAAAACGTCATTTTACCGCTTCTATGAATTGAATTTCAAAAATCCCTGAGACACAGTTTAAATAATTAAGTAAAATGTTGTTCAATAGGACGAAAATAATTTTTGGGGAATAATAACTTTTGAATTTTATTTACCATGGTTAAAAGTAAATTGGATAATTAAAGGTAAAAATGATTTTATAATTACCCTAACACATGTATTAATTATATTTGATAAGTATATTTCGACCAAAATCAACATTAGAAATAAAATATGATCTTTCTGGTCCACATGGATTATATTAGGACATTTATTATTATTTTATTTAAAGAAGAGTTAAAAGAGTTAAATTCAAACTTTCATAACTAAAACATTTTTAATATATGGTTATACATAAGATAAATTAGACTATAAATATTCATTACAAATATTAAAATATTTCCTATATAATTGTATTTTATTTATAATTTTCATAAATTATATAATTAAATTTATTTATGACACAATGATGATGCATTAATTACCTTATTAATGAAATATTAAAATAATCGATATTATAAATATCCAAATAAATGTAAATTAGGACTTTTTATGCATTAAACTAATTTTATATATTATTATTACATTTTTTTTGATAAAATAATTTTTTTTCTATGTGATAAAGTTGGTATGACTTTGAAAAAAACAAAATACCAAATAGTGTCAAAATTGACATAAATGAGTTTTTAAAACAAATACTATATTATTAAATTCTTAAAAATATAAGGTTCATCCAAAGGACTTATATAAGGTTATATATGTCAATACTTAATAAATTGAGGTTTTCTATACTTTTTATAGTAAGTTTATTAACCATTTATTATAATAATACTAGAATACATGGTAAAAGTTAAACTATTTAACTAAGAGTTAAATCTAAAGGATAAGTTAATATGGTGACCTAAACTTGTATAAAACCTATTGGTTGATATTTCTCCACCCATCCCCACCTTATCCTTGAAATAAATCCTTTTGGAACCATTATAATCCGAATATGATTTTATAATAAAATAATATTTCAAGCTTTTCCTAAAGTGACCCTCACCTCTCTTATAAAAGGGTATTTTACCTTCTCTCAAAATGAATCCTTGAAAACCATTTGGAACGGCCAAAACCTGATCAAATATCCTCCCAACTACCCTCAATTCAACGTAGAGGAATTAATTTGATCCTAAATCCCACCTAAGGATCCCTTTTGATCAAATCAAAAGGAAGCACACGAAGAAGAGGTAATAATTTAATCACCTCTTTCAAAGTTCTTTTCTTATTCCACTTCCTATTTATTTTTTGTTTCCATACCAAATTAATAACTCTAGTAAATTATAAATATTTTTTTGTTATTATAAATATGTTACAACCATATTCATTATTCTATCCATCCAATGAATGACAATGTCACCATACGTGCGTATGTATGGCTTACCATCTCCACGCCTTTATATAGTTTGTTATTCAACACTTCATTATTTTTATGGGAATAATAATATGTATAATTGATGTTAATAGTAAATATAACATGTTTATTTTTATGTATATATGATATACCATCCATTTACATATTATTTTACCATCAAAAGAATGATATTTTTGCTCGCGCATACGTACGTATTACCATCTTCATTAACGCGATAAGATTCATTCCCCCATCGTAACCCTTCAAGAATAATTTTCATTTTATGATTAAAAATAATGTTTATGAACTTAATATAATTATTTATATGAATCAAATACATCCTATCCATAACAAACATTACTTCTGTAACAAAACATATAAAGGAAAACGAATCAGTTAACACTCAAAACAATGATGCTAATGAAATATTATTAACAAACAAATATTAGAAGATCATATATGATATCATAGTTTTGTATGTGGTTCTTGTATAATTTAATAACAATGATTTAACTATTATAAATGAGGTTAACTTACCTTCTATCAAGGAAAATTACAAGGTAAGTGTTAATTTTACAATCTCTTTATTATTTGAGGTTGTTTATACGTAAGTATCTACTGAGAATTCTTTATCATACTCATCTGTGTTTCATAAAAATGTATTTCAAAACATTTATAATATTCCCTAGAATATGGTTTAAAGTCATTTATACCCTTGTTTATCTTTTTATAATTTTTTTAAATTAATATTTCCATCATTTTGCAAACAAGGTACTTTATGACATTTTCCAAAAATTAAGGTAATAATGTTTTTTAACTTATATGGTGGGTGTAGCTATTTTCTTCCATTATGAAACCTTTGAATCTTCCCTTGAAATATTATAAGAATATTTTCAAAAAAAAAATTATTTTATAATTATGTGACTTTTAAATGATTTCAAAATAGAAAGAGATATGTCTCTCAAATAGTTTTGATTTCATCTATATCAACATCCTTTGATGGATTTTACACTTGTTTGAAGTTGATTTATTATGATAAAATCTTCCATATTTTATTGCAGTTTTTCTGATATTTTTTACTGTAGGTGTGTTCTTTATATACTATTCATCATTTATGGTTAAAGTATTAACATTTCGTATTTTAGTTTTAATACAAATGTTAATGTTATGTTTCAATATTTTCATATCAGAAATGCATTGGACTTAGTAAGTGACAGGTGGAGCCCGCTATAGCTCCTCGATGCTTCGGTATGTCTCATCAGACCAACAAGTCTCTTTGCACAAGGCCTTGAAAAAAATCTTATTGTAGTATTGGCACGAGGCCTTGAATATGTGGTTATGATGTCCATAATTATTCATTCCGTCATTATGAAATTAACTATTTATATTACATATGATTATTCGACTAGTAGAATATCCATGTGAATAAGTAAATGGATTTATTTGATTTATCTTTTCCATATTATGGTGAAGTTTATGTTTAAAAGTCTAGTGTTTTAGTCTTATACATTTCTTAAAATGTTATACTTGTTTATGATAGTTTCTGCTGTATTATTATCCTTACTAAGCATCTGATCTCACCCCTTTAATTGTTTTATTTTTCTTAGGATGTGAATAAGTATATAAATATTAACCTACAGGAATAGGCTAAGGGATATGAGTGTGTTCAAAGGGGACACAATGTTGTTGTTTTCTATTTTGTGATGTAATGTAGAACTTATGTATGTATCTAGTACTTCTATGGATACTAAACTAATCGGTCTTTTGAGACTTGATTTCATGTGATCATTCCAATGTTATGTAATAATGTACAGACTCTGGATAACTAGGTTCAGGGCATTATAGATGGGGCACATAGTTTCATGATCGAGGGAAACTGCTCATGTAGTTTCTTCTCTTTGGGATGATGCAGTTGGACAATGTCTATAGATTGGACATGTGGTCTGTATCAAAGTTAGTAGTAGATCCATTTATTTTTATTTCAATATTTTCTATACTCTTGTTTCTGTATGGTCATCCTAATGGATGACCCATGTTGTATGTATGGCATAGTTGTTCAAGATTTTATATAATTTTTCTTTTATCATTAAGCATGATCTATTTCAGTTTATATACTACTGTATCACTCTATTTATTTATGGTTTTTTATGATACATAATAAATTATAATGTTCTGTCACTCTAATATATGGACATAGTCTCCCCACTATCACACTATAGACCCTCACTTGTAATCAGTAGCCTCTGGCCTATGGGAAGGCACGCCTGAGTTATCATAACCTATCTGCTCAGAAAATCGTTTTAGTGGAATCTAGGTTGGGATGTTACAATATTGTATCTGAATAGTTATTTTCTTGTTCATTAATATTTGGGATATGGTAGAAAATAGTATTAGGAATGTGTTAGAACCTATGTGGGATATCTAACATGTGTGTAGAGAACACTTGTTCTAGTAAGAATTCCAAGTTATCAGGGTATGGGATTGTTGTTCTGATTAGTTATGTTACACTTGTATATGATTTTCACCTTGATTGACACACATTTTATGTTGATGTTATGATTTATATTGGATTTATATCTCTTTCACATTGGACATAGGTTGAATATGGGTTTTTACTCTTTTTTGAAAAAATAAAGAGGTATATCATGCATCAGATTTGGCATGTAGGATTCACAACATATCATCCTTATACTATGTGATTTTTTCTGAGGACTGATGCCTCTTCAATTGGTCCTAAATATATATATATATATGTGTGTGTGTGTTTGTGTGTGTGTGTGTGTGTGTCATTATGATGGTAGGTTATGTTGATCAATTTAGAGGCATTGGTGTTGAGGCAGACGACTCAGTCCTCATGCATGGGAGGTGCAGTCACCCTAGTAGGATGAAATGACACATGATTCCCTTCTATTTTACCCATTGTAGGGTGCTATTTCTTAGGTTGTGGTTATGTAGTCATGTAACTAAGTACGATTTCTATGGATATAAGGATGTTTCTTGTGAAATGGACCTTTAGGGGTGTATTTATTTATATGGATGCTCGATGACTGTCACTTTAGTCTCTTTTTGTAAATTGGCATGATAACCACTAGGGAGTAGTTCTTTAAGAGGATGCTCTATGAGGATCAAACCATTGTAGGCCTTGTTTTCATTTTTGACCCTCATAGGTCATTGTGATCTTTACCTTCATTTGAGAGGTTTTTATATTTTTAGATAGGTGGCTAGAACGTGTGACCCAATTATGTGAAATGATCTGTAGGGATGGGTGTGAGGCTGTGATGCCATTAGTTTTGACTTAGACCATTGAAAGTTGATTCCCATTTTGTTTCTGGGAAACCTATACAGGAGAGTTTGTGCCATGTTTTTAGATTCATTTTTAGATAGAGAGATTTTTAAGCTCCTTTTGAGATTTATTCAAGGTAGGTTATCGAGTTTTGTGTTATAGTCATATTGATGCCATCATCTTTGGACAAACACTTGCTTTGGTATCAAGACTGATTTCAAAAACTATGAATGTTCAGGTTCCTAGACCAATCGATTAACGTTTACACTATTACTACTGTAGTCAGATCGTGGGTAGACACTCATGACTAGAACAACCTTACGTGATAGTAGGTCTTCTAATTAATCATGGTATAGGTGAGATTCTTGATTTTGAAGAGGAGTTCAAATGGATCTTGTAGATTATTGAGACATACATGCCATATATAATGATCATCTTAGACTTATAATGGGAGAATCACTGGAGTACAAGTTGGGTGTTAAAGGTATATACTGGTTGTATATAGTATCATTTGAATCTTAATTAGTGATTTTCCATGTGTGATCCAAGTACAATATTTTTCAGGACTCATCATGGAATTGGTTTCCCTAGATTTGTGTTTATTGTGATGAATGTTCATATGTGGTAGAGGAGACATCAAAATTACTGGGTATTATAAGACAGTTGACCCATGGATGAATCAGATTTGGGTGTTGATGGTATTGTGAGTGTGTATCAAAGATATATTTACATGCCTTTCTATGGAATTTTAGGGTACTTCTAATAAGATACAATCATTCTCTATCTTGAATTCATCACGAGTACACTGGGAGAGTGTTCTCACTACACAAAGATTATTTTCTTTTAAATGCCTTCCTAGTGTGGAAGGAAACCTTTTAAGGTTCTCCTAGAGAAGTGGTGTAAGGAAATCCATATGGTGGGGAGTTCATAGTTGTATGTTTAATGGTGGTGAAGCTCATTTTAGTTGAAATTTGGTGTTTTCCAATAGCCATTGTGCTCAGAGTTTGGTTTTAAGATGACGATAAGGGTATTCTTATGCTGAGGAGTATTGGGTCGGTCATAGTTGAATGTCACCATTTTAGTATCCATTTGTTAATTATATGAGATTATTAATTGGATAGTTCAGATAGTTTATTGTGAAGATTCTCAGGTTGAGATCATAGCTGCTAGTTTTTCCACTAAGGATCCTCGGGGATGAGATAGTTTACGGTGGTGTGGTTGTAACGACCTGTGGTTTTCTGAATAAAAATTTTGAGAAGAAATTTTATTTTTTTACCTGTAGATGCCTGTAAGGTGTAGAATGGTATTCTACCCTAGTAGATGATATCAGATAAATTTTCATGACCACATCATTTGTCCTGTAATAGGTTGATTACCCTAGGATAGGATTTTGGTGGAAATTCAAGCTGTTCGAATTTTAGTGGAATAATTAATATTTACTATTTAATAAATTATACATTTATTTATTCATATAGGATAATTCAGTCATATATTTTGAATGGATAATTGGATTGAGATTCCCTCTCCTTTATTGAGTCCAAAATAGGTAGATTATTCTAGTCATGGTATAAACTTGAGTTCGGAACTAGGGCATGATCAGACCCATTTTTCTTTTCTTTTCTTTTATTTTTCTTCATTTTCTTCATTTTTTTATTCTTTTCATCATATATTATCATGTACTATAGTGAGGTATCTCCTTTGTTTTATCCAAATATAGAATGGTATAGTGAGAGATAAAATGATAGAGGAATATAGGGAGGTACCACCACATAGCTCAACACATGCCAGATTGACATACGGCAACCATGGACCATTGAAATAGGTGAAGCTTTGAAAGACTCTGAAAAAAGGTTATACATTTTTATTTTTTGTTATAAATATTTTTAGGATAATATTTTTCAAGGTTTAAACCCTGTATATTCTTTTTTATGAACCCTTGTGACCTGGTATACAATTTTTGAGGAAGAAATGGGGGATTTCAGGGCGTTTTGAGGGCTTTCCATTCCGAAAAACCTGTCTACATGGTGTGTGGTTCATGGAACACATGTTGTGTGTTCTTAAATTTTTGGGAAGTCAAAATTTTCAATGTAAACACCGTGTATGTGTCATACACTCCATCTACTAGTACTCATACTTATAGCTGATTACCCAACCCGGTTTCCCATGTAAGTGGCACATGCTGTGTGGGATACATAGCCAGACCCAGTGTGGGTCACATGCCATGTATAAGTAAAAGAACAGAATAAATACATAGTTAGTCTATTTGAGGGACACAGATAGGTAACCCATGTAGGGTACACACTGTGTACCCATCTTACACACTTTGTACTTGGGATTTTACATGCCAAGTATAGGCATAAGTACATGCACATTTGGGGCCTTGAGGGTATACGCCATGTAACAGGGTAACACACCATGTACTAGTCCCTTGTTACCCTTCATATTTTCTTTTATATATTTTCATCATGGAGACAGAATTGGGCATATGAGTAGTCCATTTTGAGTTTTTTTTCAACATAGATCACGATAGTGAAACCCTTGTGGTGTTTAAGGACTCCTACGTGTAGTTTATGACTTTTATTAAATGGATGGTTTATTCCTCCAATAAATGAATTTCATAGTCTCTTAAGAGTGAGACCCTTGAACAAAAATGATCCATAAGAAATACCTCTAGACTATTTCATTATATATTTTCTCTAAAGGTCATGTCACTTATGAGAATTTACCTTCTAGCCTAAGAGGATGAGAGATTAGTTATTCTAAGGATCTGCTGTAGGATTCCTCTATTTACATTTCGAATTAGATGATTCTTTATAGGAAGAATCTATCTTATTGATATTACCAAGGTTACCCTATAGGATTCCTTTGATTATATGTTAACATAGGGAGTCCCTTGTAAGATTCCATTACCTTTTGATCATTCTGAGGACCCCATGTAGGATTCCTATGTTTTCTTACCATTTTAGGATACCATATTGTATTTCTTATTTAATTTCTCTGTTGAGGATCCTATATAAGATTACCCCTTTAAGTTCTCTACTGAGAATCCTGTGTGGGATTCCTCCATTACTATGGCAACCAAGGATCCTAAGTAGGATGCCTTCACTTATTTGTATACCGTGAGGATCCCAAGATGGATTCCTCTTTAGTTTTTTTGATTTGAGGGACCCATTGGGTTCTTTTATGTTTGACTGACCTTGAGTTAGTATATCAGGTTTTGGTAGAGATGGTAGTGGGTGTCATCTTAGAACACATTCCAAACATGTCATCCTAAGGGGAATTGATACAACTTTTGGGTTAAGTCATTAGACTACCCTCACTCCTTTTTTATACTTCAACTTTTTTACTACTGATGCAATGATGATTACCATAAGCGATTCTTAGAATGTGGTTGTTGAGCCTGATGTGAGGTGTGTTTATTTCTCTTTAGGATGTTCTGATATTATTCCTAGGATCCGGCTTCTGACCCTTGTTATATCTTATGATTATTTTTATACCTAGTGATACTACATGGGATCTGGCTGTTGATCCTGTATATTTGATTATTATATTATTGGTATTTCCAAAGTTGCGTCTTGGAATTTGACTGTTGGGCCTACTACTATATTATATAAACATGGAATCCCTAGTAATGATACTCAAGGATGATTTATACTCTCATAAAGTAGTTATATGATGAGAATTATTACGTTCTCCTCAACATGTTGGTAAAATGAGGATTATTCTCTCCTCAATCTAGGTTTTCCATTGGGTGATTATGGCCTCCTAGACTTGTGTTCAATATAGGATGATTACACTCTCCTCGACCAGTGTCTTATGGAGTATGACTACACTCTCTTCAATTTTTCATATGATGAGGATCTACAGACACTTTCTATGGGATCTGGATTATAAACCCTTTTCTATATCAGTGTGGTTGATTATAGTGACTTTCACCTAAGATTGACAATCACATTTGGATATCGAGGGCTAGGAATGACATCCCACTAGTGAGCTATCCTTACAAATCACCTAATGGTTGGACCCTAAGGTTTCATTTGAGTATCAATGTTCTAACCACCTATAGACTAGGACATAGGACTCAGTCATTGTATTGGATTTACATTGTATGAACAACATGGGATCTAGCTCATGGCCATTTACAAGATATATAGATGTACCTACCTAGAATATTTCTTTACAGTGATTGGGGGTTAGTACGTGTGATTCCAAGTGTAGGACGAGTGTCCTTCTATGGTGATGTAGCTTTCTCTTATATATCTCATGCATTGGATGAACTGGGTATAATTTTATTAGGATTATGGACCTAAAGATCATCTTAATGATACATGGCTTGAGTGGCACAACATCCAACTCAATTCCCTCGCACAAGATTTCCAGGAGATTGGGATTACGAACCCAAGGATCAAATTCTGATTAGTTTTAAGTAATTTCTTTCACCTTACATAGGAATATTCATATTTATGTATATATGTATAGGTACGAGACCATACATGTATATTTATAGAGATATGTACATCCATGGGGTCACTATCCTTGTTGAACTATATTGAATACCTAGGGTTTGACTATTGTTTCAGTTTTTTAATCCTTACTTATCATTTTTTTGTGTCTCGTATAGGCTTAGTATATTTCATTACATTCACTATTGTAAGAATATTTTTTTTGGATCATCATTTTGGTGCTCTACTGAGATTTTTTCTCACCTATGCATGTGTAGCTCGGTGTATTGTAGAATTTATATCTTCTTTTTAGGCTGAGAATAGTTTCATGGTGGATAGAGCTGAATCCCCAAGTTATATGATCGAGTGGTGTTTCACATCTGGGTTTTTCTAATCGGGATGACGCGGTTTCATAGTGTCTAGAGACCTGATATGTGGTTTTTCTTAGAGTTATTAGTAGATACCTATACATTTATTTTAATTTCTTTTAAACTCATGTATTTGTATGGTCGTCTGAGTGTGTGATTGGGATTGTAACTATGGCATCTCTATTTGGGATTTTATTGAATATTTATTTTATTATTACAACATGTTCTATTTCAGTTTATTTACTACTTCTACACTCTATATTATAACTACTGTGTATGATGCATAGCTATTTCCACTATTTTCACACTCTTATATGAGTTAATAATCTCTTTATTTTCACACCCTAGGCCCATACTGGTAGTCAACAGACTCTGGTATACTGGAGGTGTTCTTAAGGCCTCATAACCAACCATCTTAGAGTATCATTTTAATGGGATCCGACTCAGGATGTTAAAAAAGTACCATTTCACCATTATGCTTTAATTAAAATAATTTATCATCTATTTTGGGGTCAATCAAAGAAAACACATTTAGATTGATTTTAAAACATAAGATAATAGTCATCAAATCATCTATGAAATAAATGAGTCAACCATGCATCATTTTAATATTTGGGCTTCTATTTATGATCGAAAACACCGTTTAACATTTTATATTTTTTTAGTTTGATATATCTCATACCCGAGGGGGTCGAAAGTGAGAAAATATGTTATGGATGATGGAAAGATCTTTGATAATGATCCTTAAATCATTTATTTATAATTTAGAATCAACCTCACCTTAAAAGTATGTCCATGTTGAGTCACTGAGTGGGGATCAAAATTAGTAAAATAACCTCATATTAGAATGAAGACATTGAAAACAATATTTGAGTCATTTATGATCTATAGTAATTAACCATGCATCAATATGATGCCTAGATTTCTAGAAATGATATAATGTTTCTGGGGGCCTTTACATTTGTATTAAAGTGACAAACCACAAAAAGGTTCAAAATTAAGAAAAACCACTCCAATTGGTGTAAACAAATATGAGAATGATTATAAAGTCATTTATGATCACTATTAATTAATAATATTTCATTTAGATATGTGGATATATCTATATTATCCAAAGTTGTTTTTCACGATTATTATTTTTATAAAATTACATATCATCCATTAGGGTGTCAAAACTGATTAAAGTTATTTGGATTTGTTTCAAAACATTAGAGAATGGTAATCAAGAAATTTATGATATATAATATTCAAATGGTGTCAACCTGATTCTAGGAATTCTTCATATGATCCAAAACACCGTTTAACCATTTATACCTATATAAATATGACATATCTCACTTCAGGGGGTCAAAACCATGAAAACATTCCATGAGTGAGTAAAAAATATAATAAAATGATCATTAAATCATTTATGATATGTATGAATCATATAATCTAAAATCATATATATTTATTGATTGTTATAATACAGATTATGATTTGATATTATTAATAATTTTTAATAAAACAAAAATTATTAACGTATGGGTCAAACCCAAGTAAGAGAGTTTATATTTGAATGAAAACATTGGTAAATTATTCAATTAATTTATGATTTGTATCAAACAATTGTGAATTAATGTGATTCTTAGTTTTCTTAGTATGAAATAAAGTTTCGTGTGAACTTCACATTTGTATTAAAGTGAAAAATAATATAAAAGGGATAAAAATTTAAAAAATTTATTTGGATTGGTGTGAAAATACATGGTAATGATAATACATTCCTTTATGATATGTAGGAATCAACCATACATCAATTTAATTCTTGAATAACTTAATTTGATTCAATGTATTACTTCACCAACATGCTTTCATTAAAAGGACATATCACTCGTCAGAGGGTAAAAAATGAGAGAACACATTTATATTGGTGTTAGAACACAAGATAAATAACATCAAGTCATTTATGATATATAATATTCAACCATACATCAATATGATGATCTGTCTTCTTTTTATGTTCAAGGAAATTGTTTAACCTTTTATACATTTATTAGTATGATATATCTCCTATAAGGGGATAAAAACTAAGTAAATTTGTTGAGAATTATGTGAAAATATAACATAATGAATCTTCGGTCATTTTTTATCTTTATTAATCAGCCACACTTAAAACCTAGGACTGTATTGATCGGTATAATTTAAATTTTGATTTTATATTTTTAACACATGATAATTAAATAAAAGACACTAGGGTAGGGTTCAAAATGAAGAAAATGCATCTATAATTCCATGATAAATTCTGATAATAATCTATTATTAATTTCTACTCTATAAAAATAATTTTTTATCGATATAATGCATGGTTTTCTTGGTATGATAGAAATTTTCATGTGGACTTTATATTTTTTTTAAGTTTCAAATCACGTAAAAGTGTACAAAACAAAGAAAAAATGATTAGATTTTCATGAAAAAAATTGGAATTATCATACATTGATTACTGATTTTTAGGAAAAAATAATGTTTTATTTAAATTATCATATTTATCAATATTATCTAATGTATCATTTTTTCTTCATTATTTTGTTAAAACAACATAATACACATCAGGGGGAAAAAATTGATAAAATTAAAATTTATTTATTTTAAAACAAAAAAGAATAGTCATAGAGTAATTTATGATTTTTTGGAGTCAATTGTGTGAAATGTGATGACCAATTTCATGGTATGATCAAAATCACCATTTAACCATTTATACATTTATTAATATGGCATATCTCCTTTTAGGTGTACAAATTGAGAAAATTGGTTATAAATGATATAAAAATCTTATACCATGATCCAAGAAATATTTTTTATTTATAGGAATTAATTATGCAACAAACTGATGTTTGAATTTATTAGTATAATTAAAAGTATGATTTCATATTATTAACACTTATTAATAAAATAAAAATCTATTGGGTATGGGTCAATATTGAGAAAAAAATCTTAGATTAATGTAAAAACATAAGAAAATAATATTTGATTCGTTTATGATTTGTATGAATCAACCATGAATCAATATTATGTTTGGTTTTCTTGGTATTATTGAATGTTTCATGTGTCTTTAACGTTTGTATTAAATTGAAAAATCAGGATAAAGGATTCCAAATTGAACAAAAACACTTCTATTTTTGTGAAAACATAGGGTAATAATTATTGAGTTGTTTTTATTTTTTGAAATCAACCCTGTGTTAATCACCCTTTAGGGGTTCAAAATTGAGAAAACACAATTTCATTAGTGTTAAAATATATAATAATAGTCTTACAGAAAGTTATGATCTATATAACTCAAACATGCATCAATCTCATGCCCTGATTTCCTAATATGATCAAAAAGAAGGTTCAACATTTTATTTATTTTTTAATATAAAATTTCTCATTTCAATGATCCAAAACTGAGCACACATGTTTTGAATGTTGTGAAACCCTAGGAAAATAATCCTCAAATAATTTCCGATTTCAGTAAATCAATCACACCACAAATCAATTCCTATATTTATTGGTATAAATAAATGTATTATTTTATATTATTATAATTTTTTAATAAAAAAACTTCCTAGGTTGGGATCAAAAACAATAAAATGATCTATATTAACATGAAACCATTAGAAAAACCTAAAACTTGATTTTGGAAATATCATAATTGACAATGTTTCAATCTGATTTTTCATTTTCATAGGATGACTACAAATGACATGTAGTGTTTTAAAACACTATAGCATGTGTGTAATAGTCAAATCCATATAAAAAGAATTTTTTTAATTTGAAATCATATGCAAATTTTTATTTAATTATTTTTGATTTGTATGAGTAGATGAAATTTCAATGAAACGTGAAGGGTGATTAGACTAACTAAATAAGTTGTTTTTAAATAATTTGTAGTATTTTAAATCATTCATTAGGGAGATGGTGTGATGACCCGACATTTCACAAAGATATAGAACATTTTTATTATGTTTAATTTTTTTTTATCATTTTGAGTGTTCCTAACAGCCTATGAAAGGACATGGGAGCATCTAAGCCTCATTCAGAGCAAAAATATGCAAGATTTTTAAGAAATATTCTAGGCACACAGTTTGAATAAATCATGCACATGATCCTACATAGTTTTTTCAAACCATTCAGGGAGTTTCATAGGGCTGTAGAGGGGTTTACAGTTTCACTAAACCATACGACCTTGGACTCATGGTTGTCCACATTATCTCAAATATTGTATAGAGGCAAATACCATGGGATATGCAAGGTTAGTCTTGCTGCATGCCATCCATATGAAGGTTGACCTCCCTTACACAGTGCAGCATATTTTGGTTGTAGAGTTTGTCCAACCATGCAACGAAACCATGCACCTATTCAAAAGTGAAAAAATGACCGCTTTACCCCACTATTATTTAACTAAGCCACACCGTTTTACCTCAATTTTCATGCACAACAGACCCGAACCCATGGGAGAACACTCTTTATACATATATAGGACTTAAATACATATCATCATCCAGACTCTAATCATACCACCATCAGATGCGTTAGATATATGATGGGAAGGGAAAGATTCTTTGTCTCTTTTACTTATTTTCTATTCCCATGTTCTGTGGTATATTGGTTTCATCTCATATAACATATTTTCAGGGAATTTTTCAATTTATATTATTTCCCCTATTATACTTAAAACCTAAACATTATATCAGATATGGAGTCATCCACAAGCCTAAGGAAGGTGTTATACTAATTTTCCCTAAAGGTTTAGATTTTTTACAATGTCACTATTATGGTGAAACCTATACATTTCTATGTGGTTACTTAAAACAAATTCCATATTAAATTAGTTGAACTTTGTCTCAATAATATACTGTACCATATTAAATTATTAAAGGATTATTACCTCTTTGATACCACCCATTTTAGTGTGTTTAATTATTTTCTCTCATTAAGTTAAATTTAAAATTTACCCTACAACCGTCTAAGTTGTATGGATTGATCTTGAAATGTAATTGACAAGATATATAAATTAAAAGACTTAATTTAATTTATTTTAAGTGTCTGTAAATGACATGATGCATCTTATATATTTATATGTATAAATTGAGACACCCTTAGATAGATTTAGATAAATGATTATAAATGCTTTATTTATAATACCACATGATGTTTATGATTAGACCATGGTTATGGGTCATTGGGAAATAATTAAGGTATTTGTTGAGAATGGAATTTCAAACTCCCTTAGGTTGGGAGATGGAAATTTCATCTCACACAATTCACATTACATGGATGATGGACATGATGTTCCACATTCCCTTCCATTGGGTGGTTCAAATATTACCTCACCCAAGTACCTTGAGTATTGAGAATTTCATATCATATTAACATGATATTCAGGGATAGTACCCTTCCTAGAGGGGGTAGGATTTTGAAGGATGGAGGAAGAAGGGAGCTCTTTTATTTTGAAACTTGGTGATCTGTTCACCCTAAACCACCCATGCAGCTTGAATCTCTACTCATATTCCCCAAATAAAAATTATATCAGGAATACTTTACCTTCTTTAAATATTATCATGCAAAGAAATCTTAACCTAGGATACCTAAAGGATTTAAAATCCCTTAATGGACTCCACAAAGTAATTTCATTTACTGAAGTGTTTTATGGTTCAGTTCCCACATCGAAGGAACCTAATAGACCCCTAATTATCAAAAAAATTGAATGACGGTGCGATATCAGTGTTTGATGATCTAGAAACACTATAAAAAATGATCTATCTTTGCAAATTTTTAATCCCCGATGGAGTTTCCGATATTAAATGTGAGAATCAATGGTCTTATTTAGATCTGAATGTGATAATTTCTCATTGATTTAATTTTTTTGAAATGAATATTGATTCCAATTGGAAAGGTATATTTCCACATCATATTTGAATTTTTGGAAAACATTAATGTGGGTTGGAGAAGTGGAAACAACAACCTTAAACTGTGCTTCCTATAAATTTTGGAATGCAATGAAATCTTTAACCCCTTTAACTAGAGGGAATCAAATGACCATGTATGGGTTAGGATGAATGGAAACCCTTGGACATATTGGAACCATAAGATTCATAATGATTTATAAATAGGTATTAGTACTCCACTGAAAATTGATCAATGCACACTAAATTGAGGCATTATTCTCATTGAAAGAGTTCTAATTGATATCAACATGGATAACCTAACACCTGATAAAATATCTCTCATATTCGATTATCAGGAGCTTTATATCAAGATAGAAATTGAGAACCTTCCCCCATACTGCAAGTACTATAAATTGGTTGGGAACTCAATACAGAATTGCGTAATTTTTCATAAGACACCTAATCCAAGATAAAGTTCAACGACTTAGAAATAATTTCAAAAGTAAAATAAGAGTATTGAACTAGAAATAGGGATAGGCATGGCACCATCTTGATCCAATGGAGAGGATAAAACTAGAACTAAATGGGAAGACCTGGTCAAATTATATGAATATCCTAATAACCCCCTTTTTTTCTTTAGATAAATATGTGGAAACTTGTATAAAAAATAAACATGAAACTCCATTGAAGAATGATGGTCATTACTTGCTATAAAGTTCCTCTAACATATATGATTTGGAAATATCATTGTAATCTAAATATTTAATGATTGACTTGGTTTATAATGATTTACATATTTCTATACAATTAAATCAAAAGAACCATATCAACAACTATTCTAGGATCCAACGAACTTCAATAACAAAGTAGAAGCTTCATGTTGTTTGGGTTCAAGATGCACAAGTCCCACTGGTGGCCAATGTACTTATTATAAAATCCAAGGTAAAGGGAGATTCCTATTAGTAAGGTAACCTTGTTCCTGAAAGAAAATACATACAACATGTCTCTAGATCAAAAAAAGATGATCCAACTAGGAAATCTGAAAGGAAAAGTGCACATATGCAATGCATGGGGAGTTTCCCACCCAAAAAATGATTAAAATGAAGAAATTATTCTGTAACTTTCATTGAATATCCATCCATGACACTGTGAATTACCTCATGATCATTATAGGAAAGTATAAGCCTAAAATAATTAGACACTATGATCCCAAGAGAACCCTCTCTAACCATGACACTCCTCTTACTGGATAGGGTTATTTTTTACTTGAAAAATCATATCAGTAATAACATTGACAGACTTTGTCTCTTAGCTCACAAGGATGTGGTTGATCCTTTAATGGTCATCACAGATGATAAATATGTAACATGATTCTTCTGTAAAGATGGAAAGAGGATTTTCTAATAATATCAAATTAATTTTTTACAAAAATGATTTCTGAAAGTGGTTAAAATTAATTATAGTGATTAAGGTGTAATTAGGCTTAAAATGAAAAAAAACCATAACTTTAAGGGTCCAAATGACATAAACACTTATCCATCATTCATTTAATGGAAAAATTTCCAAAATTAACCATACATTAATGATATTTGGTGGTGTTTTTGACTTTTATTAGGTAAGAACATGTGCACACCTAACTTCTTTTCAAGAATACCAAGTGAGTCCTTTTCCTTCCTTTTAAAAGGCCACCACATCTACCCATTCCTCACATATCTCAAACCTATTAATTTCGGAAAAGAACTACCCAAATTGTCTTCCATAATTACCCTCATCAATCTATAAGCATCCATTTGGGCAAAAACCATTCCAAGAAATCATTTTTATTCAAACAAAAAGACATTACCCGATTAAAAGGTAATGTCTTTTTCAATCTCCCTAGATTCATTTCCATTCTATAACCCAAAAAATATTATTATTATGTTATTGTATAATAAAACTAGTATCCTCAGTATACTAGGATTATTTTATGATGATATTTTAAACTATAATTACACACACCACCATATAATGGGTAACAAACATAATGTTTCTCTAGACGGTGAACTACTGCCTCACGAACCGATGATTGTTCATTCTTCCATTAACACCTCTCATGGTGGCCATTGTGAACTAAATGTTGTTTAGAAATGTTATATATAGTATTTATTATGAATAAATACTTCTTTAAACCTTTTATAATACATAAATTTTGTACTTTCAATTTTACATTAATACAATAACATCGTTTGAGGAAGTGTGGACTGCCGCCCCCTCCGAGCGTTGTGATTCATTCACACGATACATGGAATGTATAAATGATCATTATAATAAAATATATGTGAAATAAAAAACATATATATGATATTAAATACATAATTATCATTATATATATATATATATATCATTTTCTTAATTACCCTTTCACAAACATTAATAAAGATAACATCGTTCGTGGATGTGTGGACTACTGCCAACTCGACATGATGTGATTCCTTTTATGCTGAAAAATTCTATATATAAGTATATATGATTAAGTAATATAATATTTATTATATGACTATCATTATTGAAATTTTTGAGTTACTTATCTTGTTTCCACAATAATCATTTAAAAATGGGAATGTTACTCAGGCGTATGTACAACTTACCGTATCCATGATTGTAACATTGATTGTTTTTTCAAAACTATATTTAAGGATTGATTTTAAAGGAAATATGGGTGTATAAATATGATAATTATTTCATAGGTATTATTCTAGAGATGTTATATAATAAACCCTATGACCATAGTTGACCAAAAATATTTATTTTGACACATAAACCAAATTTGGTTAAAACACCCGATGTAATCTTAATTTTTTTAGTAGTTGAACACAACAAGGTAATAAGAAAAATAAATGTAATTATATAAATGAAAATTATTTTTAATCAATTATAAAATTAAAATATGTTTATTATACAGTAATTTGAAGGACTTTCACCGAAAAGGAAACACAACATAAGGGATTCTTGTTTCAGTTTCAATATATGAGGCATACTTAATTATTGTAAACATAACTTATTATATATGGTGTAATTACTTCCACATTCAAATACAATATAATTAATTATATTATCTTTGTGGTATTTAAATTTTTTATTTGTGGATTATTACCTTTTGGGTTCCTAATCAATTATTTACTACATTAGTAATGATTTCCATCTCACTTTTTACATTTGTGAGATAAATGTCATATTCACTACATACTTCATTCGTGTGGTGTACCTACAAGACATTTTGATATATAATATCATGAATTCCTTTTCCTTAAGGGTATTTAATACTTCCATTTAATAATATTATTTCATGATATTTATGATTTAAAAATGTTTTAAAGTTATATGGGACACTTTGGAATGTTTAAAGATTATTTTCCTCAAGACTAATGATAATGATATTTAAATGGAATATAATTTCTAGGAAATTATATAACCATTTTCCAATAAAAACATTCATAATTTTATGGTCATTCATGACCATATCAAGTGGTATTACTATTTTTAAACTATTTGGTACCAAGATGTTTTTTGAAAATGTTTTTCCGAAAACCTGACTTTATATATCTCTTTAGTCGGAGAACCTATTTTATTCTAAAAACCATGTTTTATAAAAAGGTTTTCAAAACTGTTTTTAAAATTATTGGTTAAATACATTTTTACAATTTCTTTTCTTTCACCAATGTTTAAATGGAGTCTTCTTGTCACTTTCCTAATGAGGCATTTTCTAACCTTTGGTCATACAAAATGAATATTATTTTTACCTCATATGAAATGTACAGAGTTATCCTCCATAATTTCATTGAATCCTCCTTCTCAATTTCAAAAGTTTTTAAAATAAATGTATATTTTCCTCAAGATTATTTTTAATTTTAATATTTTATTTCATTAATGATAACGACCCTCTATTTTACTCCACTTGGTTTTTTTATTGATACCAACCTTATTCTTCCTCTGGATGTTTTATTATTGATTTAGACAAAGAAAATATTCACATTAACTTCCATGATTTATTTGTTAGTTTCCCTAAACTATTTAATTTTCTATGATCATTTAAATTTGAATTTCCCCTTATCATCCATTTCATTTTTTTGATGTATATTACTATTTCCTAATCTATATACCACTTTACATACGATGCCTATATTGATAGTTATTTTATTTATTGGTGAATTATTTATAGATCCATATTTCTAATCCAATACATTTATTTTGTAAGAAATATTAGTTATTTTGATTATTCGATATGGGGAATGCTTTGGACTAGAAATGACGGGTGGTTCTCAAACATTATATAGCTCATCAATGCATCAACAGGTTCTCATGAGAGAAGGAATTGTGAAAATGGGTTTCTACACTACGTTTTACACCATATTGTGAAAGGTATTGATGGTAATAGGTTTTCATGTAGATGAGACTTGACATGTATAAGGAAAGAAATTCACCTTATATTAATTTTAGTTATTATTCATCCATGAGATTTTGCATTGATATATCTATAGATACATTTCAATTCAGTTAATTTATTAATGGAATGTGTTTTAGTTTGACACATTTCCATATTTATATTTCCTTATCTAGTTATTTGAATAGAATTTGTTTCTAGTAATTGACATTCCATGTTTCTTATGTACTGTCATTCAACTTATTGATTTAAAGGCACGTGTATTCTATTATTTACCATTCCATAATCATTAATATCATTGATTCATTATTACTTCTAATATATTTTTCCCTTACTGAGAATTTGAGCTCACCCTTATTATTTTTCTTTCCCTAAGAATCTAACAAGTGTGCTATGAAAAAAATTTAGTAACATACATGATGGATAAGAGTTATCCTCATGCTGTTTATTTGTTTATAAGATAAAAATGTTGCAATTAGTGTATTCATTTGTAATGAAATTCTCATTTTTTGTATCTATTTTACCAAGACTACTAAACTGGTCGGTCCATCATGGCTTGATTCTCTTTTATCATGCCAATGTATCTAGTAGCAGACTTCATCTCTAGTCTATCTCGGGATGGATTGCTATAGATTTCAATGTGAAATGGTTTTTTCTTGAGAAAATGTTCTACTGAACGTTTAAGGGTATTTTTCATTTATGATTTCATCCTTTAATTTTAACTAGTCTTTTCGGGTATATGTGCCAGTGATACTATATTTTTTCTTTTATTTGGATGTTTTACGGTTACGACAATGAAATATCAATGAAACAAATTTTATTTTCCATTGGTTAAGTGATAATGAATGTTTTTAGGATCTTGTCACACAAATATTAATGGATTTTTGATTATGTTAAAGGTGGGACCAGAATTATATAGCCATCAAATTCATTCGGTAAAGATTAATTTTTTATGAGCACAATGGGTATATGAGAGGTTATCCAAAACTCGAAATAGGGTATACAAGAGGTTTTCCCATGGCTGAAAGTGGGTCATAGGATGTTTTCCAAAGCTCAAAAGTGGGTACACTGAAGTTTATACTAATCATGAAAGAGGGTGCATGAGAGGTTATCCTGATACTGAAGTAGGTAGATGGGTGGTTTTCCCAATCCAATAATGTTATGAATTTATTGGTGGGTTTCCTTGACATAGGTTTTATATGATTATGATTATTTAGCACATTAATGACAAGTTAATATGTTGATGTTTTGTCCTTGTGGATCATGTTATTTTATCCTTTTATGATTCATGACATATGAACTTTCATGATTTATCCCATGATGAAGGTTATGATCTAATTATTATTTTTTATTATTTTAAATGGTTAATCTCATGTTCTCATAACTTTTACGCTCATGTCATGTTTAGTTGATCATTTATGTGACCCTTATTTACCCTTACTGAAAATCTAATCTCACCTTTTTATGTTTTCTATTCTAAATTATATGAACGTAAATTTTTAGTATGATCATTTTAAGTAGGTTTCTACTTATAAATAACTAATAGGAAGGTGATGTAGATCTTTTATAAACAATCTTATTATGTATCTAGTATTCCAAATAAACTAAAAATTTAAGGTTATAACATGGATTGTAATGTTTTTGTTGAATATTAATCTAATTAAATGTAATATTTAATTTTGAAAATATTAGGTCACTAAATTGAGTACCAAATTCTATTTTTCAACATTTATGGTGGTAAAAATCCATTTCAGAACCATCTATTCAATTCACCAAACCCTCTTTACCACTCAAATTAAAAGTACCTTTAACATTATCAAATTACCTTTCCAATAAAAATAACATTTAACTAGTTAATACAATTTTCAATCCCATTACCCATGTGACTTACTGAGGGGTTCTCATTTGAAATGTTTAACTCATGTTAATAGGGACATTGAATTATAAAAATGTCAATTTAAAACAATTTATTCAATCAATGTTAAGGAACATCATAACTAGATTGATTGTGCTAATAATTCACTCAAAAATAAGGTTGGGATATGGGATAATATCAATAGACCTCCTAGATTAACCTTAGATGAGTCCACACATCGATTATTGGCTCCCAATTCATCCTAGATTGGAATATATTGAAAATTTATGCAAACACCCTAAAAATTGGGAATATTAGAAATAAATTACAAGAGGAAACTAGAAGGTGGAGGAAACTAAAAATAATGGGTGAAAATCAATTAGAAATGCCTTTATCATTCAATCACATCTGAATGAAGTGAAATCATACAAGGATCTATGGATTTCCACCCAAGGGAAGGGGATGGGGATATTAGTGCCATGGTAGTGGCCTACTAGATGTTTAGGGTATAAACCCCTACATTAAAAGAGGAAGGGGTGGACTTGGGAAAAATTGAGGGGTTTAAAATCATTAAATATAGACCTAGATGCCACCGACTAGCCTGTACTAGGACAACAACTAGCCAAGGAGTCAAAAAGGGCTTCTTGGCCCCTGATAAGGCCACCGACCAACCCTGGCCTCCCAATAGTGCTCTCAAGAACCCCCAATCTACCACCCAAACCTCATTACACATCCAATAATATTCTTTTTAGGGGTTATGAATCATGGAATTAAAATCTATGATCCAAATAAAAATAAAACTCCTCCACTAAATGAGACATCAAAAAACTATTCAGGTCTCAAAGCCTATCCATACTCTCAGGCATTAAAAAATCTACACCATATCATTTTTTGACCATAAGAATTCCTTGTGGTCATCCAACTACATCACTCGACATATATCAGACATCAAATTAATGAAAAATGGCAGCATTCCACTCATAAATTCCTAATATGATTCTATAAATAGTTTTACATATAAAACATGAGGTTTCCCAATCATGAGTTGAGGCTTGTGTAATTAACGATCATTAAGATAGTTCTCTATAGATTTATTTAATCCTGAGACACATCTATGTCATCATCCAGTTTATTTTTCCATCTCATGGTGCTCCCTATCATAGAACATATCTCATGAGAATGATTCCAAACCTAATTTCCATAGGATGTTGAAATTACTCTCCCAAATAATGTCCTCATTGATCCACTAAGATAGTCAACATTGTTCCATATGAACTCACCATGCATGGGAGAACCAATCAATGCATATTACAACTCTATTTCTATATTCAAACCCATAATGGATGTGTATCTACTTTCAAATAATTATCCCTAAAGCTCAATTTACCCAAAATAATCAATGAAAAAAATCAAAAAACAATGCTTGTTGCATCTCTAAGGATATAATTGATATGATAATAATCACAACACATTCAATCCCAAAAAATAGCATGTTAGACCTCCTCTGACAAACCTACCTTAAGAACACTCGACATCCACCATCCACACACTATTAAAACTCCATATCATGATTACCTTATCTAAATAAGTTTTTATAGGTCATCCCATGTTCACTCTAAGACCTAACCTTGAACTTCGCGTGAAATTTCATACTCAAAACACTAACCACTTACACTATTCACAATGCTCTAAAATGAGCACTAAAATTCAAAAATGTTGAACATACATGGATCAAACCACTCAACTCAATCCCTAAAAATATTCTCAAAATTCAACTAGTATCATGTGGAAACAAAAAAATTTCATTCCCCAAGGAAACTATATCATATTATAATCCCACATGCATAGAAATTAGGTGTCTTCATGACTATCCATAGAACAATCTCGCACACCAACAACTTTTCTCACACAAGGGTCACATGCCTATGAAATACATTATCCTCCCTACCATAGGAGGCTACTTATAACTATTCCACTTGGTCAAAACCTCAACCTCAATAGACCACATACCATCCATCACTGAATTTATCAACCAGATTTGACCAAACTCTCCCACACCCAAGCACAATTTCCAACACCAACATCATCTATTACAAACTCACAGAAAACCATAATTGGTCCCCATCAATACTCATTCATGTGAGGGTCTCAATATCCATAGAGTATGGTGGGATCCTCACTATATTTATTCCCTTTAACTGTTCCTTGATCATTCACCCAGATAGATCTCTTATTTACTATATGAATGTCACTCATCCCAAGTCATGTTATTGCCATATCAAAACATAATAAGGCCTTATCACCTAGATCAACCATTTCACAACACCTCAGTCCAAACTGACACCACCATTCTCATCTGAGGGGTTTTCCTTGTCCATATAAACCTCGAGGATCATTTCCTTCTACGCTTCATCATGGTCATTGGAACTCAACATGGACATGGATTCTCATCGAATTTAATCTTGAGATCCATGGTTCATACTAGTATGTTTTTTCTTTATATATTGAATTAAAATTGGTGAAAAATCCCAACCATCTGATCTCATAGTTTGAACCATTCTCTCATGAGTTGTGTTGTGTTTAAAATTGGATCGCATGCCTAAACCACTAACAATGCTCAAACATAGGTCTCACTTAATTAACTAAGAGTATCCTCAATGCTTATCTTCAAAATTGGAAACTCCACTTTTTATAAGGTCCAGAACATGAATTCTCACCAACTATAATCATTCCAAAACTGAAAAAACTAATCCCCGAACTTTCAAAGACTATTGGAATCAAACTCCTAACATTGAAGGTCCAAGAACTCAACCAGTCCTTCCCTAACCCCCAAACATGATAACATTAACCGATACCTCAGGTGATCTCACTTTCAAAACCATAAAATTAATTCTTGTTTATATTTCATAAACTCGGTTTCACTATACATTCACCAATCCAATATCTAAGAATTAAACTAATATTTGGTTTAAATGATAGGTTCTCACCCTTGCACTGTCCATCCTCATTGTGACCCATAGGTTATCACTCAACTATGACTAGTTTATAGAAACTGATTCATCATTAATGATTCGATCATCAATGATACTAGAAAAAAAGTGACTAAAAGAAACAAACGATTCTCATGGAGTTCCCTATTCCACAAACTAGATCCATCACATATGACCTCACAGAATAGCTGAACACCTTGCACATGTCACGACTATATGCAAGACCACTCATCATCTCAATCACTGTTCCCAAATCCTAGAGCACTTACCTATGTGACACCACATACCCAAACCACATCCACATCATCCAGATTCTATCATATGAACCATAATTCCCCTTGTAACCGGTATAAACATATGGAACTAGCACTGTGGGTACATAACCATATCCATATTACTAGTACTAGTGGGCCCCAAACATGAATTGATCACACAAACTCGGGTATCTACAATTTCCTCACACCACTAAGGCATATCAAAATATTGGGTCAACCCATATCATAGGTTACTCTCAGAGGTCACAAGGAATCAACTCACTAACTTGAGATGATCTCAAGGGTCACTAGGTTCTAATACCCATCCCCAGACAAAGCCTTGTAAGGGTCACCACACATGGGATAACACTCTTCCCCATATCAAGGTTAATAGGGATCTATTACACCAAAAACCCAACATAGGGCTCTCAAAAACCATTCACTCCATCTAGAACCACATACCCTTTCTAGTGTTATCACTACACAATGCCAAGGACTGTAATAGAATAACCTCATAACTCAGGCACTCACAACAGTCCCACTACCCATACACTAAGTCAAGACAAACACATAAGGCCTCTGTGTCACCATAATCAATAATAATTTCCTTAATATTCAATAGATGTTAATTATTCTTTAGGATATAAAGTTCAAACTTTAACAATAATTACATGCTTTTAATTTCTTATAATAATTTACATTTTAGAGGTTGGTTTTTTTAGGGAGTAATTGAGATTCGCACAAGTTCAATGCCTAATTAAATATGGTTTCATTCAAATTATTTTAGGGAGAAAAACTTATAGGATACATACATGACCATTATTTAATCAAATCCACCATTAATTTTATTATATCTTCCTAGATGTTACGAGTTCATCCCGAGAATTAGTCATGTAAGATTCCACCATAGCCATATATAGAAAATACCATATATGAAACCTCTGAAACTTTAAATTCCAACCCCATTATTACTAATAAAATATATTACATAGTTTGATATAAATATGATTGATATACGTAGTAATTTATAATATCTAGATAATATAAATCATAGGAATCGTGTAATCAGCATCAAACCCCACGTCCCAAACATGATTTATGTCATGTGAATAATTATTTGCATGAAATGACTCATGAACACACCCATTCCATCTTTCCATATTCAGGAAATATTTAAAATCCAATAAATCATAATACACAAGGAAATTGTGTCACTCAAATTGAAAATAAAATATAGTTGTAATAAGAAAAATCCAAAAATAGTAAGTCCCATAATTGGAAACATGTGTTTTCCCCCGTGCATGGGTTTCCCAAATCAAGTTACGACATCAATACCAATACATGACACCTTATATGTATTCTATTTACCATTAAAAAATATTAAGTCAGAATAAAAAATACCCAGATAAAATTTTTTAATGCCACATCCCGAAAGGCACTAAACTAGTGAACTGGGCTGGTGCACCACATGACCTCCAGCATGGATCCCCCTATTCTAGAGGTTGTTGATTAGTGGAGAGTTCATAAGAGGTAATCATGGGGAAACTATGCACTCATTTTAGATTTGCTATAAAAATAGAATAATGATAAACATATAACTAGATCAACTAATCATCGCAGATAAGTGGGGAAATATCCAAAAAATAACTATATTTAAAAAATACATAATAATGGTTATTCCATACAAGTTAGGGTTCACACATGGTAGATCACACATAGGATTATAAGTATCCAAAATAAAATTAAACTAAGGAATCCTTCTAAACTAGTCCCGAGTCCTTCCCGGTTCCATCATCCATGCCCAAACTAGTATATCAAGCCAAATATCATTAACCTCAAGCTTTATCTTATACCTATAACCTATGATCCTATATTTATATCTACTTGAGTACCCATATCCCACAGAGGACTGATCAGGGTTTGATTAAAACTCAATAAGACACCATAAACAATGTCCCAAAATTAACCAGTTTGAAATTAAAGTGCATATGGATATGAAATTTGTAAATAGTTTAACAATTGTAAAACAAATTATATAAAATAAATATATAACCACTGATTCCCTAGGTTCCAGGTGACACTTAAGTTTATTTGTGTCCTTGTCAATCATTAGGTCCATAACCATGATTGAACCTACCTACTTCATCTAGTTCTGAGGTGTCTCTAAGCACATCTCATGGACCTTGCCAAGCATAAATAGCCACTTGCTATCCAGGGTTTATTCTAGAATTCTCATAATCCAGAAGTATCATAATGAATCTAAGTGATTATCACAAAATTCCATTAGAATATATGTTATCATCTTGGTACTCCCCATTTATCAGTCATCACATGGAATCCATACAATCACCTTGAAATTCCATTGGAATCATAGTGCTCATCCCATAATTCCAAATCGTCATGATTCACACAGGTCAAGGAACTGATCTAGGACTTCCCAAAGAATTATTTTGAACATAGAATTAGAGAACTCCTCTAGAAATTCAATTTTTTTGCGCAACATATGGAATAGGGGAACTCATCCCAGTATTCCCTTTTAGAATGTATCATATTGAATCAAAGGAGATCATCTTGGAATTTACTACCATCACACATCAAAATATCTATTTGTATTTTTCATTATATAATTAGAATAATCAATTCACTTTAGAAGGTATCCATTTAAATCATTTTCCATGATTAATTAATTCGGTTTTACCCAAGAAAAATAATAATCCCCACCCATTTTGTAAATGTTTTTGGACATTCTTTCTTAATGATTACAAATAATCAACAAACCCTAGGTCACTTTTAAAAAACACACCATATTTTATAAAAATGTTATTTCCAATTGCTATCTTTTTTAGCGGTATTAAGTTAAAAATTTCATTTACAACATCTATTGTTGTAAAATTAAATTTCAAAACCATCAAATCAATTCACCAAACCATATTTACCACTCAATAAAAAAATACCTTTGACATTATATAATTCTATTTCCAAAATTAGATACCATTTAACAAGTTAAAAACTTAGTCAATTACATTTACCAAGTGATTTACTAAGGGGATCTCATTCCTATGGTTTATGTCTTGTTAAGAGGGTCATTCATTTAAGACAAATTCAATTTAAAAAAGTAATTAAATCGAGGTCAAGGCACAACATATCTACCCAAAACCCACCAAGAATGCACATATAAATAAAATATGACTATGGGATAAATTCAGGGGACTACATACCTTAACTATAAGTGATCACACATGTCATGTAACAACCTCCGATTTGGAATGAATTGAATGAAAATGGAAACCCTGACAAATGCCCTAAAAATATGTCATATTAGACATAAATGAGGAGAGAGAACTAGATAGTGTTGTACATTAAAAGTAACTTGTTAAAGAAACTTATAAATCCCTTAAGAATTCAATCTCATCACATGAATTAAAACCATGAAATAAACCAAGGATTTAAGACTAATGAAAGAGGAGGGGGTGGAGGTGGCATGGGAGTGGCCTACTAGAAAATTAGGGTAAAAAATCCAAATTATAATAGGAAGGGGAGTACCTTGGTTAAATTATGGTGTTTCACCTCATTAATAATAATCAGGGGAACTAACTAGATGATAATGTACCATCATCTAACTGGTGTTCCCTTCAGGGTTGCCTTCCCCTTGTAAAACGACCAACCAATCCCAATATCCTTTTGGTTCTCTTGTGAACCCCAAGTCTAACACCAAACCCTTATTAGAGGTCCAAGATTGCACTTTTTATGGGTTATAGCTATTGTAATTCAAATATATGTTCTATATAAAACTCCAACCCATTTACTAATTGAAAAAATATAAAAAATACTTAATGGATCGATGTTTTTCCACACACTTAGGCCTTACATTGTCATTTTTCAGGATTATAAAAAACATATTTTTAGAGTTTTAACACACTAAAATGTGTATGTAATGATAATACCCATAGAAAATTAAAATTTATTAGCTTGAAATCATAAAAAAATATTTTAATTAGTTTTTGGCATGAAATATTTTAAAGTACATCAATTTGATTGTGGTGTGGTCAAACATAATTAATAGGTAGTTCATAAAAATTATAGTCATAAAAAAAGAGTTCCATGGTGTCAAAACAATGTAAAAGACCTCCAAATGTCATTTTAATATTATAATACCATTTATTTTGAAATTTAGGGACTGAATAATTGTCAATATGTGTTATCATTTTCAAAGGATGATCGAAAATGAATTTTTAGTCACTTATAACACTAATTCGTATATGCAATGGGAAACCCCATATAAAAAACCTAGTATTTGTGAGAAATAATATGAAACTATATTTGATTTATTTCTTACCAGAATGAATAGATAACATGTCGATCCGAAATTAAATGCTCTAAAATTAGTAGAATATGATGTTCTTGAATAATCAACAGTGTTTCAAAATGTATGTTAGGGTATAAAAGTGAAGAAAAAAACATCAAACATCCATAAAATCATAGTAAAACAACTATATAGTTATTTTTTAAATGTAAATAATTATTTTACATCAATCTGAATTAGCTTCTCCTAAAAATGATGGAAAATACCTTTTAATTGTTTTAGAACACTATAGTGTTTATGTAACAATCAACTCCAAAAAACAATATCTTATATTGATGTGAACTAATAGTAAAACTATATATAAATTATATATGATGTGTACAAGTATAAGACTCGTTAATCTACCATGTAGTGAGCTTGAACTGACTATGTATGAAATTATTATCAAGTTAATAGTATTTATAAACATGTTAAAAAGGTTAAAAAACAATAAAAAATCCTATTAGTTACATGAAATATCAGGAAAACCCATATATTTATTTTTGAAATAAGTAACTGAAGACACATCTTTTTGAGTCATCATTTTCCCAAAATGATAGAAACCACATTTTTGGTATTTTAAAACACTAAAACAAGCATGTAATAATGAAAACTGCAGTTAATAACATAAAATTGAAAGTAAATCATAAAAAAGTATTTTAATTATTTTTGAAAAGTATAAGTAGAAAATACATCAATTTTATGTGTGGTGTCCTCAAAATGATTGAATAAACAGTTCTTAAAGAAGTAAAAGTCTTTAAAAACAAGCACTAGGGGGTCAAACCCTTGAAAATGACATCTTATTATCATGAAATCATAGGATAAATATTGTATATTTATTTTTTATATGAAATAATAGGTGGCACATCAATCGGAGCTATATTTTTCTTGGGATGACTAAAAATGAGTTTTCATGTTTTAAAACACTAAAATGTGTGCCTAATAGTCAAAAACATACATACATTTTTGGATTGATATGAAATAATAAAATAATAATTTTTAAATAATTTTGACATGTATGAGTAGATTTCATGTTAATATAAATGTATTGTGCTCGGTTTGACTAAATAAACAGTTCTTAAAATAACTGATAGTCATTAAAAACATTTTCATGATGGTCAAAATCATTAAAATAAACTCTAATTTCTATGAAATTATATGAAAATAATGGCATATTTATTTTTTATTTTTATGAACTAGAGGTTTATCAATATAATTTTTCATTTTCTCGATATGAACAAATATTGATTTTTAATGCATTAAAACTCTGAAATGTGTGTGAGACAGTAAAACAATTAAATGACCTCGGATTGTTTTGAATCATAATAAAACAATTTTTGATTTGTATGTGTAGACTATGCATTAATCTAACACATGATATTCACAAACTAACTGAATAATTAGTTATTATAGAATTAAGAGTAAATAAAAACCTGCAACATGGGGGGTAAAACAAAGAGAATATATATTTATTGCAGTAAAACCATAGAAAAAAACCATATATCGATTTTCGAAATATTTGAACTGACAACACGTCAAGATATTTTTTTTGGATGCTTAAAAATACCTTTTTAGTGCTTTAACACACTAATATATGTGTATAATGAAAAAAACAAAGAAACTAATAACATATTTATGTAAAATTACTATAAAACTATCTTTAAATTATTTGTGATGTGTAAAATTAGATAACACATTAAGAAGAAAAGCATTATACTTGGGATGCTGGAATATGTATTTCTTGAAGAGTTGACAGTTTTAAAAATATGTTCCATCGCTCAAAAGAGGGAAACCTAATTGGATTTCCTTGAAAAAAATGATGAAAAGAATGAATTATTTGTAAATTTTATGGACTGACGAAACATTAATATGAGTTTTTATATTCAATGGATGGCTGAAAACACCTTTTAAGTTTTTTAAAACACAAAATCATGAATGTAATAGTCAAACCATATAAAAAACTCATATTAATATTAAATAATAATAATAATAATGATAATATATTTGAATAAAGTTTTCTGTGTAAGAGTATAAGGAACAACTATATTATGTGTTTTCTACTCAGACTGACTGAATAAATAGTTTTAAATTGAAAAATTTATTGTAAACTGGTAATATTTTTAAAAGAAAATTACAAAAAAACTCTTTATTGCACTATCTTTTAATTAATTTCTTCTTAGGGATTATAATTATTCGTTTTTTATTTTTTAAATATTTTGAATTTTATTTTAAATTATTTTATTTTTATTTATATGAGATAATGTCTGTGGAACTCTAAAAACAATGATACAATTATATTTGAGAGCGTATGAAATAATTTATCGTGTATATATACAATGAATTTATAAATTGTGTTTTTTTATATTCTTTTAACTTCCAAAAAAATTATTTATAAAGGGTATTTACTATAATTATTTTAATTAAATTAATATCCTATAGAGGACACCATTTGGTGATCACAATAGGCCATCTAGTGGGGGTCCTCAGTACTAAATGTACTTCTGGTTCCACCTAAAACATCCTCCATCCAGATCTCTTCATTCAAGGTCAAATAACATGTCTCCTCTAAGGCTAAGTACATATTTTAACTATAATATCTAATTATTAAATAAAAAATATAGTAATCAATACCCACATGAATTTAGAAAACATTATTCCCAATAACTCTAGATAACTTCAGTTCGTATTGAATTCATTCAAATGATCAGCTACTGGCCATCCTTCTAAAATTTTCATGCTAAAAATTCACCTCAACATAAAGACATTTTTTCATCTAATAATTCGTATCCTACATGTTCACAACCATGGATATCAAATTTTTAGTTTTTCAAACAACATAATTATTAAAGGCTATATTTCAGTCCAAAATCATCTAAACAACTCATAGTTCCTTCCAATAAATCCATTCCCACAATATATTTTCCATTTATTATAGTTTCATCGAAACCAATGATATATCTAGATCCCTATCAAGGTGACCCAAGAATTTCATATATAAATATTAAATTATTTTAGACGAATATTCAAAATATATCAAAAATTACACACCACAAAACTATAACGTTTTAGGGTATTTGGAGACCATATAAATAATAAACTTATTTCATAAAATATTTTCAATATATCTGATAAATTTCTTCTAAAATAATATCCTTATTGTATATAACCTACTTATTACCTTTCTTTATAAATTGGTAAAATGTAACATAAGAATAGGTGACCCTAGATTCTTAGTAAAGGTAAATAAGAGTGATATAAATTAGCGGCAATAAATGAGCATAAGATATTTATAAGTGCATAAAAAAATGATCATAAATTACAATAAAATGTCCAATTATTCATATACCATGAATCCAAAGTCATGAAATATGGATTTCACATGATAAAAGGCATAATTTATAAGAGTGTGGAATCATCAATAGTAAGTCATGAGCCATGAGATAGTATCATAATAATAAGACATAATTTCAAGGAATATATATAATTATAAAACCCATATATTTAGTTAAGTCTCATTGTGAAGCATATCATAGTGGATATGGTCACATAGTGAATGGGGTTCACTCCGCATTCCCATCATTTCCTTAGTCAAGGCACACTTCCAAGAATATCATAGTAAAGAGAATACCTTTATGGACCGAGTTCGATCCCCATTATTGTTCATATTATCTCATGAGACATAAATATTTACCCAATGAATTTTAGGTCTATATAATTTCAGTCACACATGTCACATAATGAGAACCTTAAATATATGTTCCATAGTATCATAAAATCATAAATCATTTCATCAAAGCATAATTAACCCTTAAGAAATAAACGGGTTTCATTAACACATCCTTGAGGAATCATCTTAGTAATTCATAAATAGAAATAAATTGGATGGAATTATATGAGAACATCCCAAGTGAAGCATAAAAATCATTAAATCATGTATGTGTAGATTAAAAATCTCTTTTATAAAATAATTAAAAATAAAATTTGAAAATCAAGAGGAAACACACCTCTTATTTTGGTATCATTTAAAGAATGAAATTTCTATAGAAATGTTAATACTATTTTCTTTATAAACCATTTTAATCTTGTAAACAAAGCTTTATGTTATAATTAAGGCATGATGGAGAGAGAAATTTTTTACTTTAATATAAGATAAAAGAAAACATCCTTTTCACACTTTTAGAAAAAGTAAAAAGTCATTTGTATGAAACAAATTTGAAAATATTAATTTTTGAAATTTGTAAATAAATTATAATGTAGTAAAAATTGAATTTTAAAATATTTATCTATATTTAACAATCTATAAAACAATTTTATGAATACATATGTGGAATATATATATTCTTAACTGAAAATAGTAAATAGGGTCTTCTTTTTTGGAGAAAATTTCACCTACAGTTTTAAGTAATAAATAAAGGAGAATAAAAAAAAATTTGAATTCCATTAAAATAAATAGAGAAGAATAAAATTTATAGGTTTGAAAAGTTAAGTATTATATAATTTCCTTTATTGAAAATGTATCATCGATAATCATGAAGAGAAATGAGATTGTGATATAAATCATTACCTCAGTTCATAACATTCTTCATACACACTCTTAAAAAGCATTATAATAAATTTATATTTATTATACACATATATTATTACCATATTCCAACTTATATTAAATTATATTATTCCCATTAAATTTCCAATTACCTATTTAATAAAAATTATGCATTAAAATTGACATTCAGGGTGTTAACAGTTCTATTTCACATTCATGTTTCTGTGCAATGGTTCCAATACATTCACCTTGGTCATAGTTTAATAATATCTAGAATCATAATATTTTCAAAAATTTTATATTTATTCATTATATATAATTATATAATCACTCATATAAAGTGGTGATGAAAGATAAATTACTTCACATCATAGAGATTGTAAACCGTACATATTCCCCTGTGATATTTTCATTCTCTAAAGAATGACAATAAATATAATAATAATATATCTTTATGAAATCATAATAATATCATAAATTTTAATTTTATACTTATTTCTATTCTTGTTAAGTGTAAATGAAAAATAAATCATATATCTTCATGGTGGTGGTAGTTTAAACATACACAAGTGTGACATTATAATTTTCCAATAGATGAAATGGAAAGAAATATTATAATATTTTATCTTTAATGAATCATAATTATATTATAAACCTCAAATATATCAATTAAGTACATTTATTTAACTATAGTTTTTAGGTGGTTATGAAAAACAAAAACATCGCATCGTGGAGGCGGGTTTCTGCATGCACATAAGGACGATGTTTTCATATCCCATGGGATGGATGGAAGGAAGAAAATTGTTGAACCATTATCATAACTAAATTTAATTATATTAAATATATTTATTTAATTATGTCAACATGTTTATGTACGATTTTTATAAGGTTTAAGAATAATTTACATGAAATAGATATGTAAATTATATTACCCCGTCTTTCGGTATCTTTTTTTAGCATACAACGTAGGATTTATTGATTAAATCTTTTTGTTAGACTAGAAATTCTACATCGTGGGGAGGATATTTGGGAAGAGATATTAGAATTTATTTTTTAGATTATAGTTCTCAATATGTGTATAGATGTTCAAAGAGAAGTTTCCCTTTTATAAGTAGGGGGAGTGTCACCCTTTTATATATTAATAACAATAAAAATATAGTAAATTCACTCTTATGAGAAAATAGCTCCAAAATATCTAATTTTTTAAAATAATACTATGGTGGTTGAAATATATTCAACCAATTAAATTTAAGAATGTTTTTTTTATTTTAATCCTTACATCTTAGGTTAACTGCACATTTAACCCTGTTAGCCCTTATCATGGGGACATTTTTGTTTATCATGGAAACAATTAATTATGTCTATAAATTAAGTTGCAATTTTTACCTAATTTTATATATATTTTTTAAAAATATGGAATCTATACTATAAGATTCAATTGCAAGATATGGAAGAAATTTATTCTAGTATTAGTGCTCAAAACATGTATGTACGGTCATAGTACTCAATGAAGCTTTAACACTTCCTTAATATAAATCCCAAAAATATGATCATGAGTGACATATTTTATTATAGAAATTATATTTGTTGAATTCATAAGTATATTCACTATAACCCATAAGATATTATGGTGATAGAAATCAAATCCAATGGTGTTATGGCCTTTAGATGTTTTACAGAGTCCAACAATGAAATCCATGGTGTTTTTTTTTCTAATTTAAATTATGTTATGTTTAATGAGAGTGGTTTATCATGGTCCCCTAACTAATAAATTTTTATTACCTAAAAAATGTATCATATTACCCACCTTAGGGTCAATATCTCGAGCAGGCCACTGAGACACAATGTTTTTCAATTGTCTTTGTTTATATAATAACTAATAAAATGACAAATAATAAAATAATATAATGATCGAGGTTGGAAATTCATAAAAATATAAATATGGAAACCAAACACAAATAATATTAGAAAAACAAATATGTTTTTGAAGTAGTATTTGTTTATAGGAGATCATGGCATCGTTATCTTGTTCTTTAATACTTTAATATCGTCATCCCATTCAATATAGAGGTCAACACTATCACTATACAACCTATCATTATAATTTTAATTATACCAAAATATCCCTCTATATGTGGTATAATCTCCCTTACATCATCATCACAATGCTACATTGAACCTCTATATGAAACATTTTGATAATGATGTACAAGAATAAATCTGAACCTTAAGAAGAACACAATAGAAGATAAAACAGGGTGATCCACTCACCAAAACTAGTTTATACTCTACTAAAATTATAAGAATATAATTAATATAAACATTTAAGCATAAAAAAATAAAACAACACTCCCCTCTCAAGAAACAATGAGGTTTAGTGGGAGATTTTCATGGAAACTGGAAGGGGAATAGTGGGGCAGAACTGTGAAAACAAATGAGATGAAAAGATTACATCATTAATAATGTGCATTAAAAATATAATATACTATTATAGAAGTATGGACCATACAAATATAAACATAATGGATAAAAAATATATCTAAACTTTTGAAATGTAGAGGGGGTAGCTTTTTTTAGCGAGGAGAGTGGAAAATTTTGGCTCCAATTTTGTCCTCCGAATGTTTTCTTACTTTCAACCTAGTTAATAGTCAAATCATGGAATTATTTCTTCATATAAGTTGTTCAGATATGTTTCATATATCCACCAAAAAAAATTTGAGACACATTATACACATAATAATGTTATTATGTCCAAATCATTAATAAAATCATTTCTTGGCTAACAGTTTGTTCATATTCCCATTCTCTAAATTCTAATGAATATATTACCCTGACGGAAGAAAAATTTGTCATTGCCACATTTAATGAAGTTGTTACATGGAATTTTATATATATCCATTTGAAATTTAATCTCATTTGCCTTTTTAATTCTTTATATATTGTAACATCATTAAAAGTGATCCATTTAGTGGAAATATTTTGATACCTAGACTTTGAGCTAGTTTTGGGCCTTAAAATTCCTGATTAAGCTTTGGATTGAGTTGAATGAGTTATATCCCATAACGTTTTAAATACTAAAAAAGTAATTTCAAATTTTTTATAACTTTATAAGAAGTTATGGATTAAATTCCAATATGATATAAACAAATTAAAATTCTAAAATTATTCCATTTTCACAATTAAGCTCAAATTATTAATAAAACCTAAAATTGTTACAATTAAGATTATGTTATGAAATTTATGGGAATATAAAATTTTATTAATGAATAATATATATTTTAAATAACGGGATTCATCAATCTAAACTACTTAAACATTGTACTCCTAGATAATCATCAAATATCCGAATCAAAATCTACTAAAAAATTAAAATTTTGAAAATTAAAAAGATCTTTTACAAAATGGAATTTTATCATGACTCTAATGTGAAAAAATTAACTTTAATTTAAATACATTTGAGCTTAAAAATTATTCCATTCCCCTATCATAGGTACCTCACATTGAATTTCATGTTACTCTTCACTCTAGGGAAACTAAATCTTGAGTTATGCTCTTACATGGAAAGTGAATGTATCACCATTTCCTTGTGAAAATTTTCATATCTCTGCACCATTAGACATAAAAATTTTATTAACATGATATATTTTCCAATTTGAATTATATGGCTAAGGGTATGTGGGTAAAAAAATTAAAAATCAAGGCATAAAATAAGAGGTTAAACTTGGAAATTCAATGCTTGAATATTCAAGTGAACACAAATGAAATATAAATTACTCATTTCCACTTATAAATTTACAATACACACCCTTTGACATAGTACATTAGTAATTATGAAAATACAATGAATTATTTCATCATAATTCTCCCATTTTTCTTTTTTCTTTTTTTTACATTTTTTAATGGAATATGAGATAATAAAAACAATTGAAGAATGGAAATCATTCCCAAAGGTTTTTAAATTACATGAGTCATAAATTTAATAATCCAAAAAAATCAATATTTTCTCTATTTTTTTATTTTATTTATTATTTTATGAGAACATTGTAATAGAAGTAAAGCATGATGAATAAAAGTCCTCATGCCCATATGTGAAATTCATAGAGTAATAACAGACCTTAGACACCCAAAAATGAGTTATATCCCAAAAAAAATCATATGACGTAACACCACACTCAAACATGAAATAATATTTTAAAAATAGTAAGAGTGAAGGTAGGTAAGATAAATTTAGCTTGTAATATGGCTTAAAACTATAAGAAAAATCTATTATTCTATTTGATAAATAAGGGTAATTGTAATGGTGGGTTTCAAGGTAAAATATATCATTCCAAAAAACCCCAATCACATAAAAAACATTTACAAACTCTAATGTTCTGAAAATGAAAAATAATTAGTTCTATTTAGCACAAAAAATCAATATTTATCTCAAGAAATTGTGGGAATTATGAATAACATGTCACCAGGGTTAAAAATACCACAATGAATAAGAAAACTAATTTTATTCAATGTTTTATGAAAGTGGACATCAAAATTTGTCCGAACTCATAAAAAATATTAAATATAAAAATCCATTAAATTTTTTCCATATCACCAGTCATTTAAAATAAATTTTATCCAAAATTATAAAAACTCTCTCAAAATCAATTCATGTGAGAAAAAATGAAACAAATAATATTCATTTAAACTCAATGTTCCAAAAAATAAAAAATTAAAGTAAAATTAAACAAAAATATCTAAGAAGTTTGACACTCCCACCATATAAAAATTTCATCACCCATCATTTAATATCAATAAAATAAAAATACAAGGGAAAAAATAAAAAAGAATGATATATACAACTTGATTTTATTTTCCTATGGAATCCATGATTTAATCCCTGAGAAACTAGTATTTAGACCTAGAAATAAATTAAAAATACAAAGCATAATAAAAATAACAAAAATATACATAATGGGAAAAGTGGATAAAACATGGCTTTCCCCCACCCAACACAAGTGGGTGATAGGTTTCTTACTTCCCTGGTAAGGTATTTATAGTTCTTTATCCCCAATCTAAAGGTGGATGAGGTTTATTTATTATAAACCACAAAATTTTATTTCTACTAACATCAACTACTGGATTCCAAGAGTGTGAACTACCATATAAAATAAAAAATTTATCAACCCAAAAAAGAGAATAAGGAATTAATTTAAGGTGTATAAGGTGGTGGAAAAGAATGTAGGGGTTTTTATTATCAACTATCATGGGGTCCTCTACCATTTGATATAAAATTTGATATAGATACGGAAATATCATGACCAAATTATCCTCTATATATTCCTCCCCATACTTTTCAAATTCCAACACCATATTATCTTTATTTAGGGGCACTTTATCCTTGTCATCATAAATCCCTAGGGAAATTATTGGTATTGATCCTTCAAAATAAAAATGAGGGTAGTAAATTGGGTTTGATAATGGTGTAAAATAAAAAATCAAATAATCCAGTATTTTGTCTACTACCATTAACTCATCAGCTTCAAGTGTTATCTCTTATTCCAAGGAATGTTGAAGGATTTTAGAATTTTTTGGTAAAGAAGTGTTTTTGTAGTATAATTTCCACCATCATGATGTATTGGTAAAAACATGGAAGGATTTGATATTTTAATTCCTTGGCCTCATCTTAATGGATCTGTAGAAATTTGTGTGAGAATTCCTTGACCAACTTGTCAAAGGATTCTAAAATTGATGTATCATGGTCATCATTTTAGTCCACTATGATCCCCCTATATTAAAAATAGAATTAAAAACAACATTTTTCTTTCTTTCTATAATTATTACTATTTAACTCAAAGAAGAGGATGATTCATCATTAACAAATCTCATTTTTTAATTTTTTTGAATTTGTGATTTTTTATTAATGTTTTCATAAAAAATTACACTCCTCAAAAACAGTTCCAAATTTTTTAGATATATTTTCATGGATCTCTCAATAATAGATTTTTATTACCTAATAATATAGTATAGTGAAATCCCTCAGTCCAATATCTTGTGAAGGATACTCAAACATGCCATATTTCTATTATCACTATTTATGAAAAAACAAAAATAATACTATAGAATAAAATAATATAATAATAGGGGTTGAGAAATACATGAAATATATAAATATGAATACCAAATAAAAATAGTAAAATAAAGCACAAATAATTTAGTGAATAATTGTTGTTATTTATATGATATCATGGTGATGTCATCGTTCTTCTTTAAAAAATTAATATAATTGTCCCATTAAATGTATATATAGACCATATCACTGTACACCCTCCCATAATAATATTAGTTACCTAAAAACGACTCTACTCATGTTGGATCACATCCCTTACATTATCGGTGCAATGTTACACTGACCCTCTATATACACCATTATGATAATGATAGAGTGGAATAAATATAAAGGAGAAGTATAACATAATAAAAATTAAAGTGGGGTGATTCCTTCTCCAAAACCGATTTATCTACAGATAAATTATTTAAAATAGAATAAAGATAAACATTTAAACACAAAAAAAACTCAAAACATCACCAATACCCCCCACGAACTATAATAAGGGTTAGTTCTCCATTTTCATGAAGATTAAAATGAGCTCCACAGGGGGAAAGTGAAAAGTAAAATTGATGGAAGAAGAAAATTTGACTATTGTAAACTGAAAATATATTATACTATTATAGATGTATGAACACTCTAAATAAATATAAAATGGATAAATAAAATAAATAACCCATTTAAATGGAGAGGGAGATACATTTTTAGAGCGTGGGGAGTGAATTGTTTTGGATCCAATTCTATCCTTAATAATATTGCTTATTTTTAGACCAATTAATGGACTTATATAAAAAAAATATTTATATAAGTTGTTTGGATAAGTTCTCTATATCCACCTAAAAATATTAGTTCCATTCGAATTGTAATGAAGAAGTTATGTATAAAACATTAATAAAACATTTTCAGTCCTAAAATTATGTCCAATTTCTATTAATTGACTTTCAATGCATGTATCGCTTTAAGGGAGAGAAACTTTCTCATGGGAATAGTTAATGACTTTTTTCCCAGAATCTTACCTATTTGCATATAATTATTAATCTCATATTTTTTAATTCTTTAGATATGGTCCCATCGATAAAATGAATCCATTCTATAAAAAGATTTCAAAGCATGAATTGTGAACTGGTTTTGGGCCTTAAAATATAGTTTTTAAAATTAGGTCCAACTGACATAAATGTATCCCATAATGTTTTGAATCCTAAAAAAATTAATTTCATAAATTTTACTAGTATAAAAGAAGTTATATCTAAAATACCAAGCTAATATAAAAATATTTTAATTTTAAAATTAGGCCATTTGAATAATTAAGCTCAAATTACAAATAAAACATAAAATTGGGGCAATTACCCTTAAAATATAAAATTAGTGTGATTAAAACATTGAATAATAGAATACGATAAATGAAATTATTAGATTAATTAATTTTAAATATTTACAACATCCACCTATACGTCTAATATTAAAACATGATTTTCTAAAATACCAATCATTGATATAGGTACTCCACAATAACTCACTTCATGTTTTTCTACTGGAAATGCTCTTTGAGATCTTTATACGTCCTAATTATTCCAGGATGAATATAAAATGTTGATCTATGTGCTTTATACAATAACTCATTTTTTTAATTATTGTATTGATGGGACACATACATGATTCTTTAATATGATCATTCCATTATATTCAAGGGTTAACTCTGAAACAATCCCCGCCTACTATTAAAGCTCTATATCTTCCTCACATGCCTCTAAATTTCAAATGGATGGATGGTTAAGTGGTTATCATAGAAATTTTGGATCTTTATTATTTTCTTAATATTAAATGTTCCATCCTCTAAAAATACATAAATATCAAATCTCTTTCAATCCTCAACATGGATGCCCTATCTTGGTCCTTTAGAATTAGAGAATCAATAACCTTGTTCCCTATACTAGGGTCAAAATCTGTTGATCATTCATAATATTTAATCAATCCCAACTGTATCCTTTGGATAATCTTCCAATATTTATATTTAAATATATACATAATGCTTTTATAATCATCATATATGACACACCTCTCACCATATAAATAAATCCTCTATATTTTTATCATAGAAATTATATCTTCTAACTTTAAATAATGAACCGTATCAATTTTCCTTGGAAACATCAATTTTACTTACTCATATTCTACTACTATGAAATTATACATGAGAACATATCAGATTCCTCTATTTTATGAATCACTATAAATCACAACCCCTTCTCAACTACAAGGTGTAGTAATAACAAGTATAGTTAAAAATCTTCTCTTTAGATCCATGAAATTTTCTTTTTATCCGTATATCAAAATATACTTAGCCCCATTCTATATAGAAATGGTTATTGATATCCCTGGTAAATTTATCATAATGATTCAATAGTATTTATAAACCCCAATAAAACTATGGATCTTAGTATTCTTGGTTGGCCTATGCCATTATTCAATAACATACATCTTTTATGGATCCACCAATAAACCCTTTCTTATATTTACTCTAGAAATGAATGATACCATGTATATATAGAAATCAAACTTTATAAATTCGGAAAAAATATCTTTTATCAAGGTCTTCAACACAATTCTCAAATAATCATCATAATATTCCTTGATCTTGGAATATATAAGAATATTTTCTATAAATACTACAACATAATGATTAGGTTAATCTACAAGGATATTATTCACTATATACTTGATGATAGTGGGGGATTTGGTAAGTACAAATGGTATAAATATTAATTCTTAATGTCTATAACACCTATGGAAGACTATATTTTTTATATCCACTTTCAATAATATCAATTAATGATATATAAAAAAATTTAAATCTCTGAAAATTATTCATCTTTATGTAGTTGATAAAAAAATCAACAATGTAGGATATATGATACTTTTTCTTGATAGTTATCTTGTTATGTTATCAATAATCAGTACATATATTCATTGACCCATCATACTTCTTGAAAAAATAAAAGGTTTTCACCATGGTGATTCACTCAGGTGTTTGATCCATTTTCTATATTCTCATATATTTTATTATTCAGTTCCAATAATTCAATTGGGGATATTCTATAACAATTCTTTGATATATGCATAACAGTAGGTTTGAGTTCAATTGAAAACTCAACTTCACTATTCAGGGGAAGACTAGGAAACAATTTAAGAAATAAATTTTCATATTCCCACACAACATGCATATAATCAATTTTAATTTTTTCCCAAACTATTTGAGATATTTATACCTAATGAATAGATATTAGGACCAATATAATGGTTATAATATCTATTAGATATTCATATCCATCCTCAAACCCGTATATAATCATCAATTTATTTGGAATATCAAATATGACTTCCCTTCCTAATTAATTGACATTTTCTCTATATAATGAGATCTGATACGTGCCAAAAAAAATCATCAAATTAAACTAGAGAAAGAATAAAAATATTTTCAAGAAGAGAATTATCAAAAAATACTATCACAGATGGCCTATAAACATGATATGTGATCATAATACCATTAATAGTTTTCACCTATAATTTTAACATTTAATTGTTAAGGTGGTTATGTGATACTATTAGAAAACTCATCAAATATAAAAGAGTTTGTAGAACCATAATCAAATTAGATATTTTTGGATCTATAATGGATGATAAGTGTACCTTTCATTCCTTTATTCTTGTGACCCACTTCATTAGTTGTGATTGGATGGGATTTCCATTTATCCCATGGATTAATAGGTTGTTATCATAGACTATGATCATTAACCATTGGATTTATGAAATGATTGATATAACATACATACTCCTTATAATTATAGAACTGGAGTATGGGTGTTGCATTTAGTTATTCGTTCCCTATATTCACTTCATTTGTTATTCTTTTCACATCACAGATATACTGGATCGATGGCCATATTTTCTATAATTAAAACATTTACTATTCCCCTTAAGGAAATTTCCCACTTTATTTCTTTCGATAATATCAACATAAATAAATGTTAATTTTCTTTCCTCTATTGTTTTTATTATTTGAGTTTCCTTAGATATTAATTTTTCACTTCTTTTCCCAAAATGACAAGAATAATGAGATTATACACTCTCTATTTATACCTAAAGAGCAGGTAAAATGATTTTATCATTGCTATAAAATTACCTTATGGATGATTCCATTCAAATACTTGGTCTTAAGCCACTAAATAATCAATAAACTTTACTTTTAGGTTCATTTGTAAAACAAGAATCATACCTTTCAATTCTATATAAATTTACCTCATAAGTATTGATAGATTCATCATCCTTCTACTCAAACAAAAATGAATTACTATTACATAATATTGTGAATATTTAGGGTATATTTATTATTGAAAAACAAACTCTTAAACTTTTCATATGTCATGGTGTCAATACCTTCCCCTTACCTCATATTCTTAATAATATTCCACCATTTATCATCTTCACCTTCCAAACACTAAACAAAAAATAAAATTTTATCATGCGCTAAAAATTGAAAAATGAATTATATATTTTCAGTGGCACTGATCCATTACCCAAAAACTAGCTAATTAGATAACCCATTGAAGGAATATAGACATTGCCTCATTAAAGACCTAATAATAGATTTCTACTACTTTTGGTCATTTTGAATATCATCACAATTCATAAATTTATAGAGTTTCATAAGAAAAACAATAGGATTTTAAATTTCATATCCAATTATATTTGGTTTCTAATTATTTCAATCCCTTCATTGTCCTTCACATTCATTATTACCACAATTACTCCAAGTTCTAGCCATTATCTAAAACAAAAAAGAATGGTGTGACCATAAAGAACTATTATTTAGTTCATGAAATCGTATAATCATAAAAAATATCCCAAACACCTCTTAAATTATTACACCTTCTTATAAACCCTTTAAACTTTAATTTTATCCTATCTCGCATTCATTTTATCATAGTTTTTATTAGATTATAACCACATTTTACCCATATCCTAATATCTAAAAATAATTATGTACTTATTTTATACTAATTTAGGTGACCCAATAATTGCATAGAAAAAGTATTACAACATTTCAGAAGAATATTCAATACCTCTCCCAATAACATATACCCCAAAACTATAAAGGTTTTGTTCCTTTGGAGAAAAGATACATAATAATTTTTTTTCATATAATTTCTTCGAAATATCCTAAAATTTTCCTCCCACATAGAACATTTTAATGTCTATGGTTTTCAAGAATTATTTTTAAATTAAATTATAATAAAATCCATTAATTATTAGGTTATTTTTCTCTTACACTTTATTGATTTATTAATTTATTGGTGATTATTACATTTTTTTATTTCAAACATAATTGTGTTTAAACTGTTATATGGATTTATTATTAGATTTAATGTTTTATTTTACATCATTAGTGTTAATGTTTCAATAAATATTTTTTATTTGATGATTAAATAGGAATTTTTAATTTGAGCATGGATTTGGAAACTATATGGAAATTCAAGATCATCCCATCTAATTTAACTCAAGTATTTTTGTAATTAAATATTACATGTATTGAATTATTAATTGATATTTTGTGATATAACTATAAATATAATTAGATAAATATTTTGTTTAATGACCGTGAGGTGGATAAAAAACATTCATTGAGTTAGTGGACACAAGAATTAATGTTGGACTAGATTTATTAATCTGGACCATAATTCAATAATATAACCACCAAATTTTCATATATTATATTAATTTATTGAAATTTTGAAAAAATATACAAGACTCAAATATGATGATTTAATTTAAATAGATCCACAAATATATTGGTTTTATTAATGGCCAATTATGCAACAAAAAAACCATGATATATTTTGAAATGATTTTCAAACTTTTCAATTTATATTGTTAGACCCTCCCATAAACATTATTTAGGTATAACTTGGGATAAATAATGTAGATTATAATGGATGATATATATTTATTTTTTGGATATTTAAATTAGAGGAGGATATTGTGTAAAAAAAATAAGGATCCGTACCTAAAGAAAGGTGAAACTACTATAGAGCCCTTCACCAGGCCAGGATGTTATAATTTCATTATAGGAATTAATTTTATTTTTTCTCTATCTAATGGATATAATAAAGGTTATATATATTTTTTAAAATAAATAATTTGAAATTTAAATTTACTGGTGTATGTATAGTTTCAAATTTATTTCCATTTTGGATTTTCCATTCAATTCCGACCCTTCAATGTATCCATTATTTTTCATTACATGACCATTGTGTTTTAATTTAGGGAGTGTTATATGGGTAAATAATTTGAAATATATCTTATATATAACTATTTTGTGGGGAAAAATTATATTCTTAAAATTGGTTTTAGGTTATAGTTCTCACTAATAAACCGATGTGCATAACAATTAGAAACTAGATGTTTATGAGAGAGAGAGAGAGTAAGCACCTAAAATAAGGGGGTGACCTTGACATAATATTGATGAATATAAAGTTAATTATTTAAAATCTACAAACATTAGTGCATGAAACCTAATATTATATGATTGTTATAAATTTTTTATTGTCATATCCCACTCTATCCATACTAACATTCCAGTTAGTTTAAAATACCTTTCAAAATTCATTTAAAGTTTTGGTTTTATTATTAAATTTGTGGTATTCTATAGCTCATATTAATGGGATATGTCTCATAATTAAATTATCTAACACAACTTATTATTATATTTAGTGATTATTGATTCATGTTTTAAAATTTCTAAATCGGTATTGACCAGGAGGAACTAATGATGTCTTCAGGTGTATGATTTTTTGGAACTATTATTGAGGAATAGGTTAGGATATTAACTTAAATTGATAATATAGAAAAATTCAGTTCTCATATATTTCTTTTTTCGTATTTAATTTAGGTTTTTATTCTTTTGTTTCCCCATTTAATTCTTCATTTTTTAGGTTTTTTGTGCAGTTTTAAAAGGAAAAATGAATCCCCATATCTGAATTGAGATTCAATTATAAAAAAAATTCAAATTAAATTGGCATGATTAAGAAGAAAATTCATTTCAAAGGATTGGATAGACAAATTATATCATGGGTACCAAAATCACACATGAGTTTAGATTATTATAAAATAAAAAACAAGGAAAAATCATTCTTGGAATGGTTACAATGTCTGTAAAGCATGTATAAAGTAGCCTAGGAAGTAAAGGAAAAACCCAATAAGGAGGCACACATAAAATCAAAGATAAAAGAAATATATAAAATAGATGAATCCAAATCAAACACTATGATTACCCTTATTTCTTATTATAAATATGAATCTAAAACTCCTAGGGGAATCACCATCACATATTCTGGGGAGAAGTAGCAAGAAAAAGAAGAGGAAACCACTATTTTTGAAAAAGAAGTGGTGGAGGATGAGATTATTATAGTTGATGTAATTACAAATATCCCTGAAGATATAAGATAGATCATTAAAGATAAAGATGTTTTTTTAATAATATTAATGATAATAGGTAAGAACATGAACATATAAAGTTAATAGTTGAGGTGAAAGAGTAGTTTTAAAAAATTTAGACAACCCATAAACTTTTTTCCCAATCTTCAAGGATTTCCACTATTGGAAAGTATCCACTAATAAAGCTAACCATAATGAAGTGTGGGATAAGTTTTTCACCAAATGTGCAAAAAAATCACAATTAATTAAATCTATGATATTCATCTCTATATCAAACCCCAATCACATTATTTGAGAAGTGTTATGGTCAAGTTTAACAACTTTAATAAAAGAACTTAGGGGAGTCAATTTGAATTTTTTATTTCTTTCTAGGAGTTTATTTTTGGTTAATTTCCTTGTAATTAGATTTAGTTTTATATATGGAATTTAGTATAGGTTTTACTTTTTAATTCTCTTCTCTCTTTGATTTTTGATGAATATATCATTTTCTTTTATGTGATTTTTTAATTTCTTAGGTCTATAATGGGGGAAAACAGTAAGAATCATAAGTGGAAGTCATAATTGTTGAGGGTATTATGAGTATTAGTTTTTTTATTCATTATGATTCCCCTACATTATAATTTTCATCTCTTTTTAGTTTTAATTGGATACTGGAAGACCTATATTTAACATGTGCTCATTTTTTATCTATGATCCAAAATTATCATGAAAAAAAATTATGGCATGTTTTAAAAATTATTTTCAAATAATAAAAATGAGTAAAATAGGGATTTAACAAGTAATTATAAACACGCGGGAGGGATTTGAGAAAAACATAATTTAATGGAAAATGTTTAATTTTCTAAATATTAATTTTCTTATATTTAAAATTATTTAAATTTATGAAATTTGTGTGAGTTTATTATCATGGGTTTCAATTTACATGAGTGATTATTCCAATCATATATCCCCATTACTATGAGGTTTCAAAGCACTAATTCATTAATTATCATATTTCTTAAGACTCAGGCATGTTTCCTTCTAGATCTTACTCTCCATCTTGTCTACTTTATGATTATACATATTAAATTTAAAATTATTGATATATTTTAATTTATTGGACCCTTATCCTTGATACCAACTTATATATTTATCCTTATTTTTTATATATAGAAACCATGAATGAGCGTTTTGGGTATGATCTATATTGAAATCCAATTTTATCCTTTTATACCCTAATATTATATTTTTCATGATATTCAATGGAATAAGTGTGGTGGAAGGGCTGTTCGAGGAAAAAAGGAATGAGTCATATTGTGGAAGATGTTGGGTTATATCATGGGATATTGGGGTAATTTTCATGATTTTAATATTCATTATATTCTATTATTAACCACCCTTAATATTTATTAGAAGGAAAATAAAGCTGAAAAATGGGTTGTGTCTTGGGAGGGTAAAAAATCAACAATATTTGACCAATGGTCTTGTAATAATGATAAAAAATAGTGTCCTATGGATATCAGGTGTGGTTGGGTGATGTAAGTTATACATTTATGTAGCAAAAATGTCGAAAAATGAAGAAAAAAACGAAAAAATGTAAAACATAATAATTGGGTGGGTCATTCACAGTTCTCATTAATTCTGATCATGTTTGATTTTCAAAGAAGTGGGATAAATATTTTTAATGGAGTATATTCATTGATATAATTTTGATTATAATGAAAAATTACTTTGAGAATAACCTCATTTTGTTATTTATTTATATTCAACACAATTACAAATCAAACCTAATCCTCGGAGTCATATGATCCTTATTCATAAAACCTCATAATTATTTCTAATATTCTATGTGATTCTTGAACATTAAATTCCCCATCTATAATAAGTTAATTTCTATTGGTTTTGATATTTGAATATTTATTGGAAGTTTTTCTTTTATGAATATGTTTATATTTAATTATTGAGGATAATCGTGCATTTATGTTTAGGGTATTTTATTTATATAATATTCTTTGATATAATGTAAATTGAAAAATATTAAATTTCATTAATTGTTGTATAATTATTCCCTAATGATTCATTAATTTATTAATTTATGGGTGATTTTAATGTTTTTTATTATAAGTATAATTGGTGTTAAATATTTAAATGGGTTAATTATTGGTTTTAAATATTTTCTATACTTATTTTTTGTTAATTTGTAAAGACATATTTTTTTATTGATCTAACAATAATTTGTAATTTGGTCATGGATTTAGAAACTATATGTAAACTTTAGTTCCTCTCTCTTAATTACACTCTAGCATTTTTTAATAAATAATATTTTATGTATATTATATTTATTTTAAATTTTGGAATTAAATACTACACATATTAGGATATTTTTTTTATCACACTAATGTATATTAAAATTTCCAAGGAGATAGTGGTATGAGAATCCAAATATAGAATGGATTCATCAATATGGACCTATCTTTAATAACCAAACCATAACAGTTTTATTATAGCTCAGAATTAGAAGACATTTTGGCAAAAGATATAATACTTTATGATTAATTTCTGATTCTTCTGGATCCATGAATATATTGGTCATGTTAATGGGTTTCCATGCAAATGAAAAAAAGGGATATAGTTTCAATCAATTTTTCGATGATTTCATTTTGTAATTTTTGACCAATGAATCCCCTATTCATGTGATTGAGATTTAAATTTTTAGAGATAATATATATTAATTTGGAATATATAACTTTAGTATTTGGTTATTTAAAGGAAGGAAAGACACTATGTAAAAAGGAGGATCTAAAAATTAAGCAAGTTGTTACTTCCACAAAGTCCTCCACTATGATGGACTGCATCAATTTATCTATTAGAATTTATTTTAATCATTTTTTCTCAATATCATGGATAACATGAAAGGGTATATTTCTTTTTTCTAAATAATTATTTTAAATAGTATTTTTCTAGGGTAATTTTGATTTAATATTTAATTGAAATTAAAAATTTTCATTAAATTATCTTTCATCTCTTCCTTATTTTTCATTCTCTAATAATTGCATGTTCATTAAGGAAGTGTTCCATAATTATATCACTAGATCTAATAATTATCCCTGAAAATTGCATTGGATAAAAATCTATGTTTTAATATGGTTTTACATTACCTTTTTTACTAATCAACCGAAGTACATAACCATTAGAAAGGTCATTTTTGAGAGGGAGAGTAATCACATAGACCAAGGGAATAAATTAGACCTAATTATAATGACAAGAAGATTAATTATTTAGAATATAGAAACAATATTTTATGATCCCATAAATTATATGATTGATATAATTTTTTTTATTATCTTCTCCCACTCTCTCTAAAATCACATGCCAAGAAGTTTATCTTTCCATTCTATATTTAATTATCTTTTCTATATTTATTATTAAATTAATATTTTATTTACCTTGTATTCATGGTATTTACTTCATACTTTTATGATCCTAGAATACTATTTATTAGATTGGGTGGTTATTAGAATTCAAATCATAGTATGGTGAGCTTCCCTTCTGAATATTTTGAAGTTCCATCCTTGAGAACAAGTGTAGAGGTATTTGATGTCTTCATTTCATGAATATATTATTTTATTTTATTTAATTATTTTTTGAATTTAATTATTTAAATTTCATAATTATTAATTTATTTAATTTTTATGGGTAAATAATATTTTTAATTTAATTTTTTAAAAAATAAATAAAAATATATAAATGTTTTAAATTTTAAAATTGGTTTTTATTTTAGAAAATAATTGCTTTGTAGGCATTTGGAAGATATAATTTTAGAAAACTGACAATGGTGGTATTGATTAAAAAAACATGACACTATTTTTGTCCCTCAGCTAATACCCTAAAACTTATACACCCCTAAGGGCAGCCAGAAGTAACCTTAGAAGGCCAGCTAAGGAATATAAGATCCCCTATATGGGTCGTGCATGGGATTGTGAGTGGGTGTGTGTATGAAGAGCCAGTGGGAGCACAAGTGTTCATGGGAATGTGTTTGGGAACTAATGGTATCTTACCCTATAATGTGTGGTTCATCATGGGAGGTTGAGGGAAATCTCCCTGGAAACCGAACAAACTTTTTCTCGCATGTTGATGTGGAATTAACAAATATATAGGAGTACTAAATGGAGAGAAAGTTTTATGTGGGAATACGGAATACTGGGAACTATTATCAACAAATAAAAATGATATTACTTTTACCCTCCCAAACATAAATAACCTGAGAAAAAATCCATTAGCACCAGATGCTTTATTTCCTCCCTCTATCACTTCTTATTATAACCAGAGAAATCTATTATTGATGTTTCACAAGCTTAGGCTCAAACCATCAAACAACTGAATAAGATCATAATTTCCATGAAACACTACTAGATCCTGATACATCACTATTTAGGATGAATTAATGCCATGATATATTGTATGAACCTCAATCTGACCACTGTGAATGTCAAACAATGATAAAGACAAACTACATGAATATGGTGGCTAAGAAAACAATTGTGTTTCACAGGGAAGTAAAAATGTTAAATAACTATAAAAACACCTTAAAATACTTTTTATCTACATTGGATGAATAAAAATGGTTAAAAGAATGTAAATATTCATGGATATATTTTTTCCATGCTTGGATAAAAATTAAAAAGGAAATAACTAGTGCTACATCATATGAGAAGATGCTTGTCGCCTATCAAGATATTACAAATTCCGAAATTCTCATTGAAACAACATGTTCAGTTGTGTTGGATTGTGTGGAAGGGATGTATATGTGTAGAATTATGAAAATGATTAAGTGTATTGGAAATAATCCAATGGTCCATTAAAACACTATGGTGGTGAATGTTTAAGTTCTAAATATTTCAATCGATGTGGACTTATTAGAGGAATCAAAAGGGGTTTGAAAGTGATTCTTGAGGAATGACCCAAATGAATTAAATAGGATACTTTCGGAGAAAGAGAGGTTGTGGAAAAGGGTTTTTATGATTATAAATATAATGGTTTTTTCTTATATGATGCTGAATAATAACTGAGATAATATACTTTAACTATCAAAGGAATTCTATTGTTGAATTTTTTTTTCTACTATGTGGGCTAGGTTTTATTATATTTTATACTTCTTCATGACTAGAATGTGGTGATAATTTCTCTAATGTTCAGGTAATGTAAAATAAGGGATGTTTGTGTTAGTGAATATTATTTTTATTTATTTTCATTATTGGAATTTTTCATGTGTACTCCTCATTAATCATCTTTATCATTCTTATTTTAAGACCATTGTATGAAATAATTGGGAAACAAAATTATATAAAAAAATAATTACCTTAAAAAATTCATTTATATTGAGTTATTTTAACTAATTATGTTCAAATTAGGTATTGAGACATCTATTTCTATATTCACCCAAAGTATTTGATCATATTAATAGAGATTTATTAAGTTAGAGGGAGAATAAAAAGACTAATGAATCTCTTATTACCAACTTCAAAAAAATATGGACAAGAATTATAATTATTTAATTCATTAGAAAACACTTCCTAGAAATTTAAAAAATATTGTATAATATTCTCAATATGATTTTCAAGAACATTTATTTCTTTACTACTAATGAATCACTTAATTTACTAAAATCTACTTAATCCTTATCATGGGTTGACCTCAAGAATTCAATTTATTATGTTCTTTTAGTTATTAGTGGTTTTCTTTGAGACTTAAAAAAAATTTAAATTTCATTATCCCTATTTTTATTAATTTCACCTTTTGAGTGCGACACCCTTCTTAGACATTCCCTACATAATACTATTCTTAATAACTTATGAAAAATGAAACTTAATAAAGGGTGAGATATGTTTCCCAATAAGGTTAAAAATGGTACATATTAATAGATGGCCATAAATGATAATAGGATAATCATAATGGTTTGAGAAAATGATAGTAACTTATAAAAACATTCCCAATACATCAAAGACGATAAATCACGAGTAATGGCAAGAAAATTTGTCAAGAAAAAATAAATGGCTCATAAAAGTGTGAAATCATCAATAATCAATCATAATCCATTAGAGCACATCATATGTATAATAAATAATCTTGGGCATACACATGAGTATAGAAAAAAATTTCATTAATCATGGATCCATTCTAATACTATCGTAGTGAGCATAGCCCCATATTGGATTGGGTTCACTCTGCATTCCCATAATTTCCTGGGTCAAGGCTCACTACTAAGTCAATTATAGTTTATAGAGTCACTTTTTGGACATAGTTAACTAAATATTCAAGTTTGTATTATTTCATGAGATGTAAATATGAACCTAATTCATTGAAGGGATATATAATTGTGTACTCAGTCATCACAGAATGTAAACCATACAAATGTGTTCCAAAAGATCATAAAAGTATTTGTAATTTCATTATATTGTAAGATACTTATATTAATGAAACAAGTTTCATGAAATCATCCATAAAACAATGTCATCATAATCCATATAAGGAAATAAAGTGGATGTTAGTATAAGATAATATCCCCAATGAAACATAAAAAACACTTAAATGATGATGACATTGATAAAAACCCTATTTTATAAAATCATTTAAAATACTCTTTGAAAATCAATAGAATGCATCATTTTTAATTTGTTAACTTTTAAAAAATAAAATTACCAAAAAAATGTGAATAAGATATTCCTTTTATAAAATTTCAAACTTGAAAAATTAAGATTCATGATGAAGGAAATAAATTGCATCAATAAAATATATTCATGTAATATACATTAAAAGATAAAATTCATTTCACACTTTCTTAACAATTAAGAAGTGATTCATACAAAAAAACCATGAAAAATATTACTTTTAATAATTTTTTAAAAAATTAAAAAAAGTATTGAAATTAAAAAATTTAAAATCATTAATTATAGGTAAAAACTATAATAAAAAAATTGAAGAATATGGATAAAGAAGATAAATATTCCTATCTGAAAAGAGTATGTAAGGTCAACTTTTCCTAAAATAATTATCTCCATCATTTAAATTACCAAAGTGTGGAGAATAAAATGAAAATATTAAAAACAAATAAATTAATATAGGATAAAAAAATAGAATTGTTTTATAAGTCTTATATGATTTCCCTCATTAGAAAATTAATATAGAAAATCCTAAAAAGAAATGAGATTGTAATATAAACTCATTCCTCGGGTCCCGTCATTCTTCATGTACACACTTAACCTCCTGTATAAAAAATTATATTTATTATAAATATAAATGATAAAAATATTCATAATTATCATAAAATATATAATTCTACTATATTTTTTAATTACCCATTTATTAAGAATTCTTCATAATTATAAACATTATGAGTGTTACCTGTTTCGTTTCCTATGCATGCCTTTGTTTGATGGTTTGGGTTATTGTATCTTGGTAATGTTTTCATAATATAAAGAAGGTAAATCATGTTATACATATAATATTTATTCATTATATACATTTTTATAACCATTCATATGTATTGGTGATGAAAAATGAATTATATCACTTTATGGAAACAAAAGTATGTACGTACACATGTGTGATGTTTTCATTTTTCAATAAATAGAAAGAAATAAAATTAAAAAATTATCTATATTTCCTAAATAATTATAATATAATAAATATTAAATATATACATGTGACCAGATTTGTCATATGGAAATTAAAAAAAACATCACATCACTTCTTGGAGGGGGTATTCCACACATACACATAAGAAACATTATCATTTTCCAACAGATGGGATGGTAAGAATATTGATAATATTTTAACATTAAAGAATCATAATTGACATATAAAAATAATATATATCTATTAAATATTTTTTATAAACAATGGTGTTATTTGGTGTTGAAAAATGATACATGGCACATCGTGTTGATGGTATTCTACACGTACAAACGATCGAGGATTTCATATCCCATTATAGTGAAAGGATGTATAAAATGGGTATACCATTCACCTAAAGATATTTCAATATTTTCAAGATCCTTATTTCATTATTTCAACATTATATTATTCAATGGATATTTAAGAGTAAGAAACCTGAAATATATCATTAGAGATAATTACCTCATAATCGAGTGTCTTCCTTTCTGTTATACTTCAAGACTGTGAAAGTTTCTATTTTAGTGAGACAGAAACATATAGTTCACTAGTAAGAGATTCGATGAATTATTTGGGAATATATTAAAAAAACTAGGTTACTCAAGTGGTGTGAAAAAGTTTTAATATGATGTTCCCTATTGTAAGTGAAGGAAGTGACACCCCTATAAATGTTAAATACATTAAAATATAATTAACTCAATATTAGGGTCATATGGATATATAACATCCAAGTTTCCTAGAAAATTAGATTTATGTAAAAATAATATCAACCAGAAAAACATAATAATGTTTTTTTTGTGTTATTTGGAACCTTATATCATTGGTTGATCTACCTTTTAACCCTTTTATGCCTTATAGTGGTAAAAACATTTTTACAATGTAACTATTCATTATGGATAAAAATAATGTTTTCCTTATTACATAATAATAATTACGTTTATTCCAAATATGGTACCCAATTTATAAGATTCATTTACTATATTTTAGAGACATTAATTGTAATATACACAAATAAAATGCATAAAACCCATTTTTAGAGAAAATATATTTATAAGAATGAAAATGTTTGTATTCTTTTTCCATTCCATGTAAAAACCATTATATGAATGTTAATAAATTTTATTGAATATATTTTAAAAAATTTAAATAATGTAATTCATCAATAGTGATTAATTAGATTTATTAATAAAAAAATACATTGTGTACAATAAAAAATTGGTTTTTGAAAAACATATCTTCTACCTTCAATTATTTTAATATTAATTTTTGGAAAATCAATAATAAAGTATAAATAATTATTCCATTAGTTATATAAATTAGTAATATATTTTACTATTGTTCAGTACATATCAATATATTTTATTTAGATAAATTAATTAATGTGTATAAAACATAAATTTTGGGAAAAAATTATGTTTGTATGATTTTATTCTTATCATTATAATTTGAGTTATTATATCAAAAATAGTAATAAATAAATTTTCATTAAGTAAAAATTTAATAAATATTTCTCATAAAATAGTTATTCTTATTCATACCTTTCAAACCAATGGTTGTGTGATAATAGTCACATTTAGTAATAATATTTCCATAACATATAATGGTATTTCTATGCTCAATTTATCATGTTAATAATGTTTTTGAATACTTAAAATTTATTTAAAAGAAATATATATACTAAATTATTGGGGTTTTATACTTTTGGTTGAGTTATCCATCCACCCACTTCTTTCAAAATCCAAAGTATAATCTATTAAATTTCTAGAACCTAAACTTTAATTCTACTCATGTTATATTCTAATGACATAATACTCTCACTGAATTTGAATATATTAAAGGACATGAATCCCATGCTTTTTGGAAGCCACTAACTAATATTCCATACATAATTTCTAAACTAAGATCTGATACCACATGTTACTCTAGAAATTGAACCTTCCAAATGACCAACCTTTATCCTTAAGTGAGGAACATGGATACATGAATTTCTAAATGATTCTAGTTTCAGATGATGAAGTATTCAAAGCCAAGAATCCATGAAAATGAATATACACTACAACCACACACCTTCTGAAACTCTCATACAATCACATCATACAAGGAATTAAAAAAACAGTCAATGAAGAAAAGTAAAAAAACTAATGAAATAAAATAATGAATTGTGTCGTTCAGAAGAATTCTTTATCCATGGTAAACAAAAACTTTACTAGAAGATTAAAAAATATATAATAATGTAAATTAATTCCGAAAAAACTAAGAGAAGCTACATACTAATAAATTACCCAGTAAAAATGACCCCTAACCCATAATAAAGTAGTTATCTTTTAGTAATTACAATTTAAATACCAACTTGAATAAATAGGGTGGATACAACATTGGTTTCACCATAATGGATATTCCACCATATAGTCAAATGAAATTTTCACATAAACTGGTTCCATTAGTGACAATGATTTACTTTAAATAAATTAGGTAATGAATCTTACATTTAATCATAAATAAACTTACATACTATTCTTATTGAATCACATTTAATCCCTATTCTTATTCAATGCATTAACTCCCACATTATTTTCAGTATTCGAAACACATCCTCTAATTTTGAAAATTGCTTCCTCCAACACCTGTATCACTGCTACTATAGTTATACTTTTGGTTATGAGATAAATAAACCCTTTAAATTTGGTAGATTTAAAAAATTAAATCTTCATAAAAACCATCAATATACTAATACCACTAACTAAATCAAAAAAAAATCTACTAAACCCATTGAATAAAAACCTAAAACCAAACTAGAATAGATTTGTTATTAATTTTCACGAAAAATATTGTTAATAAATTGTCATGAAACTAACGGCGAATGGGATTGAGTTTTAAATCGTCTTTTTATTTAACTATGATTTTGTCCTCCAACTTTAGGTCCAACTTCTCCACCTTCATCCCCCTAGGAGTTCCTAGTTAAAATGAAACAATAGTTGCACCAGCATCAGCTCCATGTTGATTTTAGTATACAGGAGATTAGGACATATCCTCCTCCCCACCTTAATTGGTATGAACTCAAAAAAAATCCCCTTATAGTATACAAGATTTTTCTAGAATCACTCTTAAAGAAACCTATCTACATCCACCCACCACTAAGGATCTCACCCAATCACCTATGTTTTCAAGAATACTGTAGTTTTTAAAGGAACATAATACTCATGGATCTTTCACCCCTCCTTACATTTAAATTTTTTTAATAAAATATGAGATTATATCCTCAATGTCGATTTTATTAAAAGTTTTAAGTAATTCAATTCATGGATCCTTGTTTTTTCACCTATATTTCTCTTTCCATGTTAAATATATCTTACCTCTACTTGGGATATTTTCATTACAATATGTTTTTTTAGCATTTTTTACATTTCCCATTCTATGGTGGTCACAATGTATCTATCCTAAAAGAGAAAAATTTTATATACATGTGATTCATTATATGATTTTGATTGCTAAAAAGATGAATATGTAAGTATATTATATAGATCTTCACTTTGATGTTATCCCTTATTATCTTCATCCCTTATGACTCTTAAACTCTTAAAATAACATGAAAAATGTCCTCTCATACTCCATTTTTTGACTTCATTTTATTCCTTTTCTTTTCCCCTGTAAAATATTCTCCAAAACCCTATCCATATGTCTCTAAGAATTTTCATTTTTATTTGACATGTTTTAGAAGTGTGATCATGAGGATTTGTGAGGAATGGAAGGGGGTGTAAGGAAAAGTGATGCCCATTTTTAAATGATGGGATGAGGGAACATAGAAAATTTTGGTAGAGAAATGATTCCCTAAACGTGACTTATTTTGATAAGAATTTTCATTCCATTTTATTTATTGAAAATGATAACATATTTGACCAATGAAATTAAAAATTCTTTGTACACCACTATCACTGTGATTCCTTAATCCCAAAAGTTGTCAAAATAAGACCCCCATGGTTCCATTTAATTTTGACCTCTATTTTTGTCACATTTATAAAATTTTAGATTAATCCTAACTAATTAATATAATTTAATTAAAATTAATCAATTAGTTATTATTTTAATATACAGATCAATGATAACCTAAATTTAAAAGGTTAACTGATAAATAAAAAATATGAAACTATTTTTTTATAAATTAAAACCTGAAATGGTATCAAGGGAATCTAATAAAAAAAAATTATTACTACATTTATGTCATTTGAATGAATGGGATTTTTTTTAAAACATATATCATTTAAAGTTATATATTGAAAAATAAATACATATTAATTCAAAACTATTAATAATTAAATATATCAACCTTTTTCCAAAAATATAAAATTTATATTATTTTTAAAATATGTCATTAAATTTATAGAAATATATAGGTATGGCAGTTTTAAATTTACTATTTACTGATATGTACATATATTTTGAATTACCAAGATATCCAAGGAAGAATTTTTTATTTTTAATTTATTAGTAAAAATACATCATATAGTGTAAACAAAATAATTTCAGCAAATGTTAATGTAAAACATACAATATATATAGTTTAAATATGTTATGAACAAAAAAAAATTCAACCTCTAAACATCATAAGAGAAACAAAGTTAAAATTCCCAAATGCACTATATAATAGAGTGTTCAAGGGATAAGTTAATGCCACACTTTGTATTAGCTAAACTAGACTTAGACAAGAGACAAACAAATAATGAGAGAACAAAAAAATTAAAACACACAAAACATCAGAATACAAATAATTTAACAGTGTTTGTAATTTACCCTACATTCAAATAGAAACACTAAAATACCCCCCATGAAATAAGAGAGATAAAATCATTGGTTAATAGTGAACTAAAAATTCACTACTTGAACAACTAATTATAAGTTACAATTTATAGAATCCCATATAGTGGATACTGATTTACAAAAAAACCTCAAAACCACTAGTCAATCAATATTCAACATGTGGATCGAATATTCTATGAATGTTCTTTCATTATGGGTCTTTGTTACCCTTTTCTACACTAACATACTAGATTTATGGAAAATTTAACTTTATCTCCAAATAGTATCTAGTTATTGATCGAATATCCCTCCACCACCCAAATACACCTCACCCATTGATCTTTCTGATGGAAACATTTATACACTCATGATTACTCCACTAGTGATCAATCATGATATATTTATAGGTGGGTAAGTTTATAGAATGTACTTTCTATGGTGTTATTAAATAGAGATCACATATGCATGTCATGATGTCACTCTACTTAAGAGTAGATTCCCCCCACAACTAGTTATTTTACAAGTCAATCCTCATTGGGATATAATTTTGGATCGTTACACTATAGTTCTATATAGTGGAGAGACACCCTTGAAGTGGATTTGAAATCATGTGTGTAAAGTAAGAGTGTTTTTTATGCACCATCGAGGGAATAATGATGATTTTAGAATTCTAGCTGAAGAATATCAATCTTTATAGGGATTTAGAGTGATTTTAAAGGATTATATTCATTTACCCATCCAATGGAGACTCTTTTTTATTGGAATGGAAGTAAAAATTTAGATAACAAATACTACACCTTAGTATTTGGTAAACTTTGTTTCCAAAAAGGGATGACTTTTCAAAATTTAATCTCATTTGTTGTAACATGTATGGTCGGATACATTGACTAAATTGGTTTGTCACATTCACTAGGTGTATAAGTTAGATTTCCCATGATCAGATCAAAGATCAAGATCATACCTATTTATTAAACATGGTCAACCCACCAGACATACATGTCTAGTCTTATACATGAATAGGTATGAAAAACTAATCTATAAGAAATATTAATTCTTCATTGAGTACATTTCACTAATGAAGTGTGCATAATGAAAAGTGAAAAATTTCACAATCGTATGCTAGAGGGGCATGTACACATGGACAATGTGGTGCGGCAACCCTATATAATTTTTCGCTCTTACGTTATTATTTTAAATAATGATAAAATATATATCCATAATAAAAGGAACCCCAATCCATACCACTTTTCATTATAGGATTTAAACTTTTATTCCATGTTTAAAACAAAAAATTAAAACATTTTTTAAATCTTTTAGAGACTTTGAAAATACACCACTACAAAATCATTGATACTTCACATATTTTTTTTCTAAATACAATAAATCATCTTTAGACATCTATAATATCCCACTTGAAGAATGTTTCAATACAATTCATTAAGCAACCTTCTGAACATCTCTCATTTTTTATTTTATTAACATAGTTCTCTTTTTATCACCATCATTCATCTGAGCCCTACCGAGCCACAACACGGCCAAAAAAATTCTATAAATATTACCATTATCAAAATGTATGCTATATTTTCACCCCCAAACATTTTATAGTTACAAAACTCCTTCATTGACACAACTCCTGATTTATTGATATTTCAGATGAATGTCCTTAACCCTTGAATGAAAAATCTGACTCTTTTTGGGATGGATTACATTATGTCTATTAAAGAATAAAATTTCTTTTTCCCTTTTTAATTTGAATTTTTTTTAATAGACCCTTCAACAATATCATTTATTTCTCAACGTCCATTGTTTCCACATACTTGACTTTTCGGGTTAACTATGACACCACTATTAAGTTTTGATGAGAAATCAAACATCTTAAATACACTAAAGTAAAAACACAAAAACACCATTAATACAAAAATATATTTGTATATTTAGAATGAATATAAATAAATAATAAGAAGAGAATACCTGAAGCAAATCAATTTAATCTATATGATATTTTCAAAACTATTTGATTGATATCACAAGGAAGTATCCAAAAGACTACCTCCTTCATAGGTATTCACAGATTATAAAAATTGTTAGGTTCTAAAGTAATACCTATCTCATATACATAGTCCTCTAGAACCTAAGCTTAAATAATATAGATGATCAAAAGTTAGAGATAGTTTCAACTAATGAGTTTATGTGATATTCACACAAGTCAAAAAATAAGAGTGTTTTTTATAAAGACCATCCAAGGACCCTCCTTGTAAGCTCAACATTCAATATAATTAATGGAAACTTTCATTAACACTTCATTAGTTATAACCCGTTAAAACCCAGAACTCTTTAATGTTTAAAATTTATAAATTTCCATGTTTTTCAAACTACTTAAAATCATTCTCATAATATGATTGTAACCTATTATGATATCTTACTGTTGTAAATTACAGTTGGAACATATGTTATCACATAATTTCATAATTCCCTTGAAAAACCCCATAACATAGTGACCCACAATTTGTCTTGGTAAATCCCAACATAGACCAAAAATTGGTCTAAACCACCATGTCTTGGTGATAAGTTTAGTGTATAATCCCAAAAATATCCTACTTTCTCTAAAATCCTCATAGGATCGTTGCACATTCACTTTATGTCACACCATATATAACAACTTTTGAAACCAAATATAAAACTCTTTCTGTCTACCATCCAAAACTATGATTTGGAAAATATATCATGTATTTTCACCAAATATAAAATCATATATAATAACATGTGACAAATACATCGTAAACTTTTTCTATTTATCTTCTACAACACTTTTTGGGTGTCTCTAAAACATTAATAACCATGATCCTCATTTTCATTACCACAAATTGTGACACTACTTATCATTACAACAATGAAAGAAATATTAATTCATTAATTCATAAATATAAGAAAATATAGAACAGTTGAAAAGTTTTAATTATACTAAATCCACAAAGGGAGATAGAATGATATTCATTAAACATAAGTATCTCTATAAATATGTATACCTTATCCAACATCTGAAATTATGCACTTTAATATGATCCAATTGACAAATAAATCGATTAATCACAGGACATAGAGTATTAAAATCCCCTATAACTACTCATAAATTCTCGATTCTATGAGTATAGACATTCTAAGTTGATGAATAGAACACATGTTATCTATATTAAGATGAAGAGAACATGAAATTACCCTCCCCCAAATAAATAATCACATCATATGTACTATATAGGTAAAACCAAACACATCCTTAGTTAAACTCAATCGAGGTACCAAATTTTATACTCATCACATGGGATGATATATACCATATTATTCAAGATATAACATACAAAAAGATCTGAAAAATACCCCACCACCCATGATTAGATATGCCTCAATGCTTGTGTAATAATGGTATCAAATGCTAGGTATCATTCCAATCACAAATATAAGGAAATTCAATATGAAACATGAACCCCTAGTACACCAAATAAATACTATATGAAACTCAATCTGGTATATAATTGGGGGTTATTCAGGGCATAAAACTTTTTTTCTTACTCATGAACATATGTTATATTCTGAAATGAAAACCTACTCATAATGACCATAACATTTCATTATAATATATAAGACTCCATAATGAACGTCATTTAGGTATAACACTACTTTTGAGACATTAATTATCATTTCACATGATGAAATAAATGCATCAAACTAGAAATAATGATAATATAGAGTTTGACTTTTTATAACATGATAAAATTTATACTCCTAAGTAATTTTAATAATACCTAACAAAAAAATACATAATATTGTATCTAACCAGATAACATGTAATAGACTGGTAGACCATCCTTATGTTTTCTATAATTTTTTGGTTTTTTAAACTCATTATATCTCTATGAAATTACTACCACGTCTCTATGTGACTACCTAGTAAAATCCCTATACTGAACTCCTTTATTGAGTAACATGTATGCAGAATGATAGTTTAAATTATGATGAGTCCTAAGAATTATATTCCTAATATTCAACTCCTTCAACATGTATTGAACCCCATTTAATTCACAACATCAAATGTTACAATGCTGTTAACTTTTTATATCTACATAGAACAACTTCTAAGTTCATCATCGCCATCATCATCATTCTTATAACCATTCCATAAATCTTTTTTCTTTAAGATACTTTTTGTAAAAAATATAACTATTAAACATTTTCATTACTAAAATATCCTAAAATAATTTCAGATATAAAGGAATATTCACTTTGTTATGATAACTAAATATTACTCTTAACATTTTCCCTTACCATCATACATTAAAATATTTTACGGTATGAAGTGGAAATTAAATTTTAACTTTGACTAGAATAAACATTTATTTATTAATATTTAACTTCAATATGTCCAAAAAATACTCCCAATAGACTCTATGAATTTATAATATATGTGGGATAACATGATAATATAAAAAAACTCAATTGTGTAATGTAAATGAAAATCATTATCTTTAATTAGAATATTAACTAGAAAACTATTATAGAAATATCATACATTGTATTCGATGCGTATATAGAAATATTCTATAAACAATTACCAATTAATTAAAATATGTCACTATTGGGTAGTGAGAACTCAGTCCCTCATATTCTAATAGACATCTTAGATAAACCCTTTTATCCTAAATAAAACTCATTTTATACTTAGCTTCCTTCAAGAGCATGTTACAGAATTGGGTGAATCATAAAACAAGTTTATTAAATTCATCATAAATCTTTTCCATAGTAACTATTTGTTAAAAAATGTCCCTTATCATAGAGAAGAAATATATTAAAATGTGCATATTTTACAAAGATCCATATGAACATTAATTATTTCTATGAATATAAACCATGATTCTCCAACACTATGCTGCATCCTTTAATTAAAATCTTCATGTTTCTTTAATTCATAGCACGATTTTGAACTTCTATATACTCATATCATTTGTAAAGTATACATTTGGTATCATATATCTTTCCAAATCCAATAATAGATTTTATGACAATGATACTAGACATGGGAATTCCATGGGGTTTCTCAAACCATTTAAGGTATACAAAACAATCCAATCTAATTGGGACATTAACCCAAACTCCATATACTCCATGAGATTTCAATGACCTTGAATAGATATTTTAAGGAACATTGTTGGAATTTATAACATTTCTTATTCATTTTTAATCTTTTACCCACTTTTATCTATCAATACGTTATTATAACCTAGACATCACATTCCCAAATCTTTAATCAATGAATCTTTTGAGGGAAATGGGGTAAAAAATTGAACTCATTCACATTGTGGAACCATTTACAATGAGGATCCCATAATGAATTAAATACCCCAAACAAGTCTCATAGGATTCCTTTAGTCTCACAAATTCATTAACATTCCCAATAATATTGATTATATTAGTAGAGTCTAATGTTCAATTAGATATTATTACATCTATTTCCTTTGAAATAATAACTAAATCCCTTTATCCTTTTAGGGCATCGGTTGGGATCTAACCACACTAAGAGGGGGTGAATAAATGGTATAAATTATTAATCTAAATAAAACTTCTTGACTTTTATCCCTTTTCAATTTACCTATATCACTTTTTATGGTGAGAAAATCACTCTTGTTCTATTTTTTCTTCTTTATTTTATGTCACACCACTAAACACACACACTCACACAAGGAACATGAAAATTTATAGGGTTTAATTATCAATGTGATATAGCTAGTATGTGGATTAAACAAGATTCCTCCATGATCACACAACAAAATAAATTCAACTTTTAAGATACAATGATAAAGTTATGACCTTGATACTCTTGTTTTCAGGGCTCTTTACTATGATTCAGTACATCCCACACCTTTTAATAATAATCATTTGGATGAAAACAAGATATTATGAAACAACTATATAATGATATCTTTTTGTAGAAGTGTTGTATATATATTCTTCATCTTTCACTTGCACAGTAGCATGTAAGTATTTATTTTATTCCATGATCAGTAGAACACAACTTATTCTTCTTTCACAGAAAAAATTAAATGTTACTTTATTTCTTGCAGTAGTTTCAAAACATTTATTATTCTTATTAATTACACAATAACTTTTTAAAAACACATATTATTATTCTTTTCACTTCTACTACTCTTCCACATCAGTGCACAAAAATTATGAAATGGATCTAACATCATCTTTTATGATACCAATGAATTTATTCTGGTATTTATAGTATTGAATCTATTAAATAAATCCAAAATATCTCCCCAATATTTTAATTCCAAACCTCTATTGCACTATATTCTCTACTACAAATTATATAATATATTGTATATCAACATATCATACACCATATCCCTCCAATTAATATAGATTGAATTTGAATATGAATTTTAAATTTAAACCACTGACTTCCTTCAACTAATTATTCAAACTCACCCATTAGATATTTTCCCCCAAAATATCATGATCATCTAATTTTTTTTATGTTATTCAAAGTTAGAATCAATACAAAATAACTCTAATGAATCAAATTTAGAATGATTCATCAAATCTACCCAAAATTCACTTCTTCAGTGTGGTCTTATCCATTATGGAGTAGAAGACCAGTTAAAACTAATAATTTTTTTAACTTCTATAACATTCTGAAATGTGAAATAACTTCTATGACATTGAGGTCCTTAAATTTTCAAAGCCAATAAATTCAACCTTACTATAGATTGTGGTATGGACCTTCATTATGTTGTAAAGGTCCCAGATTATCTAGATCCACTAAAATTGACACAACATCCTCTACAGCATAGTCCTCTTTATATGGTATAGAGGAAATTTTTTTATTCACCTCAGTGGTACAGATACTTACTCTGGAGCATGAGGTCTTGTAGACCATTTACCTTCATACTACCTTTTTATCATATCTACGGCATGGAATCTTATTATATTGCATAGAAGAACAATATGTAGGAAATAAGTGAAGTAGACATTATTTATAGCACAAAACATCTTCTTCAAACTACATCTATGATCTAACACCATGATTTGCAACGTGGAACCCATTATCCTTCTCCTTAAATAATATAACATAATGAACTCCACTCATGATATGTAAACACTTTGGATCTAGCTCCAGAATAATATGGATTAGTCTCAATGAATCATCACCTCATATGACAATTGATCTTGAATATGATTTATTAATTGAAAATTAAATCCAAAAAAATAAATAATATACACTTATTTAGGAAAAACCTATAATATTTTTATATTCAAAAAAATTAAAAACACTAGAAAATATTATCATTATGATAATGTTATAGAATTCAAGAATAATTCCAAACCTATTGATTTCCTTTATTGAGATATTAACCTAAATATCAAATTCCATTTTTTTAAGGATTTAGATTTCATCCAACATATTTTTCTTTCTATATATTAAGTACATCCTAGTAAATAATGTTAACCAACTTCCAAACCAATCACCCATGGTTTGTCATAAAATGTTCAATTACTTATAAAAAAGTAGACACTTTTTTTGGATAATCTTTACTTCTTCAAAATTCTCATATAATTCATCATTCATGATCTATATTTCATTATCATCTATAGTCAAAATACAATCTACCTTTTCTTCATCAATAGACTTATAGTCTTGAATTTATGAGATATTACAAGATATATCATATTCACTCTTAATATTCAATTTAATTCTTCAATATATCTTTATTAATGAAATAATTCTTCATTGAAAACCATTGAGAACCATTGAAAACAAATACAACTAAAAAAAGTGGGATTAATAACCATCTCATACAAACCTGAATTCCCTTTTTAAACAAATTCAATAGTAGGTTACATAGGAAGGATTTTATCCAACACAAATTTTTTTAATTTATTGATTAAGAGTGATTATTAATATTTGTAGCAGTCTAAGAAATTTTTATATATTAATATACCCTTTTTATGATTGATATCAATTTCATGTTTCATTATGAGGATTCAATTTTCTATTATATAAGATTTTATTAAAGAAAGTATCATGATTTATATTCACTTGAAAATAAATTTTATTAATTTTACTCCCATTAGAATGATGACCCATTTTAATTTCATCAATCCTATTAGGGGTCCACAATTCATATTTCACTAAGAAAATGACCCCACTTTGGAATGAAACTCACTAATTAACTATTAAGGTGGGGAATTAACCCAATCGTATCATATATAAATTTTATATGGTTGACCAATAAAAACTTTACCCAATTTTTCATATGGATAAACACAACACTATTCCACTAATATCCTAACTATTATAATTTTCAGGTTGTATATAGACCAAGAAAAACAAAAAAATGATTTACTTGACTCTTATGATCACGTCATTACATTTTTTCCTTACCCATGAATCATTTGGGAAGAGGATATAACAAGACACACATATCAAATTTATTAACCTAGAATGTAGTTCAAGTGGACCAACCATGGTCATTCTCAAGGAGTTATTGGTTGGTTTTTCATTATCTCAATCAATTAAAATATATTATTTTTTATGTTTTTTCTTAATTATAAAGTAATAACAGATGTATAATAGAGTACGTTGTTGTTTAGGTGTGTGACCATGACAACTAAAAGAAAGAAGTAAAAGACTAAATAAAATTATTAGAATCCAATAGTAATTAATGAAAGACACTGCTAAAAATAACATTTAGTACCCATCTATGATGTAATCATACAATAGGTAATACACACATTATCATTCATTAGTCACCACCCTCTAATAAGATTAAAATATCCTTTGTACTTTCATGTATCTCTTTGTCATATAGAATTTCACTTCTTCCTTGGTTTTGTAGGATAAGCATGTGATGACCACAGACATGTCGTAAAACTCCACCCAACCCCATTATTAGTTTTTTATGCTCTAAATCCCTCCATTTTATCATATATAAATAGAATCTATATAGGGTAGATAGAAATATCATATTCTTGAATGAAATAGGAAGAATTCTAGGGATGGTGGAAAGTCACCAAACCAATCGTATAACACCACTAATCCTCTATCAGGAATGAATTATAACTAAATAAATAAAAATAGGGATATGGTAAATAGTGTACCTCCCCTAGTAATTCACACCCTCATGTTATTACTCTAATTTTATAGTGTTTTAATATATCACTATTACTGAATATATATTGAGTAAATCACAAATATAAATCATAGTAGATAATAAAATAGGATTTCACTTTACATAACATGAACTAAAGGAATATTACAAGTGAAATTAGGGAGAAAATTAAATATGTATCCACAACCATCAATAGAGGAATATATTTTTATGATAACTGATAAGAATTATTTATAAGTTTTGTCCTTATTCTTTATCCTCTCATTCAGTGTAGTGATCTCCATTCAGTTCTAAATTGTTTTGTATGAGTGACACATGTACATAATCGATAGTTATGATTAGCATCCCCTGAATATTCTAGCTGGAAATTGTTATTCCATGATTTTTTTTGTTCTCCTTCAATACTTTTCCCAATGAATGTGTTCAGCTACATCATGGGTGCATTTGAAAATCATCCTCTATTTTTTTCTCTTGTGAGGCGATGCATGTGTTGGAAAGTAAGACATATGAATTTATTATCATCATCATTTCACCTGGATCTACATTGGTACTTGTGCTTACAAATTTCCGTATTTCTTTGAACATGATTTGTTTTAGGGGGACCAGTGGTGTAGTCTTAGACATGTCACCACACTTTGGTTTCAAAACTAGGAATTATCCTATTATTTTATTTTTTTGTTTGGATTTTATCTTGGTTATACTCCCATTGGAGTATCATCACTAAACATGGTTTAATAATTTATTTTCAGTACAGTGAAGCTAAAATTGGACTTATTATACCATTATACCTATGACAAGCTTTGATCACCTTCAACGATGATCTATTTTTTACACAACTCATATTCTTTTATTTTTCAATTTCCAAAAAAATCAAATGGTTAAACTATGAACCATATTAGAGGATTCATTGAGAGGCACTAGTTTGGTGAATCGTGGAGTTGTTACAAGTCCATTGGAGTTGGGAAGTGTGTCTTTGAGTTGTTATATATCTTTAAAATGTCATAAATTGCCTTTTATGTACAATTAATAAAATCTACGACCACACCATTTGGAAAAAATGAGTAATAACCTTCATCTTCATCATATAGAGTGAATATAAAGCTTCTATAAATCGATTTTTTGCTTAATATTCAATTGTATTTCTATGATTGGTCAATTTTTCTCATTAATATTATATGTAATGGAACACTCAATATTATATTCTTATGATCACATTTACACTCTTGATATGTGGAATTTTTTAGCCTTTAATTAGAAATTCTCTTCTTAATATATATTTTATTTCTCCTGATCAAGCTTCGAATTTCTACAAAAGGTGGATCAAGTTCATCCTTGGTGATCTAAGTGTGTATTAATTATTCAATTTCAACAACCTGTTATGGTTTTAGTGGTTATTTTCAATGACCTTCATCATGAGTATGGGTGAAACATCATCCTTGAATTAGTGTCCCCTTATTCAATCATGGCGAGAAAAATTTATTTCATCCCATCAATTTCGTGTTTATGATACTAAAGGGTTATAGTAAAGTGTGATTATTGGTGTATTTAAGTGATTCTAAGGGAAGTAAAGGTTAGATAATCTAGGTTTGTGTTTTTTAAAAAACCTGGTCTAGAATGGATGAATAACTCCCTCTTCTATGATCATGGTGAATCTAAATGATTGATTGAGAAGAGTTAAACTGTTTCTTCTATTATAGACTCGAGTTATCATGAGGTCAGATATAATAGGGGGATTTTTCTTTAATGATGTATTATTTTTGTGGAATGTCACGTTTTTTATGATATCAATTTAATTAGAGGAGGATTATTTATGGTAGGCTTCAAGGTATACCATCGAGATGAAATGGCGGATTATGGTACACCGTGATAAGAGATGCTACAAATAAGGTGAAGAATGTCATGGTAGGTTGTGGGAGGAGATTATGAGAAATATAGTAAATATAAAAATATTTCTTCTTATATTCATTTTTTTAAGTTTGTTTCATGGTTTATTGGGAGAGATTCTTCTAGTTATTGTATTGACAATGTGAATTTAGTGTGGTCAAATCCATTTGTTTGCTAATTTTTCCTTGCATGGTAGGTTGAAAATTGGTTGTGTGGTTAATTAAAGTTTTTCTTCTAATTATTATACTAACTATGGATCCCACACATCAAATGTAAAATTATTAAATAACAATCTATTTAAGTTATGTATATAAAATAATAAATAATTCAAAATCATATAACTTTTTCCATTTAAAGTTAGGTTTTGGGGTAAAAAAATAAGGATTTGGATTTTCCATTGAATTCAAACAGTAAATAAAACAATAAAAATTATTATTTAATCCATTTTATAATTGAATACAAAATTTACAACATAATAAAAATGATTTAATCACCTGATATTTTAATAGAAATTAAGGGAGTATTTTCAATGAATAACCATCCAAATTTTTTAAATTTTGATCTCTCAACACTCCTCAACACATAATTTATTAGAACCTTGGGAAAGTTCATCATTTAATTTAAAAAACTTCAATTAAGAACTAGTATTCCACTTACACAAAATTTTCATACAATAAATTTATTGAGTATTTTCATTTCCATCCATATTTATCCAAGTATTTAAAAAATGTAATAAATAAAATAAATTTGTAAAATTATTTTTCATTATCCAATTCAATCAATGAATTGGAAAAGATAGACTCCTAGAAATTCTAATAAAAAAATTAAAATTTGGGTACTTCTTTTGTTTTGTTCCAATAAAATCATCATGACTCATAAATGTATTTAATTTAAAAGTGAAATTATCCAATCAAGATGAAATTAAACCTTTAAATTACATCCAGAACAATTATGTGAACTACCTCACATGAATTTCATTGTCAATATTCACTCACGTGAATGTATTAATGTGTAATTAGTCTCATACTTTAGAAGTAATAATTTACCATAGGGCTAGGAATATTCTCATCTCTATTGAAAATAAAATCAATAGTGAGGGATTTAAAATATTGTTCTATGGATCGAGGTTACGTGGAATGTATTCAAAAATGTCTTCTTCAGGAAATATAAATTGTTTTCTCTTTTAAATACAATACTTGATCAAATAATTAACGTATAGAATAATCCTTTAATTAATCCACATTGAAAATGTGTTACATATACACTACATGGTTCATTTTCATTTCACCAAACCATGGGTCATGAAAATGAATCAAATAAATATCTCATCTTTAATTTAAACTTTTTATATGTTTTTCATATATATTTTTTTAATTTTATTTTATTTAATTTTTTTATTGGGATGCGTTTTCAATTTCTTTGAAATAATTGTTTATTCATGCTCGCTTCTTGAATAGGTTCATAAATAAATAAAATAAGAATAATTAATATTAAAAACCCATCCATTTTTATTTTTTTATAAAAACATTTTTTAATGAGAATATGATGATAAAAAATATAATTTACATATAGTGATGCATGCCCATTTCTCTCTCCCAAATACCCAAAAATGATAACTCTCACCTCTCACAGTCCCCTTTTCATGTAATATTTCCCAGATAGAAACACATGGAAGCCCATTTCCCCCATAGTTAGACTTGAATTAATCATGAAATTTTATATTAAAGAGGGGATGGGTAAGTGAAAATTCGATTGAAATATGGATTAAACCTATAAGGGCATTATTGGTTTTCTAGGGGATTAACTAGGGTAAATGTTCAAGATGAGTCTCGAGATTAATGGAGTCTATTTAATTCAATTCATAAATTATATTTAAAGTACCTCATGGAATCCAATGACAAGAAAGATAATAAATAAAAGTTATTATTTATAAAAAAATCCCAATATTCACTCAAGAAGTTAGGGTATCATAAATATGATTCCAAAGTGTCTCATAAACCTATAAGGTCAGAGATCAAAATATTGGTCAGTCACAAGTGGTGTTAGATTTCTATTCCCTCTGAAAAATCATATAGATGCTTAAAAATTATAGACCATAAAAAATATACACCCCAAAAATAATTTCATATTTAAGGGTTCGATAATAGGATCATGCTCCTCAAAAATCACATATTGTTCAAGATAATTGCATTGATATTTCCAATTCATCTATAAGAATGTTTGAAAACTCAAAATTTCTAAAAAAACATTATACGTGTTTAAAATGGAACAAAATATTTATTTAGTTTTTTAGTTATTTAAATAGACTCACTAAAATTCAAAAACTAAAATAGAAAAAAAGGGAAACTAAGAACCTTCATAATATAAATAAGCCCCCCCCCCCCATTCCCCCAAACTTGTATTTGACTAGATATTTAATGAATTTAAATAGAAATAATGTAGTTTTCATATAGATTTTAATTAACATAGAAAAATAAATTATAATGGAGAGACTTCACATGGGTTCCATTATTACGTGCATGAAAATCCAAGGTGAGATATAAGTCCTAATTTTATTTTCTTCTAATGATCATCATTTGGTTTCAATAATTTTCATTCACCTATTTCCTAGATAGAAAAATGGGAGATAATTAAATGATTATTCATAATTAAAATACAAAACTTAAAATAGATGAAATTAAATAAAACTTTGGAAGATTATTGGGTGAAACACCCCCAATAGGAAGCCTTTTATTTATGTTCCATTTCTAGTTTTTATTCTATTCTGTCTCCCTATGGTTCATCCTCTGTAGCTTTATATTATATAACTACAGTCTCCATTAATACATCTAAATCTATAAGATTAAGACATAATTTTTTTGAAAGTGTTCATCTGGAATAATATTGACATAAAAATAATTTAATCAAAGTTATCTGCTTCCAAATAATACTTCAATAGTGTTTAATATGTAATATTAGAACAAGTTGGGTTAGATTTCAATTCAATTAGAGAATAATTAAATTAAAGAGATTCAAGTGTTTTTTACCCCCCTAATTTTTTAGATAGTAGATCATGCTTCTCCTGGAGTTCATTAGACATCATATTATAATTGTGTGGGAGAGTACAATCATCCAGTAATTCCATAATTAGGATATATTCTTCATATGTTTTTGGCTTATGTATTTCTTCATCACTAAATAGTACTCAACCTTTAGTTTTTATTCTATGGTAACCAAATAATATTTCATCATATAGGATCATAACTTCATCTAATTTGAGTTCATTTTCCATAGTTTCACCTATAAAATTTCTATTCAACTATATTTTGGTCAAGAAATGGGTTCAATAATCCTTTCTAAGAGGGCCTCTATTGTTTTTTTGTTTTATTCTATTTTTTATTTTTAAAGAATAAAATTACATGCAATGTGAAAAAGAAAAGTCGATATACAACCTTACTAGCTAGAAATGACACTAGTGATTTTAAGCTGCAGTCCTGGGCCATATATACAAAAAAAATTAACATAGAATTTAGCCAAATGGGACTGTGTAGGGTTATTATCATGGAGACATGGGTTGTTTTTTCACCTCCTAAATCACTTATATTATTTTCCTCCCTTATTCTAAAATTATAGAACCAATAGAGGTCATATTGTTTTTTATTTAGTTGTGTGAATTAGAAAATTAATACGAAGTAGAAAACATATAATGAAAATTATTCATGGGGGAAGGGAATGAAAACAATAGCCACTAATGACCTTCATTATCCTTCTATAATGTCATTATCCAATTGAAAATTAACTCAGTATCATATGTGAATTACCATCCTCTACAGACATTGAAACACCTAATGTATATTCAATGTTCTCATTGGTTAGTCGGATTTCACATATTTTATAGATTTTTAGGGTGAACATTTCATTACATAAAATATTAAACCAAACTCCACCCAACCCCACTATATATTTTTCATACTCTGACTCCCTCCATTATATCATATACGAAGAGAATTAGATCAAGTAAGAGACAATGAACAATGGTTGGAACGAAATAGGAAGAATACTAGGGAGGATATAAGATCAACAAACCAATCACATAACACCCCCAAAACTCAATCATAATTGAATTAATAATAAATAAATCAGAATGGGGATTTAGGAATCAATATACCTCCCTTAATAATTCACACCCTCGGGTCAGTACTCCTATTTCATGGAGTTTCAATAGATCTCTTTAACTAAATATAGGTCGGGAAATCAAAATTGTAATTCCAAATGAGAAGATAATAGGATTTCACTAAAAATATCAAGAAAAAAATGAAAAGTACAAGAATAATTAATCCATGTTGTAAATCCCAACATACCATCTACAAGAGCCAAATCACTTTTTAAAATGGTGGTGTTATTTATAAGAATTAACATTCTTATTCATCTTATCATTTAGTGATTTGAGCCACATAAATCACCTAATTAAGATAGATGTGTTCCACATACATAACATCGAGGTCCCTTGTTAGAATAACTTGAATCTTCTAAGTAAAACAAATCCTTTTCCATGATTGTGTTTTTACTCCAATGAGAATTTTCAAATTTTGTGTGTTCGACTACGTGATGGTTCTAGTGGAAAATGATTCCTTGTTTGGTGATAAGATGTGGAAATGCATGTTATGGAAAGTGGGTTGGATAAATTAGACCTCGTTGTAATTGAGTATGGGTATGCATCATTACTTGAGCCTAAATGTCAACATATTTATTTGTACACATATTTTTTGTGGGACCAATTGTGAAGGCTTCAATTTTACACTATATATTAGAATCATTACTATGATTTTTTCTATTTTGAGATTCCATGTTTGGATTTGATCCTTGTTGTGCTTCGACTGGGGTGTCAGCACCAAAAATGTTTTTATTTTTTATGTTTTAGGTGATGAAGATTCAATTGGCTTTACTGTAATGTCATACCTATGGTAAGATTAGAACAACTTCAATCGAGATCAAGTGAATTCTCAACATTAGTTCATTAATTGTTTTAGTATCACAAACACAAAATGAGTTTACTAGGACTCAACCAAGATGATCTATTAATAGGTGATGTTTGGGTGAAATGAAGAGTAGTTGCAAGTCTAGTGGAGTGTGGTGGTCTGTCCTTGGGTTAAGATCCCTCTTTATAATTTTGTCGAATACCTTCTATTCACAGTTATTCAGATCTAAAGCTACTGCATGGGGAAACAATAAGGCCCCATCTGCTTTTCCATACATCACAGGGATCCTATAACGTCCAAAAAATGTGTACATACTTAATCATTAGTTGCATTTCCTTGTTCGATCAGTTTGGCTTATTGAGATCATCCACAATGGAACTCTCAATCTCAACATCCTACACTCATATTTCCACATATGATATTTAGTTTTATACAACCTTGTTGGGTTTATCCCACTTATCTCATGGTATTTCGTTTTCTGAATATATTTTTTTCAAATTCATTTTTTCCCTTCAGTTTTAGGTCATGGGAAATATAGTTGGTTTCTTCATATGTTTTTACTTGAATGACATGAAGGGAAATATACGGGAGGTAAAATCAATATCCTTTAAAAGTTGGTAGGAAGACACTAAAATTTGATGATAAATATGGTTTTCCATCAAGTTGTGAGCATTGACACATGATCCAATGTTCACATATATGGGTAGTAGAAGCTTTTAGCATGGGTAGCATGGAGCAATGACAAACCAGGTCATGAAACGTGGTGCTACAATGACACTGCATGTTCAGTTTTGATCTCCAAAGGGTGACATATTGTCAAATACCATTCTTAAATAGGTGATGGAGGTGTATTGAGGTGTGTATTTTCACATAGGTCTTTCTATATTTTATTTTCAATTCATGTATCATGATTTACATTGATTTTTGTACTCCATGATTCATAGTGTATTTACTAGAATTCTCCCTATGGATTTTTAATTATCCGTAAGTAGGGTTTTCCCATGTTAAATTTTTGTGCACCATTTATTATTTTAGTATTTGGGTTTACTCTTCATTTATGTTGGATATTCTCACAATTTTTTTTCATAATTAAATAATTATCCTAGGAATGATATAATTTTGAACCAAAAACTAGTATCAGTAGTGGTAATCCTTGTTTCTTGCTTATCAAATGTGGGGGATTCATGCAATGGGATTTATTCCTACATTAAACTGTTGAATGGGAAAAATTATTTTACACTTTGACTGTAAAACGTTACAAATATTCTAGTCCATGAGAAGATAGTGAATTCATTAAATAAAAAATATGAAAAATCGCAGCTGATTAGTGATGGTGATTCATAAGATATAAGAGATTTGGTGAAAATAATTATTTAGAAGTATTGGGATGATAATAATATGTGGGAAGTGACGAATTTGAAAGATTCGATGGTGATCTGGGAAAAGCATGAAAGTAGGTATAAATTTAAATCCCTCAAAATCACACACACACACACACATATATATATATATATATATATCTGTGTGTGTGTGTGTGAAAAAATGATTGTATCATTTTAAAATACCATAGGATGGAGATTTAGGTAACCATATCGACGAGTTCACCAAACTTCTGATAGATCTGTCATAAATGGTGGCCAATATTGAAGATAAAGGTAACACACTACCTGTTGAAATGGAAGATTAATACAAAGCATTTCTTTTTTTTGGGTTCATTTCCGAATTCATATTATTATCTCATCATCAAATTGTTGTTTTATAACGAAAAATTGATGATAATAATATATGGGAAGTGATGAATTTGAAAAATTTGACAGGGATCTGGGAAAAGAATTAAAGTAGGTATAAAATGAAATCCCTCAATATATATATATATATATGAAAAAATGATTGTATTGTTTTCAAATTCCATTGAATGGAGATTTAGGTAACCATATTGACGAGTTCATCAAACTTCTGATATAGGTGTCATCAATGGCGGCCGAGATTGTTGAAAAAGGTATTGCACTACCTATTGAAATGGAAGAGGAAGACAAAGAATTTCTTTTTTTTGTTTCATTTCCTAATTCATATTATAATCTCATCATCAATTTTTTTAACGAAAACTTGATGTTTAATGATGTGATGTTTTTGAATGAGACTCAGGGAAAGACCAATAATGGTGAATCTTCAGGTAATAGTGTTACTCAATTTTTTTTAGAGGGATGTGGTAACCAGAGAGGTCATCCAAAGACAATAATAGCGTTTGTGTGATTAATTTTTGATAAGGAGGGCCATGTACGAAGAACTATTGTTCTTTGAAAAAGAATAAGGAGTATAAGATGGAAAATGACACTGATTCTAAGGATATCAACATAAGTATTATTCAGAATGATGGTGATTTACATTCAGTTGGAATTTATTATCATAGGCCAGATCTATACACAGAATGGTTGGTTGATTTAGTATCATCGTTCCATATTACATCAAATTGGGAATTATTTTCTTCAAACAAAAAAAATCATAATTTCGAATATTGAATATGAGAAATAGATATTCTACTGATTTCATTGGTGTCGATGATATTTTTATCACTAAAAATTTACGTTGTATAAAGAAATTGAGGGATGTGAAACATATGCTAGGTATATTCCATAATTTTTTATATTCTTGTAGTCTTGATATATATGGATTTAGGAGTTCCTTTAGCGATGGAAGATAGACATTTTCTACTGGATGGATAGTTTATGCGTGAGATGGAATGGAAGTCATTATTTATAGGATGGATGTAAAGGCATGCAGTGATGTGAAAAATATAGTTTTGAAGAATAATTTATCATATTTGTGGAATAAGAGATCATCACACATGAGTCGAAGACCATCAACTAAGATGAAGATGTTTTGGAAGTCAAATCTTGTCATGTTAGGTGTTTCTATTCTTATACCAAGATATTTTTCTTCTGAGAGTTCTACTAGTTAATAAAGAATTAAAATAAAATTTTAGGGTGATGTGTTGAGAGATTCGTACTTATTGAAGGATGTTGAGTATAGGGAGGAGTGAATTTATAAAGATGCTCCAAATTATGTGGTGATCACAGTTGAAGGGGATAGATATATTATTTATACCTGTATTGTAAATTCAGACATAGTTATGATGAAGAATTTTCCATTTGGATTTCTTTTGTAGGGGGAGCTTTCATTTTTTTCATCATAGATGCTTAAGAGGGATGTCATATTTTCTAAAGAGGATGATTTTAGTGTGATACCAACTAGTTAACATTCTAATTGAGTTTGTTGGATTTTATATTCTTATTTGATGGGATGAAGGGGGTATTGACGGGTTCATCCAACATATTTCATGGTATTTTTTTGAATATATTTTTCTCAAATTCATTTTGTGGACATATGGTTTTGAGTCATAAAAGATACAGGTGGTTTCTTTGTATATTTTTATTTGAATAGAATGAAGGATAAGATATGGTAACTACGCTCGATTTCCTTTAAAATGAGGTTGGTAGTGAATCAAAGATGAATATCAATAGGTTTTTCCAATAGGTAGTGAGCATTGATACATGGTCAAAGGTTCACATATATGGGAGGTAGTATCTTTTAGCATGGGAATCCGGGGGAAATAGAAAATTAGGTTGGGCAACAAGGTGCTGAAATGGCATTGTGTGTTCGGTTTTGATCTTTAAAGGGTGACTTATTATCATGGACTATAATCAAATAGTTGATGGAGACATGTCATGGTGTGAATTTTTACAAAAAAAATTCTATTTTTTATTTTTAGTTCAAGTCCTGGTATTTACTTGTATTTTTTACTCTCTCATTCATAGTGTATTTTCTCGAAGTTTCCCTCCTATTTTCTAATCCTCCATAAGGAGGTTCTTTCCATTTCAAAATTTATTATTCTTCTATTCAGTTTTACGCTTCATTTAAATTGGAAATTTTTACGTGTCTTATTTAATAAATAAATAATTATCCTAATAATGATCCACTTCTGATATAACAAGCCTTGTATTAGATTAATTATTCTTCATCAATTTTCACTTTATCCTAATCAAACGTGAATTTTCTTCACATGGTGGCTTAACATCAGTTTTGATGACCCTGGTGTGTCTTATTCATCTAGTTTTGACATCATTATAAGGATAAAGTAAACATATTCTTTGACCATCCTCAGTGAGTCTAGGTAATTATTCAGCCTTGAATCACTTTCAACTTATTCTATCATTATGGAACATTAGTATTTCTTCACATCACGTTCGAGTGTGTGCTACTGGAGGGATCGATTACATTGTGAATATTTCTATCCGAAAGTGATTCCATGGTGATTCAAGGTTAGGTAGCCCTGGATGGTGCATTTATGTTGATCAATTATATAGTATTCGATGAACTCCCTCTTTTGTGATTTTTTGGATCTTTAAAATCTATCAGGAATTTGTAACTTGGTTCTTCCATTACTTACTAGATTCAACGATAGTTGAGGAGTAATAATGAGCTCTCTATTTAATGAGATATTCTAATGGTGTCCTAGAAACTCTATTCTGTAATTAGTTGAATTGGATGACAGTTCCTTTTAGTTGGTTCAATGGTTGACCATAGAGAGGCAGTGGAGGCTCGTGGTCAACTGTGAAGGAGATTTTTTAAATCAGGTAATGAATTCCATAATAGTTTTATGTATGAGCTTATTATTAGTACACCAACCATGGGAAGAGAAGAAAATTTCATTGTTTTTGGAACGTGGTTGTATAGTCGATTAGGAGAGCTTCTTGTAGTCAGTGTACAGTCCTTGAGAATTCATTTCCATCAGTTCTACACTTTGCTAATTTTTTCATGTATAGTAGGTTATAAATTGGTCATGCGATCAATTGAAACTCATATTTCAGTCATTATACTGACCATAAATCCTACAAATAAAATAAAATATTATTAATATAGGATTTATGTAATTTAAGTACATAAAATTATAAACAATTAAAAGCCATTGAATTTGACCCATTTACAATTATGTTCTATAGTAACAAAATAATGGCGTGGTTTTAAAATCAAATTACAAGAGTGAATAAAACATAAAAAAATGGGATTTAATCCATTTTAAAATATAATTAAAAATTTCCAAAATAATCAAACAATGTTAATTACTCAAGATTTTAATTTAAATTGATGGTTATTTTCAATTACAAATACTTATTTTTTGGAATTTTGATCTCTCGTCAATTCTTTTTATATCTTAACACTTAGAGTTATCTATCTAGGTATAGCCCAAATAAAACCACAAAAATAAGTCAACTACCCCTATGGTTTATCTCATTAGTTTTTTTCTTAACCCAAGATAATAAAGGGGAACCTTATTTTGGCATAAAACTACTCGTTTGGATGATTTATGTATTGAAAAGTGTACAGTTTGGATGAAATATAACACTTATTAATTTTAAAAAAAATTTAATCTCAGCATATTATCTCATATGCTCCCATTACATATATTAATAATTCTAAATAACTTTCTAGTAATCTCTATTACATCCATGAAATCAATATATTCAAACCATACTGATGTGAATCTCTTTATAAAATTTATATCTTGTGTCACTAACCCAAATTAAAATAAAACTAGAGTTATAAAAATAAAAATTAATCTCATTAATAATATATATTAAGCATTTAACTATAAATGATAATAATTATATGAAATCTATGAACACCACAAGAGTAAGCTTATAGAAATAGGTAGTCAAGCCACACTTTTCTAGACATGGTCGGAGCCTCTGTTATAGTGAACAGTCGAAACAAATGTTCCTATACCCAGGGATATATTACCCAAGAGATATTTTATTCCATAATAATTCTAACATCCAATATATATTCAATTATAAAAAGATTCATTATTTTTTTGTAACCAAATAATAATAGAATCTCATTCTAGAAGAAAACTATATCATTTTTCATACCTAACACGTAACTCCTTAAATGGATGTATTATTATTTCCAACAGATTCAATATGAATCGTCAATGGAGTTCACCAATAAATTCCATAGGAAATGAAAATTTTAAAAAATATTTTCATTATAGGTCCCTTTGAGTTCAATGTGATGGAAATTCTCAACTTCCCATTTGAATACAAATGAATCAAATGGATTAGGCTTCCCTGATGAGTGGGTCAAGGTTTGAATCCTTCTCCTCCAGTAGTTCCTAAGAACCATTTATATTTATATGATGCTGAGGCTATAAAGAAGGGATATATTGATTATTTAATTCCATTGAATTTAATGAAAGAATCAACCCCCTAATGGATGGTATATCAATTTCTAGTATTACGTCAACACGATTTTCTTATCACTCAAAATATCATTATATTTAGGATGTTGTATTTTTAAAATCCTCAAGTGTTGTCTCTTTATAATTTCTTGACCAACCTCATGTGGTGCAGGAGAAGAAAATAAATCTAGTTGAGTTAATCCTTTGATAATTTATGAACATTTCATAATTATGTCAATAATTTTCATAAAAATTTAAAATAATATTTTTTTAAATAATTCCTTGACATTAACATTATATTCACAATTATGAAAGATTTATAAATAAATATAAACACTTTTATATTTTTCCATTATTTTATTTAATATATATATATATATTATATACCATCTAAATCCACATGAAACCATGATCATATCTACAAAAATATTTTGTGTATGGTTTAAATCCCCCATTTTATTCGACATGGGCCCTCTAGGCCTAAAATGGTGAGGGATTTTTATAATTTAAAAAAAATGTAATTTTTCGTTAAAATTATATCTAAAATGGATTGCACTATGGCCATTTTTCTATAAATTTTGGTTTAATTTTAATACTATGATTTATTCCTATTTTATAATTTTTTATTATAAAAAACTATATTTCCCATGACATGGTGACGCTCCATGTGAAAATTCTTGTCACGGGAATATCTATTTATGTTTTGGTAGTTTTTTTACTTGGATAACCCGTAATTTTGTGAAACAATTTCACCTATGTAACATAACCAACCCTAGTCACAAAGATCCAATAGTTATTTTATTATATTGTAACTTAATACAATCGATCACATCTCAAGGTATTGAATAATTTAGTAGTCTTTTAAAACAATACACGTGATTGAATCTCACATTACATTGTAAAACATTAAATAAAATATAGTATTTTCATCAAAACATTATTATTATATCTAGAATTTCCTTAGATATCAATCATAGTAAACATCCTGGAATCATAGAGAAATCCATAAAAGGGTGATATTAGATTCTCAGTGGGGGGAATTATTAAAGTGAAAGATATCACAGAATAAATAGGGAAACATTAATATGAAACTAACAAATGATTATCAAGTAATTCAAAATAAATAATCACATATTCTTGAAAGTTATACATGGATAACATAACTATTTGAATAATAATATAGGCATCAATAATTAAATCATAATTATGGAATTAAAAATGTTTTACATCTTAAACATATTGTTGATACCTTACAAAAAGTCATATTATTTAAATTTGTATGGCATATGCCAAATACCCCACTCTTTTAATCTCAATAGAACTACTAATTAATCGAAGGTCTATATAGTTTTGAGATACATCCATCACTTAATAAGTCCAATTCCTTCATCATAAAAAATATTGTATAATATAATCAATTTTCTATAATAATCATTATCTTTTTGTATTAGAAGAACTAGCATACTGAATTTCAATAATCTTCCTACTGAAAATGATCAGAATCTATACAAAAAAAATATACTGGATGATATAATTAAATTATATCCTCATTAAAACATTATATTCTTCCAAGGATGTAAAAATTGATGGAAATACATTTAAAAAATCACTATAACATTTCTTGATATGAATTTCCTTTTCATTTTGATATATTTTATTTATTTTATAAACATTTGAAAAATATAATGAAAATTAGTTTCTTTGAAAATAACTATGTAAACATGTAAATTACACATCAAATAAAAATAACTCATGATAGTATGGAAAACCATTAATTCATTAAAAATTAAAACAAATATTCCATTCTCATATTTGGTAAAAACTACCTCATTTAGAAAATGATAAGAAGATTCATTTTGTTCCTTTTTATAGAAAGTTAAAAATGGGTAAAAAATAATTAAATAAATTATTATTTAATAGTAAAAAAAATTCATAAAACATATTAAATAAAATATATACCTAAAAAACAAATATTACCAACTGAATAAAAAAATAATGCCTGTTTTTTTCTAAAAACAGTCATTTGGTCTTTATGATCCAAATAAAAATAAAAAAGAACTAAAACATAAAAATAATCAACAATATTTTTATATATTTATGGAGAAATTACATATTAAAACTATAGATCATGTTTTGGATACTTCTATTGATAAAGCTTTGACAACCTTGAGGCATAGGTAATAAAATTTTCATTTTTCATAATGACACATATAATAAATTTCTTTGATGCATCATTTTATATCACAAATATATCACCTTCTAGTGGTAATTTTAGCATCAATGAATTGAAAAAATTCCACTTTAATTATTCAAAAAAAATCATTACATTATCATTTTCATAATAACTTAACCCCTTTGTGTGTCAAATTTGATAATGGTTTAGCTAATTGGGAATTTTGTTGAACAAATCGATAGAAGTAACCTGCTAACTGAAGGAATCTACATACCTTGATTATTTTTTCATCATAGGAAAATATTAAAATACATTTAACTTTAAATGATCAAATGTTATTTCTTACTTTTACACAATATAGAAAATAATAAACTTCAAAAATCCTTAATTCTCAATTTCCAAATTTCCATTATAACTTATTTTCTCTTAAAGTCTCAAGAATGATTCATAAATAACGTTTATTATCTATATATAAATTTTAGTATAAAAATATATCATCAATAAATTCCAAAATGATCTTATCAAGATATTAATTGAACACTGTTCATCAGATCCGTAAGAATGAAGGGTAAATTATTCAATTAAAATTGAGTTTATTTAAACTCACAATTTAATGACTTGTATCAATTGTTGTGACTGAAATATATTCCATCCTTACTTGGAATTCTAGATCATCGGAATGAAGATCAATCATTGAAAAATATTATAATTCTTGAATTTGATCAAATAAGTGATCAATAGTAGGTAGAGGGTACTTGTTATTCATGGTAATGGTATTTATTTCCCTATAATCAAAACATAGCCTCACAGTCACATCCTTCTTTTTTACATTGAGAATATTAGATCCCCAAGGAGAAGCACTTGGGCGTATGAATACGTTATCATAAAACTCATATAGTTGTTTCCTTAAATCCACTAACATAACTATAGCCATTATTTAGGGATTGTTTGATATAGGCTTTTCATTAGGAATTAGTCCAATATAAAACTCAACTTCACACTTAGGTTCATGTATGGGTAGTTATTCAGGAAACATGTTAACATATTCTTTCATTATAATAATATATTTTATCCTAGGGTTACCTTTCCCTTCCATAGGTTGTGTATACTCTTCTTTTATTTGAATTTAATTGAGGATAAATACTGGGGGTGGATCTAGTAATGTTTTATATGATGAATTCTCTATTATAAATACTAGTAATTCTAAATATTAATCATCAATAATGATCTCCTCTTCTTGTAAATATTTTTTTCCATTATACTTAAATAAAATCCATAACAAGGATTATGTTAATGTCTACAGTAGGTGTAAAAAAAATTGTGAGTATGGGACTTCCATGCATCATAATGGGGATTTTCTGACATATAATTATTCCAATAATATTTTCTATAGGTATCCTCATTGATAACTCAATTCTTAGGGTGCTAGTAAACTACTTAATTTTCTTGACAAACATATAATATATAAAAGAATATATGGATCCATAATCGATTAAATTATTCGAAAACATTGAAGTTATGATGAATTACCAAAAAACATATCTAGGAACATCTACATCAACTCTAGTAATTGAATCATCTTGGAATTCTCCCATTGGAATCTTTACTTGTAGGTTCCCTTAACATGTTGGGCATTGGTTATCAAAGTGCCCTCTCTCCTTACCGTTAAAGAATTGTACTTTTCTGGATTATCCCTTTCTATTTTATTGATGAGAATAATGGAATTTCTATTCACACATAAATAAAATTATATTTCTCTTCAAGAACCCTGGTGGTTCCTTCCATAAGTTTCAAATGTTGGAAATTCCCCTTTCGTATCTTCCTTTTATCCATTTTTGCATCATGAGGTGCTCAACAATCATATTCCTCTCTTGATTTCCTTAAAAGTAAAAAATAAATAGAGAATTATTTCACTATATTTATATAAAATGATACTATATCCACTATAATACCCCCCAAGATTTTATAATAATAACATCATGTTAAATAGCGATGTACGACACGCAACACCAAATTAAAACAAACCATAAAATATTATTATATAAATATCACTGTTATAACCTAGATACTGAATTGGATAGTTTTTAAAGGATTAAAAAAATAATTAAATATATAAAAATTAAATACTTAATAAATTTTTCTGATTAATTATTTGTAAACCAGTTCTAAATTTATAATTAAGTCATTTTATGCTCCAAAAATACATTTTTCTTCAAAGATGATTTTATTGCATTTTATGAATAGAAATTATAATTTTTACTACCACTTTTATAATTTTCATTTTATTAAATGAATTTATTTTTTAAAATATTCATATAAAATTAATCTTAGGGTGAAATTTTTTATTTTTCCGAAATGATTAATTTTTCAATGAATAGTGAAAACACCGATTTTTAAATACTGTCATTTTTTTCTAAAAGTAAAGTAATTTTAAGGTCCCATTATCTTTAGGATTTAAATTGATATATTATCAATGTTTATTTAAAATAATTAATTATATTAGGATTAAAATTTTAAATTATTTCTATATAAATCAATTCTAAGGTTTAAAACATATTTTTTTAAGAAATCTGTTTTTCATTACATTTAGGTTATTCATTTTTAAATTATGTTCTAAACATTCTATGAATTGGATTTTAAAATTTGGATTCCATATTTGAAATAATAATAATTAGTTATTCTTAATAAGTTAAAATTATTTTTTTGTCATAATTAATCATTAAAATAGTACAAATTATGTTACCATTATTAAGGTTAAAATAGGTTTACAGGGGGATAAACTAACAAGATAATGGATAAAATTACCTCTAAACAATTATTTATCCTATTTTATGAGTGTTTTTCAACCAATTATATATTTAATATGTTATAAATATTATTTTAACACATTTTTTATTTAATAACCCAAGCTAGACTATTGATAATAAAAGATATATTTTATTCAATAAACAACCTTTTTATAGTGTTTTTATTTAATTGAATGGTTTTAAGATTCAATTAAGTTTTGGATTGATTCAAAAGAAAATGAAAACATTATTTTTTAAACAAAAAAATATGTATAAACAAATTTAATACCTTATTTTAATGTAAAATGATTTTTACTATTAAGTCAGGTATTTTCCTGAAAAACTTTTTTCCTGCATTTTCCATTATTATATTAAAAGTAATTTATTACCACTATATAAATTAATTCTGATAAATTTGATTCCAAATTTAAAATAATCATGTATAATGTTTTTAGAATTTTCATTTTATTTGTTTACTTATAGTTATGTTATCATGGTAAAAAGTTAAATTTTCATGGTTAAGGTTAAAATGAGTTCTGAGAGGTTTAACTCGCAGATAAGGAATGAAATGTATCCAAAACTTGTATAAATTTTATTGGTTGAATTTATTTCAACCCTATCATAACTTGTCTTTTAAATTGGGTTTTTTTGTGCTACTTTACATGATTATGATATATATATATATATATATATATTAATTAATCTTTTAGATAATTTAATTTTGTCATTTCCCATCACTATAAAAGGATGCCACCTACCTATATTCTCTTACCTTCTTGGGAATTATAAATCAAGAAATTACTATTATAATACCTTCCTATGTTCTTTACCCATGTATTATAGATTCTGGTCTTTCCAAAAGTCCATTCATTCAATGTTTAAAGTGCAATCCAAAATATATTTCTCTAAGATAATGTAATCATCTTCACGAGAATCTTTTTCTTGCTTCTTCCTTTATAAACATCAATTATGATCTAACAATTTCAATATAATAATATCGGTATGTCTCACACACTATGATGTTATTATTTTAATGTAATAACAAAATTTTATCTCTTTGTATATCAAATGGGAAACAAAATCAGCGCTCGTGTGTACGGTAGACTACCACCTCACGAACCGATGTAATATTTTTCCATCACCGACTCACTTGGTTAGTCAAATTGATGGCACCAATGAATAAATATGATACTTATAAAATAATATTTATTCTATAATATTAATATATCATCCACTTACTTTCCCTTTCTCCCATTTTGGAAATGATAATGTCTCTCGTGTGTACATATGACCTATCATCCCCATAAACCGATGTGATTCATTTTCCAAGTCCAATTTTCAATATTGATTCAAAAAATATAAGTAATGAATAAATATTATTTTTATAACATTAATAAATTTTTTTGAGATTATGAAACTATATCCTTTGCAATGTTGAAAGTGGGTTCCCTATACTTAGTTTATATATGTGCTTTTATTACCATAACATGTATATAGTTTGATATATACATGTTTTTATCATCTTCAATAGTGTAGATACTTCTGCATCCACTATATTTATGGTAATGTTCTTAAATTACATGTCATATCAAATGGTTATAACAGTTCCCATGATAAAATGATAACCTAGATATAAAATTACAACAATCTTAAATTCATATCCTATATCCCAAATTCATCATATTGAATGGATAAATATGATGTGTGAACATAAAGTGTTGGAGGTTCATAAGTAATGATATTTATTCTTATGAAGATTTCACTTTGTGATCTCAGGTAGATGAGTACATGAGGACATACCCAATAATAGTAAAACCACACTTTTTGGGTATCATTGGTGGTCCCAATCTACGTACATGTGTATTGGTCTCTTAACTTGAGATCGTTATCAAGGGGAATTATTAGATCACATACATTGATATAAGGAAAAAACCATCACATTAAATACATATAGAGGTAGCTTGTGTTAGGTGAATCATTGGTGGTGTGGAATTGGTTCAATGATCAAGATAGAATATTTCATTTCTAAGATAAGGAAGTGAAATATCGGGCTTAGTTGATCTTGATGTCAGTACATTAATAAATCCATTGTCGATGTATTTGAAGGTAATTTCTTCATGTTAGATCAAAAAACAATAAAGTAAGAATGGATGATGAAACAAGTTTTTCATCTTTATATGTGAGATATCAAGATATGAAGATATTATATTACCCAGTATGTGTTTATAGGAAAGGTTATCATTGATATTACTATTCCTTATCTCTTTAGGGGCCTTGATTGATTTCTAAACTCTTCTATTGGTTTGTAAATACTATTTACTACTATTGAGATAAGGTCTTATAGGGTTACACATAATAGGGAATTCAATTTTTTTCCCTATTCTGGTAAATATATATATAGATAATAGTGGGGCCCACTACATGGTCTGATAGTTTTCCAAGTATTATCGGTCATTGAAGAATAAATCAATTCATTATTATTCAAGTGTAGAATAATAGGCTTCAATTTTTCTTTTAAAAGTATATGAATGTGTTTAAGTAAATACATGGAATAATATTATCTAAATAAATATTATTATAATATTCATGGTTCATTTAATATTATATGGAATTATGAGTCAACTTAATGAATCATTTTCATCATGTTAAATATTTATTATATTTTACAAGTATGTGATAAAATATATATGGTTTTTATGGCATATTTAGTTCCTCATAATTGATTATTTAGTGGATGTTATATATACGGGGGTTGGGGATCCCTACCTAGGTATTTGGACATCCACTATATAATTATACTAGAATATCATTCCATAAACTATTAATCAATCATAATTTATAGATTATCTCTCTTTATTCATCCTAGGTAGAGAAAGATTATATCCTATCATTCGATCCATAAACTCCATCATGGATAGAATGCTACAGATCATGGTGATCAACATGAATAAATCACCAGATCTTTGTTATATCAAGAAAACATAGATGATTAGTGCACACATAGATTCTTGAAGCATGTGTGGATGATTTAGAGGGGTTTCCATTGGATACTTAAAGCAACAAACACCAACAATGTGATTTATTTTAATGTGTCAAAATTGTGAATGAGTTATTAATTCTTGAATAATTGTTGTGATTTAATTGTCCATGAAGGATCATTCAACCTTATTGGGGCTTGAATAACTGAAGATGATGATGTATCATTGCATCGGTGGTAGAAAAAATTTAAAATCTTCTTCCCACCAACTTCTGATACTCACCCCAGAATGATCAATTGGTATCAAAGGGATCCCATGAATTTTCTGATCCAATAAAAAATTAATTTTATTTGAATTAAGTATAGGGATTCAATTTTGTCCCAGAAAATCATACCACGTTTCGATCCAATTTTGGATGGTCAAGTAATGGTCATCTAAAAAAATAAATTATGGATCAAAGTTGTTTTTTTTTTGCAGGTATATATTATGGGGAGTGTATATATATATTCCTAAAACTATAATTAGGTGTGCGATGAAAATTTTGGTTACTCCAATGTGGTGGCTAATGATGAATCTGCTGACCTCCCATTGTTCTGGAAAAAACTAGCCAAATTCTAGTGGCTAGATTTTCTCTGGTTAGTGGTGAATTGATCCACATAAATTATGGAAATCAAATTATTAATAAAAAATAATAATATTCTGTTATTTTTGTAAAAATGATATTATTATCCTTTTCTTTTAAAAAATAAAATATTTAATAATGGGTGGATAGGTCTTATAAAATAAAAGGCATCGAGTGCTGCCCATGGGAACACAAGACTTTCATATATATAAGCCATTTTGTGACTATGGGGACAAAAGGTGTTAGGATTGTGTATTTTAATAATTTTATAGGGATATAGGTAGATTTATGGTTGAAAAAACATGTATTAAAAAAATATTTTCAATTAAAAAATCAGTGGCTTCTAAAGGAAGACATCATTGCCTCCACAACTGGATCGCCGCTATCCTGGATCACTTCCCCATCATTTCCTTATCATCCCCCACCAGGACATGCTTCTACGGCTGATGTTATAGCCTCCTCCCACTAACATCCAAACTACCATCATATCGTCAATGGAGGATGACACCTTGGTCATCACACCACCAAAATCGAACATTGTCGCTCACACTTCATGCCTCTGCCCCATAGCCACTTAGTCCAGAACCACCAATTCCATGAGTTTATCATCCCAACCAATCCACTTGGTCAACATAATTGTCACCTCTTTCTTCTCCCACACAAGACCTCTCTTGGACTTTCAGTACCCCTTCCATAGGATCCTCCTCCTCATTACCAGGAGATTGTGCCTAATTGGTCAACCCACAGGCCAAACTGTGTCTGTCCAACCAAGTACAGGGCTGGGTAAAACCACCCAACCCATAATGCATTAGAGTGGGCTGGTTAGGCTCAGAATAGCCCTACATGGGGTTCAGAAGGCTCTAATTAGGCCTTTGATAGTTCAACCCAACCCGCAATGTGCATAGGCGGAGTTTCTGGATTAGAGAAAAACCTTAATACCACAAAAAATTACGTTTTTTTATTAAAAATATTATTTATTATATTATTTTAAAAAATAAATTTAAATTTAATGTAATATAAAATTTATTTATTTATTTATTTTTCGGAATAAAAATTAAATTATGGTCAAGAGATAATGAGAATAAATTATATTAATTTGGGTAATTCATTAAATTTATATAAATCCCCTCATACCTTATATTTATAGAAATTTAATCTTATGTTATGTTTATTTGATATACCAAATGTTATTATGTTGTGACCATACCTTTCTATGTATGGTTAATTTTATTTAATTATTTATTACCCACATACGATGCTTGTGATAATTAGTTAATTCAATGACGGTCTACACATCGTCATTTTAATTCAATTTGTATTAGGGTCTTCACATAAATTCATATCATTATATATATTGCACTTATTAAGAACCCATCTCATGCATGCATGTATTGATGTATTTTTATGATGACATTGTAAGGTGTGGACCCTACAAATATGAGGTAGTACACTAGAGGAGAAAGGAAAACAGTGGACCAGGGGTGAGCTGCGATATGAGTCAGGACTCAACTCCAGTATGATACCCCCTATGTCACAGTTGATCTATTAATTTCAAAATCTATCAACCAATATTAGATGCTCAAGATAATTCAGGTAATTATTTTCTATTGTGAATTATTTCTTATTTCATGCATGTGAATCTTTACTATGAGAAAAAATAAAATAATAAACATAAAAAATGCATAAAGATTTGATGAATGTTTTTTATATTGATTCATGCTCAGTGGTGTGCGTGAAAAAATTGTATGAACATATTTAATAGAAATGGATTACATTCTTCACGAAATAAAAAACCTTAGAATAAATATTATGTCATGAACTCCTTCTATTGGTTACATTTGAACAAAATCAGGTCTACAGGGTGGTCCTCACCCATTGTTATGGGTGCCTCCTTCTATTGGGGATTTATTATGTAAATATTGGGTTGAATTAACAAAAGTTTGTAGAAAAAAAGTAACCACGTCTAGATTAATAAAACTTTAGAGGAAAATAATTGAGGCAATCATGGTTATGATTATGATAATCTAGGACTTTAATCAATAGATCTTGGAACTATGATTTAATATGGTTGATTAACTTAGTGTCTACTTTGGAACTCTCTGAGTAGTGGCATAGCCATAGATTGTTGGACATTATGGGATATTTTAAGGATACATTCCACTAGAATATTAAAGTGATAAAGTATTTTGAATCTATTAGTGAGGGATACTAGAGATTGATGAAATAGTGGGAGATATTTAATGATTTAATTAATCAATTTATGAAATGTAATCAATATAAATTAAGAACTGCTAATGTTTATTTGTTGTAGTTTGAAATGGAAATAACCAACACCACCAATTAATTATCACAACGATCTATACAGTATAAAGAAAATATCATGATTCACCATAGATTTTAGGATTGTTACAAGTGCTTGTGCATAGTACTACACCAAGAGAGGAAGCTTTATGTATTGGATTCCTCACTTCCTATTGATCCCCATAGGGATCAATAAAGGTTGTAATAACAAGTATAAAAATTATGTAGATGATTTAATAGATATAAATTGTATTATGATGTCATCTATATTTAATTATTTGTAAGAAATTCATGATGATGAAGATGCCTACAAGATACAGACTCATCTCCATGAATTATATTAGGAGACAGAAAAGAAATAAAGGCATGAGATATCAAGTGCATTGTATAGGTAAAGGATGGTAGAAGGGAATCAATAGGGACTGAACTTACTCAAGATGACTGGGTAAATTATGAGACTTCAATGCCTTGGGTTCAAACTAAACTAATAACTAACAACATCTCTCACTCTTTCCTTTTTACCATCAGGCTTATCAACTTTAATTTTTAACTAGATTATGAATAAGTTGAAAAAGTCACCTTTAGATCTTTTGAATTTAGTTATCCAAGAAGATAAGGATATGAATAATACCAATTGGGAAACTATTCCCTAATTTATAAAGTAACATAGTGGAAATAAATAGTAAGAAGTAACGGAAACAGTAATAGTATACAACAATGTAAACAACGGAATATTGATACTATAAACAACTACAACATATATATAATAAATGACGCATGTCACATGTATCAAGGAAGGTAGCAATAAAATTCACAATTCCAAAAATAAAATAATAAAACCAAGGTATAGAAAATAGTAAACTCCAATAGTATCGCAAGCCCGAGTTTGGTCACATGCTCTCTGGCTCCAACAGTAATCAAGTACCTGAGGAAGAATGGTACTTTCCGTTATCTATACCTGGAACTATATACTCTGTTTGCATCCAAAATCATAACCCAAATAGAGTGTGATAATAATACCATTAGGTACCCACCAAAATATCTATGCCTAACTATCAGTGAATATATATAGTAGGTAGTATGCAGAAATGAAACAATAAACTAAGAAGTACTCAAACGTAAACAATCCTATAGTTTAAAATTACATTCATTTACATTTATAATTATTTAATCCATTGAATAATTTAACATATAGATCTAGCTTAAGCTCAGTATCCCCTTATATAATAGTAACAATAGACGTCTCATAAGACCATCTAATCAAACAAGTGAAACAAAGTCAAAGCTTGTGATTTGGCTTGGCAGGCTCGTCAAAATCAATCATCCATTCACAAGAAACCCTCTGGGAATATTCTCACTGTCTAACCCCAATGGTTTAACATATCATCATTTCAATAAAGTTATAATGACCCTATGGGAAATATCACACAGCCTAAACCCTTAGGTCCCACAAAAACAAAGACTCTCTCAGGAAGCACTCATCGTCAATTCCACTTGCAGTCTTTTAATGAATAATTATAGACTCTATGAGGAAGCACTAAATGTCCATTCCCCCTTGTGGTATTGTAACAGTATACTATAGACACTATTAGGTAGCACTCTACATCAATCCCCCCTATGGTATTACAACGTAAATATAATACACAATCTAGGGAAGCGCACTATGACAACCCTGCTTTTTATTACACAATTAAACATAATTTATTAAATAAATATCACTTCCTACAACATATAATATTGAGATTTATAGTGTATTGGGGGATTAGGATCATTAAATAACAACTTAAAACATGAAATACAACATCTTTATTGAAAACTTCCTTAACATGACCATTACATTCCCTCATACTTAGCATTTCATGGGATAACCTGAGGACATGAATAAGAAAAGGGTGAGCTATAAAGCCCCGTAAGGGAATAATAATGGAATAACATGAGTAAAAAAATACATTTTAGACAATTGGAATATCAATAGATCACAAGAGAATCATAAACATAAAGGAATGATAAAGCATGATAATCAAAACATGGAAATTTGGCAACAACACTTAACATGGAATTAGCATGAACCAAGGCTCATTGCACATGGAGCATGAGTAAACCCTCATTGCACATGAAGAAAGAGTAAAAAAAAAATTCACTTGAATTAGCATGAGTCAAAACTCATTGCACATGATGTATCATGATACTATACTTTACCCAATGCATTGAATCTCTATCAGGGCACACCCTTCTTAAACATTTTAGTTCATGCATAAGTGTGCCACATGGATCACAAAACATTGAATCATTCAACATAATAATTTATTCCATGAAAAACCAATGTGGAATACATACTTGAAACACTTTAAACAATAATTAAATATGCATAAATGTGAATATCCTTGATAGAGAAATGGGCATGGTATTCACTACACAATGACTTTGTCTTGGAAAAACGCAGTGCAATTTCAGCAGCATAACGGCGTGACATAAGAACTCATAAAAATGGTTAATGAGAGAGAAATGGGTGTATCATCATATTTACATGACATGGATAGAAATGGGGTAATATAGATACATTTCTCAACAAATGTAATAGAATTATGATTGATGATACAAAATAATTGCTGGAATGTAAATGAGGAGAGAGAAAATTCTTTTGGAATTTTGGCATAGTAACAGGTGTACATGGGAGGCATTTAATGAGAGAGAAAGGGGTATCCCATCATTAAAAAATGAATAGGGATGTATGGAGGAGGTGAGAAACCATAACCCAACATTTATAATTTAAATTAAAAGGGCATAACAACATAAATAATATTGGAAAAAAATGAGAAAGGAAGAAAAACACTTACTTGGAAGTGTGCTTCCAAAGGCTTTAGAGAGGTTTGAGAGAGACTTCTTGGGAGCTTGGGGTGCCTTTGGAGGATTATATAGAGAGTATTGCAGAGGTTTTATGAACACCAAAGGATTTGAGTGAGAATTAAGTGGGATCTTGGTTGAGTTTATATAGGAAAGTATGGGGGGGATTGTTTATTATTTAGGTTTGGGACACCTCACATTAAACTAATCAAAACCACAAACCCACCCATGGTTTTTGCCCATGTTTTTGCCAAAGGGTAGTGGAAAAAAATATTTTATAATTCCAAAGTCTGAACGTCTTAAAATAATAGTGTTTATTATGTGGAGATGAGTCACACTCTCAAGGAAAACAATTTAAAAAGACAAAATGTTTTATAAGCCTTGAAGGGTCCACTAAAGTTTTGAAAAATAAATAAAACAAATATAAAATCACATTATTTTAATGATAAAACATATATTGGCCGAAAATAATGTTTCTAGTATTTTATTACATCACTATTGGGTCATTATGATGTCATAAAATACATTATATATTTAAACAGTATTTAATTTTTACCCAAAAAATCGACTGTCTCAGAAAATTATAAAAAATTCACCATTTGATAATTTCGATATCCTGATTCCAAAATAAATATTAATTTTATCTAAATAATTTTCTAAATATTTGAATTTTTACTTTTAAAATAAAAACCGACATTTATCGAAAATTCATGGGTTTTGAGAAAAACAGCTTTCAAACCTTAATAAAATTTACAATTACATTCATAAAATTATACGATAATTTATATTTAATAAAATTTAATTTAAAAATAATAATATTTTATTAAAATATTATTTTATTGAAAAATTCATTAATTCATAAAAATATATTTCTAAGTTGAATATTAAATAAAAATACTATTTGTGCTTTAAAAACTATTTACAAAGTAACAATAATAAAATGAATGAACATTCATTATAAGAAAAAAATGTAAATAGTAATTGTTATAGGGTCTTGTTACATAATACCTTATAACACCTTCCTAAGACTGAAGGGTAAGGTGTATGATGGTGAGAGACTCTTGGGGTGGCTCAGATAACATCGCTCGGGTGGTCAACTCTATTAACTTCCACTTCACCCGTAGTTTAGTTCCACTCAAGATTAACGTGTTCAAGCTTGGATTGGGCTTGGTCTAGAGCGAAGACCAATGATGCCACCTCCTTTCTGAGCTCTAACAAATGGGCTTTGTACGGGGCAAGTCTATTGGATGAGGCCATCACTTCCTTTCTCTGAGTAAATTGGATATGTTAAAGCCCTGTATTTATACTAAAAATGTGATCACTGTTCAACGACTATATTAGAAATGGTCACAATTTTTAATAGTATTTTAAAATACAAAAACATAAAACCAAATAAGATTAAATTTTATATAAACATTTTTCATATAGAGACATTTAATTAGATCAATAGGTATTTCCATTAATGAAAGTTTGGGTCGTTACAATCTTCCCCCCTTTAAGAAATTTCTCCCTCGAAATTTCCTTTTCCCACACTAAAATAGATTTGGGTAACTCTGCTTCATCATTTCCTCTGATTCCCATGTTGCTTCTTCAAACTTTTGGTTTCTCCATAACACCTTGACGAGGGGAATTATATTATTTCTTAGAACTTTTTCTCTATGATCTAAGATCTTCACTGGTTTCTCCTTATAAGAAAGATCATACTCTAATTGTACCAACTCTGAAGAGAGTACATGTGAAGGGTTTGGTATGTACTTCCTTAAGAGAGATACATGAAAGACATCAGGTACGTTGGCCATGGTAGGTGGAAGTACTAGTCGATAGGCCACAGCCCCAACACGATCAAGAATCTCAAAGGGGCCGATGTACCTTGGACATAACTTCCCTTTACTTCCAAACCTCATGACCTTATTCCACGAAGATGTGTGTAGAAATACCATGTCTCTAACTTTAAACTCAAGGTCTCGTCGATGGTTATCTGCATAACTCTTCTGTTGACTCTGGGCTTCCTTGATATATTTCAAAATAGTTTTCACCTTCTCCACCATTTCTTAGACCATTTCTAGTCCATGTATCTTAGATTCACCAACTTCATCCCAACATGTCGGTGTTCTACACCTCTTCCCATACAGGGCTTCATAAGGTTCCATTCGGATTCTCGAGTGGAAACTATTATTGTAGGAGAATTCAACCAAGGGAAGATGTTGGTCACAGCCTCCTTTGAAGTCCATAGAACATGATCTCAACATGTCCTCAAGTGTTTGGATAGTGCACTTGGATTGTCCATCAATTTGAGGATGATAAGCAGTACTGAAGTTCAGCTCAGTATATAGAACTTTTTGAAGACTCTTCCAAAAATTTGAGGTGAATGTTAGATCTCGATTGGATACAATAGATAGTGGTACTCCATGCAGCCTTACCACTTCCCTAATATATATCCATTCCAGTTGATCAAATGAGAAATCCTCCTGAATAGAAATGAAGTGTAAAACCATTATAAGACAATCAACAACAAATCAGATTTCATTGTTGCCTTTGGATGTCTTCATAAGTATGGTGATAAAGTCTATGGTGATGTTCTCCCATTTCCATTCTGGTATGGGAAATGGTTTCATCATCGCCTTAGACTTATACCTCTATACCTTCACTTTCTAACACACCAGGCACTTTGATACATATTCAGAAATCTCTTTCTTCATATTATCCCACCAATACTTCTCTCGGATATCTCAATACATCTTTGTGTTTCCTGGGTGAATAGGGAAATTTGAACTATGTGCATCATCCAAAAGTTCCTTCTTCAGCTCTAAACTTGATGGAACACATAGTCTTTTCCCAAATCTTACAATTCCTTCTTCATTAAAATTAAACTCCAAGTATTTATCTTTTATGATAGCTTCCACACTCTTATGAATTCGCACATCATCTTTTTGAGCATCCTCTAACCTTTCCAAAAGAGACGGTTGAGAAATCATTTGTGAAAGGATTGATGATGTTCCCTTTTTTATTATTCCCATATCCATCTTAATCAAATCTATGAAGATTGGGTCCTTCTCAACTCTCATCAATGATAGAATTGTTGGGTCCTTTCTACTTATAGAATCTACCACCTTGTTCGATTTCCCGGGGTGGTAATGGATTGAGCAGTAATAGTATTTGATCAGCTCTAACAATCTTCGTTGGTGCATGTTCAACTATTTCTGTGTGAATATATACTTGAGGCTTTTGTGTTCCGTATATATTTCACACTTGTCCCCAAAGAGATAATGACACCAAATTTTTAAATCAAATATCACTACATCCAATTCCAAATCATGTGTTGGATAATTCTTCTTAGGAACATTCAATTGCCTTGAAGCATAAGCAATGACTTTTTCATTTTGTATCAACACACATCTCAGGCCCTTCTTTGAAGCATCACTAAATACCACAAAATGTTCTCCAATTGTGGGTAAAGTGAGAATGGGCGTAGTGATAATCCTCTTTTTCAACTCCTTGAAGCTTTCTTCGAATTCATCACTCCAAGACAAATTTACTCCCATCTGAGTTAGCTTGGTAAGAGGGTTAGACAATCATGAGAAATTTCTCACAAATTGTCAATAATATCCAGCTAACCCCATGAAGATAAAGATATATGTTACCGATGTTGGCCTCAGACATCCATCAATTGCATCTGTCTTGGAGGGATCTATAAATATCCCATTGCTTGTGATGATATGGCCCAAGAATGAGACCTCTTTCAAATAGAACTCACAATTTCTGTACTTTTTATAGTTCATCTCCTTCCTCAAGGTCTCCAGTACAGTTCTTAGGTGCTCCTAATGATCCTCATTGGTTTTGGAGTATATCAGAATATCATCTATAAAGACTACCACAAATTAGTCGAGGTAATCTCTAAAGACTCTCTTAATCAAGTACATGAGTATTTTGGGAGCATTAGTGTGTCCTAAAGGCATTAATATGAATTCATAGTGCCCTTATCTTATACGAAAAGCAGTCTTGGGGATATCTTCCTTCTCCGCCCTTACTTGATAATATTCTGACCACAAATTCACCTTGGAGATGTATTTTTCTCCAAGCTATTGATTGAACAAGTCATCAATTCGTGGGATAGGATACTTGTTCTTTATCATGATTTTGTTAAGCTCGTGATAATCGATGAAAAGTCACATTGACCCATCCTTATTGATGAAGAGTACTGGTGCACCCCATGGGGAAGTACTTGGGTGTATAATCCCTTTATCCATATTCTTCTGTATTTCTTTCCTTAGCTCCCCAAGCTCCTCAACAGCCATTCTATTTGGATTCTTGGATATTTTCAATGCCTGAGGTATAATATCAATTGAGAATTCAACCTCTATTCTAGGAGGAAGACCAAGCAATTCCTCAGGAAATACTTTAGCGAATTCCATCACAATAGGTATGTCTTCTAGGATGGTTACCTCTTTAGACTCAATCATCTAAGCCAGATACGTGTTCTCATATGGAAGTAATGTCAACACTTGAGATGGATCTAAAGAAGATTCATCTTCCTCCTTGAACTTGTAAAGAATTGGGGGTTGATTCTCCACATGGAGAGTGATTTCCCTCTCAAGGCAATTTATTTTGGCTCTATATAAGGAAATCCAATCCATTATAAGAATTGCATCAAATTCCACCAGAGGGATTATGAAAAGGTTCACTAGGAATCTTAATCCATAGATTATGATAGAGGAGGAGTTATATTCATGGGATTCAATGATTTCCCCATTTTCCGTACTCGCCGACATCTTCACTTACATGATTTTTGGTGGTACTGGGATTGTTCTACTAAACTTTTGAGATATAAAATAATGAGTAGAACCTAAATCAAAAAGTATGTTCGCTATTCATGAGTGAATAACAATCATACCTATCACCACTTCATTGTTGGGGTTCAATTTTGCAGTAGTGATGGAAGAATCTCTCCCCTGCTACCTTGGAGGTTGTTGGTTGCCTCCAAAAACCCTCTTCTTAGGGCACTAATTGGCAAGATGATCTGTTTATTTGCAGTTGTAGCAATGAACCATGCGTTTATGTTCTAATGGATAATTCCTCTATTCTATCGCAGTCGCGGGTCTTTCTTATTGACAGTTAATATCCAGGCACCCTTCTCTTCCCCACCTAAAACATTTCCTCACCCCCTTCAGGAAATTTCAGGGGTGCTTCTTTCTGCACCTTTGGAAAGTGGGGTGTTGGATCTTCTTATCACCATTGGATTTATCCATCAGACCACCAGAATTTAAGTCCACCTCACACTTCTTATCCTCTTGATACCCCTGAGATTATCTGATCTCTATTTCAACCTTGAGGGCACATTAGACAATTTACTCATAGTTGTCGAAGTCACAGATCACCAGCGCTTGCCGTAGGCTAGGTTTCATCCCACCAAAGAAGCAGTCAACCATACATTCGGGGGTAATGACAAAGATGAAAGCATATCATGAAAGCCTTTTGATGTTTTCCTCGTACACTTCAACATATTCGTCCTCTTTTTTCTTGATGTCAAGGATGTCCCTTTTCATATTAAGCAGAAGGGTGCACGGAAAATATTTATCGAAAAACATCTTTTGAAAATCCTTCCATTCCAACACCTCAATCTCCTCCTCAGGCTTCATATTTTTTTATCTACATCCACCATTGATCGGATTCACCATCTATACAATAATTATCTAGGATAACCTTCTCTTATTCAAAATATTGAAGTATAGATAAGATCTTCTCAGTGGAGTTGATCCATTGTTTGACGATTGAGGGATCAAATGATCCATTAAAAGTAGGAGGTCTTTAATCATGAAGCTCTCGATAGTGACTTTTTCTTTCTTAGGGGGTTGAACATTCCTCTTGACCCATGTTTCTATTTAAATCTTGAGTTAGCTGAGAGATAAGCGTGAAAAAGTTCGTGATTCCAACTCCCATTGGATTGGGCATCTCATTAGTACAGTCATCACATTGATCTTCACATCGGTTGTTATCCCGAGTCATCCTATTACCAGCCATTGGCTGGAATAAAAAGAATTTTAGGGGTAACACATAAACCGTAATACAAGGAAAAAACTAATTACATATAAATAACTCTTATTTCCTTAACATATGAATCTATTGGTTTCAGTCTATGTTATCCATAATCTACTTTCTAACATATATTCTTAGGGAATTTTTCTATCCCTTAGTAATGGTTCATACTAATCTTGTGAATTTACCAAAGCATATCCCCTAGGAGTGTCATAACCAAGAGTGTAGAAAAGCTTGTTGTTGTGCACCAATTCTCGTTTGAGTCTATCTCAAAGTGGTGTTTTCAGGTTTTTCCCCTAGGATACATCTGTGCTAGAGCCGACTCTACCTGCTCGTATCCAGACAGGGATGTATTTTCTTGATAAACCACTTCATCAGTACTCACCAAAAATTGGAGATGTATTTATTATACCTAGTCATGTCTCTAAGGCTATACTATGGTTTTCTAATCCTAATCCCAAAAATAACTTAACCTATCATCTGATACCAACTATGACAACCCCGCATTTTATTACACAATTAAACATGATTTATTACATAATTTCGCTTGATAAAACATAGAATATCGAGAGGTCTAGTGTCTTTGGGGATTATGATAATTACATACAAACTTAAAACATTAAATACAATATCTTTATTGAAAACTTCCTTTACATGACCACTACTTTCCCTCGTACTTTGCATTGCATGAGATAACCCGAGGACATGCATAAGAAAAGGGTGAGATATAAAGCCCAACAAGGGAATAATCATAGAATAACATGAGGAATACAATACATGTTAGAAAATAGGTATATCAATAGATAATGGTAGAAGAATAAACATAAAAGAATGATAAACTGTGATAATCATAACATGGAAATGTGGCAACAACAATTAACATGGAATTAGCATGATCCAAGGCTCATTTCGCAAGGGGAATGAGTAAACCCTCATTTCACATGAAGCACGAGTAAAACCTCATTGAACTTGAATTATCATGACTCAACACTCATTTCACATGATGTATCATGATATTATACTTTACCCAATGCATTGGAGCGCAATCAGGGCACACCCTTCTTAAACATTTTACTTCATGCATAAGTGGGCCACATGGATCACAAAACAATGAATCATTCAACATAATCATTTATTCCATGATAAAAGAATGTGAAATAAATACGTGAAAATATTTAAACAATAAGTAAATTTTAATAATGGTTAATACAATTGATAGAGAAATGGGCATGGTATTCACTACACAATGACTTTGTCTTGGAAAAATGTGGTGCAATTTCTACAGCATAACGGCGTGACATAAGAACTCAAAAAATGGTTGATGAGAGAGAAAGGGGTGTCTCATCATATTTACATGACATGGACAGAAAGGGGTAATATAGATACATTTCCAAACAAATGTAAGGGAATTTAGATTCATGATACAAAATAATTTCTTCAATGTAAATGAGGAGTGAGAAATTCCTTTCGGAATTTCAGCATAGTAACGGATGTACATGGGAGGATTTTTAATGAGAGAGAAAGGAGTCTCCCATCATTCAAAAATGAAGAGGTAATTATATGGGAGGTTTGAAACCATGCCCCAACATTTATAATTGAAATTAAAAGGTCATAACAACTTAAAGAATATTGGACAAAAATGAGAAAGGAAGAAAAACCCTTACTTGGAAGTGTTCTTCTAAAGGCTTGAGAGAGGCTTGAGAAAGTATTCTTGTGAGCTTGGGGCGCCTTGGGAGGATTTTAGAGAGAGTAGGGAAGAGGTCGGATGAACTCAAAAGGAATTGAGTGAGGAGTAAGTCAGATCTTAGGTGGGTTTATATAGGAAAGTAGAGGGAATTGTTTATTATTTAGGTTTTGTAAACCTTGCATTAAACTAATCAAAACCACAAACCGACCCATGGTTTTTGCCCATGGTTTTTTCCAAAGGGAGGTGGAAAAAATATTTTATAAGGACAAATTACGAACTTCATAAAATAATAGGTTTGCTTATGTGTAGGTGAATCACACTCTCAAGGAAAACAATTTAAAACAACAAAATGTTTTATAAGCCTCAAATGGTCTACTAAAGATTTGTAAAATAAATCAAAAAAAATATATATAATCATTTTTTTAATTCTAAAACATATATTGGAATAAAATAATGTTTATAGTATTTTATTAGATCAATATAGGGTCATTATGATTTCATAAAACACATTATATATTTAAACGATATTTAATTTTTACCCAAAAATTCGACTCTCTCAGAAAATTATGAAAAATTCACCGTTGGATAATTTAGACATCCTGAATACAAAAATAATATTCATTTTATCTAAATAATTTTATAAATATGTGAATTTTTTAATTTTAAAATAAAAACCAATATTTATCAAAAATTCATGGGTTTTGACAAAAACATCTTTCAAACATTAATAAAAATTACAATTACATTCATAAAATTATACGATAATTTATATTTAATAAAAATTAATTTAATAATAATAATATTTTATTAAAATAATATTTAATTAAAAAATCCATTTATTCATTAAAAGAGATTTCTTAGTTTAATATTAACTAAAAATACTATTTGTGCTTTAAAAACTATTTACAAAGTAACAATAATAAAATGAATGCACATTATTTATACAAAAATATTGTACATATTCATAATGCTAGGGTCTTGTTACATAACCCCTTATAACACACGCACAAGACCAGAGGGTAAGGTGTACGATAGTGACAGACTCTTGGGGTGGCTTAGATAATATCGCTCGGGTGGTAATCTCTATTAACTTCCACTTTACCCATAGTCGGTTCCGCTCAAGATTAACATGTTTAAGATCTTCTTGGGCTTGGTCAAGAGAGAAGCCCAATGATGCCACCTCCTTTCCGAGCTTTGACAAATGGGCTTCGTACGGGAAAAGTATATTGGATTAGGCCATCGTTTCCTTTCATTGAGTAAATTGGATTTGTTAAAGCCCTATATTTATACAAATAATATGATCACTATTCAATGGCTATATTAGAAACGGTCAAAATTATGAATAGTATTTTGAAATCCAAAAACATAAAACAAATGAAGCTGGATTTTTGTATAAACATTATTCATGAAGAGACATTTAATTAGATCAAGAGGTATTTCCATTAATGAAAGTTTAGGTCGTTACACCCTCAATGTCAATTTCCCCTATTGTCTAACTACACCATGTTCTCACAGCCCTGTGTAAAATAATCATTCACAAACAATATCTATCATCCCAAAGCAATCTAAAATACTATAAGGCTATTTACCTACAATGAATAACACAACCATTTAACAAACATCAATTAAGAAATCAATTACAACCTAACAATAAAGGCAAGGAAACAAGGCATGCCTCAAAGGAAACCTGGACCAAATTTCCATAAACATTCTAATAAAGAATTGCACCCATGGGGTGACCCCTAAACATGAAATTTTTCTTAATATATCAACAAAGACCTTAATATAACAATCAATCTAAGTTAAATGATAGAGTGGTTTAATTCCTTAACCTAAAATACATGAATCATGGGAAATCAGCACTTAGGAGTATATAAATCAAAGAAAAAATCTGAAAGGAAACAAACCACCTACCTCCACATTGTACGATGAACACTCTTGAACGTTGTCCCTTGAACCAGCCTAGAATGTCATAGATCTATAAGAAGGTAAAAAAAATTCAAACTTGGATAACTTGAGAAAGATGATAAATTAGGAAGATATACTCTAGAAGATAGAAGGAATCACTAGTGGGATTCCAACGCATCTGATGGAGTTCAAATCGTACCTTGGATGGAGAAACAGTGGCTCGAACATTGATTGCTACTCCCGGATGCTCCTGGATGAACCGAGGTTAGAATAAGATCGTTTTGGAGATGATACGTGACCCTGATCTGATTAATCAAATAAAAGTAAAAGTACATGGTGTGTACATTTAATGGGAATGTTGTTTACTTGCCTCAACCGTCCCCCGCTTTAGGTGGTCCACAAGGCCATGTACTCGGCTGTTACATGGCCATTACATGGCTACTCATGTCAACTGGGTACAAGGCATGTACTCCTAGGTACACAACATGTACTTATAAAATTTCCATAAATCATCATTTTTCTGCAAAAACACACAAAATCAAGATCCAGACCTGAAATAAAGATCCGGGTTCTTACAAACTCCCCCCCCCCCCACAAAGAAATTCGTCCACAAATTTCCCTTCCAGGGGTAGTGAGGAAGAAACATCAAACAACTCTGGCCACTGGGATTGTATGTCGGCCTCCCACTCACAAGTCTCATCTTGTACTCACTCATGCTTCCATAGAAACCATACTAGAGGAACATACCAGCCACAGATCACCTTCGTGATGTGGTCCACAATTTGAATTGGGTGCTCTGCTAAGGATGAATCCACCTCTAACTCAACCTCCTCAGGTTGAAAAACGTGAGACAGGTCTGAAAAGTAACGTAGTAGCTAAGTAACATGAAAGACGTCGTGCATAGCCTAGTAAGTATGAAGTAACTACAACTGATAGGAAATCAGCCTGACTCTCTCCAAAACCTCAAACCGCCCGACATATCTCAATGAAATATTTCCCTGTCTCCTAATCCTCATGTGTCCCAACCATGTTGTGACATGCAAGACAACCTGATCTCTAACCTCAAACTTTAGATGTTGTCTCCAAATATCATCGTAAGATTTTTGGCAAGACTGTGTAGTATTCATCCTCTTCCCAATCAACTCCACCTGCTTAGTGGTCTCCTAGACAAGACATGGTCCCGGCATAGCTACCTCTCCTGCCTTCGGCCAACATAGGAGTGATTGGGATGTAATATCTTACAAAGCACCATAAGGTGTCATCTGAATCGTTTCTGGAAAATTTTAATTATAGGAAAAATACACTAGGAGTATGTGTCTCTCCCAAGATCCCTTGAATTATAGGATGCATGATCGAAGCATGTCCTCCAACACCAAAATCGTGCGCTCGGACTGGCCATCTATCTGGGGATGGTAGGTTATACACAGAAGTACCTATTTACCCAAGGCCCACTATAGTCCTTTCCCAATCTGAGAAGTAAAAAAAGTATTTATATCTCTGTTTCATGTCCAAATGAATTTATGAGAATAGATCCACAAGATGCGACTCATTATTGGCCTTCTGCATTGCATGTATCTGAGTCCTCATGCTCAATGCATCAGCCATTGTGTTTCCTTTTCCAGGAGTGTATAAACTATCAAAGTCAACAAAATGAAGGTACTCAAACCACCTTCGCTGTCTCAAATTTAGATCATGTTGAGAAATGATATACTTGAGACTTTTCTGGTCAGTGAAAACCACAAAATTCTCTCCCAAAATACAATGTCTCTTAGGGTGTAAATCATGAAAAACTACAGCTAACTCGAGATCGTGCGTTAGGTAATTTCTCGCATGTGTCCTCAATGGAAGAGAACCATACACAATGACTTCTTCCCCCTAAATAAGCACTACTGCAAGCCCAAAAAATGATGCATCATAGTAAACTTTGTAAATCTTTCCCGGCTCTATAAAAATCAGTATCGATGTTGAAGTCAACCTCCGATTCATCTTCTGAAAGGCTAAATCGCAAAAATCATTCTACAAGTACATTGCACCCTTCTTAGTCAAGCTCTTCAGTGACGATTTTAAGAATGAGAAGTCTAAAATAAAGCACCTGTAGTAACCAGATATCCCTAGAAAACATCGTACCTCAAATACATTCTTCGGTTGTTCCCAAAAAACATTAAGATGCTCAATTTCTCTGGGTCTACTGAAACTCCTGTCTCTGAGATAACATGACCTAAGAAGTGGATCAAGTCCATCCAAAAGTGGAATTTTGAGATATTATCAAATAACTAATTCTCTCTCAGTGTAATCAAGATAATCTCAAGATGGGCGACATGGTCATGTCGAGTGTGAGAGTACACCAAGATATCATCCATGAAGACTACCATAAAGGATTCTAAATAAATATGGAACACTCGGTTCATCAGTTCCATGAAAACTACTGGCGCGTTCATGAGACCAAAAGGCATAACCACATAATTTTATATAACATACCTACTCTGAAACGCTGTAAGATGTATATTTGAAGGTACAACGTGCAATTTATGATAAAAGGATCTCATGTCAATATTCGAGAAAACCCTGAATCCTCGATGCTAATCAAAGAGATCATCAATCCTTGGAAAGTGATATCGGTTATTGACAATAAACTGGTTTATCTTCTGATAATAAACAAAAATTCTGAGGGTACCATCCACCTTATTCACAAATAGGATTGGCGAACCCCAAGGAGAAGTATTGGGTCAAATGAAACCATTTTCATGTAGCTCATCTAACTACTTATTAAGATCCTATAACTCTAGTGTAGCCATCCTATAAGGAGGAATGGAAACTTGTGACACTCTTGGAACAATCTCATTAAAGAAATCTACCTCTCACTCTAGAGGTAAACATGAAAAGTTTTCTGCTAATGCATCCCTGAAATGATCCACCATTGGTGGAAATCCCTTCTATGAAGTCCCCTGGTCATCTAGATTTAAACACTAATCTAGGTGGTAATTCCTTCCAACCCATTATTATTAGGTCCATATCTACTCACATAGGAATCTCATTCTCCCTTGTATAGAATAGACCTACCTTCTGGTGAGGTAAAACTCACCCTATGTCGATAGTAGTCAATGAAGACCTAAAAAGAGACTAACCAGTCCATTCTGATAATGACATCGAATCCTATCATCTCTAATACATAGAGGTCCCGTAAAAATTAACACCCACTAACCTCAATAGGGAACTCCTTAAAATGATGTACACTAGCCAATTTAATCCCCAATGAAGTTTCTAGCATTATAACATCCTTAGAAGTAAATATATAGAGCCCAAGTACCTCTAAAATGGAAAAAGATATAAAACTAGGGGAATCCCCTATATCAAAAAGTGTATAATCTAAAACTAAGGAAACTATAATCGTAACTCTAATCGTAGAGGGCTCGGGATACTACTCCTGTTGAGTCTACTCCACTAAAAAATTATGACCTGTACCGTGGCCCTATGACCCTACCTGACTACCTTGAGATGATCCACCCTACTATTTCTGAAAGCCTACTGACATGCTACCATGTTCATGACCTCCTCCTTAGCTTGAGTGGCTAGAAAAACACCAGTTCCCTGACTGATGAGAAACTGGTGATCCTACTCCTAAACGTGGATTAATAGTAGAACCCCTATCACTAGATGCTGGTGAGAAAACCTGGAAAAAACACTAAAGATGTCCCATCTTTTCATAAGATCAGCACTCGATTGGGTTCTCAGACACTGAGGTCTCATATGACCACTCTTACCACACTGGTAGAATACCACCTGGATACCTAAAAGAGTATCATGACTACTAAGATCTCCATGCGTAGACTCCCTACTATGATTCCTAATGTCTATCAGATGAGTACCAACTCTATATGCTGAACCACCCTGGATCATAGATATCGACTCCCTGATATTATCCTTGATGATTAGTGCCTGGTTGACTATATAAGATATGGAATTCAACCTAAAGATGTTAACATGGGATCATATTTCATGTCTAAGACAATCCTCAAACTTCCTGTCCAGAAATAACTCATCACCCCCCGGAATGGGTGTGAAGCACTGCTGCTCCGTGAAGCTAGAAGAATACTCCATGACTGAAAGAGTACCCTATTTCATACCCATTAACTCTTGGGCTCGGTCATCCCTCAAGATATCTGGGTATAAATAGTCATAAAAGGTCCGCTGGAACTCATCCCAAGACATAACACATTGGAATGCCACCTGTGATATCACATCCCACCATCTCTTGGAGGAATATCAAAGCATGTAGTTTTTGATCTTTACCCTCCTCGCATGAGGTATCTCAAGATGGTATAAGATAAATAGGATGGTTTCTAACCATGATTCTACAGCCTAAGATCTTTCATCTCCTGAGAAAGTGGGAGTATGTTGCTTCTAAAAAACCTATGTCAACTCTACCATAGATGGGGAAGGATGCGGTGCTCCCTGGTAGGTTTACATAAACCTCATGAAGCATTCTCGGAACTGTGCATCTACACCCGTGTCTAGTACAACAGCTGGTTCCAAGATAGGCATGATGGGAGGATCTGCTGGTATTCCTTGATCTACCATTTCCATTGTCTAATTGTTTCCATGTATCTAGCGTACAACTGAAGGACATCTCGGTGGCATGAATTTACAATTTCAAGAACACATCTCAGTTCAATATTATCAATAACTGAAACTAAGAGGTGCAAGAAAGGAATATGAGAATAAAAACAAACATGTTTTAAAAAATAGGGGTACACATCGTGTATAACCCCAACATAGCATGTTTCCTTAAGCTTTTAACATGGAATGTACCTCTTCCAAACTTGGTCGTGTAACACCCCATACACATGGTGTGTTCCTCATTGGACATAGCATGTACTTGAATTTTTCTTCCTGGCCAAGTTTCTCTACACATCTAAACCACATGGTTCTCTCCTAGGTAACACTACATAGCGTGTTCATCCTAGACATGGTGTGTACCACTTAAGTTCTAACCTCCTGTGTCATTAGTAACATGGTCAAAGACACAATCTAATCTACACGGAATTCAAGAATGGGACACGACATGTAAACCATTGTTCTTCATCCAACCATGTAATTAGTCACACAGTTGGATACATGGCCTCTTCGGCATGGCGTGTACCCCTAGTACACGGCATGTTCTACCCATGTTTTTCTACCTCGTGTCTCTGCTCACACAGTCAGTCACATGGTTAAAGGCTACATGGCATGTACATACAGTACATGGAATGTACTTAAGAAAATTTGTTCCTTTCAAAACATAAGAACACAGGGTGTGTTTTCATGACACCAAACACCGCGTTGTCAGGGTTTCCGGACATTAGGCCTCTAAAAATCTTGTATAACCCTTAAAAACTTAAATTTTTTTCCAATTAATGACAAATTCTAACCCGTGAGAGCCCATACTCCCCCGGATCAATGTTTAGCATCCTAGTCCACATTGCAACTTGACAAAAAAACAACTAAAGATCATACATGATCCACCAAATCCAGATCCAAGAGGGCCCATAACACCTTAGGGGCCAATGTTTGGTGCCCATACAAATTAAATATTACGTATCCCAATACCCTATCAAAATAGAAAGTATTCTATCAAGATATCTATCACAACATCATTTATATATAGCACAAAATCTATCAAAATAGCATGAAATCAGTAATGCTCCCTAAATGGCATGACAAGAATACGTGACATGTGATCCTTGTCAAGTGCCTATATGATGAATGAGATTCCATACCATCACCTCATCAGGTTGAAACAGAAATAGAACCTAGATAATATCAACTATAACAACACAATAGAAGTGAATCACCCAATGGTGAAATCAAATCAACTGTAAAAATTGAAAAACCAGAAAAATGAAATATTCGAGGTAACTTGGATTTTCCCTATACATGGGTTAGATACTCCTAGGAATAGCTTATTACCAACTACATATTCCTTCCTATCCCTATCAATAGGCTCCAAACAGTTAAACAAGTCTTAAAATAACCTCCTCTAATACCACTTTGTAACGTTTCAGATCAAGGTGCCACCCAAAGGTGCCCTGTACTCATTTGGTCACATGACCTCAATTGTATTTCCCCGAATACTAAAGGATTCCGACTAATAGTGAGGGCCTTGGGTGTGATAGTGTGGAAACTATTCCCTCACTGTTAGAGTAACACAATGGAAATAAATAGTAAGCAGTAACAGAATCAGTAATACCATACAACAAAGTAAACAGCCAAACACTGATAGTAAAAACAACTAAAACATATATATAATAAATGATACATGTCGCATGTATCTAGGAAATCATCCAAACAAGTCATAGTTCTGGAAATACAATACTGAAACCAAATTACAGAAAATAGTAAACTCCAACAACATCATAAGCCTTAGCGTGGTCTCATGCTCTACAGCTCCAACATCAATCAAGTACCTGATGAAGAAGGGAACTTAACCTTATCTATCCCTACAACCATATAATCTGTTTGCATCCAAAATCATGATACAAATAGGGTGTGAGTCGAATACTAGTAGGAAACCACAAAAATATTTGTGCCTAACTATAAGGGAATATATATAGTAGGTAATATGCATAAATGAAGTAATAAACTAAGAAGTACTCAAAATTAAGAAATCCTATAGTTGGAAATTACATTCATTTACATTTATAATTATTCAATCCATTGAATAACCTAACCTCAGGATCCATCCTAAGCTCTGTATCCCCCTATATAATATTAATAGTAGACATCTTATAATACTATCTAATAAAACAAATAAGGCGAAGTCCAAGCTTTTGTTTTGGATTCGTACGATCATCAAAATCAATCAATAATTCACAAGAAACCCTTTGGGAATGTTCAAACAGTATAACCCATATGGTTCAACACATCATCAATTCAATAAAGATATAATGACCCTCTGGAAAATCTCACACTGTCTAACCCCTTTATTCCCAAAAAAACAAAGACTCTCTGAGGAATCACTAACCGTAAATTCCCCCTATGGTATTTTAAAGAATAACTAAAGACTCTTTGAGGAATTTCCATTCCCCCTATGGTCTCTTAATGCTATACTATATACACTCTGAGGTAAAAATCACCTTCAATACCCCCTATTGTCTAGCAACGTAAATATAACAGACACTCTAGGGAAACCCTCAATGTCAATTCCTCCTATGGTCTAACTACACCAGGTTCTCACAGACCCGTGTAAAACACTCATTCATAAATGATATCTAGCTTCCCAAAGTAATCTCAACTACTATAAGGATAAGAATCTACAATGCATAACACACGAATTTAATAAGTAGCAATTATGAAAGCAAATCTAACCTAACAATCAAGTCAAGGAAATAAGGTATGCCTCATAGGAAACCTGGACCAAATGGCCATAAACATTCAAACAAGTAAATGAACCCATGGGGTTTCCCATAAACATGCAATTTATCATAATATATCAACACAAAACCTTAATCTAACAATCAATCTAAGGTAGATAATAACAGGAATCAATTTCGTAACCCGAAATACCCTAATCATGGGTAATTGGCACTTAGGCATATATAACGCAAAGAAAACTATGAAAGGTAACAAAACACCTAAATTTACATTGTATGGTGAAAACTCTTGAATTTAGGCCCTTCAATCGGCCTAGAATGCCATATATCTACAAAAAGGTCAAAAAACGTTCAACCTTGGATAACTCGATAAAGAGGAGAAATCAAGAAGAGAGGCTATAGAAGAATGTATGACTCACCTGTGGGATTCCCACTCACCCATCAGAGTTTGAATCAGACCTTGGATGGAGAAACAATGTCCCAAACTTTGATTGTCTCTCCCTGTCTCTCCCAGACGAACCGAGGTTAGAAGGAGATTGTTTTGGAGATAAGACGCAACCTCTGTCTGATTAATCAAACAAAAGAAAATGTACATAACGTGTACATTTAATGAACACATCATGTACTCACCTCAATCGGCCCCTGCTTTAGGTGGTCCACACGGCCATGTACTCGGCCATTACATGGCCATTACATGGCTATCTACGGCAATCAGGTACATGACGTGTACATAGAAAATTTCCAAAAATCGTCCTTTTTCCAAAGAAACATCGAAAATCAAGATCCATACCTGAAATGCAGATTCTTGTTCTTACACTTAATGTATTATGAGTCAAATTCCATTCAAATTTTTAAGTAATATCAACATGAATTAAGAAAACATACATTGTATATGATTAAGGCCCTCCTCTCAGACTTTGGTGAAGAGTATATTAACTTTTCCTTCATTGGTCACTTAAAATAGTGTGGGATAGTATCCCAACTAACTCTTTATACACCATAGTGGAATGGTGTTAGTGAATGGTGGAATCAGAATCTTCTAGACATGTTTAGATCAATGATTTTTCAAGAAAATATTCTATTATCCTTTTTAGGATACACCTTACAGACATCAGTATATACCCTTAACCAAGTACCAACTAAAGCTATAGATGGGATTTTATATGAGTTGTGGTATAGACAGAAACCCAGCCTGTGACACATACATGTATAGGGATGTGATATTTTTTCAATTCTATACGTAGTTACAACTTGGTATCCTAAATCATGATGTTAATAATTATATGTTATCCTAAATAAACTAAATTATATTACCTATATAACCCTTAAAATAAGAAATTTATTATGGTGAGACATTCCATGTTTTAGGAAATCAAACAAATTTACAATGGAAATAGTGGGATTAAGATTTACTTAGATGAAGTTGAGTTAATAGATATAGAATATTTGGTACGGTAATAATATCCCCAGGATGCATTTGGAGATGAAGAAGTTCTTGAGTCACATGTACTATGTAGGTTAACTAAAGAGGTTGGAGAACTAGATAATTATCTATTTCTTATCACCCAGGTAGGTAAAACATTAATCCTAGATAATGATGAACCTAGAACCTATATGGAAGAAGTATATGGAAAGGATGATGCTGAGTGAAAATATGTTATGTATCAGATATAGAATCCATGAACTAAAATCTTTTTTGAATTTCGGTAGACCCTCCAACTAATATAAAATACAGTGGGAGAAAATAGATATTCATGAAAAATATAGAATTGGATGGTAAGGTCAATTCATATATGGACATGCTGGTAGAGATGTTTTTTAGGTGACATCAATGTATAAAATATGACAAATCCTTCTCACCAGTAGTGATGCTAAAATCCATCATAATATTACTTGTAATGATAGCCTTCTATGAATATGAGATTTAGAAAATGGATGTCAAAACTATTTTTCTAAATGGGATGTTGGTTGAAAATATATATGTGTCTGAACCTCAAGGGTTTTTTAAGCCGTAGAGTGCCAAAAAAAGTTTTCAAACTTTAGAGATCCATTTTTCATTGAATTAGGCATCGTGATTATGGAATATTTTTTTGATGAGGCCATAAGAGAATTTTTTTTATTTCAAGAAAAAAATAGATTGATGTGTCTATAAAAATATAAATGGGAATTACATAATTCTAATAGTATTATATGTTGATGATATATTAATTATGGGAAATAAAGTGTAGGTCTTACAGTCAGTTAAGAAAGAGTTAAATGAATGCTTCTCTATGAAAGACTTAGGTTTAGAAGCCTATGTTATAGGGATTAAGATCTATCAAGATAGATCTTAGAGGTTTCTTGGGCTTAGTAAAAAAATATATATTTAAAATCTACTCTAAATGTATAATAGAGAGAAATATATCTTATGGTTGTTTCCATGGTTATTTGGTATCATTCTCTCCAATAAAACTTTTCCACAATCACAGGAGGATACTTAAAGAATGAGAATAATCCCTTATGCCTCTACAATGGGATCTATCATGTATTCCAAACTATATACTAGGTTTTATGTTTCTGTTTCGTTAATCATGGTGGAAAGATATCAAACTAATCCAAGGGTGTGCATTGGGTAGCTATAAAGACTATCCTAAAGTACTTGATACGTACAAAGATATGTTTCTTATGTATGGAGGAGATGAAGAACTAGTAATGAGAGGATGCCTTATTTCTAGCTTCCAATCATAACATAATGATTTGAAATAACATTTATGCTATTTATTTTTGTTTAATAGTGTTGTAGTGGGCTATAAAATCTTGATATAACCTATGGTTTCCAATTATAAAGCAGAATTAGAGTATATAAAGGATTCTAATGAAACAAAGAAGGTAGTCTGGGTATTTTTATTTGTTTCAAACAACAGTGTCGTTCCTAGAAATTCGGACCATGATCTAGTTTATTTTGATAATACTAAAGTAGTGGTGCACTCCAAGGATCCCAGGACACACCTGAGGATAAGGCATATACTTTGTATGTTTCAACTCTTAAGGTATTTTACCCAGAAAGGAGAAGTAATAATTACAATAGTATCCATGGAGGATAACCTAGAATACCCCTGACTAAACCTATATCATAGCAGAGGAATGATTCTCATGTAAGAGATAACATGTTGAGACATATTAGAAGTTGTCTCTAGTGAAAGTGGGAGTGTTGAAAGTGGGTTACCTAGAACCTAACTATGTATGTACATTAATTAACAATAAATATATATAGTTTGATCTATACATGTTTTTATCTTACCATAATAGTATAGATACACCTGTGTCCACTATATTTATGGTAATTTCATTAGATTTAATCTAATAGAAAAAGGTTATATCACATTCTAGGATATAATGAGAACCTAGAGATACCATGATAGTAGTATTTAATATATTTCATATTATCCAGATACATCAAATTTATAGGAAACATAAGATGTGCGACCATATGTTGTTGGTGGATCATAAGCATGAACACATCTTCTCACGAAGTTCGTACTTGGTGATCTTGAGTAGTTGAGATCATGATGACAGACCTGCCAATAGGAACACAACAAGTTCATGGTGTAATTGGTTGTTTCTATATATGGAAATGTGTATTGGTCTCCTGAATTTATTTTTTTATCAATTTTTTTATTATCATGTACTTTTATGAAAGGAAAAAACCATGAAATTAAAGTCATGGTGAGGTAGATTTTGTTGAGTGCATCATTGGTGGTATGAAAATGGTTGAATAATCAAGATTGAATTTTTATTTTTAGAGTTAAGGAAGTGACATCTCGGGACTAGTTTATCAAGATGGTAGAACCTTTATAAATACATTTCCATGGTATTTAAAGGTAATTCTTCCAATTTAGATCAACAAATAATAAAGTAATAATGGATGATGACACAAGTTATGCATCCTACTTTATGATATATCACGTGATAGATAGATTATATTGCATATTGCATGTTCATATGAATGTATTTAATTTATATAACTATTATTTATCTCTTTATGGGTCTTTATGGGTTTCTAGACTCCACTATTAGTCTATGAATTCTATTCACTGCTATTGAGATAAGGTCCTAGAGGGTCATTAATGGTACTCTAAAAGAAAATTTCACATGTCAAAAAGGTCCTAGGAAAGTATATTTTATCTCATTTATATTATTCTTTATTACAGAAGATTACCTAAGTCATCTCATCAATCACTTGGTGGTCTATGGAAGGCTTATTCCTATTAATGCTTTCGGGGACTCAATGTCCCTACTCATCTTCTCTATAAAAATTCCATTATTCTCTTCTTTCATTGTACAAGGAGGAACAATTTTAATCTTAATGAAATGATTCATCTTTATGAGAATGTATTGGGACAATCCATCAGTTTGGATAAGTCTTTTATCTACTTTGGTAAGAAGTTTACACTATCCAAAAATTCTAGTATTTGGATGGACATGGGGATAAGAGAGAGTTAAATTCCTTTTTTCTATCATGGTGTCAAATTATTCTGGGGAAAGATGAGATATAGTTACAACATTAATATTGCTGATCAGATTAACATTCAACATTCTCCTTGTAAATTAAAGGGTCTCTCAATGTCTATCCATATTTCTCTTGTCAAATCAACAATTTTTTCTAAGTTGGTTAACTATTTCATAATCATTAAATGGCCCATAGAACTTCTGAAAAATAGTATGATTATATTTGGGACATTTTTTAGTGGTAGTATCCTTGATAAGAAGACGATCATGATTCATTAGAGAAAATGTTGTAAGTCTCTTAGCAATGGAGGTATGGGATAAAAAATGTTAATATTTTCAATGCAGCTTTCCTGTTAATATTTACATGGAAGCTCATCGATTTCAATTTATTAGATTTGGGATTCCTTAGAGTAAGATTCCTAGATAAATTGAGTGATAAAAATCATACTTACATGGATTAATCCCTTTTTCTAGTCATTAAATATTATTTTTCCAATATTATGGCCCATTCCAGTAGAATTTGTCATCTATAATTCTGGGTAGATAAATAGACTAGATCCCCCCTTATTGATGATTATAATCCTTCAGTGAACTCTCAATTCTCGACTAAAGATTTTATTGATTCTTATACATTGAATTTTCCAATTTAAATTATATGTTTCATTGATAATTTTAACTTTGTGCCATGTGAGGATATATTAATTTCAGAACCATCCAAAAAAGAAATACTATCCAGAAAACATTATTACCAATTCAATATTATTGATACCTTTCATGTTTTATCACCGGATCATGATATTTAACATGTCTTGGTTCATTACATAATTTAATATGGTGGATTTCTCAAAATTTCTCTCCTTTGGATAACTGCTTATAAAATCTTTGCGTCTCTCTTTTCTATAGTTGTAGATTGTGCAACGAAAATAGAATGGACCCTAATCATATATTTCTAAATTGTTCTACTTCATTTAAGATGTGGAGGGTATTTCATGACCTATTCGAAGTTCTGATGCCAAATATTGAATCAACTGAGTCTCTGTGGAAGAATGAAAATGGATATCTCTCCTTACAACTCTCAAATATATTTCATGTGGTAGTGGAAGAAGTGTTATATATCATCTAGAATGGCTATAAAAGAATTCTCTACAGTAATACTCCCTTCAACCTATTGGCAGTGACTAAAAAAATAATTATTTTCATTAGGGACTCTAACATACTATAATCATGTTTTTTAGTAATAGAATTCAAGACATCATTGTTCTATGTTTTTTGGTTGTTTCTAGGATCTAAAAATCACCAACAAGGACTTTAGAAGTGATCTGGTATCCTCCTTTCTATAATTGGATAAAAATTAATTTTGATGGTGCTTCTAAATTGAATCCTAGACCTTCATGTTGTGGTGTATCTTATCATGATCATAAGGAGAAAATTCATGATTTTTTATGGTTTATATGTATTATAATAGTCTACTAAATTTTAGATTCTTGGAATTGTTAATGTGGTTTGGTTTTCTAAATCCAATGGCCAGAACGGCTTATGGATTAAAAGCGACTCTACTACAATTTTTCAAGCCTTTAGAAATGGTAATTTTTACCTTTCAAGAAGGGGTACTAAAAAATGGATAGAATTCTTGATTTATATATTAGGCATTAATCACATCATTACTCATGTATATCGGGAGGTGAATTTCATTGCAGAAACTCTTTCTAATAGAGGATTTGGCACGTGTCTTACCTAGCTGGATGATATTCTTTATGAATTCCTCACTCTATATATCATAGATTCTTGTAAAATCATATCTTTTGTACTTTTGTATTGTTTTTAATCAATATTAATCCTTGTCCTCTTTGTTCAAGGTACATTTTTAGAAAAAAAAAAATTGGTTTTAATTTCTTCATTAAATGTATTTAAAAGTGTTTAAGTAAACACATGGAATAATATTATATGAATGAACACTATTTAAATATTCATGGTTAGTTTAATTTTAGCAGGAATTATGAATCTAGTGAATAAATCATTTTTATCAAGTAACATATTTATTATTTATTACAAGTAGGTTATAAAAAAGAAATGATGTTTATGACTCTATTAGTCCAACATAATTTCTTATTTAGTGGACGTTAGATACACGGGGGTTGGGGAACCCTAACTGGGTATTTGGAAATCCCCTAAATAATTAGTGGAGAAACTCATTCAGAGACTATTCCTCAATCTAAATTGAGATATTCTCTCTTCTCCCGCATCCTAAAGAAATAAAGGTTCTATCTGAGTGTCTTATCCAACAATGCCTTCATGGATCAAAGGCCTGAGATCAAGGTGATCATTGTGATGTCGAAGAAATTTTTAAAGATTCATGATAGCACCTAGACATAAATTAACAGTGTATATATGGATTATTGAAGTGTGTATGGATGATTTATATGGGTTCAAAATTGGATCCATTGAGAAACAATTTACACTAATAGGATATATTTGAATGAGTTAAAATTACAAAATAGGTATTCATTCTTTTTTATATTTTACACTTTGATAACACATGAGAGAGCTTTAGACCTTATCAAGTCTTGGATCACTACAGACAATGAAACTTCAACACTTCAGAGATCAAAAAATTTAAGATACCTCTCCTGCATTCTATTTATGCATGTCCTAATACTATCTTGAACGAGAACCAAAAAATCAAGGACAAAACAAACATTAAAAAACTAAATAGTTAACACTCAAAACAATGGTAATAATGATTGGTTGTTAACGAATAGTTTCTAAGATGTTATATAAGGATCATATATGATATTATAAATATGAATATGGTTCTTGTATAAATTTTTAACATTTTTAAAACTATTATACAAGAGGTTAAAGCATGTTTATCTAAAGGGTTTCATGAGGTAAGGGTTTTCAGAAGTCAATCTTATTTTATTGGGTTAAATAAAGTCTTCATTGACTATATATTCCAAGAATATGTGTGAAATAACAAATATTTAATTTATCCTATATTTCCACAAGTTTTTCATGGATTTACTTTTCTTACACATAATCACTTCATTAATTAATTATCACGTCAATAATAAGAACTTTGTAAGGTATTCCATCTCAATTTCCACTCTATAAATATATATTTGGTAATATAGAGTTATTTACTTTTATGTGGTGTATATAATACCCCTTTGATGCACTAAACATAGATATTTATTTATTCATGACGACTAATTATTGAATTCAATTTATTCTTTCAGTGGTAATCTATAAAATAAAACTCAGTATTATTTCCCTTTTTGACTGGGAATATTTTTCATTCATGTCCATATTTATTAGAATTTTTTTAGAGAATTTTTTTTATTAGTGAAATAAATTTTTAAGTAAATTCTATTTTTACATAGAATTTATACTTGGTTTGAATGGAATAATTCTAATGATTTCCTAAAATGGTTTATTTTAGCTCTCTTTATAATAATTCAAAAGGAATGTTTTCTTTTTAAAGAATACGGTGTTACTTAATTTTCAGGATGTTATAAAATTGTTATACCCTTTAGCTTATTATATATGATTTCAATAGTTTTATAAAAAAAATAATTATGAGAAATTATTTTTAATGTTTTATTCCACTTTAATCTATTCATTAAAAGAATAAATTTTACAACAAAATCAACTCTTCCAAAGTCCATTTTTTATCTCTTGATTAATTTTTTGGAAATTAACATTATCCTGAAACATTCATAATCTTGTGATCATTTGAAAATATATTTCACTTAAATATAAATATTCATTACAACATGGATATGATTATTTCATAAACCAGATACCATTTCTACATATGGTTTTTTACATTGAATGATATGAAATTGACTGTGAAAACACTGATATTCTTTATTCTTTATCCAATATAGAAATATGTTGATAAAGAATATTTCTTCATGAATTAAATTGATCATGAAATATATGAGTAATGAATTAGACATAAATTAATGGGTGGGGACCAAAATTATATATCTCTTTGATGCATCAACAAGTCTCATGAGAAAATCTATTGGCTATCGTTAATAAATGGGGTTTTGGTGTAAAACTACCCATAGTTTAATGTATATTGGAATAATTTAATAATGGTATAGATATAATGATGCCTGATATCATGATGTTCAATAGTATGAATTTCTTTCATTGATAATATAATTATTATTATCTACATTATTAATGCATTCAAATTATATATGGATGAATTCCTTACTCAATTTATGGATTAAAAATCATTTGTGTCTAGTTATTTACATTTCCATATTGATTATGAATTATTTACTCATAGTATCTTCCATTGTACTCAACCCTTACTCATCATTTGAGATCACCCGTAATTTTTTTACTTTTCCCGAGATATAATTATAAGTATGTTGGATTGGTAGTGATGGAAATAAAGACTATAGGGGATGAATAGTCATTTAAATTGTTTATTATAAATCAATTAGAGTTTATAAAATAATGATCTGTAGTCCGTGATGTGTTCTTAAAATAAAGTACAATGTAAATAAAGAGACATAACAGAAATATTTGTATTGGTTTAGATAAAAAATATCATATTCCACTCATCAAACTTCTCTAATCCATGATAATATTGGTTCTCAGTAAGAACCTCACTTTTAAAGGTGTGGTAACCTATTATAAACACTACCTTTTAAAAATACACAATGGTACAACTCGATATTTTTATATAAAAATAATGCATCAATAAAATTTCAACTTCATGTGTATATGAGTACAAATATGCTCAAAATATTTATTAGAAAACATTTTATTATAGTTCAGAAAAATATTCATTTTAATTAAATCAATTAAAATATAAGAAAAATAATTTTAGAGAACATATTTTGAACTAACAGTATTTGTAAATACCTGGAGGTAGATTGATCTACTAGTGGTGTCGACCATGATCTACCATAAAATATTGAAACAAAGTATCTACCAGTGGTATACAATGGTAGATTGATCTATTATTGATAAATTTCATCAAATAGTGATGGATACACAGAACAACCAATGTGTATAGATATACTACTGTGAAGAAAATCTATTACTATTACACTAATGTGAAATAGGTAAAGGGTAAACGACTAGTGGAATTAAATATATTATTGGTCCATGATCTACTAGTGTTACTGATCTACCAGTGGTCAAGCTTTCAACCAATGAAGATATATATCGATGAATACGATTATTATATAAAAAATATACCATTCAAGGAAGATTCTTTTCCATCATGGTCATGGTGATGATTGGTCGTGATGTCGTGACACGTCAAATTGATTATATTTTTATGGTTGATTTATAGTCTAGGGTAAACCCTAGGTCGTCTCTCAAGGAGCGTTGGTAGGTTTAGAGTGTGTATTTTTGATAAAAATGTCTAAGAGAGGGGTGGTTTTGAAAACAGCTTAAAACAATGACTTAGTTGAAATAGCTTAAAAGATGAGTGACCAAGTGGATTTTGAGAAATATGAGATAAAAGGGTCGATGTGATTTCACTACACACATATCAAGTTCATTGTTCATAGAGATTCATCTTGGGTTTAGAGTAATTCTTTGGTTGGAGTTAATTGGAATCCCGATTAATTCCTAAGCCTTTATTTCAATACTTTACGGACCAAACCTTGACGTAACAATCGTATTGTCAAGGTCCAGTACTTATGAATGGAATAAGAGCTTCCAAAGCATATTGAAATCTCAATAAGGTGGGTATGAAAAGGATTCTTGTGATGTCCAATCGGAACAACACAAGTCACGCACTCAAAACCTCACACCGATCGGTTAGAAATTAAGAGCATAACACTCACATGCATCAAATCAAGAATTCAAATCTGAAATAAAATAAGATACATGGAATGAAATGTTTAAACACCCAAATTACTCCAAACCAGTAGCTAATTTATGCATCGGAACTCCCTTGGCATGTGTGTAGCTCCCTCACAACGAACACCCAACTTTTAGCTCGACATCGGGAGGAGGAGGAAGCTCGGGTGGAACTCCTTCTTCATTGTTGATCTCCCTATGAGGATAGGGGCCTCCAGAACCTCCAAGGTGATTAGGAGACTCTTCTAGGACTCCAAATTGGCAGCACTTCACTCCTTGGCCGAACTTTCAAATGAGGAGCCCAATGTGCCCTTTTATAGGAAATGTGGGAGGTTGTTTTGGGAACACAGATTTCATCAATCCACTTGAAGGACGCGTTTCGGCATTCATACAGTCTTATCTCGCTTTGGAGAAAATAGAAAAGTTGTAGCCCTACCTCTTGACTGTCTCCACCGAAAGTTTGGCACTGTTTTGACAACTAATGCTCGAGATATTGATAAAATACAGAACACTGAATTTGACTTGGTCCAAATTCGGTGGCTCGGACAGATCAGTTCGGATGGGCCCCATGCAATCCGAATCAGGAATGGGTTCCTTAATAGGAAATGTAGAATATTGCATTTTGGACAGGCCCACAAAATTTCAGCCCATTTGGATGCACGGATTTTGTGTACTATTCAAAACAGTGGACAGATGTCCATGGATCCATTCAATTTTTGGCCCAGTTTTCTTTCACTTCATCAAGAGCCCTCCAAATCACCTCCACCTACATTGTAATTTTCAAAACAAGTATCATTGCCCTATTTAATAGTGATAAACACTAAATTATTGAATCAAACATGAAGTACAATTTGATAATATTTTTATAATTTTTAATACAAAATATGTTTAGCACAGCGGTGTAAGGGTGAAAATGAAACAGTGAATCGTGGTACGATCACACCCCCACACCTAAACATTTGCACTCCTGGGCAAAGTCACATATTCAAATACAATGATTCATATATATATATATATATATATATCCAACATCATAAAGATTTATCATTTGAGTAAATTTTATTTAAAGTAAAGTGATCAATGCACGAACCACACCAAGGAGTTCTTCCTAGTGAAAATAGAAAAAGATGTCTCATAAATCATATCATAGTGAAATTCAAAAAGATTCATGATACCCAATTGAGAAAGGAATTCAGAAGTAAACCATGACACTAAATATCCATGTGTGTGTGTGAAAACCATTCCATGCTATTCTTTCCACTTGATATCTAATAAATATATGTTATTTTAACATTTTTCAGCTTAAATGATTTTCTCACCGAACCTGTCCTACATCCTTTGCAATCATATTTCAAGACCCACTCATTTAAGCATTCCCAGAAGTCAAACCATAAGCTCCCGACCTAGATATCCCCATATGTTTCACATTTCATCACTCCCCTCATTTTTTTTGAAGTTGCAATTGGAACAAATCTCACACTCATCTCTCAACCCTTGTTTGATCTCCTCACGACACTAATTGCAATAGTTATAACAAGATCAAAGGTTGAGGAGAAGTGGTTTTTGACCTGCCCAAGACACAACAATTTTTTTTTTTGAGGGCGTACAACAGTCGGACATTAGGTACACACGCATAGGTCAATCTGGTACAGTAATGAAACAGATCGGATAAGGAACGAACGTATGGAAATATCATTTAAAGCTGAAAAATATTAACCCAACATATATTTACCTTATATTAAGAAAGAAATAATCACACTTTGTGGTTTGGTGCAAATTTTTTTTTTTTGGAGATATTAGCGACATAGTTTTCTCAAAAACTACTCACACAATGGGCATCAATCATCTCAAAGGTTTTACATAGATACGACCATTTATATCATTGACAGAAAACCAATTCACTAAAAATCACTCCCTGATGTTAAATTCATACAAATATTCTTTTTAGCCTTCGTTATGGTATTTTTACATTCCCCATTTTATGGTCGCCACATCATGGAATTTCGAAATTGTTGATGGGGAAAAATAAAAATACCATAAAGAAGGCCAAAAAGAGAAAACAAAAGGAGAAAATGGTGAAAAATCCTAACTATCCCAGGAATGTATCCACCCCCCCACACCTAGAGAATGCAGTGTCCTCACTGCAATAAAAGAGACTGTGTGAAGGAAGGATAAAACCTGGTGAGTGTTATTCATAGACCGCTTCTTGAACATGGAGTTCCTCCATTGGGGACTCCGGAATGGCTTCATGGAAGTGCTTCAGCCGCTGCCCATTGACAGTGATGGTTTGCTTGGTGTCTTCATTTTGAACCTGGACAACACCAAATGGAGAGACATTAGTAACAATGTAAGGTCCAAACCAACGGGAACGAAGCTTACCAGGGTGCAACTTCAGCCTTGCATTGTAGAGGAGGACCTTCTGTCCAATTTGGAATTGACGATGAAGGATGAGACGGTCGTGGGCAGCCTTGGTTCGCTCTTTATAAATTCGGGAGTTCTCATATGAATCTCTTCTCATTTCCTCCAACTCCTGAATCTGCAACTTCCTTTGAATACCTGCACCAGAAAGATTAGAATTGCATTGTTTAATGGCCCAGTAGGCCCGGTGCTCTACCTCAATAGGGAGGTGACAACTCTTCCCAAAAACTAGCCGATATGGTGACATGCCAATTGGAGTTTTGAATGCAGTACGGTAAGCCCATAACGAATCATCGAGTCTAAGACTCCAGTCTTTTCTGTTTGGCTGAACTGTTTTCTCAAGAATCTGTTTTACCCCTCTATTTGATACTTCAGCTTGACCATTTGTTTGTGGGTGATAAGCAGTAGACACTCGATGCCCAACCCCGTACCTGCGCAAAAGAGATTGCATTGTGCGGTTGCAGAAATGAGAACTCTGATCACTGATGATAAACCTAGGTAATACAAACCTACAGAATATTTGGGTTCTCAAAAATTCCACAACTGTCTTGGAATCATCTGTCCTCGTGGCTCGTGCCTCTACCCACTTTGAAACATAATCCACTGCCAGAAGAATGTAAAGGTTCCCAAATGAATTGGGGAATGGTCCCATAAAGTCAATGCCCCAAACATCAAAAATGTCATGGAAGAGTAAGGGTTGTTGGGGCATCTCATTTCTTTTAGAGACATTCCCCATTCTTTGACAGTGAGGACAAGATTTACAGAATTCATGGGAATCCCTAAACAATGTGGGCCAAAAGAGACCAGAATCTAAGACCTTGCGAGCAGTCCGTTGGGGACCAAAGTGGCCCCCACAAGCAAGTGTGTGGCAGAACCTAAGGACAGATTGAAACTCACTATCGGGAACACAACGCCTAATAACTTGATCACTACATGTGCGCCAGAGGTAGGGGTCATCCCAAATGTACCAACGAGACTCATGTTTTAGACGGTCGGCCTGGTTTTTGGTGAAATCAGCAGGAATGCAAGACGCTACCAAATAATTTACAATTTCAGCATACCAAGGAATAACGTCTTGCACTCGGTACAATTTCTCATCAGGAAACAATTCATTTATGGGAATACAGGGGGATGAGTCAATGTCCGAGGGTGGTAGAATCCTACTGATATGGTCAGCAACCACATTTTCTGCTCCTTTTTTTATCCCTAATTTCTAGATCAAATTCTTGAAGGAGGAGCATCCAGCGAATGAGACGTGGTTTGGCTTCTGGTTTCTTTAGGAGATATCGGAGGGCTGCATGGTCTGAGAACACAATGACTTTGGACCCTATAAGGTATGGCCTGAATTTACCCAAGGCAAACACAATGGAAAGAAATTCTTTTTCAGTGGTGGTGTAGTTTGCTTGGGCAGGGTCCAAAGTACGTGAGGCATAGGCAATGACATGTGGAGCTCGATCGACCCTTTATGACAAGACTGCCCCAACTGCATAGTTAGAGGCGTCACACATGAGCTCAAATGGTAAATCCCACCGGGGTGGTTGGATTACCGGGGGTGACGTGAGACTCCATTTTAACTTATTGAAATCTTCCTCACATTTTTTATCAAAATCAAATTCTTTTTCTTTTTGGAGTAATCGGGAGAGGGGGAGTGCAATTTTACTAAAGTCACGAATGAAACGACGATAAAATCCAGCATGACCCAGGAAAGACCGCACATCCCGAACATTTTTAGGGAATGGTAGGGAGGAAATGATATCTACTTTTGATTTGTCCACTTGGATTCCTTCCCCAGAAATGACATGTCCCAAAACTATGCCTTGTCGCACCATGAAATGGCATTTCTCATAATTTAATACAAGATTCTTTTCAATACAGCGACATAGGACAGAACCAAGACTACTTAAACATTCATCAAAAGAGGATCCATAAACAGTAAAATCATCCATAAAAACCTCCATGCAATTCTCCAGGTAATCCGAAAAAATACTAACCATACATCGTTGGAAAGTACCTGGAGCATTGCACAGACCAAATGGCATCCTTCTATAAGCAAATGTACCAAAGGGGCAAGTAAAGGTTGTCTTTTCCTGATCCTCAGGGGCAATATGGATCTGAAAGTATCCAGAATACCCATCAAGGAAACAGTAATGGGACTTCCCTGCTAGCCTCTCTAGCATCTGGTCAATGAATGGCAATGGGAAATGGTCCTTCCTAGTGTGTTGGTTTAGTCGGCGATAGTCTATACAGACACGCCAACTATTCTGCAATCGAGTTGGAACCAATTCATTATTTTCATTTTTAACTACAGTAAGGCCAGTTTTTTAGGAACTACTTGAACAGGACTGACCCATTGGCTGTCAGAGATAGGGTAAATGATTCCAGCAGCCAACAATTTTGTTACTTCTTTTTTAACAACATCAAGTAGGTTTGGGTTCAGTCGTCGTTGTGACTGCCTCACTGGTTTAGCATCATCATTTAATAAAATATGATGTGTACAAATTGATGGGCTAATGCCAGGAATGTCAGCAAGTGTCCATCCCAAAGCTTGTTTATACTTCCTCAAAAGATCAAGCAGTCGCAATTCATGCTCAGGAGGGAGTGAACTAGCAATGATGACGGGCAACTTGTTTCCATTCTCAAGATATGAGTATTTTAAATCTTGAGGCAGTTGTTTTAGTTCCAATTCTGGGGGATTTTGGATTGACAGAAGTGTGTGTGAAAGTGAGAAGTCACTGATCTCATCTAACTGCTCAATGGTAACATCCTCAGATGAGGAATGAGCTTTTACAAGCTTAGCAGTATTATCGATGGTCATGTGATCCTCTGTGTTCAAGAAATCATCAATTAACAAACATGCATGACATTTCTCTAAACCGCTACAACAATCAATGCATGATTCATTACCTAACATTTCAATCAATGAAGAAAACTCAGAAAGGGGATCAGGTGAATGAAAATAAGTTGGTTCAGGGGAAGGGAGAACATCAATTGAATTGACAAAGAGAGAGGAGTGTTCTTCTGAGGGGTGCTTCATGGCATCAAGGATATTGAAGTGGAAAATATTACCACCAAACTCCATAGATAATGTACCATTATGGACATTAATTATGGTTTTGGCGGTTTTCAAGAAAGGTCTCCCCAATATAATTGGGGCATGTCCATTCATCCTATCATCTTCCATTTTAAGCACGTAAAAATCAGCAGGAAAAATTAAATTTTGCACCCTCACAAGAACATCCTCTAGCACACCAGAGGGGTGTGCCGTACTCCGATTTGCTAGCTGAACGACAATACCAGTGGGCTTCAGTTCACCGACCTGCAATGAAGAGTAAATAGAGTGAGGCATCACATTAATAGAAGCACCCAAATCAAGCATAGCATTGGAACACGAATACTCCCCTATGGTGCATGGAATCGAGAATGTCCCAGGATCATTGCACTTGGTAGGAAGTGATGACTCTATCAATGCTGAAACATTCCTCCCCAAGCTCACCTTCTCATCACCACGAAGCCTCCTTCGGTGTGTACACATCTCCTTCAGAAACTTGGCATATCTTGGAATTTGCTTCACAGCATCAATCAAAGGAATGTTAACCTGTACTTTCTTGAAAGTTTCCAAGATTTCTTTATCAAGTTCGGTTTCTTTTTGTTTCCTAGGTTGGGAAGCCCTTTGAGGAAATGGAAGAGGAATGGTCGGGATAGGTGGCTCATCAACAACCACAGTCTTTCCTTTGGAAGGGCTTCTCTCGGGAAAAGAGTTTTCTTCTCTTGGACCATTTTCAGCAGTTGGGATGGTGGTTTCCTTTGGATGGGAGGACTCTAATGGAGGGGTCATTTGGCTTTTGAGTTGTGTCCCACTCCTAAGGGTGATTGCACTAACATTTCCTTTATCCCTAGGGTTTACTACTGGTCGAGATGGTAGTTTACCCGACCCATGACTTTGGATTTCCCCCACCGAGTTGGCAAGTTGTCCTAGTTGGGTCTTTAGGTCTTGTATGGCTGCTTGGGTGGTTTGTTGGAATTGGAGATTATTGGAAGCCATTTGTTTCATCATATCTTCTAGGCTAGGATCGGTTTTTGGAGGGGGTGGTTGGAATGGCCTTTGGGGTGGTTGAGGATTTCTGGGTGGTGGTGGATGACTACTCTGACCTTGTTGGTTCCATTGCTATTGAGGTTGGTTTGAATACCCCCCTTGCCTATAGGCTTGGTTGTCCTTCCAACCTTGGTTGGATGGATAGTATGGTTCTTGCCTAAAGGGTTGGTTAAAGGGGCGTCCTGGAAATATTGCCTCACAACTTTCAGAAGTTTCTCTCAATTGGGGGCATTGGTCAGAATAGTGGGTGTCAGAAGAGCAGATTCCACAATGGATGGGAGGAGGTGATTGATATTTCCCTTGGGAGAGAGCTAGTTGTCGCAGAAGGGTACTTACCTCTTCGAACTTCGTGTCCACCTTCTTCTCAAACTCAGTACTTTGCACCTCATGGACACCTCGAATGGGGACACTGGACCATGTACCGAATTGTTGAGTGTTCTGTGCCATGTTCTCAATGAGGGTTCTTGCAGCGATTGGGGTCTTATCTACCAATGCACCACCTGCAGCAGCATCAATCATATTTCGATCAATAGGAATCAAACCTTCATAAAAATATTGAATTAAAAGTTGATCACTTATTTGGTGGTGTGGGCAACTTGAACATAACCTTTTAAAGCGTTCCCAATATTCATGTAATGTTTCCCCCTGAGATTGTCTTATACCACATATTTCTTTCCTTATAGTTGCAGTTCGAGAGGCTGGGAAGTATTTTTCAAGAAAAAGGCGTTTCATGTCTGCCCAGCCCCTAATTGGTGAATTGACATAGTATAACCAATCTTTTGCAGTGTCTTCTAATGAAAATGGGAATGCCCTAAGCTTCACTTGTTCTTCATCCACATTAGCAAGTTTTAAGGTTGAACACACAGTATGAAATTCTTTTAAATGCTTATGTGGATCTTCTCCAGGCAGTCCATGAAATCTTGGTAATAAATGAATTAAACCAGATTTTAGTTCAAAATTGGGTGCCTCACCTTGTAATTGAATGTAAGTGGGTTGGATATCAACATCAGGTGAGGTTAGTTCTTTTAGTGTTCTATTATTTTCAGCCATGTTATACAAGTTATGTTCAATTTTAACTTTGGTTTCAGAAGAAGAAGAAGAAGGATCAAGAAGAATTTTAAGATTTGATGTCTCCTCCTTCAAAGTGTGGTCTTGTATGTCTCGGTTTCGTTGATGTAGGATCCTCTCCGGTTCGGGTTCAAAAGTTTGTAGGTCTCCCGGAGTAGAACGCGTCATACAAAGAACCTACACAATAAATAAATTAGAACACAAAAACAAATTCAAAGGTAGAAGATAAAACAAACAAATATTCACAAAAATTAAAAAAAACATTTATCAAAAACACGCACAAAAAACCAAAGCGCTCCCCGGCAACGGTGCCAAAATTTGGCCGGGATGTCGTGACACGTCAAATTGATTATATTTTTATGGTTGATTTATAGTCTAGGGTAAACCCTAGGTCGTCTCTCAAGGAGCGTTGGTAGGTTTAGAGTGTGTATTTTTGATAAAAATGTCTAAGAGAGGGGTGGTTTTGAAAACAGCTTAAAACAATGACTTAGTTGAAATAGCTTAAAAGATGAGTGACCAAGTGGATTTTGAGAAATATGAGATAAAAGGGTCGATGTGATTTCACTACACACATATCAAGTTCATTGTTCATAGAGATTCATCTTGGGTTTAGAGTAATTCTTTGGTTGGAGTTAATTGGAATCCCGATTAATTCCTAAGCCTTTATTTCAATACTTTACGGACCAAACCTTGACGTAACAATCGTATTGTCAAGGTCCAGTACTTATGAATGGAATAAGAGCTTCCAAATCATATTGAAATCTCAATAAGGTGGGTATGAAAAGGATTCTTGTGATGTCCAATCGGAACAACACAAGTCACGCACTCAAAACCTCACACCGATCGGTTAGAAATTAAGAGCATAACACTCACATGCATCAAATCAAGAATTCAAATCTGAAATAAAATAAGATACATGGAATGAAATGTTTAAACACCCAAATTACTCCAAACCAGTAGCTAATTTATGCATCGTAACTCCCTTGGCATGTGTGTAGCTCCCTCACAACGAACACCCAACTTTTAGCTCGACATCGGGAGGAGGAGGAAGCTCGGGTGGAACTCCTTCTTCATTGTTGATCTCCCTATGAGGATAGGGGCCTCCAGAACCTCCAAGGTGATTAGGAGACTCTTCTAGGACTCCAAATTGGCAGAACTTCACTCCTTGGCCGAACTTGCAAATGAGGAGCCCAAGGTGCCCTTTTATAGGAAATGTGGGAGGTGGTTTTGGGAACACAGATTTCATCAATCCACTTGCAGGACGCGTTTCGGCATTCATACAGTCTTATCTCGCTTTGGAAAAAATAGAAAAGTTGTATCCCTACCTCTTGACTGTCTCCACCGACAGTTTGGCACTGTTTTGACAACTAATGCTCGAGATATTGATAAAATACAGAACACCGAATTTGACTTGGTCCAAATTCGGTGGCTCGGACAGATCAGTTCGGATGGGCCCGATGCAATCAGAATCAGGATTGGGTTCCTTAATAGGAAATGTATAATATTGCATTTTGGACAGGCCCACAAAATTTCATCCCATTTGGATGCACGGATTTTGTGTACTATTCAAAATAGTGGACAGATGTCCATGGATCCATTCAATTTTTGGCCCAGTTTTCTTTCACTTCATCAAGAGCCCTCCAAATCACCTCCACCTACATTGTAATTTTCAAAACAAGTATCATTGCCCTATTTAATAGTGATAAACACTAAATTATTGAATCAAACATGAAGTACAATTTGATAATATTTTTATAATTTTTAATACAAAATATGTTTAGCACAGCGGTGTAAGGGTGAAAATGAAACAGTGAATCGTGGTACGATCACACCCCCACACCTAAACATTTGCACTCCTGGGCAAAGTCACATATTCAAATACAATGATTCATATATATATATATATATCCAACATCATAAATATTTATCATTTGAGTAAATTTTATTTAAAGTAAAGTGATCAATGCACGAACCACACCAAGGAGTTCTTCCTAGTGAAAATAGAAAAAGATGTCTCATAAATCATATCATAGTGAAATTCAAAAAGATTCATGATACCCAATTGAGAAAGGAATTCAGAAGTAAACCATGACCCTAAATATCCATGTGTGTGTGTGAAAACCATTCCATGCTATTCTTTCCACTTGATATCTAATAAATATATGTTATTTTAACATTTTTCAGCTTAAATGATTTTCTCACCGAACCTGTCCTACATCCTTTGCAATCATATTTCAAGACCCACTCATTTAAGCATTCCCAGAAGTCAAACCATAAGCTCCCGACCTAGATATCCCCATATGTTTCACATTTCATCACTCCCCTCATTTTTTTTTGAAGTTGCAATTGGAACAAATCTCACACTCATCTCTCAACCCTTGTTTGATCTCCTCACGACACTAATTGCAATAGTTATAACAAGATCAAAGGTTGAGGAGAAGTGGTTTTTGACCTGCCCAAGACACAACAATTTTTTTTTTGAGGGCGTATAACAGTCGGACATTAGGTACACACGCATAGGTCAATCTGGTACAGTAATGAAACAGATCGGATAAGGAACGAACGTATGGAAATATCATTTAAAGCTGAAAAATATTAACCCAACATATATTTACCTTATATTAAGAAAGAAATAATCACACTTTGTGGTTTGGTGCAAATTTTTTTTTTTTTTTGGAGATATTAGCGACATAGTTTTCTCAAAAACTACTCACACAATGGGCATCAATCATCTCAAAGGTTTCACATAGATACGACCATTTATATCATTGACAGAAAACCAATTCACTAAAAATCACTCCCTGATGTTAAATTCATACAAATATTCTTTTTAGCCTTCGTTATGGTATTTTTACATTCCCCATTTTATGGTCGCCACATCATGGAATTTCGAAATTGTTGATGGGGAAAAATAAAAATACCATAAAGAAGGCCAAAAAGAGAAAACAAAAGGAGAAAATGGTGAAAAATCCTAACTATCCCAGGAATGTATCCACCCCCCCACACCTAGAGAATGCAGTGTCCTCACTGCAATAAAAGAGACTGTGTGAAGGAAGGATAAAACCTGGTGAGTGTTATTCATAGACCGCTTCTTGAACATGGAGTTCCTCCATTGGGGACTCCGGAATGGCTTCATGGAAGTGCTTCAGCCGCTGCCCATTGACAGTGAAGGTTTGCTTGGTGTCTTCATTTTGAACCTGGACAACACCAAATGGAGAGACATTAGTAACAATGTAAGGTCCAAACCAACGGGAACGAAGCTTACCAGGGTGCAAATTCAGCCTTGCATTGTAGAGGAGGACCTTCTGTCCAATTTGGAATTGACGATGAAGGATGAGACGGTCGTGGGCAGCCTTGGTTCGCTCTTTATAAATTCGGGAGTTCTCATATGAATCTCTTCTCATTTCCTCCAACTCCTGAATCTGCAACTTCCTTTGAATACCTGCACCAGAAAGATTAGAATTGCATTGTTTAATGGCCCAGTAGGCCCGGTGCTCTACCTCAATAGGGAGGTGACAAATCTTCCCAAAAACTAGCCGATATGGTGACATGCCAATTGGAGTTTTGAATGCAGTACGGTAAGCCCATAACGAATCATCGAGTCTAAGACTCCAGTCTTTTCTGTTTGGCTGAACTGTTTTCTCAAGAATCTGTTTTACCTCTCTATTTGATACTTCAGCTTGACCATTTGTTTGTGGGTGATAAGCAGTAGACACTCGATGCCCAACCCCGTAACTGCGCAAAAGAGATTGCATTGTGCGGTTGCAGAAATGAGAACCCTGATCACTGATGATAAACCTAGGTAATCCAAACCTACAGAATATTTGGGTTCTCAAAAATTCCACAACTGTCTTGGAATCATCTGTCCTCGTGGCTCGTGCCTCTACCCACTTTGAAACATAATCCACTGCCAGAAGAATGTAAAGGTTCCCAAATGAATTGGGGAATGGTCCCATAAAGTCAATGCCCCAAACATCAAAAATGTCATGGAAGAGTAAGGGTTGTTGGGGCATCTTATTTCTTTTAGAGACATTCCCCATTCTTTGACAGCGAGGACAAGATTTACAGAATTCATGGGCATCCCTAAACAATGTGGGCCAAAAGAGACCAGAATCTAAGACCTTGCGAGCAGTCCGTTGGGGACCAAAGTGGCCCCCACAAGCAAGTGTGTGGCAGAACCTAAGGACAGATTGAAACTCACTATCGGGAACACAACGCCTAATAACTTGATCACTACATGTGCGCCAGAGGTAGGGGTCATCCCAAATGTACCAACGAGACTCATGTTTTAGACGGTCGGCCTGGTTTTTGGTGAAATCAGCAGGAATGCAAGACGCTACCAAATAATTTACAATTTCAGCATACCAAGGAATAACGTCTTGCACTCGGTACAATTTCTCATCAGGAAACAATTCATTTATGGGAATACAGGGGGATGAGTCAATGTCCGAGGGTGGTAGAATCCTACTGATATGGTCAGCAACCACATTTTCTGCTCCTTTTTTTATCCCTAATTTCTAGATCAAATTCTTGAAGGAGGAGCATCCAGCGAATGAGACGTGGTTTGGCTTCTGGTTTCTTTAGGAGATATCGGAGGGCTGCATGGTCTGAGAACACAATGACTTTGGACCCTATAAGGTATGGCCTGAATTTACCCAAGGCAAACACAATGGAAAGAAATTCTTTTTCAGTGGTGGTGTAGTTTGCTTGGGCAGGGTCCAAAGTACGTGAGGCATAGGCAATGACATGTGGAGCTCGATCGACCCTTTGTGACAAGACTGCCCCAACTGCATAGTTAGAGGCGTCACACATGAGCTCAAATGGTAAATCCCACCGGGGTGGTTGGATTACCGGGGGTGACGTGAGACTCCATTTTAACTTATTGAAAGCTTCCTCACATTTTTTATCAAAATCAAATTCTTTTTCTTTTTGGAGTAATCGGGAGAGGGGGAGTGCAATTTTACTAAAGTCACGAATGAAACGACGATAAAATCCAGCATGACCCAGGAAAGACCGCACATCCCGAACATTTTTAGGGAATGGTAGGGAGGAAATGATATCTACTTTTGATTTTTCCACTTGGATTCCTTCCCCAGAAATGACATGTCCCAAAACTATGCCTTGTCGCACCATGAAATGGCATTTCTCATAATTTAATACAAGATTCTTTTCAATACAGCGCTGTAGGACAGAACCAAGACTACTTAAACATTCATCAAAAGAGGATCCATAAACAGTAAAATCATCCATAAAAACCTCCATGCAATTCTCCAGGTAATCCGAAAAAATACTAACCATACATCGTTGGAAAGTACCTGGAGCATTGCACAGACCAAATGGCATCCTTCTATAAGCAAATGTACCAAAGGGGCAAGTAAAGGTTGTCTTTTCCTGATCCTCAGGGGCAATATGGATCTGAAAGTATCCAGAATACCCATCAAGGAAACAGTAATGGGACTTCCCTGCTAGCCTCTCTAGCATCTGGTCAATGAATGGCAATGGGAAATGGTCCTTCCTAGTGTGTTGGTTTAGTCGGCGATAGTCTATACAGACACGCCAACTATTCTGCAATCGAGTTGGAACCAATTCATTATTTTCATTTTTAACTACAGTAAGGCCAGTTTTTTTAGGAACTACTTGAACAGGACTGACCCATTGGCTGTCAGAGATAGGGTAAATGATTCCAGCAGCCAACAATTTTGTTACTTCTTTTTTAACAACATCAAGTAGGTTTGGGTTCAGTCGTCGTTGTGACTGCCTCACTGGTTTAGCATCATCATTTAATAAAATATGATGTGTACAAATTGATGGGCTAATGCCAGGAATGTCAGCAAGTGTCCATCCCAAAGCTTGTTTATACTTCCTCAAAAGATCAAGCAGTCGCAATTCATGCTCAGGAGGGAGTGAACTAGCAATGATGACGGGCAACTTGTTTCCATTCTCAAGATATGAGTATTTTAAATCTTGAGGCAGTTGTTTTAGTTCCAATTCTGGGGGATTTTGGATTGGCAGAAGTGTGTGTGAAAGTGAGAAGTCACTGATCTCATCTAACTGCTCAATGGTAACATCCTCAGATGAGGAATGAGCTTTTACAAGCTTAGCAGTATTATCGATGGTCATGTGATCCTCTGTGTTCAAGAAATCATCAATTAACAAACATGCATGACATTTCTCTAAACCGCTACAACAATCAATGCATGATTCATTACCTAACATTTCAATCAATGAAGAAAACTCAGAAAGGGGATCAGGTGAATGAAAATATGTTGGTTCAGGGGAAGGGAGAACATCAATTGAATTGACAAAGAGAGAGGAGTGTTCTTCTGAGGGGTGCTTCATGGCATCAAGGATATTGAAGTGGACAATATTACCACCAAACTCCATAGATAATGTACCATTATGGACATTAATTATGGTTTTGGCGGTTTTCAAGAAAGGTCTCCCCAATATAATTGGGGCATGTCCATTCATCCTATCATCTTCCATTTTAAGCACGTAAAAATCAGCAGGAAAAATTAAATTTTGCACCCTCACAAGAACGTCCTCTAGCACACCAGAGGGGTGTGCCGTACTCCGATTTGCTAGCTGAACGACAATACCAGTGGGCTTCAGTTCACCGACCTGAAATGAAGAGTAAATAGAGTGAGGCATCACATTAATAGAAGCACCCAAATCAAGCATAGCATTGGAACACGAATACTCCCCTATGGTGCATGGAATCGAGAATGTCCCAGGATCATTGCACTTGGTAGGAAGTGATGACTCTATCAATGCTGAAACATTCCTCCCCAAGCTCACCTTCTCATCACCACGAAGCCTCCTTCGGTGTGTACACATCTCCTTCAGAAACTTGGCATATCTTGGAATTTTCTTCACAGCATCAATCAAAGGAATGTTAACCTGTACTTTCTTGAAAGTTTCCAAGATTTCTTTATCAAGTTCGGTTTCTTTTTGTTTCCTAGGTTGGGCAGCCCTTTGAGGAAATGGAAGAGGAATGGTTGGGATAGGTGGCTCATCAACAACCACAGTCTTTCCTTTGGAAGGGCTTCTCTCGGGAAAAGAGTTTTCTTCTCTTGGACCATTTTCAGCAGTTGGGATGGTGGTTTCCTTTGGATGGGAGGACTCTAATGGAGGGGTCATTTGGCTTTTGAGTTGTGTCCCACTCCTAAGGGTGATTGCACTAACATTTCCTTTATCCCTAGGGTTTACTACTGGTCGAGATGGTAGTTTACCCGACCCATGACTTTGGATTTCCCCCCACCGAGTTGGCAAGTTGTCCTAGTTGGGTCTTTAGGTCTTGTATGGCTGCTTGGGTGGTTTGTTGGAATTGGAGATTATTGGAAGCCATTTTTTTCATCATATCTTCTAGGCTAGGATCAGTTTTTGGAGGGGGAGGTTGGAATGGCCTTTGGGGTGGTTGAGGATTTCTGGGTGGTGGTGGATGACTACTCTGACCTTGTTGGTTCCATTGTTGTTGAGGTTGGTTTGAATACCCCCCTTGCCTATAGGCTTGGTTGTCCTTCCAACCTTGGTTGGATGGATAGTATGGTTCTTGCCTAAAGGGTTGGTTAAAGGGGCGTCCTGGAAATATTGCCTCACAACTTTCAGAAGTTTCTCTCAATTGGGGGCATTGGTCAGAATAGTGGGTGTCAGAAGAGCAGATTCCACAATGGATGGGAGGAGGTGATTGATATTTCCCTTGGGAGAGAGCTAGTTGTCGCAGAAGGGTACTTACCTCTTCGAACTTCGTGTCCACCTTCTTCTCAAACTCAGTACTTTGCACCTCATGGACACCTCGAATGGGGACACTGGACCGTGTACCGAATTGTTGAGTGTTCTGTGCCATGTTCTCAATGAGGGTTCTTGCAGCGATTGGGGTCTTATCTACCAATGCACCACCTGCAGCAGCATCAATCATATTTCGATCAATAGGAATCAAACCTTCATAAAAATATTGAATTAAAAGTTGATCACTTATTTGGTGGTGTGGGCAACTTGAACATAACCTTTTAAAGCGTTCCCAATATTCATGTAATGTTTCCCCCTGATATTGTCTTATACCACATATTTCTTTCCTTATAGTTGCAGTTCGAGAGGCTGGGAAGTATTTTTCAAGAAAAAGGCGTTTCATGTCTGCCCAGCCCCTAATTGGTGAATTGACATAGTATAACCAATCTTTTGCAGTGTCTTCTAATGAAAATGGGAATGCCCTAAGCTTCACTTGTTCTTCATCCACATTAGCAGGTTTTAAGGTTGAACACACAGTATGAAATTCTTTTAAATGCTTATGTGGATCTTCTCCAGGAAGTCCATGAAATCTTGGTAATAAATGAATTAAACCAGATTTTAGTTCAAAATTGGGTGCCTCACCTTGTAATTGAATGTAAGTGGGTTGGATATCAACATCAGGTGAGGTTAGTTCTTTTAGTGTTCTATTATTTTCAGCCATGTTATACAAGTTATGTTCAATTTTAACTTTGGTTTCAGAAGAAGAAGAAGGATCAAGAAGAATTTTAAGATTTGATGTCTCCTCCTTCAAAGTGTGGTCTTGTATGTCTCGGTTTCGTTGATGTAGGATCCTCTCCGGTTCGGGTTCAAAAGTTTGTAGGTCTCCCGGAGTAGAACGCGTCATACAAAGAACCTACACAATAAATAAATTAGAACACAAAAACAAATTCAAAGGTAGAAGATAAAACAAACAAATATTCACAAAAATTAAAAAAAACATTTATCAAAAACACGCATAAAAAACCAAAGCGCTCCCCGGCAACGGCGCCAAAATTTGGCCGGGATGTCGTGACACGTCAAATTGATTATATTTTTATGGTTGATTTATAGTCTAGGGTAAACCCTAGGTCGTCTCTCAAGGAGCGTTGGTAGGTTTAGAGTGTGTATTTTTGATAAAAATGTCTAAGAGAGGGGTGGTTTTGAAAACAGCTTAAAACAATGACTTAGTTGAAATAGCTTAAAAGATGAGTGACCAAGTGGATTTTGAGAAATATGAGATAAAAGGGTCGATGTGATTTCACTACACACATATCAAGTTCATTGTTCATAGAGATTCATCTTGGGTTTAGAGTAATTCTTTGGTTGGAGTTAATTGGAATCCCGATTAATTCCTAAGCCTTTATTTCAATACTTTACGGACCAAACCTTGACGTAACAATCGTATTGTCAAGGTCCAGTACTTATGAATGGAATAAGAGCTTCCAAATCATATTGAAATCTCAATAAGGTGGGTATGAAAAGTATTCTTGTGATGTCCAATCGAAACAACACAAGTCACGCACTCAAAACCTCACACCGATCGGTTAGAAATTAAGAGCATAACACTCACATGCATCAAATCAAGAATTCAAATCTGAAATAAAATAAGATACATGGAATGAAATGTTTAAACACCCAAATTACTCCAAACCAGTAGCTAATTTATGCATCGGAACTCCCTTGGCATGTGTGTAGCTCCCTCACAACGAACACCCAACTTTTAGCTCGACATCGGGAGGAGGAGGAAGCTCGGGTGGAACTCCTTCTTCATTGTTGATCTCCCTATGAGGATAGGGGCCTCCAGAACCTCCAAGGTGATTAGGAGACTCTTATAGGACTCCAAATTGGCAGCACTTCACTCCTTGGCCGAACTTGCAAATGAGGAGCCCAATGTGCCCTTTTATAGGAAATGTGGGAGGTGGTTTTGGGAACACAGATTTCATCAATCCACTTGCAGGACGCGTTTCGGCATTCATACAGTCTTATCTCGCTTTGGAGAAAATAGAAAAGTTGTAGCCCTACCTCTTGACTGTCTCCACCGACAGTTTGGCACTGTTTTGACAACTAATGCTCGAGATATTGATAAAATACAGAACACCGAATTTGACTTGGTCCAAATTCGGTGGCTCGGACAGATCAGTTCGGATGGGCCCCATGAAATCCGAATCAGGATTGGGTTCCTTAATAGGAAATGTAGACTATTGCATTTTGGACAGGCCCACAAAATTTCAGCCCATTTGGATGCACGGATTTTGTGTACTATTCAAAACAGTGGACAGATGTCCATGGATCCATTCAATTTTTGGCCCAGTTTTCTTTCACTTCATCAAGAGCCCTCCAAATCACCTCCACCTACATTGTAATTTTCAAAACAAGTATCATTTCCCTATTTAATAGTGATAAACACTAAATTATTGAATCAAACATGAAGTACAATTTGATAATATTTTTATAATTTTTAATACAAAATATGTTTAGCACAGCGGTGTAAGGGTGAAAATGAAACAGTGAATCGTGGTACGATCACACCCCCACACCTAAACATTTGCACTCCTGGGCAAAGTCACATATTCAAATACAATGATTCATATATATATATATATATATCCAACATCATAAAGATTTATCATTTGAGTAAATTTTATTTAAAGTAAAGTGATCAATGCACGAACCACACCAAGGAGTTCTTCCTAGTGAAAATAGAAAAAGATGTCTCATAAATCATATCATAGTGAAATTCAAAAAGATTCATGATACCCAATTGAGAAAGGAATTCAGAAGTAAACCATGACACTAAATATCCATGTGTGTGTGTGAAAACCATTCCATGCTATTCTTTCCACTTGATATCTAATAAATATATGTTATTTTAACATTTTTCAGCTTAAATGATTTTCTCACCGAACCTGTCCTACATCCTTTGCAATCATATTTCAAGACCCACTCATTTAAGCATTCCCAGAAGTCAAACCATAAGATCCCGACCTAGATATCCCCATATGTTTCACATTTCATCACTCCCCTCATTTTTTTTGAAGTTGCAATTGGAACAAATCTCACACTCATCTCTCAACCCTTGTTTGATCTCCTCACGACACTAATTGCAATAGTTATAACAAGATCAAAGGTTGAGGAGAAGTGGTTTTTGACCTGCCCAAGACACAACAATTTTTTTTTTTGAGGGCGTACAACAGTCGGACATTAGGTACACACGCATAGGTCAATCTGGTACAGTAATGAAACAGATCGGATAAGGAACGAACGTATGGAAATATCATTTAAAGCTGAAAAATATTAACCCAACATATATTTACCTTATATTAAGAAAGAAATAATCGCACTTTGTGGTTTGGTGCAAATTTTTTTTTTTTGGAGATATTAGCGACATAGTTTTCTCAAAAACTACTCACACAATGGGCATCAATCATCTCAAAGGTTTCACATAGATACGACCATTTATATCATTGACAGAAAACCAATTCACTAAAAATCACTCCCTGATGTTAAATTCATACAAATATTCTTTTTAGCCTTCGTTATGGTATTTTTACATTCCCCATTTTATGGTCGCCACATCATGGAATTTCGAAATTGTTGATGGGGAAAAATAAAAATACCATAAAGAAGGCCAAAAAGAGAAAACAAAAGGAGAAAATGGTGAAAAATCCTAACTATCCCAGGAATGTATCCACCCCCCCCCCCCCCACACCTAGAGAATGCAGTGTCCTCACTGCAATAAAAGAGACTGTGTGAAGGAAGGATAAAACCTGGTGAGTGTTATTCATAGACCGCTTCTTGAACATGGAGTTCCTCCATTGGGGACTCCGGAATGGCTTCATGGAAGTGCTTCAGCCGCTGCCCATTGACAGTGAAGGTTTGCTTGGTGTCTTCATTTTGAACCTGGACAACACCAAATGGAGAGACATTAGTAACAATGTAAGGTCCAAACCAACGGGAACGAAGCTTACCAGGGTGCAACTTCAGCCTTGCATTGTAGAGGAGGACCTTCTGTCCAATTTGGAATTGACGATGAAGGATGAGACGGTCGTGGGAAGCCTTGGTTCGCTCTTTATAAATTCGGGAGTTCTCATATGAATCTCTTCTCATTTCCTCCAACTCCTGAATCTGCAACTTCCTTTGAATACCTGCACCAGAAAGATTAGAATTGCATTGTTTAATGGCCCAGTAGGCCCGGTGCTCTACCTCAATAGGGAGGTGACAACTCTTCCCAAAAACTAGCCGATATGGTGACATGCCAATTGGAGTTTTGAATGCAGTACGGTAAGCCCATAACGAATCATCGAGTCTAAGACTCCAGTCTTTTCTGTTTGGCTGAACTGTTTTCTCAAGAATCTGTTTTACCTCTCTATTTGATACTTCAGCTTGACCATTTGTTTGTGGGTGATAAGCAGTAGACACTCGATGCCCAACCCCGTACCTGCGCAAAAGAGATTGCATTGTGCGGTTGCAGAAATGAGAACCCTGATCACTGATGATAAACCTAGGTAATCCAAACCTACAGAATATTTGGGTTCTCAAAAATTCCACAACTGTCTTGGAATCATCTGTCCTCGTGGCTCGTGCCTCTACCCACTTTGAAACATAATCCACTGCCAGAAGAATGTAAAGGTTTCCAAATGAATTGGGGAATGGTCCCATAAAGTCAATGCCCCAAACATCAAAAATGTCATGGAAGAGTAAGGGTTGTTGGGGCATCTCATTTCTTTTAGAGACATTCCCCATTCTTTGACAGCGAGGACAAGATTTACAGAATTCATGGGCATCCCTAAACAATGTGGGCCAAAAGAGACCAGAATCTAAGACCTTGCGAGCAGTCCGTTGGGGACCAAAGTGGCCCCCACAAGCAAGTGTGTGGCAGAACCTAAGGACAGATTGAAACTCACTATCGGGAACACAACGCCTAATAACTTGATCACTACATGTGCGCCAGAGGTAGGGGTCATCCCAAATGTACCAACGAGACTCATGTTTTAGACGGTCGGCCTGGTTTTTGGTGAAATCAGCAGGAATGCAAGACGCTACCAAATAATTTACAATTTCAGCATACCAAGGAATAACGTCTTGCACTCGGTACAATTTCTCATCAGGAAACAATTCATTTATGGGAATACAGGGGGATGAGTCAATGTCCGAGGGTGGTAGAATCCTACTGATATGGTCAGCAACCACATTTTCTGCTCCTTTTTTATCCCTAATTTCTAGATCAAATTCTTGAAGGAGGAGCATCCAGCGAATGAGACGTGGTTTGGCTTCTGGTTTCTTTAGGAGATATCGGAGGGCTGCATGGTCTGAGAACACAATGACTTTGGACCCTATAAGGTATGGCCTGAATTTACCCAAGGCAAACACAATGGAAAGAAATTCTTTTTCAGTGGTGGTGTAGTTTGCTTGGGCAGGGTCCAAAGTACGTGAGGCATAGGCAATGACATGTGGAGCTCGATCGACCCTTTGTGACAAGACTGCCCCAACTGCATAGTTAGAGGCGTCACACATGAGCTCAAATGGTAAATCCCACCGGGGTGGTTGGATTACCGGGGGTGACGTGAGACTCCATTTTAACTTATTGAAAGCTTCCTCACATTTTTTATCAAAATCAAATTCTTTTTCTTTTTGGAGTAATCGGGAGAGGGGGAGTGCAATTTTACTAAAGTCACGAATGAAACGACGATAAAATCCAGCATGACCGAGGAAAGACCGCACATCCCGAACATTTTTAGGGAATGGTAGGGAGGAAATGATATCTACTTTTGATTTGTCCACTTGGATTCCTTCCCCAGAAATGACATGTCCCAAAACTATGCCTTGTCGCACCATGAAATGGCATTTCTCATAATTTAATACAAGATTCTTTTCAATACAGCGACGTAGGACAGAACCAAGACTACTTAAACATTCATCAAAAGAGGATCCATAAACAGTAAAATCATCCATAAAAACCTCCATGCAATTCTCCAGGTAATCCGAAAAAATACTAACCATACATCGTTGGAAAGTACCTGGAGCATTGCACAGACCAAATGGCATCCTTCTATAAGCAAATGTACCAAAGGGGCAAGTAAAGGTTTTCTTTTCCTGATCCTCAGGGGCAATATGGATCTGAAAGTATCCAGAATACCCATCAAGGAAACAGTAATGGGACTTCCCTGCTAGCCTCTCTAGCATCTGGTCAATGAATGGCAATGGGAAATGGTCCTTCCTAGTGTGTTGGTTTAGTCGGCGATAGTCTATACAGACACGCCAACTATTCTGCAATCGAGTTGGAACCAATTCATTATTTTCATTTTTAACTACAGTAAGGCCAGTTTTTTTAGGAACTACTTGAACAGGACTGACCCATTGGCTGTCAGAGATAGGGTAAATGATTCCAGCAGCCAACAATTTTGTTACTTCTTTTTTAACAACATCAAGTAGGTTTGGGTTCAGTCGTCGTTGTGACTGCCTCACTGGTTTAGCATCATCATTTAATAAAATATGATGTGTACAAATTGATGGGCTAATGCCAGGAATGTCAGCAAGTGTCCATCCCAAAGCTTGTTTATACTTCCTCAAAAGATCAAGCAGTCGCAATTCATGCTCAGGAGGGAGTGAACTAGCAATGATGACGGGCAACTTGTTTCCATTCTCAAGATATGAGTATTTTAAATCATGAGGCAGTTGTTTTAGTTCCAATTCTGTGGGATTTTGGATTGACAGAAGTGTGTGTGAAAGTGAGAAGTCACTGATCTCATCTAACTGCTCAATGGTAACATCCTCAGATGAGGAATGAGCTTTTACAAGCTTAGCAGTATTATCGATGGTCATGTGATCCTCTGTGTTCAAGAAATCATCAATTAACAAACATGCATGACATTTCTCTAAACCGCTACAACAATCAATGCATGATTCATTACCTAACATTTCAATCAATGAAGAAAACTCAGAAAGGGGATCAGGTGAATGAAAATAAGTTGGTTCAGGGGAAGGGAGAACATCAATTGAATTGACAAAGAGAGAGGAGTGTTCTTCTGAGGGGTGCTTCATGGCATCAAGGATATTGAAGTGGACAATATTACCACCAAACTCCATAGATAATGTACCATTATGGACATTAATTATGGTTTTGGCGGTTTTCAAGAAAGGTCTCCCCAATATAATTGGGGCATGTCCATTCATCCTATCATCTTCCATTTTAAGCACGTAAAAATCAGCAGGAAAAATTAAATTTTGCACCCTCACAAGAACATCCTCTAGCACACCAGAGGGGTGTGCCGTACTCCGATTTGCTAGCTGAACGACAATACCAGTGGGCTTCAGTTCACCGACCTGCAATGAAGAGTAAATAGAGTGAGGCATCACATTAATAGAAGCACCCAAATCAAGCATAGCATTGGAACACGAATACTCCCCTATGGTGCATGGAATCGAGAATGTCCCAGGATCATTGCACTTGGTAGGAAGTGATGACTCTATCAATGCTGAAACATTCCTCCCCAAGCTCACCTTCTCATCACCACGAAGCCTCCTTCGGTTTGTACACATCTCCTTCAGAAACTTGGCATATCTTGGAATTTGCTTCACAGCATCAATCAAAGGAATGTTAACCTGTACTTTCTTGAAAGTTTCCAAGATTTCTTTATCAAGTTCGGTTTCTTTTTGTTTCCTAGGTTGGGCAGCCCTTTGAGGAAATGGAAGAGGAATGGTTGGGATAGGTGGCTCATCAACAACCACAGTCTTTCCTTTGGAAGGGCTTCTCTCAGGAAAAGGGTTTTCTTCTCTTGGACCATTTTCAACAGTTGGGATGGTGGTTTCCTTTGGATGGGAGGACTCTAATGGAGGGGTCATTTGGATTTTGAGTTGTGTCCCACTCCTAAGGGTGATTTCACTAACATTTCCTTTATCCCTAGGGTTTACTACTGGTTGAGATGGTAGTTTACCCGACCCATGACTTTGGATTTCCCCCACCGAGTTGGCAAGTTGTCCTAGTTGGGTCTTTAGGTCTTGTATGGCTGCTTGGGTGGTTTGTTGGAATTGGAGATTATTGGCAGCCATTTGTTTCATCATATCTTCTAGGCTAGGATCGGTTTTTGGAGGGGGTGGTTGGAATGGCCTTTGGGGTGGTTGAGGATTTCTGGGTGGTGGTGGATGACTACTCTGACCTTGTTGGTTCCATTGCTGTTGAGGTTGGTTTGAATACCCCCCTTGCCTATAGGCTTGGTTGTCCTTCCAACCTTGGTTGGATGGATAGTATGGTTCTTGCCTAAAGGGTTGGTTAAAGGGGCGTCCTGGAAATATTGCCTCACAACTTTCAGAAGTTTATCTCAATTGGGGGCATTGGTCAGAATAGTGGGTGTCAGAAGAGCAGATTCCACAATGGATGGGAGGAGGTGATTGATATTTCCCTTGGGAGAGAGCTAGTTGTCGCAGAAGGGTACTTACCTCTTCGAACTTCGTGTCCACCTTCTTCTCAAACTCAGTACTTTGCACCTCATGGACACCTCGAATGGGGACACTGGACCGTGTACCGAATTGTTGAGTGTTCTGTGCCATGTTCTCAATGAGGGTTCTTGCAGCGATTGGGGTCTTATCTACCAATGCACCACCTGCAGCAGCATCAATCATATTTCGATCAATAGGAATCAAACCTTCATAAAAATATTGAATTAAAAGTTGATCACTTATTTGGTGGTGTGGGCAACTTGAACATAACCTTTTAAATCGTTCCCAATATTCATGTAATGTTTCCCCCTGAGATTGTCTTATACCACATATTTCTTTCCTTATAGTTGCAGTTCGAGAGGCTGGGAAGTATTTTTCAAGAAAAAGGCGTTTCATGTCTGCCCAGCCCCTAATTGGTGAATTGACATAGTATAACCAATCTTTTGCAGTGTCTTCTAATGAAAATGGGAATGCCCTAAGCTTCACTTGTTCTTCATCCACATTAGCAGGTTTTAAGGTTGAACACACAGTATGAAATTCTTTTAAATGCTTATGTGGATCTTCTCCAGGCAGTCCATGAAATCTTGGTAATAAATGAATTAAACCAGATTTTAGTTCAAAATTGGGTGCCTCACCTTGTAATTGAATGTAAGTGGGTTGGATATCAACATCAGGTGAGGTTAGTTCTTTTAGTGTTCTATTATTTTCAGCCATGTTATACAAGTTATGTTCAATTTTAACTTTGGTTTCAGAAGAAGAAGAAGGATCAAGAAGAATTTTAAGATTTGATGTCTCCTCCTTCAAAGTGTGGTCTTGTATGTCTCGGTTTCGTTGATGTAGGATCCTCTCTGGTTCGGGTTCAAAAGTTTGTAGGTCTCCCGGAGTAGAACGCGTCATACAAAGAACCTACACAATAAATAAATTAGAACACAAAAACAAATTCAAAGGTAGAAGATAAAAACAAACAAATATTCACAAAAATTAAAAAAAACATTTATCAAAAACACGCACAAAAAACCAAAGCGCTCCCCGGCAACGGCGCCAAAATTTGGCTGGGATGTCGTGACACGTCAAATTGATTATATTTTTATGGTTGATTTATAGTCTAGGGTAAACCCTAGGTCGTCTCTCAAGGAGCGTTGGTAGGTTTAGAGTGTGTATTTTTGATAAAAATGTCTAAGAGAGGGGTGGTTTTGAAAACAGCTTAAAACAATGACTTAGTTGAAATAGCTTAAAAGATGAGTGACCAAGTGGATTTTGAGAAATATGAGATAAAAGGGTCGATGTGATTTCACTACACACATATCAAGTTCATTTTTCATAGAGATTCATCTTGGGTTTAGAGTAATTCTTTGGTTGGAGTTAATTGGAATCCCGATTAATTCCTAAGCCTTTATTTCAATACTTTACGGACCAAACCTTGACGTAACAATCGTATTGTCAAGGTCCAGTACTTATGAATGGAATAAGAGCTTCCAAATCATATTGAAATCTCAATAAGGTGGGTATGAAAAGGATTCTTGTGATGTCCAATCGGAACAACACAAGTCACGCACTCAAAACCTCACACCGATCGGTTAGAAATTAAGAGCATAACACTCACATGCATCAAATCAAGAATTCAAATCTGAAATAAAATAAGATACATGGAATGAAATGTTTAAACACCCAAATTACTCCAAACCAGTAGCTAATTTATGCATCAGAACTCCCTTGGCATGTGTGTAGCTCCCTCACAACGAACACCCAACTTTTAGCTCGACATCGGGAGGAGGAGGAAGCTCGGGTGGAACTCCTTCTTCATTGTTGATCTCCCTATGAGGATAGGGGCCTCCAGAACCTCCAAGGTGATTAGGAGACTCTTCTAGGACTCCAAATTGGCAGCACTTAACTCCATGGCCGAACTTGCAAATGAGGAGCCCAAGGTGCCCTTTTATAGGAAATGTGGGAGGTGGTTTTGGGAACACAGATTTCATCAATCCACTTGCAGGACGCGTTTAGGCATTCATACAGTCTTATCTCGCTTTGGAGAAAATAGAAAAGTTGTAGCCCTACCTCTTTACTGTCTCCACCGAAAGTTTGGCACTGTTGTGACAAATAATGCTCGAGATATTGATAAAATACAGAACACCGAATTTGACTTGGTCCAAATTCGGTGGCTCGGACAGATCAGTTCGGATGGGCCCCATGAAATCCGAATCAGGATTGGGTTCCTTAATTGGAAATGTAGAATATTGAATTTTGGACAGGCCCACACAATTTCAGCCCATTTGGATGCACGAATTTTGTGTACTATTCAAAACAGTGGACAGATGTCCATGGATCCATTCAATTTTTGGCCCAGTTTTCTTTCACTTCATCAAGAGCCCTCCAAATCACCTCCACCTACATTGTAATTTTCAAAACAAGTATCATTGCCCTATTTAATAGTGATAAACACTAAATTATTGAATCAAACATGAAGTACAATTTGATAATATTTTTATAATTTTTAATACAAAATATGTTTAGCACAGCGGTGTAAGGGTGAAAATGAAACAGTGAATCGTGGTACGATCAATGATGCGATGATGAATGTTTCTTCCACACCACTATGTATCACTATGAGATCTAAAATTACTTTGATGAAGTAAAACAATCTATCATTAAATAAAATTCTACCAGTGGAAGAATGGTATATAAAATAGTGAACTTCTAGTACTGTTGACAAATATGTGTTATTGTTGCTGGTGTTTCTCCTAACTAGGTTGAGTTTCGTCTTGTCATTAATAGAATCTAAATCTTTTAAAAACCTCAAAAACATAAAAAAAGTCTAAGAATGGCCTTGGTGTCCTAGACATAGTTCATTAATGTTTTCACCACAAACTCAGGAGAACATGAAATAATCATAAAGCCAAAGATGAAGATGAATGCGTGATCTTAAATGAATGGTGGAGATTAGTCGGATTAAGTGACCAAGTTAATATCCTTATCATTAAAATATTAATGAATAGTTATAGTTGTTTGTGCATCCCACATCGTAAATGTGGTTAATCCAGCCTGTAGTATAACATAAAACCCTCTCTATGCCTCCTTTGAGCTATCTATGGGAGTTCAAAACTAGTACCCCATGACACATTAAATGGTCCATGGCCTAACAATCTTACCAATCCCAAACCATGTTCTCCTCCTGGTGTGATCCAATGTGATTTATAAAGGAATCCATTCACAAACATACTTGACTCTGTATAGGCTTTTAGGGATTTTCCTCCCATGGGGTAGACCATTGGTCCCCTATGTGTGGTAATAGGACTATCCTAAGAGGCTTGCATAGATGGATAAATTTTTACTTAAATACAACACTTAGAATATTTATTAAAAACAAAAAGAAATTTTAAAAATACAATAATCATTAAAAAAATTATCAACATTAAAAAAATTAAATGAAAAATATTATTTTAAAAACAATAATTAATTTAATTAAATGTGAAAAAATAATAATTTATTAAAACAAATAAAACTTCTTAGAGTATTAAAGTCGATTTTAGATACTAAAAAATCTCCACATTTTTTAGATTTCAAAACAAAACATTTATTAAATTTTCTAAAATGATATCACCCTTTTTTAAATTTATCAAAAAGTACATAAGAATTAAATCTTTAAAAACAATCTTAGATTTTTAATTTGTATTAACCACTTAATAGTAATAAAATTAATATATTTTCATAATACTAAATAGATAGTTTCAGTTTTTAGTTAATTAAAATAGGGTGATTGTTTAAAAATTGTTAATAGTTTTGTCAAAAAACTAATTATATAAAAAATAATTTTTATGATTTTAGCATTCCCAAATCAAATTTAATTTTCCCAATTATAATAAAATATAAAGGTTTATTGAAAATTACTTCCAATTTTTTCTCAGTATGAACAAATTCTAAACATATATCACCTTTATGTACATGATCCATATGAAAATGAAATTTGACATCTATGTGTTTTGTTCTATAGTGTTGATTTGGGTTTCTATATATTTAAATAGAACTATAATTATCAAAAAGAAAATTTTAATTTTATCAAAACTAATATTTAAATAAAGTAAATATTTTTGATCAAAATATTCTATGAACAAAAACTTATTGTAGTAACATATTCAGGCTTACTAGTGGATAAATCTAACTATAGTTATTTCATAGGACTCCATGAAATTAAACTTTTACATAGAAAATGACACATATCTAAAGTGATTTTCTATTCAAGTTTACAAACTCCAAAATTTGAATCATAGTAATATAGTAAATAAAAAAAATTCCCATTTGAATGGAATATTCCAGTAAAAAAAGTAGTCCTAATATTTCTAATTATTATTTTAATATCTTTAAGGTGACATTATATAGGGATTGACATAAACCTATCACACACAAAAACTGAGAACATTATGTCTAGTCTAGATGTACTGAGAAACAATAGAATGCATATCATATATCTATATAGTTTAATTTCAATTATCTTTCCAAACTAATCAAAATCCAATTTGGAATTATTACTCATTAGTGTGTTCAGAGATTTACTAGAATTCAGCCCAAACCCTTTCATAATTTCATTTTCATATTTATCTTGATTTAATAAAATTCCAAATTTCCTTTGATTATTCTGTGGACTAAGGAAAAATTTATATTCTCCTATTAAGCTCATGTAAATTTTACTTGTCATTAGTTTAGAAAAATCATTACACAATGAATCATTTTTTGAACAAAATATTATGTCATCAACATAGATCTATATAATCAATATATCATTTTAAACTCTTTTTATATATAGGTTTGGTTAAACCTTACTTTAAACAACATAATTTTGTAATCAAAATAGATTTAGTCTTTTAAACCGTGTTCTTAGAGATTTTTTATTACCATAGAAAGCTTTTTTATATTTGAAAACACGATTTTAAAACTTTTCATTTTCAAATCTAGGTTGTTTTCTAACATAGACTTCTTCTAAAATAATTCTATTTAAAAGGAAGCTTTTACATCCATTTGAAATATTTTTATAATTTTGAAAACTCACATAATCTAAAATAATTATAATTGATTCCTTGCTAGAAACTGTAGAAAAATAATATTCAAATCTAATCCCCTCTTACTAGGAATAACCTAGAGCTACTATTCATGCTTTATTTTTAACTATGTTTCCAAATTTATCAAGATGATTATGAGAAATTAATTTAGTTCCTATTAAAGGTTCATCTTTTGGTAAATCAACTAAATTCCACACCTTGTTTCATTAGAATTTTTATAATACAAAATGAATATAATTAATCCAATTTGAATAAATTATAAAATTATCAATATTAACATGAAAAAATTAAAAATAAAGGAAGATTTTTCATAGTAAAGTAAAAAATATTTTCTAGTTTGTATTCAAGATTCTAAAATAACAATTACATTTTCAATTTGATTATCTTTAAGTGTTTTCCATTCCATATGGTTATTTTGAGAAGATATATACCCTCCCTCAACTAATACATTGTCATTATCTTTTTCATAATTTTCACAAAAATTAAATTCCCGAAATTCATCATTATCTTTGTTTAAATAAAAATCTTTCTTGTAAGACTTATTTTAATTAAAAAACATGAAAAGATTCTTCAAAAACTAATTTTTGTTATTGAAAACTTGTTAATATTTTATGGAATTGTAATATCCTAAAATTATTCCTTTTTCACTTTTAAGATCAAATTTTTCTAAATTATATTTATATTTAAATTATAAACTTCACGACCAAATACTCCCACTTTAAACAGTTCATAAGTGGTCTTTTTAAAAAAGCTACAATATAAAATCTATTTAAAACATGGAATGTTGTATAAATATATTCTTCCCAAAAGTGTTTAGGTACACTAATTTCCATTATCGTTGACCTAGACATTTCTTGAATAGGTTTTTTATTTCATTATATAACACAATTCTATTGTGGTTTTCTATGGGTTGAGAAAAAATGTTTATATACATTTTTTTCAAAAAAAAAATCAAATTATAAATTTAAAAAATCACCACCTTTATCACTTCAAATAGAGATAACCGATAATTTTTTATGTTTTTAATAATCCTACAAAAATAGAAATAAAAAATTGGTTAAAATTTTATTTTTATGGGATCAGAAAGATATCCACAAAAATATACTATAATCGTCTACAATTAAAAATACATAATTCTTAACAAAAAAACTAATAGGTTTTATACATCCAAATAGGTAAATATGTAATAGATCTAAATGTCTAGCAATATTAATATCATTTAGAGATTTAAATCTATCTTTTTATTTCTTACCTTTCAAATGGGAATCATGCATTAAATACTTACATGTATACAATTTGGGTAGTTTTAGAGCATATTCATGATTTGATAGTTTTTGAAAAAATATAAAAATTTTATGACCAAGACTCTTATTCCATAGAGTACCAGATTCTTCTACAACATTTAAACACAAAAATTTTTGTGGTTAGATCATAAAAATCAATTTTGTATACATTTTCTTTCTATTTGTAGAAAATAAAACTGATTTATTTTTTAGAATAGTACATTTATCAATTTCAAAAATCAAATTTAATCCATCATCACATAAATGTGATATACTTATAAGATTATCTTATAAATCAATTACATATAAATGTTTTAAAATAATAACTATTTTAGAAAAACCAACTTCACCAAGACCATTAATATGAGCTTTAGAGTTGTATCCAAAACTTATAAGGACACCATCACATGAATTGAAAGATATAGATTTATAGATGTACCATGTATTTTCCTATAGAATCTAATTTCTAAATACCATGAGTATTTTATATTTCAATGGTATATTTCCTGAAATTAAACAACTCAAATAAACTATTTTAGTATTCATGCTAACTAGGGTCCAACTATATTAGTAGAAGAAAATTTTGGAACCCAAATTGATTTAAAGAATTTATTAGTCAGTTGTTTTGAAATTAAATCTCTAGAAACTAATCTTATAGTTTTTTCAAATTATTGTGTAAATATAATTGAACACTTGTTTCCATAATTCCATTTCATTCTAGGTTTAAAAGTGGTTACACTGGAAATAGATCCTTTTGATCTTTTAACTCAGTTTGTTTTATTTAAACATGGTGATAAAATATTATATCCAAAAACCATTATAATTAGTGTTTAGTTTCATTAAATACATCATATCATAAAGTTTTTATTTACCTTTAACAAAAGTAGAGAAATTATATTTATGATTAGAAACCTCTTTTTTTTAAATTTTTATTCTCCTTTCGAATAGTATCTAAGTCTATATAAACACTATCATTAGATACATAAGTTGGGTTTATTAATTTTTTATTTTCATTCTTATGATTATAATATTCATTTTCAACTTTAGTTAAATCATCTAGAACTAAATTAAATATTCTTTCTTGATCATTATCATTCACTACTAGAAAGTTTCTAACATTATTATTTTATTCTTTTAGTTTTAGCGACTCAAAAATCATAATAATATTTACATTTATTATTCTCGGAAACACATATTTTTATATTATCTCATTCCCTTATTATTTTCTCATTTTATTAAATTTAATTATTATTTTTAAATTTTATGTCAGTATACTTTTCAATTATCTTGAATTTTTCATTTATTAATTGTTCATTTTCATTAAACTGTTGTTTCACATTGAAACTAAAAAAATATGAATTAGAACATGAATAAAAACCATTTTCATAATCATAAATAGAATTTTTATCTAAAAAAATAGGATTTATTGACTGGGTAAAGAGTGAGTCATTTATCTCACACTATATATCCATCAGGGTAAGGTTACTTGTCTCCTGTTCACTTTTAGAACCGATGTTTGAGTTATAATTGTTTGATCAGTTCCAACCTCCAAAAAAATATTTATATTATTTCATCCTTTTCTCTTTGTATTTATTTTGATTTTAGATTTCAAGGCAGTCAATCATTATTTCACATTTCTTAATACACTCATAACATGGAAATTCTGAAGTATCATTATTGATACTGGTATTAAATTTCTTATATTCCATTCTGAAATTCCTATTGAAATGATTCATTGCACCTTTTTTTTCATGAACATGAAAACATTATTACTAATGTGAGACATTTCCTTTTGAATTTACTATAACTCGAACTCAGATACATTATAGGAATCAATAAAATTAGAATTAAATGTAATAACTTTCTTCTTTATAGACTCTGCATCAAAAACAAATTTCAACTCTAATTCAAACTACACTATATATCCTATTAGTTTGTCTAATGTATAATCTTTAAAATTATTACTCTTAATGAAATCAACTTTCTTTTCATGCCATCTTTTGGGAAGATCTCTCGGTACTCTTTCCACTTTCTATGTGTTACCCAAAACATCTCCAAGATCACTTATACCATTAGTAATAATTTTAAATCGTTGGAAGATCTAGTTTTCTAATTTTTTATAACTTATCTTTATATCTCAGTATTCTACTCAGAGCACTCTAGGATTCATTCTCTTGAGATTTTTAGTTTCATAATGAGTCACTTGAAGTGTTCTCCATATATCATGGGTTGTCTTAGAAGTTGATTCATGGCGATAAATACTTTTACTTATAGAATAGTACAAAATATTTTTAACTTTATGATTTGAAATAGATTTTATAATTTAATTACTTAAAAGTGTCTCTAGATCTACTTTGGGTAGTTCATAAGGATTATCCATGATAGTTTGGTGACCTAAAATTAACTATTTCAAGTAGGATTTCATTCTTACTAATAGATGTAGTCACTTCCATCGAAGAATGGGGGTTTTTTAGAATCCATCCATCATTCACATTTATACCTACCATCTTAAATGAAACATTTTATTTTATTACTAGACTATTAATTCTAGTTTATCAGGTTAGAACAGAGTAAAACAGAAACTATAAAAAAATCATACACTCTAAATATCCTATTAAGGAAAATATCATCTGATTGTGATTGTTTGATATCAGATTAAAATAAAAATAGGATATAATTGTCCTTTTAGGAAGTTCCTACCCTATGATACCAATTTTTGGATCAGTAGCGATGGAAAAAAACAATTGGAGGATAATAGTCATTTAAAACTTTTATTATAAATCAATAAGAGTATATAAAATAATGATCTTTAGTGAGTGTTGTGTTCTTGAAATAAAGTACCGCATAAATCAAATGACTAAATGGAAATATTTATATTGGTTGGGATAAAAATTATCCTAATCCACTAATCAACCTTATATACTCTACAAGAAGATTGGTACCCACTAAGAACCTCACTTTTAAAGGCGTGATAACCTGTTATAGATATTTCCTCTTACAATTATTCAGAAGCACAACCCAGTCATTTTATAAGAGAGTAAACCTGGTCTATGAACTAAATTTTGATTTGGAGTCACAACCTAGAATACCTTTTTGGTAGTTGAATAACCATACAAGGAAAGACTTTATTTTTATTTTTATAAGAACAAAATAGACTCAAAGAATTACAAATAAAAGAAATAAAATATTACAACAAGAAAATTATATACCAAGAAATCAACATATGACCAAAAATTTCAAAGATGACGAATCACAATGATCATTGATCACTTCAATGGAAGAAGTTCAAATGTTGAAGTTCTTCTATGATCACATCTAGGGAGCATAAGTCACAATAGTGTCTTGATTATATTAGAGTAATAAGAATTGTGTCATAGTTTTATCACAATATAATCTATCGAATGGTATTTGTAGGAATTGTTTTTATTCTTTAAATATATCTCTAATGAATTAATCTTGAATCAATAAAAAATATCTTTTAAGAGCATCTTCAAAAACAATTGTTGCATTCCCCTCATTAGTGCATAATAATAAAATAATATTACTATTACCTTAATTTGTAAATGTCTCAGTGAAAAACAAAGAAAATTCAAATTATATACTTCTATATGAAATAGAAATATAAGGTATACATTATATTAAATATAACAAACATATAAATTTCATATTTATAAAAAATATTAAATAAAAAGAATAAACATCCAAATTATTATAATATTAAATTTATATAAAAATAGTTCATCATAATAATTTTCACTATGTGTATATATGAGTATCATATATGCTCATAATATTTATTACACTACATATAATTATAGTTTATAAAAACATTTTCATCAAATATTTCAATTTAAAATGAAAAATAATTTTAGAAAGCATATTTTTAACTAATGGTAGATGTAAATACCTGGAGGTAGATTGATATATTGATGGTGTTATTCATGATATAACATTATATTCTGTAACAAAGGATCTTCCGGTGGGGTAAAATGGTATTTTTATCTAATGTTGAGCAACATGATCTACCAATGATGGACACACATAACAACCGACATGCATGGAGATACTACTGTGATGAAAAATTCATTATTGTTATGACATTGTGGAATAGGTAAAGAGTGACCTGTTGGTGGAAGTAAATCTACTGGTTTTACATGACCTAATAGTGAAAATGATCTACCAATGCTTGAGCGGGAACCGTTAGAGAGATCTAATAGTGAAGTTGAATGGTAGATATAAAACCTACCATTGAATGAAGTTTTTTTACCATCAGGGAGAAGGTGATGCTGCTTTGAAGAATACGCCTTCCATACCATTTTCATCACTATGATATATAACATTTCATTGATGAAGTTTAGTGATCTTTCTATGAGTAAAGATATACCGGGGGAAGAATAGTTGATTCAATAGTGAACTAGAAATGTTGTTAAAAATAGTTCATACTATTTCTAGTGTGTTTCCAAGATAGATTGAGCTTGATATTGTCCCTGGTATGATCAAAAAGTTTGAAACCCCCCATTGAATAAAAGAACATAGTTTATGAATGGCCATAAAGACCTAGACCCATCTTTTCCGAGGTTCAACAAAAACTGGTTAGAACATGAAATCATCAGAAGACCGACGAAGTAGAAAAATGTGTAGGACTGAACGAATGTTGGATATCAGTCAGATCAGAAATCCAATGTTATATTCATATCATTAATATATTGATGAATATTTAAAGTAGTTTTTACATCCCACATTGGATACGTAGTTGATCGAGTCTGCAGTATAATATCCAATCTGCTTCATGCCACTTTTGAGTTGTCATTGGGGGTTTAGAAGTAGAACCACATCATGTAGTGTCCATTCCATGGCCCAGCAGGCTTACAAGGTCTAATCTATGAACTCCTCTATACACTATCTATTGGGCCTCATACATGGGCACAATCACATACACACCTTCCTCTCAGAAGGATTAACGGGAAAGTTCTTACATAGGGTAGACCAGTGGTCCCTTATGTGTGGTAGTAGGACTTTATTAAGAGGATTTCATTGATATATTAATTTTTTATTTAAATGCAACACATAAAATATTAATTAACAAAATATAAGTAAATTAAAAAATAAGAAAACAAAAAATAATTTAAAAAATAAAACATGTAAATGAAACATATTATTTTAAAAACAATTTTGAATTTAATAAAATGTGATAAAATATTAATTTATCCAAACAAATAAAACTACTCAATATTTTAAACTCAAATTCAAATAATAAAAGAACAAATCATTAAATGATTCTCAAGTATGCTAAACATTTACTTCTATTATATTTTTTATTTTTTTTTCCTAATGTTAAATGGGAAGCATTTATGTATCTAGATCTTCAAGACTACTAAATTATTTATCCTTTTGGGATGTGATCTCTTCTATCTATTTCCAATGTAATAAAGTTGACCCCAAACATGGGTTATTAGATTTGGGGTAGTTAAAGTTGGTATTAGAGAAAATTTAGTAAAATCATTGGGAAATATATTTAGTAAAACATAGAATTAGAAATAAAACCCTATGAAATTCATTGAGTATATGTCTAGTTATATGATAATATCACAAATAAATTTAAGGTAGATATTATGTAGTTTTTTTCAAAAAATACATCCATTTGTGGATACTAAAAAGGGACAAGATTTTCGACCAGATGAATCGAGGAATGATAACCCTGAAAAGAGTTGTTTCAGTATATCTCGACCATCATTTTGGTCCATAGTGAGTAATCCCTCATTGTTCACCTGATCTGATACTCTTGGGGGATATACTTGGGATAATTCGCATTATTATTATGAACCATTATGATAAATGATATAATATAACCTATGGAAACCTATGATATTCCATAGTGATATGGGATAAAGCTAAAGTGTCATGGATTTATAATTCTAAGGTTAATCATAAGTTTAAAGTCATAAATACCCATTTTTTGGTATTATGTGATGTGAGTTTAACATGATTAACTCTATTTTTGGAAACATTTATGGGAATACATCCCTTTGGTTTAGTATATGTTTTAGTTAGATGGTTATTTGATGAAAAATTATTTTATATTTTGTGTATAGAAGTCAAAAGTTATTGAGAAAATTTAGGGTTAATATGATAATTGATGATATCGAAATAATAGTCATTTAAGATTATTTGGTTATGTGAAAAAAAGTCTGTATATAAAACCACGGTGGTAAAAAAGTGATTGGATGATTAATTTTTTTAGGATGTTCATCATATTTATGGAAATATTGTAGGAATTACAATAATATATTTTTTGAGAAAAGAAAACCTATAGGCTAGGAGACTACTTTCCACATACGAAAAAGTCCGTAGGGATTGAATCTAAAACTAGAGGGCGATAAGGGTGTAGTGCATACCACTAGACTATGGGATGTTCGGGTTAGTAAGAAATTTATTACTTAAATTATTTTTTGGATAATTATTAAGTTGATTTTGGGAATCATGTTATAGGATCAAATAATTTTTGGGCTGTTGAGGTCACTAATGATACCCTGAGAGAAATTTTACTAGATTAAGGTATATATAAACATTAGGATTAACATAAATTATTATTTTAGAATGATAATATTAAATTTTTAGAGATGTAAGATGAATGGTATGATATAAAATTTTGGTTAAAAAATTATATAATGCTATGGTTAATATGGATATTTTGGACATCAGGTTACACATTTACATAATTATCTATGTTAATCTTTTAGTTTTATTGTTGAATTCTACATATTAATTTATTATTTCATCATATGAAGATTTATACAAATTGAATAACTTGTGATAAATATTTTTGTTTTTTAAAATAAATAGAGGAATAAGGAATGAATTTTAATTATTTTATAAATCCTATGATTCATTAATAGGTAATTTTATTATATTTTTCATAAAAAATCATTTTAAATATTAATTTCATAGAATAAGAGACGAAGTGTAAATTCATCAAAGCACTATAAAAGGATGAAATTCTTCTTATAAAATTGAAATAAATCAAGTAATAAAATTTTATCATGTTCTCCATATCAATAATAAAATAATATCTAAAATTCAGGAAAATAATCTAAAAAGAAAATTATATTATTGTGATTATTTTTGATGAATCGATGATCTTTTTACCCATACGAATTTATAGTTTTGTGGATAATATCATTCTCATAACCATATTCTATATCACTTTTTTAGTCCTTGGGAATTAGTTTTCACCTCTATGACTATATTTTCATTTATTACTAATGTTATTTTATTTGGAAACCTATTTTTTATTATTCTATATGACCATCGCATTTCCCTTTATCTCTTTTTAAATGGATGTTTTATTAACCCTTTTTACAATGTGGGTTTCCCATAAATGAATTTTCAAATGTTAAACTCTGGATAATCAAGCTCAAGTTCAATTTTTGGGGAAGAAATTTAATTAAGGTGGGGGGATAATTTGACAGCATAATATTTTAAAATAATAATATTATGTTTGATAGTGTATACAACATGCAACATCAAACTTAAATTAACCACGATATATTAATATTAAAATTTGAATTTTATAACCAATACATTGAGTTAGAGGGTAAAAATAAGAGCAACTGATTTATTAAATATATATAAAGGACCTACCTAGTAAAAATTTATTTATTAATTCATAGTAAAAAAGTGCTTAATTTTTTGTGAATTCATTTTATACTTCAAAATTACACTTTTCTTCAAAAATAATTTTATTAAATTTTATGAATAGAGATTAAAATTATTTTAAAACACATTTAGAAATTATATTATATAAAATGAACATAATTTCTAAAATAAAAATATAAAAATTATTTTTGGGTGAGATTTTGTGAATTTTTTGAAATGATTGATTATTTTGGAATGGAGACAAATACAGATTTTTCAAATACTATCATTTCATTTCATTAAATATTGTAATTTAAAAGCCCCATTTTATTTTAGATTTAAAGTGTTATAATAAAAAAAATAATTTAAATTAATAATTCCATTATGATCATAATTTCACATGATTATGATATATGTCAATATTTAGGCTTAAAACCATTTATTCCGGAAACCCATTTGTTGGGGCATTTTATAGGTTTATTTAAGAATTAAATTATTCTAATTCGACTAATTGGATTGGATAAAATGGATTATATATTTGGAATAATATTAATTAAAATTATTTAATTAGGTTAACATAATTTTTCATCATCATGAATAGTAAAAACCATAAGTAATATGTTACCCAAGTTAAGGTTAAAATATGTTTACTGGGGGTTAAAATAAGGATTTGAGGGTTAATATTAACTATACACTAGAATTTATAATATTTGATGAGTTATTTTTACCAAAAATCTTTTTAATGGTTAAAATAATTTATTTTAAAACAATACATTGAATTATAGAACCCAACCTTGAATTTAGAGAAGATAACTTATATTTTATACAATTAAAAACTATTTTAGAGTCTTTTTATTTAATGTATTGGGTGAAATATTACATTTATATTTGGATTGATAAAAAATTATAAAAAAATTCTTTTTTTAACAAAAAAATCAAGACCAATTTATTACTTTATTTCAAAATAAAATTATTTTTACTCCTAAATCGTGTATTTTCTTAAAAATTGAATTTCATATGTCTTGTATTAATATATTAAAAGTAATTTATTTACACTATATTAATTAAATATGATAAAATGGATTGGAAATTTTGAATCAATATAAGCAATTTTTTTGGAAGGCCCCTTTTATTTTTGGTTATTTAAATAAGTAATCATGGTAAAAAGATAAATTATCACTGTTAATGTGAAAATGATTTTAAAGAGGTTTAACTAGAACATAAGTCTTCAAATGTATCCAAAGTGTGTCTGAATGTTATTGGTTGAATTTATTTAATACATATCATACATTATCATACATATTGGGGTTCCTTGATTCCACTTTAATGGATTATGATATATATACTATTTAATCTTTTAAATAATTCCATGTTTTTTATTTCCCTACATTGTGAAAGAATAACACTTATCCTCTAGTATCCAAATTTCCAGATCCATATAGCTCGTACAATACTAAAGATAATACCCTCCTATTTTCCTTCCACAAAACCTATAACTTCTAGTATTTCCAAAATAATATCCTTTCACGACTTATTTCGTAATCCAAACGAGGTTTCTCTTAGAGAAGGTAATCGTCTTCACTAAGCTCTTTCTTTTTCTCTTCTTTCGTTATTACATTTGATTATGTTATAAAAAGTAATACAGAAAAACACATTTATCTAAAAAATACTAAGATATTATTTTATTCAGGAAATAATAATATTTCATATCCTTCTCCATAAAATGGGAAATAAAATGATCTCTCATGCGTACGGCAGACAACCGCCTCATGAAATGATATAACTTTTCCCACACCAACTCAATTGCATAGTTATAATGATGGAACCAATGAATATATATAATAACTTTAGAATAATATTTAATTTTTAAATATAATATATCATCTAATTCCTTACCCTTTCTCCCATTATAGAAATGATAATGTTTCTCTTGTATATATACAGTCTATCATCTCCATGAAGTAATGTGATTCATTTTTCCATGTACAATTTTCACAAATGATTCTAAAAATTAATATATTGAATAAATATTATAATTATAAAATTAATATCATTCTCTATATGATAACCCTATATTTTTTCCTTATAATTATAACTTCCATGACAAAAACTTACATGATAAAACTAAGAAGTTAACACTCAAAACAGTGTAATAATGAAATATTGTTAACTAATAGGTTATAAGATGTTTTAATAGGGTGATATATGATAAAAAAATATTAATATGGTACTGGTATAAATTAAAAACTTGTTTAAATACACATTATATGAGGTTAAATTATGTTCAACTAAATTGAAGTATAAGTTAAGGGGTTTCTTTACTCAATCTCTTTTTATAACACCCCGACCCTAGTTTCCCAAATACGGTGCTAAAATATGAAATGTAATTTCAAAAAAAAAAAGAACGAAAAAATGCATAACACATTACATACATGAGGATATTTACTGGTCTTGGTTTTGAAAAATTAGATACAACTGTTACAATTCTTCAAAACTGAAGAAAAATAAACCTCAAAGAGATTCCTCCACTATGTAAATAATGTCATTGATAAATCTACTCAACCTATAAAAATGAATTTAAAATGTTGGGTGAGAATTTAAAATTCCCTGTAAGGGGTTTGAAAAAAAATTAATAAATTATTTTAAAAAAATATTTAAAATAAATAAACATACTTAAATAATTTTATTTAAAAGAAAATAACATTTCTCATAACATGTCATCATCATTTTTCAAGAGTTAATAAAAATATTTTTTATGGAAGAACCAAGCCCAGTAATTTATATACTTATTTAAAAGTTACAAATAAAATTAATTATATAATATTCACACACTTGAACAAAAATGCATGAAATTGTACTTACAATTTATATTATGACCATCTTTAATTATATAAGACATGTAAGAGGTGTAAATATAGATTTACACATGAAATAATATTTTTTAAAAAATTTCACATAAATTGATATCAATTATCATCTAACAGGTAAAAGAAAACCATGAAATTATTGATGAGTTTCTAACCTCTATTTATATATTTAAGATGTAATGAATTGGTCTATTAGTGTATACATAGATGTAGAACATTATACCATGTGCATCTGATTAACTAAAACCATATAAACCTTCATAAGAAAATGACTCTTATCCATGGATATTATACTAGTCAAATTATCACATGAAAGGTTAGGTAATAATATCATAATAAGGGAATGAATAATGTTGTACATTCTGAAACATAATGTCAAGGCCTTGGCCAAGACATCTGAAAATGGTTAAGACCTCGGCCAAAAACATATCTAAAAATGGGCAAGGCCTAAACCTAGTCCATACCTATTTTGTCTTATGAAACCTATCGATGCATCGAAAAATATCATCAAGTTATCATCCAAGACATATGAATATGATAAAGGCCTCAACTAAAACCATATCTGAAAATGGGGATGGTATTATCCTAGTCTATATCTATTTTGTCTCATGAAAACTATTGATGCATCGATAGGCTATATTGGGCCGCACATTTCACTTGCTAAGTCTAATTCATTCCCCTTATGAATGGTTTTAAGAATAACCAATGTATACATAGACCAAGTAATTAACATTATTTATTTGAAATGATCAAATAAATAGGGAAATGAAATGAACACCTGAATTATCTCTAAAATGTGTGGAAAGTGATTTATAAACTAGATGTTGTCCATAACTAACTATGAATGACATACCATGAGGTGATAATGTAGTTTCTCACATGAAATGATAGCTTGCACACATAAGATTATAAATTTTTTACTCTTATCACATAAAATGATAACTATTTTCATTAAATAACTAGGTTACTCTGAACCATATGCCAAAAATTTATAAATCCTATCCTTTTATATGGATTTTAAAATAAGAGACTTACTATTTTTTATAAAAAAATATATATATACACATATGTTTATACATGAATTAATAACTGTGATATCAAAATGATAACACATTTAGAATTTTAAGGTAGACAATAACAAAATTGGGTTTGTTATTGTTCACCATCATAGATCAAAAATTATAACCACATGGGAATACTAGATTTTTAATTGAGAACAACCTATTAAACATATATACATATATATGTAAAATATGTACATATTTATGTGTACTCCATTATTGAACCAAAATCATTTGGTAAAATTTAAATCCTTATGTTTTTAATTTTGAAAAATTAATAAAATAGATAGAAACAATTACATTTACTTACATGTGTATAAATATATACATATATATACATGTATATATATATATATAAATGAATAAAATTATTTTAGATTGAAAACAGTTTATTCTTTATATACCATAGGTATTAGAAATAACCATTTAATTCGAATCACTTTTCATATATATGTATATATATATATATATGTATACATGAAAATAAACAATTAATATTTATATTTATATATAGTTATTCATATGAAATTGAAATTGTATTTCTCATTATTTCTGAATAAATTCATGTTTTAGCAAAAAATTCGATAAATGAGAATATACCTTGGCAGAGTTAATAAATTTAAAATAAAACAATGATAATTACATATATATATATATATATATATATATAAGTGGAATAATATTTTTGGAAATATACTTAGAATTGATATCTCATTATTCTAAATTAAATTTAAATTTGAAAAAATAAATATACACTCATACATTAGTTGTTCTGAAAATAGTATACTCAGGTTTATAGATATAAATATATATATATACACCCTTAAGAAAAATACATAAATTGTATCACTTAATAAATAATTTTATCTCTTATATTTCCATAGTTCACACATAAAATATTCACTACAACAGTTTTTAAACATTAAGATTAATAAATATTTATCATCAAAAATTATTAATTAAAACAGGTATGTATATAAAATTGTGTATATATAAGTATTGATGAAATTAAACATAAAAAAATTGAATCCCATAAAACATTAATTTAAAACAAGCATTTGTCATAAAAAATTCTTAAACCAAACAAGATTTATATATATATATGTATATGCTTATATGTTTGTATATATGCATACGTATACATATAAGTCTTTCAATTTCAACTACAAAACCAAATGAACCCTTACCAAATATAGGTTTGAAAATAAAATTTAAGACATAATCTCTTCTAATAACATATAAAAATATTGAGTTATATAGTTAGATATAGATTCATATAAACATATATATATATATATATATATATGTATATATATATTCAAAACTATATAGTTGACCAAAAATAGTGAAAAGCCTCACCTTAGTTTAGATCAAACAAGGGAGTAAGACTTCAAAAATTTGAGAAAATTGAAATGAGGATCATGAGGTAAGAGAAAATTAATCCTTAGGTTTGAAAATATGGGTATATATATAAATATATTATATCTCACAACTCAAAAAAAAAGACGATACTTGAAATCTGAATTTGGCCAAATCAAAATAAAACAAAAATGATAATTAGCGTTAAATAATAATAAATAGGTTTGATTGATAAAATAAATATATTACGGTTATTTATATTGGAATCTAAGGATGTGGGTGAAGAAAAACCACAACATAGGAATTATTTATTATAAAATTAATAGAATCTATAAAATTATTAGAAGATGTTGATTTGATATGGGGTCTTAGTTGGCAAGGATATCAATAGAGGAGATAAAAGGAAGAAGGCCATGTGTCTTGGACTTACTGGTGCATCTCAAGTTAGTGTGTGATGCGACATGGTGTGATTTGTGATTCCAATGAGGGTGAGAGAGAGATGTATAGGAAAGAATGGGGGAAGATCGGACAGTGAGAAATTAACCCTATCATTTTGAGGATGGGGTCCAACCGGTTAAAGAGGGGGATGGCTAAGATGTGGAAATGTGATTGATTAGATGGACATGGGAGGCACTGTTGGGATGATTATTTTTAAGAGTGGAAAATTGGGATTAGGAGGGTTCAGATCAGATGGATGAAAATAATCTGGCATTAAATTAAGGTGTTGGAGGTCTGGTTGGGGAACGTCATGGTTTTATTAGTGCGAGAAAGATGTTAAATGAAAGAGATGATGAACAGTTAAAACTATTTTTGTTTAATATAATTTTTATTTGTTTCTTTAAAAAATATATTTCATTTTTGTATGCTTTCTTTTTCACCTTTTTTTGTCCTTTTATGTGGTTTGTTCAATCACATGCTCTTTTTTGAAGGGTGAGTTTACATTTGTTGGCCATTATTAATAATACTTTAAAAAAAACAATTTATGTTTATAATAAAATAGTAAAACACACACACATATATATATATATATTATGAAAAATATAGTTGTACATATAATTATATATATATATATATATATATTAAATCAGAAAATAATTATATATATTTATAAAACACATCATATTTTCTTTCTTTTGTCTTGTTATTTAAATTCATTTTTGTATACATACATACAAATATATATATATATATATATATATATATATTACTTTAGATTTTTCAAATATATATATATATATAATTCATTTTTTAAAAACAAACAAAATTCAATTTTTTTTCAAAATCATTTTATCATTATCCATTATTTTATTACCACATGTTTTGTTCCATGGTTTTTTTCTTATCTAACCATTCATTATTATAATAATATTTTACATATAATACTTTTAATAATTGATCTTTAGTTTTTTTAATTTTTTAATCTTCTCATGTTTTTTCTTTTGTGTTTATAAAGTCAATAGTATATTATTATATTATATTTTATTATAAAAATATTATATTATCAAATTAACTTTCCCTGTTTTGTCTTTTCTCTCTCTTTTTTATTATATGGTTTAGCATTATTCAATTTTTTTACACATGTCAAGTTTCTTTTTTTACATAAATATAATAATTTTTTTATAATAAAAATTATTAAATCACAAATTTTTATCCTATATATTTAATGTCTTATTTCTTATAATAAAATTATAATTTATAAAATTTATAAAACAAAAACATAATATATTTTCATATTTTTTTATAATATAATATCTTAAGATAAAAATTAATATTTTTATAAAAATTATTACCCTTAATTATTATTATTAACATTAAAATATTAAATTACGAAAACTTTTTGATAAATATAAATTATATTTTACAAAAATATTTAAATAAGTATAGTTATCTTAAAATATTCTTTTAAAAAAATAAAAACAATATTTTTCATTATAATAAATTTGAAAACTATAAATAATAATTATAGTTAATTATATGTATCATAATTAACTTATAATCAAATTAATTGAAAACTATAAATTTCAATTGTTATTTTTAAAGAAAATCATATCAATAATATCATTACTTTGATTTAATTGTAAATAAAAAATTTAATAAAACATTTATATAATAAAAATAAAACTTAAAAATCTTGGGATATTACACCTTTAATTGGATTAAATCACTTCTCCATTTACTATATGAATTTCAAGATTATGTGTAAACTATACTTTGTTAAATTTATGTTTTATTTACACTTGTATTACATGGACTTAGATTTTTTATACATAATATATTCATTGATTAATAATGAAATCAACGATAAAAACTTTGTAATAGATTTCATCTCAATTTCCACTCCATTGAGGCATATTTAGTAACATAAACCAATTTAATTTTATGTGTTATATATACTACCCCTATAATTTATTTAAAGTAAATATATATATTTATTCATGGTGATTAATGATTGAATTAAATTGAGTCTTTCAATAGTAATTTATAAATTAAAACATGATCTTATTTCCCCCTTTTGATATGGTATATGTTTCTTCCATGTCCATATTTTTCAAAATTATTTTAAAAAATCATTTTTATTAGTAAAATAATTTATTCATGAGATTTTAAATTATCCTTGAATTATTAAATGTTTTGAAATGAACATTGATAATTTTTTCTATAAAGGTATCATTTTCAAATTTCTTTATAAAAATCCAATAGAATGTTTTGTTTTTACCATATACGACGTGAGCAGACATTCATACTGCCATAACTATTTTACACCCTTTTCACTTCTTCTATAATATTTCAATGATTTTATATAGAAAAATCATTATGAAAACTTATTTTAAATATTTCATTTCAACCTTATTATATTCTTTCAAATAGTTGAGTTTACTACAAAATCTACATTTCTGATGTTCATTATTCATTTCATGATTAAATTTGTGTACGTTAATTTTATCTTGAAACATTCAAATTCATGGGATCAATTGCCATTACATTTCTCTAGAATATTCATATTCTTTTTATAATGGATATAATTATTTCCTTAACTAATTCCATTTATACATATGGTGTTTAACTTATGATGTTATTTAATTGACCGAGAAAACTTTGATATTTCATATTCTTTATTAAATATGGACATATATTGATAAGGAATACTGTTCTTTATATAAATTGATCATTTAATAAAGAATGAATGAATTAGACATGCAGTGATGGGTGGGTCCTAAAATTATATAGCTGTTTGATTCATTGTCAGGTCCCATTAGAAAAATAAGTTGGCTAGACTTGTTAAATGGGTTTGTGGTGTGTCTACCTACCCATAGTTTAAACTGTATTGGTAAGAGGACTTAATGGTAGAGATATCAATATGTAGAAAATCACAAAATCCAATATTCCAAATTTCTGTCATTGATAATATAATTATTATTATCCATGATATTAATGCACTAATATTATTGATGAATTCATTTTTTTTCTCAATGTTATTGATTAAATGGAATGTTTTTTTTCAGTTATATATCATTGTATATTGATTATTACTTATTTAATTATAGTAGAAAAAACTGAAACTAACATTTACTAATCATTTTATAACACCCTTATTTGGTTTATGATCCCCATGATATAATTATGGAAAATCTTTTAATGATTTTAAATTATTCTGAACATTTAATTTTATTAGGTTTTATATTTTATTCCCAATGTAAAATGGGTAGAATGTATATATCTGGTTTTTAAAGAATAATAAATGATGTAGTCAATTGTATGATATCCCTTGTATCTAATTTTGTTGTAGTAAAGTAGACATTGTCTCTGGGTTACAGAAGTTGGGTTTTTTATACCCACATATAATGATAATTTATGGGAGACTAGTGGCCTTCGAAGGATTGTATTTAGCCCGTTAAAGATATGTTCAATCTTAATATTTAGATTATGTATGTATCTCACAATATTACTGGATTACCTTATAATGTTGGGTTCATACATATAAACCTTTTCATCTTATTTTTGTCTTAGAGTCAATAATTTTGTATCCATATCCACTAATTTCTCATGAGGAAAATATTCATCCAATAAAATTATAGTAAAATCATTCCACTTATACTTTAAATTTCATTGACCTCCTTTGTGTTCTTAATTAATTATCACCATTAATATAAATACCCAATTAGTTGATAGAAAATCATGAAAAACTCCTCCCTTTAATTTCTTACCAATGTAAGAAATATCCTCTCTAAGGAATGTGTCCATTTCTCAGCTACTAATCTATTTTTGGTTCTATTACATTATAGAGAAATTTTTCACACTAAATTTCATCACATTGTTACACCATTTTTGTGGATCTATATGCTACTTTATATAATAAAATTTATTGGTCATAACTTGAGTCAGTTTTCCCAATATAGTTTTAATGTTTCATCTCTATCTTTATTTCATTACCTAGGAGGGAAATACCTACAAAGAGTATGCAAATTTATAGGTTTCCATTCCTCACAATAATTTTTATTTACAAAATATTACATGCACTAGATTATATCAAAAACATTATAAATCATAATTTATAATTCTGAAACTGGTGAAACACACAACCTAAATTGAAAATTTATGCATAGAAAATCTCAAAATCATAAGTATATTGTCATTGGGAATATCCTAAAATCAAAAACATATTTTAAAATTTTTCAAAAATAATTTGCAAAGTGAAATTGAATAAACTAAAGAATATCCCAGTGGAGTGTCCAGCTAGGTGTGTAGTCTTCAGACCACACACTATTCACTACTGAAAAACATGTTAATTCTTATCCACCACATTAAAAGTTTTTACTCGTAGGTGCATCTAGGACACAATCACATCCACCTACCAGTATCAAGACAAGGATGTATTTTCTAAAAAAACACACAAAATCTCTATATTACCCAATTACTTTGATATTATCTAATACATAGATTTATCCTTAGAGTATTCTATATGGTTATTTTCTCTAATCTATTTTTCCCTAAATATACTTCCCATGGTTTATACTAAACTCCCTCTGATACTAACTATATCAATCCCAACCCTCGTATCCTAGAGTCGACAGTTACATTATTACATTTACATTAGATAATAGTGATCACATATCAAGGGAACGAACAGTTTAGTAGTGATGAAAAACTAGAAACATGTCTAAATCCCACATTATATTTGAAAACATAAATTAAAAAAATAGTATTTTATTTGGAAACATTATTATTCCATCTAGAATATCCTTACATATCAATAATATTACCCATACATTTGTCCTGGGGACAAATAAAATGTTGAGATCAGAAGCTTGGTAAGGGAATGCATGTAGAGGAATCTAACATATAATAAATAATGCACGAATGATATAGAAGGGAAAAATGATGATCAAATAATTCCATATAAATAATAAAATAATCTTGAAACATACCCAAGGATAAAAAAATGTTTTAATAATTTTATAAACATCAATAACTTATTTCATGATGATCAAATTCATAAATCAATATCTATTAAACTTATCATCGAGGCCTCATTCGTAGACATATTACATAAATGGATAATTCTTAAAAAAATATCCAAACTATTTTGTCCCATGAGAACAATAGATTCATTGAGGGGATTTGTAATTCTAGTCCGTAACCATCTCTTTATAATTCCAATGCATAGATTAAATGAATAAACAATAGAACATAACCCACAAGACATAATAATCAACAAAATTACATACTAAAAGAACTAGTATACTGAATATTGATACCTTCCCCAATAAAAAGGATCGTAAGCCAACAAACAAAATAATGGTTGATGGTATGTTTATATAATATACTCATCAAATAAAAATCTTCATCAAAGGATGTTGATATAGATTAAAATAATTTTTAACAATCAATGGAAAATTTCATGAGGTAAATAAAATTTTCATTTTAAAATGACATATTTAAAATCTAAAATTCTAAAAAATATTAGGAAATTTATTTTCATTGAAAAGAACCATGGATACATATAAAGGAATATAACAACCCCAACCCCAGAATCTTGGAACAGCTTCCTACTACCATTACATTAAAATAATATATAATTAATCACTTCCTGAAGGACCGATCATTTTATTATTCTTGGTAAACTAGATACAGACAAGAGTCTTACATTACATTTGAATACACAAATTACAATGCAATTTTTTTCTAGAACAATTTTATTCCATCTAGCAAAACCCTTTATATCAATCATAGTAAACTTTTGGAATTTTTGGGAAAGGAAATAAAATAATGTTGAGATTAAATTCTCATTAAGGGTTAACTATAGTATAAGTAATAACGAATTAATAAGAAAAATAAATATATAAAGTTAAATAAATGAGAACGCATGTCATTTAAATAATTGGATAAAGATAAATAATTATGGAAATATAAATAACTAATAACACATTTTATTTGAATAACTAGATAAGGTATAATCAATATTGAGTGGTAAATAACTGAGAACATATTCCATTTATATAACCTGTTAAAGAAAAAATCAATAAGGAAATATAAATTATTTAGAGCAAGTGACATTTAAATAACTGGATAAAGAAAAATAAATATGAAAAGGTAAATAACTTAAAACCATTAAATTTATTCAATAAACTAATAATGGAATGAATCCAAAAATAATAATAGTGAAAATATCATGGATAATAATAATTGAATAAAGGACTAATTATTGGATTCCATATTTCTAAGGTACACAAAATCTTTACCATCAAGAACTTTTACAATATGGTTTAAAACTGATGGATATAAACCCATTTAGCTAAGTCTTTCCAACTTATTCATCCTATGATACTACCTATACATCAAGGGTATTCCTTTAAATAGTCCCCATCTCATGTTATACCAATCCAAAGTATTCCCCAAAAATCTAATTATCATTTTATTTCATAAACAATGTGCCTTCTCAAATTTCTGTATTGGGTAATGAATATGGATTTATTAATATTTTCTTCGATATTCAAATAACTATCAAAGTAAAATCCATATGTAAAAATGGTATATGGTTTAGGAAACAATCATATCCATGATAAATAATTTGGATATTTAGAATAAAATTAATGATCAATGGTCATTTGAGAGTGAATAACTCAAGGGGTTAATGACTACAAAAATGATTAAATGAAGTGAATTTCAATCCTGTCGTTGTTCAAAATTTTTATAACATATACATAGGAAGAATAATGATGGAATAAATATGATTTATATCAATTATAATAAGAATAAGGTTTATTTCCATTGATTAATATAATTTTGATAAAAATATCTTAAAAACATTCTTGAGGAAAATATCATTTTTTTAAAAAATATTTTTAAAATCCTTTTATTTGGAAATAACTTTTAGAAAAAAATTTATTGAAAAAAATATTTTTAAAATTATAAATTAATCTTCAATGAAATGATGGTGGTTAATTCTGTACAAGTTAAAAGAATATTACTTTTTCATTGTAAAAAGGCTAGAAAAGTGTGTTGTTCGAAATGTGATGATAAGATTCCTTTGAAAAAAAATATAAAAATAAAAATTTGTTAAAAATTAATTTTAATAAATAATTTTGTAATGGGTAATGAAGAAAAAATCATTTTTAGGAAACATGGTTTTTTCAGAAAATGGATTTCCAGCCATATAGTAAAATGAAGTCGGGTTTTATTAAAACATTTTTTGAGTGATTTTAATTAATAAAGAGTAAGAAAATTGTAATATAAATTGAAAAATATGATCAATAACCATAGGATAATAAAATTAATTTTTTTGTTAAAAATGATCATATAATTTTCTGTAATGGAATTTCAAGAATAAACAATCTATATTAGAATGAGATTGTGAAATAAACTCTTAAAGTGATTATAACATAGAAGTGTTAATTCATAAATGAATAGATTATGTGTATCAAATGTAAATTAAAATATAAATATAAATATATATATATATATATATATTAAAATTCATTATACACATAATAATATAATATTAACAACATTGAGGAAGTAATATTACCCAATGGAAAGTAATTGAGTGAATTTCTTTACCACTTGATATCTTTAAGTTAAAATACCTACTAATGAAATAATTAAAATTGAAACTAAAAATACCATGAATAGTTAATTAATTATTATATTTAATTTAAAATGGGATGTATATCCACCATATAAAAGTAACTAGGTTCATGACATTACAATATGTCTTAATGAAATAAAATTAAGACGGAATCTATTGCCTTATTCTCCATTTTGGTTGAAAAATATTTAACCTACAATATAATGATTATAAACATGTTATTGACTTATTATATATATATTTATGATATCATATATGACAATTTTATAACATATTATTACCTATTGATTAATAATCATTGGTTAATTTCATTATTTTCATTATTTTGGTGTTAATTGTCATGTTTTTTAATGTATATTTTTACTTGTTGTTTTTTGTTCCTGTTACTTAGATCATGATATAATAATTTCTATAATTTAAAACATGAAGTAAATATCTTATATATATTGTATATATTAATTTATAGTAATCTATTTAATTTGGGGATAGGTTATGAAATACACCATTCATAAAGACAACATGTCGTACGTATGCGTGAAAATGATTTCTATTTTCTTATCATATTAAAATATAGAAAAGAGAATGATATATATATATATATGTATATTATCATTATTGTATATTTTTTATTTCATATATATTGAATATTTTTATTTAACATCTCCTTAATACATTACATATATCATGTGGATGAATCACATCGCATCGCAAGGAGATAGTCCTCTGCACACACGAGCGATGTTATCGTATTCCCACAAAATGGAAAGTATGAAGTTATGTCTTATATAATAATTTAAGAATAAAAAATGCATCATAAATATAATATATATATATATATATATAATATAAATTTTATTTCTATCATTTTTCCCAACCATGAAAGGTGGTAATGGAAGAAATAATGACATAATTTCTTGAGGTTGTAGTCCTCCATGGACACGAATGATTACTTATTAACTCATTTTATTGAATTTTGTGATTTTGTAGGTTATAAAGTTAACATTACCACATAAAAATATATTTAATATATTGATTTCATAATATTATCCTGATATAAAAATAATTAAATGTGGTGAAGAAGTAAATAATATAAAAACTCTTTTAGATAAACATTACCTCTTCTTCAGGTATCCTCCTTAAGATTTCACTAATTCCTTCCTAAAATAGCCTTAATCCCATGTTAATGCATATAGAATTAAAGGAGAGATTTTGGTTAGTTATTTGGGTAGGTATTGGTTGAAAAAAATTTGTTTGATAATATGGATAATAGTGGAGATGCTGGCCTTTTTTAAGTGGGGGAGAGGACACACATGTCATTTTTTAAAATAAGTTTGGTGTACCCCCATTTTACATAAAAATATGAATAAATAATGGAAATAATTATATACATGAATGTTTAAGGTTGAAATATTTTCATCCAATGGTTTTTTGGAAAGTTTATATTTCATTTTTCGACTTATTTTTATAATTTAGTCCCTTGGAAAATTTATTTTCCTATTAATTGATGTAATTAATGTTAACTATTTTCACTAATCTCACTCATAAAAAGTTAATTTGAACATATTAGAAATTATAAAATATTTTGACTCCAAATATTTAATCTATTTTAACAAATTTAAATCACATAATTGTCAAAATTTAATTTAAAATTAATCTCGGAGACAGGATGATAAAGTGGGATTTTAAATTGAAAATGTTAAACTGTTTACTACTTTTTTATATCTAAATTCAACATAAAAATTATTATAATGACATAAAATGGATTAATATTTGTATAATTTATCTATTATTTCTCTGAAACAAATTCAAAATATAATTTAACCATTTAAATTATTTAAATGATAAGTTGGTTTTCAATTAAAATTCAGTATTTTCCAATATTCATCAAAAAATGAAACTTCTTAGAAAAATAAAAAACAAATTTACCCTAAGATAATTTTGACATTATAATTTCAAAATTTAAGTTTATTTAATCAAAAAATATATATAAAAGTTTGAAAATTAAGTTTTATAACAAGTGCATCACTAAAAGGCAGTAAAACTACTTTCAGAAAAAGTAATCTTTTTATACGTAAAATTTGATTTGTTATTATATTATTCCTACAAAAACTATTGATTTAATGTAAAAACATTTGATATAAAATATTAATATCATTCAATAACGGTAATTAATTTGATTAATTTATATAATATTTTTGGAACATAAAAATAGTTTTTTATAAAAACATTTCCTTTATATTCAATTTGTTTTTTATTCATTAATAATTTATTGGTAACTGATGAATTCATCCATATATTATAATAAGTTTTTAAATACTATTTATACACACCAATTTAACAACTATGAGATAATTTTCTATTTTAATATTAATATTAATAGTATTCAATAAAACTCGGTCATACGTATAATGCAAGCCATTGAAAAAATGAATTGTCATTTTTAATGAAATATAATATCAATGTTATATGCATTGAAATATATATCATAGATTGATAACCCCGGTAGTGTTATTATGTCATTGCATTGAACTTAAATATTTTACAAATAAATATTAATGATAACCCTGGTACTGTCACGTTTAATGAAATCTAATCTCAATGTTGTATCCTCTGATCATGGGATCAATCCTTACCACCTTTATACAAGCAACGAGTTATCACCCTTCATACGAGCATTCCTTTTTATAAACTATTTTAATAAAACTCATATAAAGTTCCCAAAAATATTATTAGCATCGTTGAAATAAAATTAATCATTAAAAAACCTTTTTACAAGGGTTTTCAATACAACTCTTTTTCACAGAAATCTAATAATATTATTGGACTATTATTACAAATTTATTAAAAATTATATCAACCATAAAGGTTATAAATAGATTTAAACTAATGTCTATAAAATTTAAAAGGCATTATTCCTCAAATACATTTTCCACTAAAACATATACATTCGATAAATTTATCCAAAATGTCTTTAATCTTGGTAGATTCTCATTACATAAAACCTAAAATATTTTTAAATTAATTGATCTATTTTTCATCCTAAAATCATTAACCCATGATGGTATCCATAAATATTATTTTAATAAATACAAAATTTATTACAAAATTTAACATAATCTATAGATAATTTATGATTCTTGTAACAAAAAAAAATTTGGTAAAACACTTCAATAATTTATTTCTTGAATCAGAATACCTAAATACCTCATCCATTTTATTTCTTCACAAGTCCTTCCTTGGTATAGGGTTTGAACAAGGTCATTCATTGTCATTATCTACTCAAATATTTTATAATGGTTTATAATGAAAATGTGAATGGTACTAATCATATCCCACCAGAGTATAAAAACATGTGCGCAGTAAGGCTCATTGTCGTGTACTAGGTTATAATTAAGTCAAGCCCGATATGCCCTTTTAGAAGTTACTACTCATAGGTATATTTGTTCCTAAATCACATCCACATGTAATAACCAGATATGGATTTATTTCTATTAAGATCTAAATAACATATAACTTACCCAAACTTTATGACATTTTTCTATACTTATCCTCAAATTCTATCATTAGTTTAAATTCCCAAATTTATGTTTTCCTATATATAGTTTCCAAGTTCACTAATAAACCAAATCTGATTACAACTATAGAAACCCTAACCCTATAATCTCATAACTGGTGAATTCTACCATTACATTGGCATGATATACATGTTATTGCATCCCAAAGGACCAGTCAGTTTTGTTGAATTAGTAAACTAGATATGTTCATGAGTCTTACATAATATTTTAATACATAAATTAAAACATAATTTTTTGAGAATGACTTTATTCCATATAGTGGATCCATGTATATATATAATAGTAAAATTCATGGAACCCTAGGTAAATGAAACAAAATAAGGGTGATCTCAAATGCTAAGTATGGGTTAATCATAGTAGAAGAAATAATGAATTAAAAAAATTAATTAGTATGGAAAGGTAAATAACAGAGCACATATTCTATTTAAATAACTAGACAAAGAAAAATCACTATGAAAAGGTAAATAACTGATAACACATCCATTTAAATAAATGGACAAGACATAATAAATATACAAAGGTAAATAATTGAGAAAAAATTCTTTTAAAACAACAGGATAAATAAATGTCAATATAGAAAGGTTAATAACTAAGCACACATTCCATTTAAATATGTGGATAAGAAATAATAAATATGGAAAGGTAATCAATTGAAACCCATTCCATTTAATCTATAAAATTATAATTAAATTAATCCATATATTTTTTTTCATAGTGAAACACTCATGGGTAATAATAACTAAATGTTAATGAAGTAAATTCATAGTTATTGGACACCATGTTTCCCAGGTACACAAGATATTTACCATCAAGACCATTCACAATATAGTTTAAACTGATGGGTAGAAAACTAGCTAAGACTATAAAACTAATTTATCCCATGATACCACTAATAAATTCATAAGATTACATTATATATCCCAAAACTAGCGTCATACCAGTCCAAGGTATTCCCCATATATCGAATAGTAAATTTAATTCATAAATAATATACATTATCAAATTTTTGTATTGAGTAAAGAATTTGTATTTATCAATATTTACACAAATAATAAAATAACAATAAAAGTAAACACTATAAAAAAATTTATATGGTTTTGTCAATAATCATATCCATGTCAAATAATGTGGATATTTATGGGAAATTTTAATGTTTAGTGATCACTGGGAAGTGGATAACTCAAGGGGGTGTTAATAACTATAAAAATGATTCAAGGAAGTGAATTTATATACTATCATTTTTCAATATAATCATAATCCATCCATATAAATAGTACGGATAATATAAATATGATTTATACCAAATATAGTAAGAATAGCAGTTATTGTCATTAATGAATAGAATTACTATAAAAATATTTTAAATTTTTTTAGGAAAATAGATTTTTCATTTTGAAAAAAAATTTGATCATTATATTATTTAAAAATTACTTTTAAAAATAATTTTATCTAAAAAATATATTTTTAAATTTTCAATGTAAGATTCAAAAAATGATAGTGGTTAAATCTATCCAAGGTAAAAAAAGAACATTCATTTTCCATTATAAAAAGGTTTAAAAAGTTCCTTGTTCGTAAAGAGATGAAAAGATTAATTTTTAAAAAATTAAACAATGGATGAAAATATATTTTATTAAATCATTTTTAAAGGTTTAAGGAAAAAAATTGAAAAAAATAGAAAAAATGGTTTTCAATGAAAACAGATTTCTAACAAAAGAGATAAATGAAGTGAAATATTATTAAAACGTTTTCTCAAATAAAATTAGGTTCCAGTGATTTTAAAAATGGTAATATCACATAAAAAATATCATGAATAACCATTTTATAAGAAAAATAAATGTGTTATTAGACAATTTTTATATAATTTCCTTTATGATGATTTCAAGAATAAATAATCTCAATTAGAATGAGATTATGGAATAAACCCTTAAAATGATCATAATGTTGAAGTGGGAATTAATCAATGAATTTATTATCTGTATCAAAATTAAATATGAATAAAAAGTGTAAATATGTCAATATATATCTAATGTAATTATATACATAATCATATAATATTGATGGAAATTAGAAAGTAATACAATACAATGAAAATGAATTGAGTTATGAAATTCTGTTACCACTTTGTAACCTTAATTTCAAACCCCCTTAGATGAAATAATTAGAATTTAAATTAAAAATACAATGAATAATGAATTATTCATGAAATTAAATTTTAATGGGTTAGTATTTAAACAACATAAAAGAAACTAGGTGCATAACATTATAATATGCCTCAATGAAATGAAATTGAGATGGAATCCCTTATATTATGCTTCCTCGTCGTTTAATGTTCTTTAAAATCCTTTATAATGGTTTTAAACATTTTATTGACTTATTATATATCCATATTAATACTTATTATATCATATATGATCCTTTTATAAAATATTATTTCCTGTTCTTTGATAATCTTTCATTATTTTCATTGTTTCAGGTGTTAATTGACTTGTTTTTCGAGTATATTTAGACTTGTTATTTTTTGTTCCTCTTATATAGATCATTATTTAATAATATATATAATTTAAACTATAATTTAAATATCATATATATTCAGTACATATGTATTTATATTAATCCATAAAATTTGGTTATAGGAAATGAAATACACTATTCATGGAGATGGTAGGTAGTACGTACCCATGAACGTCGTTTCCATTTTCTTATTGTATAGAAAAAAATAGAAGTGAATGATATATACGTTTATTATAATTATAGTATCATATTTATTTTATACCCATAACCTTTTTTATTAAACTCATCCTAAATACATGTCATGTAAAGTGTCAACGAATCACATCGCTTTGTGAGGTGGTAGTATGTTATACACACGAGCGACATTATCATATTCTAAAAAGATAAAAATTATGACGGTATATGTAATAGAATAATTTAATAACAATAATTAAATCATAAATATCATATATAAATATTATTTATATCATTATTCCTAACCATTAATGGAGGTAAAAAAAATTAATGACATCGATTTATGAGGTGATAGTTTGTCGTACACACAAATGATGATTTTGAAACCCATTTAATCGAATTGTGTGATATTTTAAGTCATAACATTAACATAAAAACATATCAGTATATATAGGATAATATTTTTATTATATAATCATGATATAAAAATAATCTAAGGAAGAAAATATGGAAATAAAATAAAAATGATTTTAGAAAGACATTACATCTTCTTCAAGTATCCTCCTTAATTTGTCACTAATTCATTACTAAGTTGGATTTAATCATAAGATAATGCTTATAGGATTAAGATATAGTATTTGGGGAGTCATTTGGTAGGTTCTGTCTGAACTAAATTTTTTTAGATTGTAAATAATAGTAGAGATGGTGTGGCCTTTTATAATTTGGGGAGAGGGCACACTTGGCATTTTTGAAAAGAAGTTGCGCATAATCATATTTGTACATAAATAGAGGCTTCAATAATTCACAACATTAGATAAATTAAGGTTAAAGTTATACATTTTCTCTTCTTATTGGATAAGTTAAAGTTTATATTTTATTTTGACACTTTAGTTTAATTTTTAGTCCCTTATTATACTTGTTTTTCTCTTAATTTGTGTCATTAATTTTAACTGTTTTTACTAATAGCTTTGGTAAAAAAGTAAGTTGACATTGTTAGAAATTATAAATTATTATGATTAGAAATATTGAATAAATTTTTCAAAATTCAATTCACATATATGGGAAAGTTTAAATTTAAATTAATCCCGTAGACGGGATGAGAAAGGTGGTTTTTAAAGTGAAAATGTTCAAAAGTTAACTACATTATTATATCTAAATTTTGTCAAAAAATGATTAAAACTAACAAAATTATATTAATATATTTATAATTGATCTAATATTACTTTAAAAGAAATTCCAAATATTATATATCCTTATAAATTATTTAAATGAAAAGTCACTTTTCAATTAAAATTCATTATTTTTCACTATCCATCCAAAAAATGAGGCTTCTTAGAAATATACCAAAAATTCACCCTAAGATAATTTTTAAATTCATAGTTCATAATTAATGTTTATTTTATCAAATAAATTTTATAAAATTTCCAAGTTTTTGTTTTAAAACAAGTTCTCTATTAAAAGGTGGCAAAACTACCTTTAGAAAAATTCAACTTTTTATGTGTGAAATTGGATTGGTTATTATTTAATTCCTATTAAATATATTTGATGAATTTTAAAAAAATTATAATATATATTAATTTCATCATGTTCATTAACAAATATTAATTAATTTAATTTATTAAGATAAAACTTCTTTAGCGCATAAAAATAGTTTTTTATAAAAACATGTCCTTTATATTAAATTGGTTCTTATATTCATTTGTAATTAATTGGTAACCAATTAATTAAAAAATATATTTATTTTAATAATTTATTTAATCCTTATTATAACCATAAATTTAAAAACTATGATATTATTATTAAGATAAATGATAATATTAATAGTATTTAGTAAAACTCGGTGTTGCATGTAATGTGATCCATCAAAGAAAGTCATTATTGTATGTTATTAAAGCTAATCTCAATGTTGTGTGGATTGAAATATATATCCTCGATTGAATTTATTTAAAATAGTAAATATATTGTAAAGTATTAGGATGTTATATTTCCTTCTATTCTTTTTCTTGGGTTTCACACATTCTAACCAATATGATATTTATATTTTAAAATTTTGGGGTGTTACATGGAAGACTCAATGAAATTAATATTCACGAGGGTGGTAAAATTCATTTTTAGAGTACACAAAAAACAAATATTATCATCAAACCATTAGTAAAAAAGTACCTAGTTTGGAAAATTAAAGTTAGATTGCTTTAAACCTTTTTGTAGAAAGTAAAACATAGGTAAATATTATTTTTATAAATCATTAGAAAATATTAAAAACATTTTGGGAAACATTTTTAAAAACATATGGACATGGAAGAAAAATATTCCTTATCAAATAGGAAAACAAAGTTAGTTTTTCCTAAAAACTTTTATTTTTATTTTTGACTGCCAAAGAAGGTAAAAATATAAATAATACTCAAAACTATAGAAATGAATAGATGTGCGGAAAATATCTTGGGTTTATGATGGAAATATTATATAATTACCGCAACTAAAACCTGAACATAAACAATCTTGAATAAAGATTAGATTGTGAATTAAACCCTTACCTCAGGTTTGACATGATTTGTAAGTAATTTTAACGTCATATTGAAATTAAAATTTATTATAATTCATTAATATAACATTATAAATTCGTATAATATCATATATTATGCACTTAGAATACTTCAAATCCCATTTATTAATAATTTTTTTCTATTAAAAAGTTCCTTTACAAGTGTTAACTGTTTCATTTTTCATGTAACCTCTAGTTCAGTAGATTTGGTCTTTTCAACCTTCACAATGATCCACCAAAAATTGGATTTTAATAATTATATTTTATAATATATTAACTATAATAATATTTGTAGTAATCCATTAAATATAATCAAGAAAAATGAATCGTATTAGTTCATGATCGTAGTAGTCCACACATACACACAAGCGAAATTATTTTTTTAATGAGGGGAAGGGTAATTAGGTAAATTGTATCTATTACATTTATAACAACAGTTATGTCATAAATTTAATATATATTTAATAGTTCTATATTTATTACTATCCAATTAAAATGGTTATTAAAAACTAATTACACCACTATGTGGAGACAGTAGTCATACAAAGGAATGAGTGATGTTTTTTCTTTTTTTAGGAAGGAAAAGATGTGAAAATGTGTTGTACTATAACAATAGAAACCTATAATTATATTAGTGATACTAGATAAACTATTTTTGGAAGGTTTAAATATATTTATAGGAATTGGGATAAGAAATAAACTTAAAAGAGTTGGTAACGACAACTATATCTTTTTGAGAGACCACCTTTATCTTACACCTTACGACTTGAAATATTGGTCACACATGAATATAAGTGTGTCTAGAAAGAAGTTATGGTATCTATAATGGTATTAGGGGAGTTATTTTTTGATCTATAAGGCTCAAAAATTGTGAATAATGAAGGATAGGAGGTTCCCTTTTATAATTGAGGGAGAGGACACACATGGAGTTAATTAATAGATATCAATATAATTCATGTATTTCTCAAGTATAATGATTAAAAATGCACAAGAATTTTATGGATGATAATATATGTTATAAATATCTTCAACCAATAATAATATGACAATTTTATACATCATTTTTAACATTACTGATTACTTTAACCCCTTGGTAAACTTGTTTTAACCTTCACTATAGTAAAACAAATTGACTATTTTTACTATTTATTATGAATAAAAATTATACTAAATTTTTTAAATAATATCAATTATTCTTATTAAAAATATTTAATCCTTTTTACAGTATTCAATTTTTATAAGTAGAATAAATTAATTTTAATATAAGTGTGAAAAACATAATCAAAAATGTTTTTAGAAAAATGTTTGTTTTATGCATGAAAATGATTTTACAAAAAAATAAAATATAATGTTGGTAAAAAAGGAATTAATTAGATTATTTTAAATCCAAGGTGACTTAATTTTCTTTTAAACTAAACCCAAACTGAAAAATACATTTTATAAACTTGATAAATAGAAAAGAACTAAAAATGTTTTTATTTTAATAAAAAAATATTTTGATTTATAAAATATTAATAACATATTTATGTTTTCAACATTAAACTTTTATGAAAATTATATGAATTATTTATAATATATTTATTCCAAAAAATGATTCGTAAACATTCATGTCATTCTTGTACTATTATAATTTTATAAAAGTGATAGTTTTGTAAAAATTTATTTTTTTCACAATTCACTTAAAAAACTATTTATAAAAAATATCAAAAATTCATCTTGAGTTAATTAAGAAATTCCAAATTAAAAAATGAAATTAATTTCTTAAATTTATATTTATTAAATTTAATTATTTATATTTTAATCACATTCTTCAATAAATCTTTGTGCAATATACTATTATTTCATCTGGAATAAAAAAAATACTTACTATAATTGAATCTTTGGTGTTAAAACAAGGAAAATCATTTAGATAGGAATTCATAAATACTTAATGGATGGAAATATTCCATGATAGATCCTCATTATTGGGAATAATTAAACTTTTTAAAATTTATATCAAGTGGGATTGTTGATAAGAAAAACAACTTATCTAGTTTCACGATGCCATGGTAGTGCCTCTTTCAAAGGCCACTATGACACATAAATCTCCATTACATATTGTATTTTATTGATTACAGTGTTATATTATTCATGAGAAATATTTCCATCTCACTATGATTATTTATCTTGAACCATTCTATGGTATTATAACTTTTTTAAGGCCCACAACAATTTCTCATAATGTTTATACCATGGTGCTCATAATTCAATAAAAATTTACATTTTGGATAGACACACAATAGTTCTTAGTAAAATAATATTTTACATCTTTATTCATTAATTCAAAGATCAAACCAAACATTGATTGATCTACTATGATACCCTTGATAGGTTTCATAGGGTTGTCTAACATTATAAATTCAATAGAAGAATAACTCAAAAATACCATTAAGATAAGAATCTATCTATATGTTTGAAATGAATATAAACAAATAATTAGATAGGAAAAAAATACACTCATAAATATATTTTATAGAGGGTTTCAACAAGCTGTTGTGGGCTTGGATTTGTTAATGAAGTTTTTGAAGGTTTTCATTTGTTTCCAACCATTATTGAGAATAATCAGAGGTTTCTAGGATGATTTTTTAGTTTTTTGGAATGTTTTTCAAATGGTTGGTAAGGAATTATTTTTCTAAAAGAAGTTATATGAGTGTCCAAATTCATCTAGAATTTATAAAGACCATAATAAGCCTTTAGTACATCATATTACTTTTAGATAATGTAATAATAATTAAAAATGAATTAGTTATATGAATTTATTATTATATGAATTCAGATGAAGAATACATCATTTGAGAGTCATAATAAGACTTTGAATTTCAACATAATTATTTGTGATATTGCCATAATACTTTGCATAAATTACTCTTTTGAGGACCTTAAGACTTTATATTTAAGTATATTGCATAGAAACTAAATGTAATTCGTTGACCCAATATAATCCCTTCATTGTAAGGCTTTTCTATGTGTAAGAATTTGAATAAACAATATAAGGCTTCTAAAAATATATTTTTTTTGAATTTTTATAAGATGAAACATCATGTTTCTAGACATTGAATATTCTAATGAATATAAACTAGACAATTCAAAAGTTATTCCTCAGTGATTTAGACATCACAAGTTGATTATGATTCATTCTATGTAAATAATCAGTGATTCCTATATGATGAATAACATGATATGTTATGATATCAATAAAATGAATATAAACAAAGTTGATTATGAGTCTGTTAGTGAAGATGATACATATATTAAATTGGTAATGTTATTGGGATTATATTGTAATGTTATTATGATCTTAAATTACATTCAAATAAATTATTGATGCAAGATGATTTTTTAGGTTATTTTAAAATAATTCCAAAAAATATATATCATGTTGTGATATAATTAAAGAAAATGGAATATTGAGACTTGTCAAGTTGAGTTAAAGAAGAGACAAATAAAGAAGTTGAGTTTGTGTTCTAGTGTTATTGTATCTTGGGTAGGAAGAAGAATCTTACACATTGGATATATTAATGTAAGGGAATATTGATCATCTGATTTAATTCATCATTTAATGAATCTTCAGATGAATTTTATTAGGGAAGTTAAAATAAAGTATAAGGAAACAAAAAATGGGAATTCTATACTCAGGTATTTTTTTGACAATCTTAAAGTCTTCATGGATTTCAATTTATAGCAGCTAATTTTGATGGTATACATTTAATTCTCATAAGTGGAACTCATTTTTAAAATATATATTGATAAGATCATGAGACTACAATTACAAAAAAAAAAGAGTTATTGTCTATGATAGAGGAATGATAAATAGATTAAGTATAATTAGATATCATAGTGAGTGAAGTTGAGAATAGATCATCTACATATTATTGAAGATCAATAATTGAGTGGATAATATTTATGTTTAAGAATATAGAATAATATCTACATCTTATTCTATAACAAGTGAGTGTGTTTCCTTTAATATTCTGGAGTATAGTGGAAAAGATCTTCATAAATTATTAAAGAAACCTAGAGCTTCAAATGATAATTCTCATTTTTTATGACTCATTGAAATCAGTGGGATGTAGAGTATAACCAATGGGGTTTTATGAAACTATAGATAAATGATGATTCCTCCCTACCCATTATAATTTGGTGTTTGACTTATGTTGGAAAATTTCTAACCAAGACGATTATTGTCTGAAGCAACGAGTAGGCTAACTTAATGTGGATGAACCTTGTAAAAAATGTTGTGTCCCTTTTTCTTTTTATTTTTCTCACTATTATGTATGATGGAGATTATAATATTCTTATGAGATATTAATTCTCTAATAATATGAAGAGGTTTATCTTAATAAGAATAAGAAATAGTAAAAAAAGAAAATTCTATATTGATTCACCCATACTCTCAACATAGTAATCTGATACATTGGCACTATCAAGTGGTATCAGAGGCTGTGTTAGATTTTTCTAGATCTTTTAGTGGATTTAATTATAGGAAACATAATATTTATGAATTGTAGATGAGTTCCAATGTTTTATGGAAAAAGTTTACATGGAGAGAGAAATAGGACACTACCTTATTCTCTTTCATTAGTGTTTGATGTTATCGATGTAGTTACTATTGGTTTTACACCTATTCAAATATGTGATTATATAAATTTAAATAATAATAAAAATATTGACATTGATTAAAAAATAATTAATATTGTTTTTTGTATCATTCATATAAATTATTCAATAATGTAGTGGATCTTCAAACATGCTAGGATCTATGGTATATTATTGAAAGAAGATATAGAGGTAATGTAAAATCCAAATAAGAAAAGATAAAAATATATAGAAGTATGTTATAATATATAAATATTATTGTAGAGGAATCCATTGATAACTACTTCACTAGAATTAATGAAATTGTGAGTAAAAATAGATGATTCAGTAAAAAAATGAATGATGATATCATTATAAAGAAACTCAGGTGGAGTTTCCAAGACATATTTGATCCTAAAATTTCAAATCTAGAAGTTATGTAATATCTCTCTCTTACATATTTTCATAATATTATTAGTACCTATGAAATTATAAACAAATTTTCATTTAACAATAAATTTAAATATCATATTTCCTTTTAATCCTTGAAAATTATAAAGATGAATGAAAAAACACTTAAATTTATAGTGAATTAAATAGTGAATATGGTACAAATGAAGATATAAATATAATCAAATCTCTTATATAAAAAAAATAAAGAAAAGGTGAGGGCATTTATTATGTTAAATTATCCTTAAATGACTCAATTGTGAATGAATTCTTCATTTTTGAATAAATTGTTTAATGAAAAATAATTTTGGATATGAGGATCATGAAAATGATGAAAATACAATAAATAATAAGTGTCCAAAATATGATGGTAGAAAATAAATCTCATGGGTTCAAGAATAATTTATCAACAAGAAAAGGAAAATAATTAATAAGCAAGTATGAAGATGAAGACACAACATCCTACAGTCAACCTGAGGATGAAGGGAATAAAAACATTATGAAATTTATGGAACCTATGAATAATAAATAAACCTCCTCATGTAATGATGAATATGGTTGTAAATAAACATATATGTAGCACATTATTATAAGTCATTGAGGAACTCCAAAACTCAATTTTAAAAGTTGTTTTGAATGATAATATACTACAAGACCTTGATATAAAATTGGTATCTTGGGAAGATGAACTGAGTAACCTGGAATCAAAATATCGTTCAACTCAAAAGGTTTTTAAATTGTACAAAAATTATTAAATAAATCTATTGAAATAATTATTGATACACTTATAATATCGAAAATTACCAGCATATCATATTAGGTTAAATCAGTATGTCAAACTTTTGTAAAAGGTAAATAATTATTTCTTAACCATGTAGACTCAAATTAAAAATCTAAATGGGTTTAGTATATAAGAGATGATGGAAAATATTATTTTATATCTATATAAGGAAGAATATTTAAAATAAAATCAATCCCCTTAATTTATAATCAATATCAATGTATATATATACAGAAAAAATATAGAATTCTAAAATATATTTTTATAATTTTCTTACGGTTATAACATGAGGTTCAGATTCAACAGATATTGTTGTTGGATTGGTATTATGGTCACATGGTAACATTTCTCTACTAGTTTGAAGGTACATAGCAATGGGAAGAAACTCTGAGATGAAAATGAATGATTCCCTGCAAAAGAAAGTAATGGACAATGTTAATCAAATATGTCTACTCAAAATAGGTTTGAAGGTTTGAAATAAATGTGTGGTTGATGTGAGAAACCAAGACATTGTTCTAAACAATATATGATAAATTTTCATATACAAATCTCTAACTAATGATGGGGGAAATCAACTTAGAAGAAAAATTAATACGAAAATTTACTCTTTAGAAAGGCTTCCTAGAAGAAAATAAAGAACTGTCAGATACTTAAAAAAGGTTCACTTTGTATATAACTAGAGACACAAAAACCCTAAACATAATTAATATACATTAATTAGGAGTAGTTCATATCTTAGTGATTCCTAACTGAAGATAAAAGTCATTGTAACAGCAAATAATGAGTCTAAATGAGAGAGGTGTACAAATATTTTACTTGTGGAAGGGATGAAACATAATATTCAAAGTATTATCTTTCTATGTGATGAGGGAACATAGGTTTTATTTAAAATTAATTCACGTGTTATTATAAATTCTAAGGATTGAAGAATTATTACCATAAGTGAAAGAAAAAGTGAAAAAAATTTTATATTGGTGACTTATCCAACTATTGATACATGAGTGCCAAAGATGACAATGAGATATGGTATAGGAGACTTGGTCACCTCGACTAATGAAATATGAGAAAGATATCTAAGCATGAAGTAGTGAGATTCCTTCCCAAACTCAAGAGATAAAGTGAGGTTGTTTTTGAGACATGTCAAAATGGGAATATGACCCAAAAGAAACAAAATAAGATGGACATACAATCTACTGTAACTTTGGAAATGGTATATTAAAATATATTTAGTCTAATGAGGAATAAGTAAAAAAGGTTGACATCTACTTAATTACATTCATATATTACTCCAATCATATTAAAAATTCCCTCTTCAAAAAATTAGAATATATTCAATTGTTTAAATATTTTATAAGACAATTGGAAATAAGATATTAGTGATTACATAAAAATGAAAAGGTGAGACAATGGAAAAGAAAAAACAATAAGTTATTTTGAGTTCCACCTAGGAAGATATGGATAAAACATAAAAACAACACACAATACACTTCTGAATAGAATGTAGTGGGCAGAATAAAAAAATAGAAGAGTTGTGGAGATGTAAAGAACCATGCCAACTGAACATAATATTTTGAAGTTATTTTGGATATAAATTGTATGCACCAATATGTATATCCAAAACTAGTGATTGTTAAGATTGAAACTCATAAGGATCTATGTGATATGTTTCATATGAAATAACCAACTATAAAATACTTAATTTTTTTCAATACCTAGTTACATGAAGGTCGAGAATTAAAATATAGGGAAGTTAGAAGAAAAAGATGATGAAGGCATATTATTGGGGTATCATTCAAATGGATCTAATTTCAAATGGATAATAAAATACTAAAATTAGGTTGTATGACTTTTATATACTGATATAATTGAAAATCCGTACAAACTTGAAGGGTTTTCAGAGACTGATCATGAATCCACTAGTGTTGGAAACTTACATAATTCTAAAAAATAGATGGTATGAGGGATTTAATAAAAAATATTATGGATGATTAATATTTAATTTTTACCAGTGAATAAGTAGGATTTAAAAATTTGGATGAGTTACATTAAGATATAAGAAAATATATTGTCTTTTAAAATATTATTATCCATTCAGATACACCTATGAATACCTAAAGAAAGTTAAGGTTAAAAAACAAACTATAATTATTTCACATGTTGAGAAACATATGTTCACTGAGGTAGTTGAACATGATTAATATATCATTGTAATGAATTAATATCTTGATCAAATATAGAAACTCTCAACATGGGAGATGGTACCAATACTTGATTAAAATAATGTCATTTGAAACAAGTGGGTTTTTTAAAATAAGCTAAATGATATATTTGAAGTCGTAAGAAATAAATCATGGATGGGGTGGAAAGGTTTCTCTCTGATAGAAAGATTTTACTTTGAATAAAAATTTACCAGAAGAAATTCTTCAAACCATCAATATTTTTTTAGTAGAGGTAGCACATGAAAGATACAAGATCATCAAATGGATGTGAAATCATAATTTTTTAATGGTGATATAGAACAATAAGTGTTCATTGAATAACCTATGGTATTTTTCCATGAAAAATATAGGGGCATGGTATGAAAGTTCATAAATGATTTATATGGGTTGATGTAGGCCCCATGAGCCTAGTATGCTAATCTTGATGGATGCAATAGAATCAGAGAGTTTTCAAAGGGAAAATTTGATAGTAATATTTATGTAAATATGTTGTCTATGTGTACTATTATTTCCATATTATATGTTGATGAAATCATTTTTGATAGTGATAGAGTCTCTCTTTGAGGAACTATATACTGATATGAAAATACATTTTGAGATTTCCATGTTGGGTGAGAGCTATTACTTTCTAGGCTTATAATTTATACGAGGAGCTGAACATATTTTTCAATATTAATAAAATTACTCCAGGGAATTATTCAAATTGTTTATAATGGAATAATTTAATGGGATCTATACTCCTATGGAAAATGGAACCAAAATAACTAAGTATGTGGTTGGTACATGTTTAAATTAAATAGACTATAGAAAATTTATTGGTGGACTTCTCTACCTTACACCATCCATACCTGATATTGTATTTTTTATATAAATTGTATGCTAGATTATAAAATAATTCAAAAGTGTCCCACTTTCTAGCTCCCAAGATAGTCCATATATTATGTTTGAAAAATTGGCGCATAAGCCTATAAAAAGATGATTTGAATGCAGATTCATATAAAAGATTTGATATTTGAAGTTGAAAGAACACTATATTTATTATGATAATAAAAGTTCTATATATCATTCTAAGAATCTGTTTCGATACTTGAGATCAAAACATATTGATCTTAGGTATAATTTCATCAAAGAAAATGTGTGAAATGGTGATGTAATACTTGAGTTTATTAGTACCAGGGACCATCTTGAAAACATTTTTACTATATAATTTCCAAAGTATATATTTAATTAATTGAAACTAAAATTTCTTGTTTTGCCACTCACCTATGTGTATTTTACGAATCACTCCCAACCAGAACTTATATTATGTTTGAAAAATTGGTAGAAATGGTGACACAACTATTGGTCCAAGGGAAAAGATACTTTTGATAGAAAATATTGTTTGAATTGAGGGGGAGTTCATTTAAGTCACTTTTCCATAAATATTAGTCATATAAGGATGAAATTATATTAAAATTATTACCATATCTGGTATTGTGGTGTCAGACACCTCCCATTTGAGAAAGGTAACGACCTTATGATTCTCATGAAATATGTAATAGTTTTGTGAGTGTTTAAAGTCATATAGAATTTATAAAGACTATCATAAGCCTTAAATACATTATATGACTATAGGATATTGCAAGAAAAATGAAAAATAAATTAGTAATATGAATTCATTAATGTATTAATTCTGTTGGAGTGTTAGTCTTTTGAGAAACTTCATAAGCCTTTTAGCTCAAGTGAAATTCTTTATGGTGTTATCATAAAACATCCTTGAATATAATCCTCATCATAACACTTATTTTCTGACAATAAGGATTTTTTATGGAACATAAATCTTTGAGACATAATATTCCTTTTATTTTAAGTATTCAATGATAATAATCTATTGAATTATTAGTAAAAGGATTCAACATTAAGGAAATATCTCAATTTATAATGGGTTAAAAATTAGGTTTCTATAAATTTAATACTCTGGTGAAAATAAACCGGATGTTTCCACTGATATTCCTCAGTGATTAAAACATCACATATAAATTTTGATTCGATATATATAAAGAATCAATGATACCAACGTGACGAATAACATGATATGTTATGAGATCAGCCAAATTAAGATAAATCAAGTTGAATATGTGTCTATTGGTGAATAATATCTTTATATTAAATCTGGAATATCATTGGGATGATGTTGTGGTATTATTAAAAAACTAAATCACATGCTAATCAAGACGTATTAAAATATGAGTTGTTTAGATGATTTAAAATATTTATTTTAAATATCTATCATGACATAATATGTTTGATGAAAATAAATTATTGAGATATATCTAGTTGAGTTGATGAAGTGAAAACTGAAGAATTTGAGTTTTTTCACTATTGTTGGTATATATTGAGAAGAAATAAGAAGTTATCACACTGGATGTCTTCATGAAATGGAATTTCATTCATTTGAGTTAACAAATCATAAAATATTACTTCATATGGATTACATTATTATGTAGTATAAGGATATTATAGTGAAACAAAAAATGGGAATGTTATCATCTTGTTTTTTCAGACAATCTATAAATCTTAATTTTTTTAAACTTTTATAGTAACTAATTTCAATGGGATCTATTTAATTATCATAAATTTATTGAATTTTGAAAATTTATATGCTTATAAGATTCATTTATCAAGAGTAAGAGAAGAACTTTTGTCAGCAAAGACATAGAGTTGTGAGAAAATAATTGATAAGAAGAATAGATCTTGGTATATATTGTTCTGAAATGATCATTTACATCAACTTATACTCGAGAATCCAATGAATATGATTTTTGGTTGAGAATAGAGAAGCATAAAATAATACAATAGGTGAGAATTATATCTTCAATATTCTCCTGGATTGTGAATAAGATATTCATCAATTGTTTAAGCATCCAAAAAAATCAAGTTATATTTCTCATTTTTTCTAACTCATTATGATTAGTCAGATTCTAAGTATGTCTAGTGATATAATATTAAAATATAGATAATGGGCGATTCATCCTCACCCATTATATGTTGGTGATTAAATTATTGTTTAAAATATATATCCAAAGTGATTATTGGCTACAAAAAATAGTAGGCTCACACAATGTTTCTGAACCATGAAAAACATGTTGTTCCACTTGTTCTATTTATTTTTTGCATAATCATGCAAGGATGAGAGTATAATGTTATTTTGATATAATCATGCTCTAACTAGATGAAGAGGTTTATTTCAAAGAAAAGAATAAATTTTAAAAGGTAAATTTCTACACTAATTCAACACCCCTCATGGGAAGTCATACAATCCATTAACTCTAATATAAGAATCTGATCCGGATAATTATGAATCATTCAAAATATTCCTTTATCCATATGTTTCCAATGATTGGGGTAATCATCTAATGATCATATAAGACCAATATATTATCCAATGTTTTCTATAACCATTGGTTAATGGATAGAGAGAACAAATAGCTATATATGGTTTTAATAATGTTGTTTCTATGATATATTTGTACACATGAATTACAAAATAAGAGAATTATTATATATTATATCTATGTAACCTCTTTGGAATCTCTATAAAACATTTATATTGGATTTGAAAAAATAATTTTAAAACACATAATTATTATATAGTATAGTACATACTAATGGTTGCCTTCAAAGAGGGGAGAAGAATAATTTCATCATACTTAGTTAAAGGGTGGGTTGTAATTTTTTAGTTTTAGAGAACTAATATCAAAATGAAAATGTTTTTTTAATAAATGGATTTAGCGATTGGTTTATGGGTATGATGTCTAATTTCTATTGAATTCTAGAAGTCAAATTATTAAACCCTCTTTTATTGACTTGATTAGTGATATAATCAACAAGGTCAAGAGATAGTTTCAATCATGGTGTTTATGTGATAAATTTATACACATGAATAACCTAATGATCATATAATACCACTCTCTTATACATGGTTTTCTAGAACATTTTGTCAACATATAGATATTATTAATATCTAGATATAGTTTCAATCAAGGTGTTTATATTATAGATTTAAACATAGAAATCACCAAATAAAATATTTTATATATAATCTTTCTCAGGACCCTCTATGGAATCTCAATAAAACACTTGTTATGAGTGTGAAAAAATAAATTTAAAACCTACCATTATTATATATTATAGTATATACCAAAGGTTGTCTCTAATAAGGGGTGAAAAATACTGTTTTCATAATCAGTTAAAAGGAGAGTTTTTATTTTTTGGTTTGAGAGAACTAAGATTAGTATGAAAATAGTTTTGTTTTCCTAGAAATGGATTTAGTGATTAGTTTGTGGGTATGATTTTTTATTAATATATAATTATAGTCCTCAAATTATTAACCCATCTTTTATTTACATGATTAGTGAGAGAATCTATAACATCTTATCTCTCATCAATAATTGATAGTGAATGTGAAATTAAATTCATAAATGATTACTAATTATTGATCCTCCTTCAAATATGTGTGGGAAGATATTAGATGATTGTATCTTCACAATGAGTTCTCATTAAATTACTCAATTTAATCCCACTCAGGATAAGTTAATCCTAAGTAATCTAAGGAAATCTACAACTTTAGACACGCACATTTGTAATCACTAGATAAATCACTATCAAATCATTTCCATTATATTATATTTAGGAAAAACATATTTATAAAGAAAAAAATCTATAAACCTAGTTAGAAAAAAGTTCACAAAAATATAAATCGAATAAAATGAAATCCAATTAGAAATTTTAACATTGAAAACTGATATCAAATAATTAAAGAAAGAATTTTAGTGATATTAATATAGAGGAATAAATAATAGGTTCTCATCCCCACTATTCCAATCACTAAAAGAGTTTTATTCCTCTATGAAAAGAGTTATAAAAATGGAATAATGAATAATATCATAAAAATATTGAAATAAAAATATAGTGATTGAACACCTTATCCTCACATCCACAAGCTCCTTAAATAGATTATTCTTTTCTTATTTGATCTCTAGGATGATTCCACATGTATCAAGCTTAATGATATGTTCTCCATATTCATTTTAATAATTTATTTGATTTTCTTAGTTCCCTATCAATTTACACATGAATATTCAGCCCCATGGATAGAACAACACGTGATGAGAGAGATTCATTACTTCCCAATTTAGTTAGTCATTCAAGTGTGAAGATCTTATCATTATCCCCTCAACATGGTCGGGATCCATATAACAAAAAAAATGATATCCTTAGTATCAGTTTATCTAGAGTATAATTTCTCACCATAAATCCATTCTCGTGATTTAGTAAATGATGGGATCTTAAATATACTATGATTCCTGTATTGATAGTTGAGATAAATTTCTCAATATAAAAAAACCTTACATGACATCCCATAATAAGTCATAGACCGATTTCAAAAATATAAAATCCTTACATGACTTCAAAAAAATCTTATGTAAGTTTCATAAAATATTACATATTACCAATAAATCTTGGGCAAAAATTAAATATCAGAAAATATATCACATTTTGGAATAAAAAATCTACATATCAGAGAATACATCTTATAGGTATCATGGATTTCCAAAGTGTGTCTAACATATTATAAGTAAACTCATATCATTCACTCTGAGTGGAAAATGAAAATTATTCATGTATCAGGGAATGTGATAAAAAAATCCCTTACATATGATCTAGAAAATCCTATATATCTCTTTGAAAATAGTATATATCACCATGTATATGTTACATGTCACAGTAGGAGTCTCTGTACACTTTTCCCAATTCTTATTGAATTATTCACTACTCTGCTTCCTTTTTTATTCATCTTAAAAACATAAATCAAGGGATTATAAATAACTTTCCATTAATTTAATTTAGTACATTAAAAAATCAATAAAATTCACAATTTCATCCATTTTAGTAAATATTCACAAAATCTAATAGAATTATCCTTTATTTAAAAAACTCAATTAATTAATAAATTTGAGGGTTTAAAATTAATGGAATATGAAAGAAAATTAAATAATTTCCTATATAATCCCCTCATATTTAGTCATTGGAATCCCTAATAAGTGAAAATAAAAAATGTTACTCATGTAAAATTTAAAAAACAAGACAATATGAATTCCCTTTTAAATATCCACTTCCCTCAATTTTATCATTACATATACATATTTTTTATTCCAATTTTCCTATGAGGTAAATTTAATTCATTTACATTTTTTACCCCTCCCCCTTTCTCATTTATACCAGGCTTTCCTAGAATCAGTTATCTTGTCACCCAAGGTATTAATTTAAAGAAATATTTTTCTAATTACAAACTAATAAAAGGGGCACCATATGATTATTGGGTTTCTAAATATCCACCAAATAATTAAAATACTCTTTATCAAGCATGATTTACAAGTTTATTCTATTTATGAGGGTTAGTAAGTGTTAATATTAATGTTTCTAATTCAGAGTGATGAGGTTTGGATCTAATTGAATTAAAATTTATGATCAATATTTTATGCTCAATAATGTTACCATCACTCAATATCCCTTTTAGTTATTTAGCTCTAAATTCATTGTGGATTCCCATGAAATGTGCACATCAAAATCACTTTACGATAAGAAAATATTTATTCTATATTCTCTAATCAGCAGTTTTGATTTTGTAGGATCGAAATAACGATGTAGATGCTCAATATACAAGAGGGGGGTGAATTGTATACTTTAAAATTTTCCTTAGATAATAAAAAAACTATCTTTAACAAAGTTAAACCAAGAAAATTCACAACACCTCTAATCACCAACTGGAGAATTGTAACCAAGGTTTACAATATAAGATTTTACCTTAAAGCGTATAGAATCTAAACTAATTTGTGTACAAGTGTAAGGAAATATAAGAAGGTTATACTTTCTTTACAATACAATATGCAGTGGAAAAACAAGTAGTAAAACTACAAGTAACAAGATATGAATCTTTTAACCCAAAGAGAAGGGTATCCAACAACCTTGGATAAAGGTCCCTTGATTTATACTTTCAAGCAAGTCTGTCTTACGCACACCATAGTAAGCCATCGATACGAAGATCATAATCTTTGTCTTGTTATCCCCGCAAGCCCTCATCTTCAAGGTAGTTGGAACCTCTGTCTTCCTCTGCAAGGAAGCCCTCGAACTTCAAGGTAGTCGGCACCTCTGTCTTCATATCCCCAGAAGTCCTCGAATTTAATCACCAACATTAGGAATCACACAAAGAAATATGAACGAGCAGTTCAGTACGCACAAGGCATGAAAATATTCTCTCTCTAGAAATCACCTTAACAACATGTGGTCTCTAGATCGATCAACTTGTTGTTGCGCTCTTTCAAATGAGCTCCTATTTATAGGAAAATTTCCAACGATCGGCTCCCTCCTCCAATGGTCATATTTTACATGAAATTCTGAGGGACCTATACATGTGTAACTCAACCAACGGTTAATTAGAAATAGAATGAACGGCATCGTTTAATAATAAATCATGTATAACTGAATGCACGACATTGTTTTGAAATGAAGCATATGTAAGTAAAAGCTATTCAACATTTCGGAGTGTAATAAAGCCAAAGTTTGGAGTCTAACCAAAATGAAATTCGGAGTATATGTTAAGAAATGTTTGGATTTTGTTTTATAGGAATTCGGAGTCTGGTTTCACTAGAGATTGGAATATGAACTTGCAGAGTTCAAAGTAGAACTAGTAAAAGTTCATAGTCGAACTTCATAAGAGTCCGGAGTCGAAGTTCATACGAGTTAAGAGTCGAACCACTTAGGATTTCAGAGTCGAACCGCTTAAGAGTTTGGAGTCGAACTTCATAAGAGTTTGGAGTTGAACTACGTAAAAGTTCAGAGTCAAACTGCTTAAGAGTTCAGAGTCGAACTTCATATGAGTTCAGAGTCGAACCACTTAAGAGTTCGGAGTCAAACTGCTTAAGAGTTCGAAGTCGAATTGATTAAGAGTTCGGAGTCAAACTGCATAAGAGTTTGGAGTCGAAATCATGAAAGTTCAGAGTCCAGAATTCAGATTGGAACTTCATTACAGTTCACATCCAGAATTCGGATCCTAAAAACAGAATGCTCCAAATCTTTACATTAATTGACTTCTGGGATTTTGGGTATGAATCTGGTTTTTTTACTAACGAAATATATTTCTCTGTATAAGAAAATCTAGGTTAGGGTAACTTTCCTTAAAGAAGTAAATTTTCCTAATGGAGGTAAAATTTATATTTTCTTAAGCATAAGGTGTTTGTGATTTTAAAAACAAAAAGGAATGGAAAAGTCATAAGGAAAAACTTATTGACTCAAAAGTTTTTTTATAAAAATTCTATATAGATTTATATTTTAAATATATTGAGTAATATTTCAACTTAAAACTACTATATTAACTTAATTTATTAATTTTTAAGGATATTTTTCATTCTATATTTCATGGAAATGTTTTTTCTCCCCATATATACTCAAATAATAGTGTCTCCTCTACAATTGATTACAAATATGATCATGCATTTACTTTTAGAGTTTGGTAGTTAAATATTTTAATATTAAAATATGGATGAATAAAAAATTTATTTAGGGATTTTATTTTTTAATTCATGTTAAAATTGAAATGAAAGGTTTCAAAAGAAGTTCATTATAAAATAAACTTTTCAAAAAAAATGAATTTATCTATCATTTTCAACCCAAATTCCACAATTCATCCCAATTTTTACTCCATTTCAAATAAAATTATTGTTATTCAAGAAAAGGATTGGTTTTAAAGAAATCATGTAATTATAAAAATGAGGTTAAAAATAATTAATAATCCTCTTAATTGAGTGATTTTAATGTTGGAAAAAATGGCATAGAATTGTGTTAAAAATAAGTGGTATTTTTATGAATTTTTCAAACCATGAATCTAGAAGAATGTTCACTCAATATTCATTTATACTGAGTTATATGGATTTAAATTTTATTCTCAAAATTGGAATAGGTTATAAACATATAAATTTAATCAAATTGAGTTCAAAAAGTTTAAGAAACAAAAAAAATGAAATTATTCAAAATACAATGGTTTCCATCCCCTACACATGAATGATGTGATTTCCTTGATGCATTCTAATATGTATGATAGATTATATAGACTCAATGTTGGGAAAATAATCAACAAGTTTGACATAAGGAACAACCTTGTGATATCATTTGTATAATTATTACAAGAGTGTGACCTCATCTATTGGGGTTTCCACTGTAGATTCCCATAATATTTCTTCATCACTTTCAATTAACAGTGTATGGTTTATTCTCTCATTGTTCTATTTTCTACACAGCACTAAATTGATAAATTTTAATTATGTTAAATGGGACATACCATCTAAAATTATTTTTATCCAACATGAACTTGAGTATTTAGTTATAAAATAAAACTTATTCTCCTTATTGAAATTCTATTTGTTGAATCATTTTATCATGTTCCACTCATGTTATATTTTTATAAATTCTATAATTTTTAAATGGATCTATTTTTATTTCTTCCAGATCTTAAATATGAAAAGTCCTTTACTTTCTATATTTTTTCAAATTTAAACTCTTTTCATTAGCTACCCAATTTTCGATGTTTCCTAGCTCTAGATGTGGATGATAGATTTCTTATAGGTAAATTAAAATTCGATCCTTCAAATTGGGGGTTTTTAGGTTGTTTGGATTTCCCAAGTGGTTTATTTTAATCTTTGGATCCCATCCCCAACATTTATCTTGACATAATTTTCAAAAATTCCCTTAATATACTATTTGAAACTTTTTATGGGCCATTTGTCTATGGATGACATAGTTTTAATGTTTTATGGTTCACTATAAATATCTTGATTAAATATTATATGCCCCTATTGAAAAATTGATTTTCTTGGTCACTACTGATTTATCTTGGGATTCAAAATCTATAAAAGATATTATTTTTTACCAAAGAGAAAAATTAGATGATTCATTAGTTTTGGTTGTCATAGCCTCCGCTCATTTTAAATATAATAAAAAATTAATAAGATTTAAGAATATTAAAAATAAATATGAAATATCCTATATTAAATCGTTTCCCTATACCTCAAGTATTTCATAAAAATTCATTGGTATTGGAGTATTTTATTATTTTATTTAAATATTCCTATTGAATTTATATTGTGTACATTTTTTACAAAATTCATTGGCATCATTAAATAATTTAACTTGTATATTATTTTTTGAAAGAAATTTATAGTGGTTTGTTAAGGTCCAAAATAATCTCTATGATCCATGGAATGATAAAACACTAGTACATATTGTACATCACTACCTAGAAAACAACACCTAATAATTTCTTCACTACCAATTTTTTGATGTTATGGCTTATCCCATGAATAAAATTTTTATTCATCTTTTATTCTATTTTTTATTAGTTTATATGTGTTGGAACTTGAGAAATTTGTAGAGTATTTTCTATATTAGAATACCATGGTACCTAACCTCAAACAAAATAAATCCATTCACATGGAATTGAGTGATTAAGTTTCTATTTGTTAAAACCTTTTACCTCAGATATATGGGGACGCATGATTGTGTGATATTAAACAAGATTTTCAGCTCCTCTATTAACCTTGAAATTAAAATAAAACTCATTTTGAAATGTAATATATCTCATTATAGATGTAGTTTTCTATTACTTCTCCATCGGGAACTTAAGAGCTTCATGATTGAAGTAAAATATGACCTTAGTTCCTAGAAGATAAGATCTGAATTTCTCTGAGGTTTAACCAATTGCTAAAAACTCTTTTTAAGTGGTGCTACAATTCTTATACGATACATAAAGTGCTCGAAAAGCATCAGATATAACATGTATTATTTCTCCAGTTTTTTGAATAATGGCACAGCAGTTCAAATGGGCTATTTCAATTTGGTTATTGTATTATTAGTGGTGTGTGATGTATACATGTAAGTTCATCAAAGAATTTTTTTATAATGATTGTTATAATTGAATTCAAAATCCTTTAATGTATTCATAAAAGTGGAATGGAAAAAAATTCTAAAATCCATGATGAATATTTTGTATAATTATATATATCATAAAACGGATTTAACATGTTTCACATGATTTGTGTAAGTGAAAATAGTGATAATTTCAATTTTTAATTTTTCATATTCAATCCATTTTTTAGAGAATACATTTCAAATAAAAATTCATCTTACAACCATGAAATTATGTTTTTAAATTTTCAGAAAAAAGATTATTTTAAATTTATTTTTCTAAGACTCTTTCTAAAAATTCCAAACAAAGATCAATGGAGCTCTCAAACACAGTGGAATTTTCAAGAAATACTTCAAAAAAATCCTTAATTAAATCAGATATAATTCTTACCATAAAAATTAGAAATGTAAATTGTATATTGAAAAATCCAAATGGAATCATCTTATAATCAAAGATCCTATAGGAATAAGTTAATTTTGTCTTCTCTTAGTCCTTAAGTGAAATGTGAACATGGAAATATCTTCATAATATATCTAAAAAATCAATGAATTTTTACTAAAATTAAATCAAGAACTTTGTAAAGAAAAAAGTAGAAGAAAATGATATTTTCATGTGACCTGATTTATATTCCTAATGTTAATAAAAACTCTCCATTAAATTTATATTCTCGTAGATATTAGTTCATTTGGTTAATTCTTCAAAAACTGTCAGTCCATATTTTTTTGGGCACATTATGAATAGGCTTGACATACTATGAATTAAAAATTTAGTAAATTATTTTATATACTAAAAACATTTGAATTTATTTTTAACTAGTTACAAAATTATTGTTACAATTCCCCTATTAGGTTTCCTAACAAGGTTTTATATTATTTAAGTAGAATTATATATATATAAATTCTATAACTATGCCCAGTAATATCTCTTAAACATCATTATATAGCTCTAACATTTTTTTTAAATGGGTTTTCATTTATTATTCTTGATTAAAGGACACATTTATAGAAATAATTACAATCATGTTTTCTTATTCTATTAATAACACATACATTAAATCTACTAGAATTTTTTTTAATTCGTGATTTGGGGGATTGATTAAATATGAAATCAAAATTTGTTTATTTAAAAATAAATTTCATATACAATAGATAATGTTTCAGCTTCTTAATAGTAAAATATAAAATCAAATCCATGAAATAAATTTTATGTTATCTTATTTTTTGGGTTTTTTTGGATAAGGATGGATAGTTTAAGTAATTTTAAAATATGTTTTATCTATCACAGATTTTTAACTCGATTTATAATTTCTCTTTTAGGTATCTTTAGTCATATAGAATTGGATCATCAAAATTTGTGACTGTGAAATGTGTGTGTTCCTCTTGAGGAAATTTCCTGGAGAAAAATATAATAAAATATACATTTTTCATCCAAACACCATTGTAATTATACCTTTATGGACAGTGATGATTTTCCTTTCTATTTTCTAAAATGGTCATCCTATAACATCCTAAAAAATAATCCCATAATTACATGTTTTATAGTGTATATTACATTATTTACATGACTAAGTAATTTTAGGATTATAATTATAGATAAATAGGAATAATCCATTCAAATAACCCTTAGCATTCTACAAAAAAATATTCATATTAAATAAAAATATCAAAATGAGACACCAAAATAATTCATTGATAAATCTACCTAACCAGAACATAGACTTACTAATCATTCCCACTCATCCTGTATCCCTATAAAAATATTTTGAAAACTTGGAAAGAGAAAATAAATCTATGAAAACGGTATAAAATAAAGAGAAAATATATTAGGTTAAAAGTTTATATCCATTAAATACAGTACATGGATTTCATATAAAATCTTTGTTTTAGAAACTAACTTCAAAATAAGAATTAAACTTAATTGGTCTAAAAATTATTTCAAAAAATTTAACATTTAAGCATAAAACTAGTAAAAATTTCATGATTTTTTATTGTGAAACATGAGAATTTGTGAAAAAACTTATTTTCTGAAAATAAAACTTATAATGGAATACCATATTTGGTTACTTCAAAAATATAATCCCCAAATAGTAAATAATTATCCAATATTTTAATGGGATATATCCAGGGTCCACCTTTCTTCATCAATAATTCCAAATTACCACAACAAGAATAAAAACATTAGATGATTTTATTTTTCCCCATAAATCTCATAAAATATATTTTTCAAATTAAAAAATAAAACCTTTAAAAAACCCAAAAAAGAAATTTAAATTTATAAGAATACGTGAAACACAAGTAAATATCATAGAAAAGATAAATTCTTTGAAAATACATGAAATAGTGTTGATAAAAAATACTTTATAAGTGTAAGTTTTATCATAAAAATACTCATACCATGTGTCTCTTAGAAAAATTGAATCCTCTTTTAGGATCACCTTAAAACCCTAATGACACCTACTTTAAATAGGAAACTAAAGGATGCATATTAAGACTATGGAGGAATAAATATGAGAAAATTGAATCTATAAAATAAATATATAGATGTTCGGTAAAATAATGGATCAACTACCCTTTTACAGACAGTCATATATAGTACTTATGTAATTTAATACCTCATTATATTCAAAATTTACCAAGTTTCATGTAGGGATAGTTTTCATATCCCTTTCCTCTCTTGTAAATGGATTCTATAAGATCTTAGAATCATTAAACATAGCATGAATATAATGATGAATCATATTTTGGAATCCCTTGCCTTCTTAGGTTATTGATTTAAAATTGGACCATAACAAATAGTTTCAATTAGTGTTTTTTCCAATACAACAATTTCTTAATCCTAATTTTGATCCATAAACTTTTGAAATGTTATTATTATCATAAAATATTTTACATTTAAATATTCTCTCTTATAATTTAAAACTATCCCTTTATGTACATATATTTTATGATCTTATGTTTTTATATACTTATACGTACTGATGACATATTTGAGATGAGTTGAATTTCTATGGGTAATGATAAATTCAGGAGGAACAATATCCAAATGTGGAATACATTGAAGAAACCCAAAAAGTTTTACTGAAGTTATATTTTATAAGATAAAAGATGAATCGTAAATGCAAGTTATTGTGTATCAAGAAGATAATTTACAAAGATAATAAAGCATTTAGTACTATATGTAGAGGCAATGGTGGGATATTTTGGAGACAATACATGATAATGTTAGAAGGAACTCAATCAGAAGCTTGAATGGAAGTAGGTTTATGAGATCTAAAGATTTAAACAACATTGTGAAGTAGATTATCTGTATGAATAAAATACTAATAAATTTTAATAGATTAGGGATAAATATGGTTAAAATTTATATGTATAAACCATGACATGAGTACAAGGGTCACTTTATGAGTGAGATTCCCAAAATTATAGTTATGAAATTATATTTCCCGATATACCTAAGATATTTCAAAGTTGATGCATATAATTTTTTAAATGATATTTAAATGTAGTAAATGAAAAATATTCATAGTATACTTAATAAATTTAAGGGGAACTATAATATCCTATTGAATATAGAAATATATAAAATTGAAGAACATTCATGGGATACATATATTTCTGGTTGAACACTGTTGAGTATATATTAAACTGAGGTAATGGAAAAAATATTTCATAATATATAAGTTATTCATAATAATGAGTAAGATAATAAATGAGGCTCATATGAAAATATCGAAAATTAAAATATCTTATGTATTCTATTAAAACACAAAAAAAATATACATAACAAAAAGATATAATGTTGGGGAAACTTGTTAATAAATTATGTGAGTTGTGGAAATCATAGATGAAAAAATCCCCATATCGTAAGTATAAAAGTCCAAAAAATATAAAATTAGAAAACAAAATGGTATATTGTGATATGAAAATGTAATTAAGACCTAAAAATGTAAAATTATACAAAGGTATCATATGTCAAAGTTACTTGATAAAGAAATTGATTCATAAATATAATTAATTATCAGTCATAAAATATGATTGATAAACTTTTCAATCACATGATCATGATATGAAACATATTATATAATATTACTAATAAATTGAAAATGTTGGCATAAGAACACGATTAGGTAAACATTTTGTTAATAGGAAAGGTGAGAGTTTACCCACTATGGAAATTATATTTCCTCAAAATGTTCTTTTCATGAAAACCCATATGGATTTTTGAAGATGTTATCATAATAATTCCATGGATTTTAGGTATGATCGTTTGAAATAATTTGTAAATATTGAAGCTGAAATAATTATCATGTTTTATTAATATGATACCCAGATAAATATGTTTTATCCTACTAAAAATCAAAATTTTATGATCTTCAAAAATATGAAATGTAAATTTTTCATAAGTATTAGGAACACTATGATAAGTAAAAGTAAAACATTAAATACTTAAGAGTATTTTAAATATTAATCATTACCTAAAATATAAAAAAAAATCAAATATGGTGAATTCTATTAACATATGAACTTTAAATGGTTTTGGTAATTAGAAGAATAATACATAGCATGAATACAGGGCTCACTCCATGAGTTAAGATCATAGAAAACTCGAAAGGAAAAAATACCCTATACAAGTAAGATTAACCATTATAACCCAGTGAATTATTATCTCCAATCCATAAAGGATAACCAACCTCAAAAGATATACATTTTGTAAAGAACCAAATCACATTGTAATATATAAGGTCTATTTGTTCAGTACAAAAGATTCATTGAAACAAAGAATGTTTTATTGTATGAATCAGTAATATGATACGTAAATGTATGTTTCCCAATATATATGAGTATTTTTATCAATATTTAAGGTTCATAAATAAGTAATTTGTAACACCCCAAGCTTCCACGATACGTTTCCCTTTAAATTATGCAATGACTTGTAGTGTACGCAACTTTGAGTTCTAACACACCACAACCAATCAAACTATCAGTTATAAATAGTAATAACTAAATTTTGAAATTTTATAAATTTTATCTTTCAAAATGGACTTCATTTTTGGATTCGTAATATCGAAATTAGCTTAGGGCGAAATTTTGGTACTTTGCGGATAACTTTTATATTTTGATGAATAGTGAAAATTACTAATTTTTAATTAAAAACCACTTTTTTAATAGAAATAATTAATAGTGATAAATTATGAATTTGAGTGGTTTTAAAGTATATTTAGAATATAGTTTTACCATTTAATACAATGTTGGTCATTGGACATAATTCCAGAATTAAACCGTACATGAACAAGTGTCAATCTTTTGATAGTTATTATCTCTTAAAAACATGCTTTTTGTTTTAACAATGGGAATTAATTTTAAATTAATTTCTGCCACTTCTGTATTTTGAATTTGAAAAAATGGATTCCATATTTTGAATCAGGATGTCCAAATTGTGTAAATAGGTAACTTTTATTTTTATACATATTGAATAATTACTTCGGTAAATATTTTATTTACCATGGTTAAAGGGTAAATCCGGTAAATAAGGGTAAAAAAATAATATAATAATAATACTAAATTACCCTAAAACGTATAATAAGCTTATTGGTTGATACATGTCCGACCTTGGGCATCTTTGGGTCGATTTTGGGGCCCCATGGAGCCACTTGTAAGTGATAATGACACTTTATATTAATTAAGTTAAAATAAATACAAAAATTACAAAAGCATATATCTTTTAGAAAAACAATTTTTACATGGGGTTATATATGTTGGATTTTAGACTATAAATATTCATTAGAAAGATAAAAATCTTTTATACATAATGGTATTTTATTTATAATTTTTAGACATTTAATAATTAATATTATTTATGACACAATAATGATGCAATATTTTCCTTATTAATGAATGATTCAAATAATTGGTATTATAAATGTTAAAATTATTATAATATTAAAGTTTTTATGACATCCATTAATTTTATTTATTAATATGTCATTATACTACTTCTTAAAAGAATTTTTTTCTAATTAATAAAGTTTTTAAGACTTTAACAAAAATCAATTATTGAATAGTGTCAAAATTCACATAAAAGAGTTTTTAAAACAAATATTATATTATTAATTGATATTAAATTCCTAAAAAACTAAGATTCGGCCAAGAAACTTATATAATGATATTTTTATCATTAATGGACCACTTGGGGGGTATCTTGGATGTATATAGTATGTTTATTAACTATATAATATAAAAATACAAAGTTTTATGGTAATGTTAAACTAATTAACTAAGAGGTAAAACTAAAAGATAAGGTTAATATAGTGACCCAAACCTGTCTAAAACCTATTTTTTGAGTGGTTTTCGACCTATACCCTCCTTAAACTTTAAATAATACACTTTGGATCTAGTAGAAACCGAATATTAATTTATTATAAAATAATATTTCTAGCTTTTCCAAAGGTGCTCCTCACCCCTCTTATAAAAGGTCACTCCCCCTTCTCACTAATTCACACATTAAAAGCCTTTTTTTCTCGGCCAACCCCTACCCAATTTCTCTATAAACTTCCCTCAATGCAACCTAGAGGCCTTATTTTGATCTGAAAGCCAACCTAATGAGCCCTTTTGATCAAATCAAATGGAAGAACCCAAAGAAGAGGTAATGTTTTTACCACACTCTTTCAAGTTCCTTTCTTCTTCAACTTCTTCTTTAACTGTTATTTATATTATAAAATAATAAATCCAGTATATTCTATATATTTTTATGTTATTATAAATATTTAACAAACAAATTCATTATTCTATCCATCCCTTGAATGACATGTCACCATACGTGCGTACGTACGGCCTACCGTCTCCACGTTGTGGTGTAATTGTTATTTAATATATTATTATTTAGATGGGTATAATAATGTTGTATAATTCATGTAAATAATAAATATAACATTATAATGATTATGTATATATGATACACCATCCAATTATATATTATTTTAATATTAAAAGAATGATATTGCCGCTCGTGCGTATGTACAGATTACCGTCTCCACGAACGCGATGAGATTCATTCTCCATCATTTCCATTCAAGACTAAATTTCATTTGATGAATAAATAAAATTTATATAGACATGATATCATTCGGGATATGAATAAGATACATCCCATCCATAACAAATACTGCTCTCATAACAAATAATATAACAGAAAACGAATCTTTAACACCCGAAACGACGATAATACTAAGATATTATTAACAAATAAATGTTAAAATATCATATATGATATCATATTAATGTAAATGATTTTTGTATAATTAAATAACAATTATTTCACCATTATAAAAGATGTTAACCTACTGTCAACCATGGAAAAAGTACAAAGTAAGGGGTTTCTTATCTCACTTTTAATTCCGTGAGATTTCCATTGTTCACCACTTATTTATTGCATGTGGTGTGTGTACTGCCCATTATTGTATTCATTGTGTAATATGCATTAATTTATTGATATTTAAATCACCATTGTATGATCCTTCTTTCATGGGTGTATGCTTCGTAAGTTACCAAATCAATAAGGTAATTTGAAATTTCAATTTCCACTCATTCGGGTTTACGCATACTTCATTGATTATTTTACTCCAAGATTATGTGTGGAATAACTATTCATTTGATTATGTCATAAATTCCACTCCCCTTTCTGTGGATATACTTTTTATACACATAATCACTCCATTGATAAATTCTCAAGTCATCGGTATGAGCTTGATTAGAGTAATTTTTTTTCAATCTCGATTTGTTGAGTTAAACATCCAATTCATTGGTGTTGTTTTTACAAGAATATGTGTGAATGTCCTTTGATTGTTTTACACTAAATATACAATCATATTGAGTGTATTTATAATTGTCACACATAATTATGTCTTTGGTTTATCCTTAACCTAAGGATACGGTCTAAATGAGAGATTTCATCTCAATTTGCATTCCATTGAGACTCCTTTGTTGTTATACACCAATTCAGTTTTATATGGTGTATATAATGTAATTTGACATAGTATATCATGAATCCCTTTATTCTCATGTTATTAAAAGGTTTTTATTATCTCAATTATTTGTATTCAAGTGTCTCTCCTTTGGTTTGGAACTCTAACTAAAATATTGTTTTAAAGTGTTTTAATGATTTATTATTCTAAATAATTCTCATTAATGTCCATGTTTTAAAAATGGTTTTAAGGATTTATTTATATGGACATTAATGTTTTCAAATCAAAATTCATGTTCAATGTTTCAAAGTAGTATGAGACACTTTGATTCAAAAAAAAATCTATTTTAAATGGATTCTTGAAAAATAGTGTGAATTTTAAATGTTTTCAAGAGAAAGAGGTATATTTCTCTCAATAGTTTGATGATTATTTTAATCAATATCAATATCCTTCATTATTCTTAATTGAGGTTAATCTGATACAACACAATCATCCATATTGTATCGAATGAGTTATGTTTGACTGTGGATGTGCTATTTTTATACCAATCATGGTTTGTGGTTAAAAGTATTTACATTTTGTATGCTAGATTTAATACAAATGTTTATGTTATGTTTCAAACTTTTTATATGAGGAATGAATTGGACTTTGTAAGTGACGGGTGGATCCCACTATAGATCCTTGATGCATCGTTAGGTCTCATGAGACAAACTAGTGTCTTGGAACGAGGCCTTGACAAAATCTTATTTGTAGTCTTGGCACGAGGCCTTGGCTACGTGGTTATGATAGTCTGGCATTATGCATTCCATCATTATGAAAGTGGTTATTGATATTGAATGTGATTATTCGACAAGTATAATATCTATGTGAATAAGTAAATGGAATTATTTTGTTTTATCTTTTCCATATTATACTGAATTTCAAGTTTAAAAGGCTTTTGTTTTAGTTATACATTGCCTGAAGTGTTTATGCTTATCTATGAAAGCTTCTACTATATTATTATCCTTATTGAGCATCTGAGCTCACCCCTTTCAATGTTTTATTTTTTCCCAGGATGTGAAGAAGTAATTTATGAATGACCTGCAGGGAGAGTTTGAGGGGAAATGAAGACAAGATGTTGTTTTAGTTTTTTTACCTTATAATGTAATGTGGGACTTATGAATATATCTAGTGTTTCCAAGACTACTAAACTAATCGGCCATTCGAGACTTGATCCTTTGTGATCATTCCAATTTTATGTAATAATGCACCGACTCTAGGTAATTGGGGTCGGGTCGTTACAGTTGGTATCAGAGAAAGTTTAGTATAACCCTTGGAAACTAGATTTAGATAAACTATGATTAGAGCACATAGCCCTAAGATGGACTTTGAGGATTAGTATAGAAGAACTTCCTAGAATTTTGGTATTGTATAGATTTTGTGAGTTTTCTAAGCAATACATCCCTGTATGGATATGATCAGGTAGAGGCGGCTCTAGCACAGATGTACCTAGGGGTAAAACCCAAAAACACCGCTTTGAGCTAGACTCGAACGGGAATTGGTGCACGACAACGGGCCTTGCTGCACTCTTGGTTACGATACTCCTGGGGGATATTCTTAGGATAATTTACATTTTATTTACAAACCAATTTTAATTATTATATATAAGATAAGATTAAATGACCTTGGTTAATCCTAATGTGTTTCAAATTGAGAATATGGTGACATGATATTCTCTAAATTATTTTATGACAAATGTTACTCACACAATGCTTTCTGGTTTTAGTCAATGGCTGGATTCCAAGGAACTCATAGTGACTTTGAGAATGATGTACAAGGTGGTAATGGTGGTGGAAATGAGCAACAAAATGGAATGTTGATAGGCATAAATGATATTTTGTTCATGCCAAATCAGTTTTCCAAAAATATGATCAACAACATATATATTAACCAACTCCCGGACTCAATAAAGAAGAGAAAGGTGATGAATGATAAGAGCTCTAGCAGTGGAGAACATGGAGAAAAGAATCCTAAATTTCCATCACACAGGAAATGTGGAAGGAGAAACCCAGGAAAATGTCTCAATGGGACAAAGAAATGCTTTACATATGAAGGACATAAAGTGAAGAATTGCCGAAGAAAAATGAAGAGTACTATGGAAGAAGATAAAAATGGTCCCAAGAATCCATTTACAGTCATTTGCCGTAAATGTAGGGGACCTGGCCATTACCCGAGTGAATGCCCTATTCTATAGGATATTTTATTGGTCAAAGAAGAAGCTATGTGGAAATAAATGGTTGGAGAATTATTTAAAAAGTATCAGTGCTCCTTATTGATGGGTTTACTTTGGAATAATTTTCTCTTGTATTTGTAACCCTACATTTTTCTATGTGAGAATGATATTTGAGGAAGAATTATCTTTTATCTTGTGGATATAGTTATAAATAACCATTTGGATTTATTATATCATTGGGCTTGAGGCAATTACAAATTATTTTAATTTGGGATGAAAATGCATGGTATGAGATAACATTTGTGGTTAAATTTTGTTATGGTTATTTTGAGGAATTTATCTCATTTTGGTAATGTTATAAAATATAGTTTTTGAAAAAGGACATGACGCAGACCGTGTGACAGCCCGTCACGTCGGACAAAGCTGTGGGAATCGAACCCACAACCAAAGTGTGATTGGGATTTATCGCCTACCACTGGGCTACGTGATGTCCCTGGTTAGTGTGACTATTATTTTAGTTAAATGATTTTATTGATCAATAATAAGTTGATTTGGGATCTTATGTATTATCAAATGAATACGCTTAGTATAGGAAAATGATTTAGTGATTAAGTGATAAATGTTATTTTGGAAGATGTTCGCTTTGTTGGGAACACTATATGCCCAAGGAAAATAGAATGCAATGGGATTTCATTTGAGGAGTAATGGTGGATTTTTATCTATGTTTTTATTGTGGATTTATAGTGATTTGGGTTATTTATGGAAATGATTAACCTATAATAAAGAATATGTGATTAGGTTAATTACTATTAATTATGTGACTTTAAGAGTAGTTGAAGTCATTTGGAGACACAATTTTACGTGGAAGACTACATTCTTACATGTTTTGGGTTTCAATATTAGTTTGGATTATATTGAAGGATTTTAAGGACAATTGATTATTGAATGGTATTTATTTAACTTTGTGGTATTGTTGGTTTAATTTTAGAAATTAAGATTAGTTTTTTTCTCTAATATAATATCCATTTGGGGGATCATCAGATCGTATACTATCCATTTTGGTTTTGATTAATCTCTAAATACAAGGTAAATATATAGTTTATCCTATGTGGATCATGTTATTCTATATAAGTTTATTCTAGCTCTTCCAGTGTGACCAAGTCTTCTTGAATACCCATTGTTCAAAAAAAATGAGTTAGTGGTATAAATTTATTAAAGAATGAAACTCTACTTAAAAATTAAGTATATATCTCTATGTTCTTAGTCAATATCATAAATTAATTCCTCGTCCTTATGTAATGTAACTTAAAACAAAAAAATGTCGTCTGTTTACTTTTCCTACTGGGAGATTAATGACCGTTTGTCCCAACACAAGTTTGTGGTTTTCTTATTGTTAACTTTCTCATGATCATGTTTTCTATCCCTCTCCATCATAACATGACACTTAGTTTATCGTTCATATCAATGTTTTCTTACATGGAATCCTAGTATGGGTTATCTTGGGTGACCTTTATACCTCTCTTTCTTTCTTTTAAAGTGATGTTTTTATTGACTCTTTTTCCGATGTGGGACTTTCCATTATATTCTCATGCTTAATTTAAAAAACATTGCGAGGACACAATTTATTGAAGGAGGGGAGAATGTAACACCCCAAGCTTCCATAGTACGTTTCCCTTTGAATAATGCAATGGCTTGCATTGTATGCAACTTTGAGATTCTAACACACCACAACCAATCAAACTAGCCATTATGAATAGTAATACCTACTTTTTGAAATTTTATAAATTTTATCTTTCAAAATGGACTTCATTTTTGGATTCGTAATATCGAAATTTTCTTAGGGTGAAATTTTGGTACTTATCAGATAACTTTTATATTTTGATGAATAGTGAAAATTACTAAATTTTAATTAAAAACAAATTTTTAATCAAAATAATTAAGAGTGATAAATTATGAATTTGAGTGTTTTTAAAGTATATTTAGAATATATTTTTACCATTTAATACAATTTTGCTCATTAGACATAATTTCACAATTAAACCAGACATGAACAACTGTCAATCTTTTGAAAGTTATTATCTCTTAAAAATGAGCTTTTTGTTTTAACAACAGGAGTTAATTTTCAATTAATTTCTGCCACTTATGTTTTTTAAATTTGGAAAAATGGATTAAATATTTGGAATCAGGATGTCCAAATTTTGTAAATAGGTAACTTTTATTTTTAGACATTTTGAATAATTACTTCGGTAAATATTTTATTTGTCATGGTTAAAGGGTAAATCTGGTAAATAAGGGTAAAAAAATAATATTATAATAATAATAAATTACCCTAAAACGTGTCCTAACCTTATTAGTTGATACATGTCCGACCATGGGCATCTTTGGGTAGACTTTGGGACCCCATGGAGACACATGTAAGTGACAATGACACTATATATTAATTAAGTTAAAATAAATACAAAAATGACACAAGCATATATCTTTTAGAAATTTTTTTTACATAGGGTTATATATATTGGATTTTAGACTATAAATATTCATTAGAAATATAAAAAATAGTTTCTACATAATGGTATTTTATTTATTATTTTTAGACATTTAATAAGTAATATTATTTATGACGCAATAATGATGCAGTATTTTCCTTATTAATAAAAGAATCAAATAATTGGTATTATAAATGTTAAAATTATTATAATTTGAAAGTTTTGATGACATAAATTAATTTTATTGATTAATATTACATTATAGGATTGCTTAAATTAATTTTTTTTCGAATTATTAAAGTTTTTAAGACCTTAACAAAAATCAATTATTGAATAGTTCAAAATTCACATAAAAGTGTTTTTAAAACAAATATTATATTATTAATTGATATTAAATTCCTATAAATCTACGATTCATCCAAGAGACTTATATAATGATATTTGTATCATTAATGGACCACTAGGGGGGTCACTTGGATGTATATAGTAAGTTAATTAACTATAGAATATAAAAATACAAAGTGACATAGTAAATGTTAAACTAATTAACTAAGAGTTAAAACTAAAAGATAAGGTTAATATAGTGACTCAAAACTGTCTAAAACAAATTGCTTGAGTTTTTTTCGACCTATACCCACCTTAACCTTTAAATATTCCACATTTGAGCCATTATAAACTGAATATAAATTTATTATAAAATAATATTTCTAGCTTTTCCCAAGGTCCCCTCACCCCACTTATAAAAGGGAACTCCCCCTTCTCACTAATTCACATATTAAAAGCCTTTTTTCTCGGCCAAAACCTACCCAATTACTCTCTAAACTTCCCTCTATTAAACCTAGAAGCCTTATTTTGATCATAAAGCCAACTTAAGGAGCCCTTTTGATCAAATCAAAAGGAAGAACCTGAAAAAGAGGTAATGTTTTCACCACCCTCATTTAAGTTCCTTTCTTCTTCAGCTTCATCTTTCTTTGTTATTTCTATTCTATAATAATAACTCCAGTATCTTCTATATACTGTGATGTTATTATAAATATGGAAAAAAAAAATCATTATTCTATCCATCCCTTGATTGACATGTCACCATACGTGCGTACGTACGACATACCGTCTCCACATTGTGGTGTAATTGTTATTCAATATATTTTTATTTAGATGGGTATAATAATGCTGTATAATTCATGTAAATAAAAAATATAACATGATAATTATTCTTTATATATGATATACCATCCATTTATATATTATTTTAATATTAAAATATTGATATTGTTGCTCGTGCGTACGTACGGATTACCGTCTCCACGAACGCGATGAGATTCATTCTCCATCATATACATTCAAGAATAAATTTCATTTGATGAATAAATATAATTTATTGAGACATTATATAATTCTGGATATTAATAAGATACATCCCATCCATAACAAATACGGCTCGCATAACAAATAATATAAAGGAAAAGGAATCTGTTAACACCCGAAACGACGATAATACTAAGATATTATTAACAAATCGATGTTAAAAGATCATATATGATATCATATTAATGTAAATAATTTTTTTATAATTAAATACCAACTATTTAACCATTATATAGGAGTTTAACCTACCGTCAACAGAAGAAAATTTACAAAGTAAGGGGTTTTTTATCTCACTTTTAATTCCGTGAGATTTCCATTGTTCACCACTTGTTTATTGCATGGGGTGTGTGTACTACCCATGATTTTATTCATTGTGTAATATAATTTAATTTATGGATATTTAAAACACCATTGTACGATCCTTCTTTCATGGGTGTATGTTTCGTAAGTTATCATATCAATAAGGTAATTTGAAATTTCAATTTCCACTCATTCGGCTTTACACATACTTCATTGATTATTTTACTCCAAGATTATGAGTAGAATCAATATTCATTTGATTATGTCATAAATTCCACTCCCCTTTATGTGGATATACTTTTGATACAAATAATCACTCCATTGAAAAATTCTCAAGTCATCGGTATGATCCTGATAAGAATAATTTTTATTCAATCTCGATTTGTTGAGTTAAACATCCAATTCATTGGGGTTGTTTTTACAAGAATATGTGTGAATGTCCTTTGATTGTTTTACACTGAATATCCAATCATATTGAGTGTATTTATATTTTTCACACATAATTATGTCATTGGTTTATCCTTATCCTAAGGATACGATCTTTATGAGAGATTTCATCTCAATTTACATTCCATTGAGACTCCTTTGTTGTTATACACCAATTCACTTTTATATGGTGTATATAATGTAATTTGACATAGTATATCATGAATACCTTTATTCTCATGATATTAAAAGGTTTTTATTATCTCAATTATTTGTATTCAAGTGTCTCTCTTTTGGTTAGGAACTCTAACTAAAATATCATTTTAAAATGTTTTAATGATTTATTAATCTAAATCTTTCTCATTAATGTCCATGTTTTAAAAATGGTTTTAAGGATTTATTTATATAGACATTAATGTTTTTAACTAAAAATTCATTTTTAATGTTTCAAAGTGGTATGGGACACTTTGATTCAAAAAAATCTATTTTAAATGGCTCTTGACAAATAGTATGAATTTTAAATGTTTTCAAGAAGAAGGGGGATATTTGTCTCAATAGTTTGATGAGTATTTTAATCAATATAAATATCCTTCATTATTCTCAATTGAGGTTAATCTGATACAATACAATCTTCCAGTTTCTATCGAATGAGTTATGTTTGACTGTGGATGTGCTATTTTTATACCATTCATGTTTTGTGGTTAAAAGTATTGACATTCTGTATGCTAGTTTTAATAGGAATGTTTATGTTATGTTTCAAACTTTTCATATGAGGAATGCATTAGACTTAGTAAGTTATGGGTGGAGCCCTCTATAGCTCCTCGATGCATCATTAGGTCTCATGAGACAAACTAGTGTCTTGGCATGAGGCCTTGACAAAATCTTATTTGTATTCTTGGCACGAGGCTTTGGCTATGTGGTTATGATAGTCTGGCATTATGCATTCCATCATTATGAAAGTGGTTATTGATATTGCATTTGATTATTCGACTAGTAGAATATCCTTGTGAATAGGTAAATGGAATTATTTCGTTTTATCTTTTCCATATTATACTGAATTTCACGTTTAAAAGGCTTTTGATTTAGTTATACATTGCCTTAAGTGTTTATGCTTATCTATTAAAGCTTCTGCTATATTGTTATCCTTACTGAGCATCTGAGCTCACCCCTTTCAATCTTTTATTTTTTCCCAGGATGTGAAGCAGTAATTTATGAATGAACTTCAGGGATAGTATGAGGGGATATGAAGACAAGATGTTGTTGTAGTTTTTTTACCTTATGATGTAATGTGAGACTTATGAATATATCTAGTGTTTCCAAGACTACTAAACTAATCGGTCTTTTGAGACTTGGTCCTTTGTGATCATGATAATGTTATGTAATAATGCACCGACTATGGGTAACTGGGGTCAGGGCATTACAGAAGGAATGGAATCACTATGATATATAAGGGAAAAACTAAGAGTTACAGTATATTTTAGGTTTCAATACCTATAAAAAATTTCTCAATATAAAATACAACAATATTTCTATTGTATACATAAGGGCTAACCCATTTTTCAAAAATTTGGTATGAATGAGTTTCCTGTAATATTTTTTACTATATAAAAAAATTAACATAAAATATGAGAAAATTGTAAATAAAAAATTCAATATAAATATCCCCTTATATGATTAAAAATTATTTACACCTAAATAATAATTTCATTAAATTTGATTTTCAATTTAAATAACATATTTTGAAATAAAAAATCATAACCAAAATTCTAAAATTATTCCTAAATGTATCATAATAATAAATAACTATATAGAATTATCTATTTTTAAAATATAATTATTTTTAAATTTCTATAAATAAAAAATAAATTTATCCTTTAAATAAAAATGATTTTATATAGAAATATTGAATACATAATTATTACATAGTAATAAATATTCCCTGAATAAATATAAATTCATTAAATATATATTAAAATAAACATAAAAATTTTATTTTATTTAAAAATTCCAAGTTTATTACAGTATCCCCCCGTAAATAAATTTCACACTTGTAATTTTTACTATTGCAAAAAATATAAATATCACTACTCCTTCACTCTTGAAACTCATATAATTATTATTAAAACAATCCATATCTTTATCATAATCTCAATTTTATATTGTTTTATTGACCCTGATAAGTGAGGATTTATGGTTTATAGGAATAAATTAAAGCATTTTTAAAATCCTCTACTTGTTCCCTAAATATAATTGGTATAATTAGGTCTAAATCAGTGGAAATATTGATATGATTTTTTAAAATAGATATTTAATACATATATTATTTAAAAATATTATTAAACTTATTTTTTATAAAATAACATTTTATAATAATATTTGAAAATCTAAAAATATGGTTTATTAAAAACATGAAATTTATTTAAGGGGAAAAAATTAAAAAAAACTATATACATCTAGGCTAACTAAAAATCTCCCTCGTCTATAGATTTTTTTAAATTCATCAATGACTTTATATTATTATGAGAGTTTGAAAAATTTATAAATCGCATGACATACATTCTATGTTGTGAGAGATAGAAAATTTGATATTCTATTTTTTTCATAAACGATCAATAACCCATGGAAATATTAAGGTATATAATATGTTTTTTATATTTTATATATCTTTTTGCAAGTGAATTGAATTCTAGAAAAGGTTTTGAAATCACTTGAGAAATACTTTGAAATAATAATTACAAGTAAATCATTGAGGATGGATATTAATGTTGTGTGATGAATTATTCATTCCATCATTGTAACCAATATTTATTCTATTATACAACATAACATGATTTGAATTATCAACTACTAAATTATGGAAATTCCAATTACCTCATATGTTTAGTAATCAGTGAATAAATAAAACTTTTATTTCTCATATTAACTTGGTTCTCTATTTTATAACCATTAATTAAATACAAAAAGATTAGTAGATATAATTATCTAATAAAATAAAATGAATCCATCCTATGAAAAATTAAAACAATAACACCCCAAGTTCACCCTAGTTTACTTTAATAATTTCTCATTATCTGATCCACAAAAAACTAAACCTTATATATCATTTAAAATTATCTATACAAAGTTTGAAACACAAAATTCAGAAAAACCTAGATTACATGTTCTCTCTAAAATAAACATAAAATGTAACAAAAAATATTCGAAACTCAAATATCACAAAAAATCATCTCTATTATTCTAAAAATCTAAAATATTTTATATTTTTTCTAAAATAACTTGAATCACCAAGACATAAAACCATAATAAAATTATATGTGCTTCCAAAAAAATTAAATCATTATTTATCCCTTAAATAATATTCTCCAAATTTATATAAAACCACATACTATATAATCATTTTATATATATTCCTTATTCATGTAATATTCCCAAATGTATATAAAAACACTTTAAAAATTACTTCAATCAGTTTTCTAGAAATAAATTTTCAATCCCCATGGTTACTTAACTTATATTCTTAAAATATAATAAACCTCTATCCCAAATAACCATAGTTACGTCAAAAAAATCACATAGAACCCCTAAATGTTTTTAAACCATTCACCATATGTTCCCAAATCTATAATAACATTCTTATCGAATAACATTCATATTAGATCATATACTAAATCTAAATGTTATACACGTCTCAACAATTTATTATTCACAAAATAAAATAAAAATATGCCAAAATATCATCTATCATTAATAAATCCCATTATATAAGACCTCAAAGGTGTATCTAAGGCATAGAATATATGATCACCCTTATACTTATTAACCAATATGGTGCCTATAACTATTAAATTATCCACAAATTATAATATCCTAACCTATAAAGTTATATAAAAATTAACATGACACAAACTATAATATCTTAAACATAATAATACTGTAAATTGTTGATTTATAGAAAATATTATAGTACTTACCTATGGAATACCTTTAAGATTTACTATTATTAGATAATTAAAAAAAACCATACATAACAATACTCGTACAATTCCACCAAAATAATATTTTACCCATTAAATAAAATTAATTAAAAGGTACCCCTTATTTATTCATTTCTAAATAAACTTAAATTGAAATAATACATCATAATCATATTTAGATATCCTTTATCCCATTAAAAATAACTTGAAAACATTGAATGATAACATAAAACTTAATAAGGAGTGTACAATAATGATTAAACCCATTAAAATATATAAATACTTGGAAACCCTTGAAAAAGAATTTCCTTTTAAAAAATTACTTATAGGTCATATAAAAACATACTTTAAAAACATGTTTCCAGACATGAAATCATCTTATTTTCTTAGAGAATTATTTAATAGAATCTCATAAGCTAACATAATATCAATAGAAAAGTCATGCATGTTCCTTGGAAAAGAAGATAATTTTTGAAAAGGTATTTTCTTTAAATAAAATCTTTTACCCTTGATAATATAGTAAATGTTCATTAATGGAATAAATCTTTTATTTCATTAATTTAAGTTTTTCCATTAAAAATATCTGTAAGTATAGAAATATCGTTAAGGAACTATTGGGAATAAAATTCATATTCACTCTTATAGATCATAATTACAATGGAATATTATATTGAGTTACTTCTATAATATCATCACCAGAGAAAATATCATTACCTAATACATTTTAGGGATATATACCAGACCCACCCATCATCATCTTTAATTCCCAAGTATTATAAAAAGTATAAAAAAATTTAATAGCATGAATTTTTAATGATTGAACTAATAAAAAAAACTTTCCAACATAATATAAAAAACCATTAAACCCACCCATAAAGTAAAATTGTCATTAACAGAATTCATTAAAATCTATTAAATATCAAGGAGAAGATAAATTCTTGGAAAATACAAGAAACCACGTTGACAAAAATAATTTAAAACCAACAAGAATGTGTTTTTTAGGAGAACAACCCCTTACCTTGAGTCTCTTCTCTAAATTTATTACTCCCATAGAAGGGACATAAAATTATAGGGAATATTACTTACAACTGTAAAATGATGTAATAGAATTAATACAATGGAAGAATTAAAACTAGTAGATATGATCCCAATTTCTAGATTCCTAGAAAAGTGTAATGGAAATTTAAGATTTATAGATAAATTATAATGAAACCTCTATAATTAAATATTGAATGAGATTTATAAATTATCAAGTTGTGTGGAGGGATAGTTATTATGTCCATATCCTCTATCATCATTGTATTCCCTTTATAACACATGATAAAATTTTATTAAATATGAATTTTATATTTCTCTTATAAAATATTCCATACAATCTCCAAATCATTAACCTAAGTGTAAATATCATTATAAATAATGTTTTGAATCAATTATCTACTTTGGTTATGTATTTATAATATACGGATGATAAATATATCCATTTATTTTTTTTCTAATATAATAATTTTTTAATCCACATTCTGACCCATAATCTTATACAATTATATTCTTTACATATTTTAAAATAAATTCCATTTTAATATGACCTATTATAATTTAAAACCATCCATATTTCTTCTTATTTTAATTGATATTAATTTTTTATATATTTATCTAGACATAAAACATATCCAATGTCAGTTGAATTTTGATGGGTAAAGGAAAATTATGGATGTACAATATCCAAAAGTGGTGCATATTTAATATAACCTAGATTTTTTCGGGAAATTATTGTTCAAAATATACATGTTGAATCACAAATGTAAGATATTGTGTATATTAAAGTTAATGTATTAATAAGATAAAGTACTGAATATGGGACGCTGAGGTAGCAGTGTAAGATTCTTGATCCAAAACTTGATTAAGTTAAGAAGATCTCAAGTTGAAGATTGAATGGAGGAAGGTTTATTAGAACTTATGATCAGAAGCACAGGGTGCAGTTGACAAGATTTGTGAATCAAATACTGATAAATTTCTAGATATTATTGTCAAAGATGATTGGATGTTATAGGAAAAAATTAAAAAATGAGTACACGGGTTTCATTATGAGTGGAATTTCCAAAACTATAGGGATGTCATCAATGTTACAAGTATATATAAGATATTACTTGTAGGATGTGTATCATATTTTAATGATTCCCAAATATACAAGAGTAAAACTATTTATAATATATATATGAAATTTAAAAGGTTATATAATATTTATTTGAATATTGAAATAATAAAAATGGAAAACCATCACAGGATGGGTAATATTTTTGTTTGAACCGTGTTGAGTATATACTAAAATTATGAAAAGAGAAAAACCCCTCAGACAATATGTATGTTTTTATGAATCATGTATAAAAAAATGAATGCACACGAAGAAATATGAAAAAGTATAATATCTTACATACTCTATGAAGACTCATAAAATTTTATGTATCAATAAGATATTATACAATAGTTACCTATTAAGAGACTTTGGAATTCCTTGAAATAGTTGAATATGATGTCCCTATATCATACAATAAAAAGTCATTATAATGGATAATTTTAAAATTAATCAACTAATTTTGATATGTAAAAGTAATTTAGATGGGAAAAATTGTCAATACATATGGGAGAATGTATAAATTAATTGGATAATGAAACTGATTCATAAAGATGGATCATTATAAATCGTAAAATATGATGTATAACCTACCCATTTTGGGGATTATAAGATACAATATATCATATAAAATGACTAATAAATTGACCAAACCAGGATATAAAATGCCACATGATAGCAATTTGTTTCAAGGGAAAGAATGGAATTCACTCACTATGAAAATATTATTACCCTAAAATGTTGTCTATTTGAAAACCCACTTGGATCCATGATGATATTATCATGATAATTCCAAAGATTTCTAGTATGAACATTAGAAAACATTTTTAATATTGAGGCTAAAGAAATTATCTAGAGCAAGTAAAATAAGATTTATTTCAATAATATTGTATCCTACTTAACAATTGAAATATTAAGATCATTTAAAAGATGAAATGGATATTTTTTCCAAGGGGAAGGAACATTGTAAAATCTAAAATTTAAAAATTGAATAATTGGGAGTCTTTTAAATAATCCCCATTCCCTAAAAGATTCATATCCCTAGAGATATTTTCATAAAATAAAACAATAAACCATGATTTTAATTCAATGGTTATTTCATGAGTTATGATCATATAAAATCCCGAAGGAAAAAATCAATATTATATATAATGGTCACATTTATAATCGGATGAATCATAAAAGGAAATTTCTAAAGGTTATATAGCCCAGGAAGACTAAAATTTATAAAATTCCATAATTAAATTATTATATGTTAGTGTCTCAATTTAATATATAAAATTAATTCAAAAAGAGAATCTCAAAAGGTATGAATATGTACTATGATAGAAAAAGGTAAAATTCATAATATGTAAGTAAGTTTCCCAATGAAAAAAGTGTCATTAGTTAGGTGATCATTAACTCACTGTTACACATAAGAGTAAAACTGAGAGGTAAAATTTATGTGTGGTTTCAATAATTATAAAACATTTACAAACTTCCAAAATGATAATATTTCTTTTATATACATAAGGGTTCACTTCTTTATTAAAAATTCAGAATATAAGAGTTTGTAATATGATTTGTTAAATAAGAAAAATCTCTTCATAATAAAATTTGAGGAAATTATGAATTTATATTACAAATTAATAATCCATTTAGAAGTTCTGAAATCATGTATAACTAAATAAAAATTTTGTTAACATAAATCATAAATTTTAAAAATAAATTTTAAAATAAAAAATCATACCTAGTATGATTAAATTATTCATAAAACATTCATATTAATAAAAAATATAAATAGAATTATCCTTTTATAAAAATATTTAATAATTTCATAATTTTTAACAATACATATACACTTAAAATTTACATAAATTATTTTTTTAGATAATTTTTAAATATATAATGTGAATGTAATAATAAATATTCCTTGAATAAAAATAAGTTCATTACATGGATATTACAATTAACATAAAACTAGTATTTTATTAAGAAATACATGTATTGTGATACATTCGAGATGATGGGATCCTAATATGGTGCCATGTCTTCCACTATGTTGATCCCAAAAAAGTATACTCGAAAGATAAAATTTGACACTCACACCAAGAATCTTCAAGAAATCTATGTGGGAATGAAGTGTATTTTTTTGGTTGTTGGACAACCACTCTTGTTAGTTTGAGATCTCCCATATGCAAAAAAAGAAAAGAAAAAATGAGTCATGGAATTAATAGAATCTTTTATACCACACAATACATCTCTAAAATAAATGGGTCTAATAGTGAATTGAATAGATAATATTCTTGTGTCTTAGCTTTTAGTAGGGATTTGGGGTGTGATTAACACTGAAAATATTCATCCAAAATTCATTCTCACATTCTCTTGAATTCTCTTTTTCAGGGTACATAATTTATTGAGTAATGTAGTATACTAGGAAATATATTTTAAACCATAAAGTAGAGTTATATTTATTTAAACCTTTTTTAATGATTCTATAATTCCTTCCATGTGAATCCTATTTCATTATACCATTATTGAGGGAAATGTTATTGAAAAGTTCTCTTTTTTTCTTTTAGTTTTTTTAACTTATTTCTTTGAGTTTCTCTAAATACTATCATTTTTTTTCTCTTCTATAATTACCGATTTGGGATATTACAGAACTATTTTTATGTCATATTGGATCTCATTACCACTTCTTATTATTGTCACACCCACATTACTCTTTGAATTTTCAATATGTTGGGATGGTATTTTTCCAAGATCATTTGTTATCATTTTATCTAGAATTCCTAAATGATTATTCAATTACATTTTCTCTATCTTAAACTATTCAATTCTTCTATCTTTTGTGTTATGTTATTTTGTTTTCAAACTAATTGATGGGTTTTCCTGAAATTTATTCAAATATTAAATTATTATATCTCCACCAATGATATCATATTCACTGTGAACACATGAAGTTTAACTTGAGTTTTTCAATGTATTTTACACAAAATCTGATTGATGATTATCAATGTCTCTTAGTTCTCTCACTATAGAGAAATTGTTTCTCTTAATAACTAGATCAAGAGTAAAATCTTGGTTCCTAAGTGATTTGGTTATTAAAATTATTTAGTTTGGTGTTATATATTTGACACCACCTCCATGGAAATGAATCCATATTTTTACATACTTTTCATTCATGTGAAAATATCAATTTAAAATAAAATTTTATTTTATAATATAGTAGAGACCAAATTTTATCTCCATATATGGGTGAAAATTAATGTTGTAACAATTATTTAAAAGGGTGGTTTGTATTTTTTTTTTGGTTTAAGAGAACTAAGTTTGGTTTGAAAATAGTTTTGATTTATGGGAAATAGATTTAGTAATTTGTTTAAGAGTTGGATTACCAATTCCAATGCTATACTGGTCTTAAAATGATCAAATCCTCATTTGTATACTTGAACAATTGATATAATATTCAATTTATTATCTCTCATTAGTGGTTGATGTTGAATGTTATTTTCAAATATTTAATGATCCCTACTAAATTATCCTCCTTTCAATGTGTGTAGAATGATATTAGACAATCGTATTAATATCTCAACAATGAGATCTCCTCAAATTACCCAAGAATATCCCAATTATGTTATGGTATTCTTATGAAATCCATGTGGTCCACATGTATCATAAATATATAGATAGTTCATCCCCTAACCATTCCCATTACATCAAAAATAGTAAATATCAAGTGGTGGAGGAATGAATTTATTATCCCAATAAGGAAATATTTTATAAAAATATAAACCAAACATGATCAAATGAAAATAAATATACCAACACTAAAAACAATGATGAAATATTAGAAAAATAATTTATTATTATTATTCATAATCATAAAAAAATAAATCCACCCCAGTACCCCTATCACTAAAAGGGTTATATCACTCTATTCAATATGTTATGGTAATGGATGATTGAAGAATAGCAATAAAACAGAGAAATTGTCATCAAATCACAAAACTCCTTATCCACATAGCCTCAATATGTATAAATAGATTCTTCAATTATTCATTGAGATCGGGGATGGTTCCATGCTTATTATGTTTCATGTGATCTCCTCCATGTTTATTTGATATTTTATCTGAGATTTATGGAGCCCTACAAATCTTAACTTGAATGTCCCCTTTCCAAAATTTGATGTCACCTTGCATGTGAGATTCATTATTTCATGATTCTATTAATAATTAAAATATGATTATCCTATATGACATCACATTTTTGATCACTTCTTAGTTTTTAAATGTGGAAAAACATACGTGAGTTTCAAAAAAATTTATGTGACTTCTAAAAAATCCTAAATATTTCAAATGCAGCTCAAGAAAAAACCAAATCTATCAACAAATATATTAAGTTTGATTATAAAAACATACATATCATAAAATATATCTTATTCATCATGGGGAGTTCTAGAGTCCATATTACGTATTACATGGAAACTCAACTCCTTGCCTCCAAATAGTAATGGAAAATCCCTTATGTGTTATGGCATATTTCTTAGGTATTAAAATAAATTCATTATCTTTGATCTAGAAAATATTATATATATCATTGAAAATAATACATATCACCATGCATATATTATGTATCTTTTATGACCGAATTCCTACAAAGATACCCCTCCTAGGATGGAAATGAATAAAGGGAGATAATGATCCCAGAGTCCCGCCCCCAGTAGGACTCGGGTTGGTGACTAGGACCAATGGTGTACAAATCTCATAACATGGGAGGCATTACCCTTCATGAGAATCAATATTGGGAGATATAATGAGTCATCCACAAATATCTTCAAGATATAATATAAAATAGAAACCCAAACCATCTCACATGTATGTATAAATAGAACTGATATAGATAAAGTCTCCAAAGTAATTACCCCAAAGTAAAGCTAAAGTAGTGACACGACAACTATTGAAGATTTGAGCTATTAAGGTCTAGAATGGTTGGAAAAATCCTCCGAGAAAGATGAAAAAAAATTTATATATGTAGGTTGAGTATATAAGTATACTCGGTAGGAAAACCAAAGTCACTCATTCACATTTGAAAGAAGCATACTAACACACCTATGATAAAACAACATAACCAAACAGTACCGATCAAGGTTTACTAACCATATTAATCTCACCAAGGTGCACTCACCAAATAACGCAATCCAAGTAAAATAATGTATTATATACCACATTGAAGATAGGGTTCCCCGCACTAATTTCCCACTAATTAGCAGCTCTCACACCCTAATGGAAAACATCCTGGCACTCCCACCTCTTCCGAATATACCACATCACATCCGGCATGCACACACCTAGGACTCACAACACATCCCGATAGCACACACCTACACCTTAAAACACATCCCACCCTCACACAACTGAGCCTCACAACACATCCATCCCACACACACCTAGGACTCAAAACACAAAACATCTCATCCTGAAGACACTTGGGAAAGCACATCATAACTCATCCCGGAGACACATGAGATACCATATCACAAATCATCCCAAAGACACTTGGGACACCACATCTCATCAAATCCTGAACACACTTGGGATACCACATCTCATCACCTCAAGCCCAAACAATCTTGGGATATCATCACCTAGAAGCGGGAGCAGGGATGAGTAGGAGGTCAACCATCCATCCTCCCACTGGGATGTTGGAAAAGACACCCCCTGAATGACTATGTGGGTGTTTGGCATACAATGCTCAATATGGGTGTGCATATAGAAATCACAAGTAAATTACAAGTATATATATACAAAAAACTCATGTCCAACCTATGGGCTCTAAAATAAAAAATCAACTCGCAACACCATTACCTTTTCTGCCACCTCTAAATGCACAACACCATACAACAACTCAGAAACCCCATTTCACATTTCCAACCAATTTCATTTAGTCATCCCATTATTTTTATTATTTAGCATCAACCACATTTAACCAAGAAACCCACCATTTAATTATCCACTAACCATTTCCATTACACTAACCAAGCCATCCCAACCCATTCGAAACATTATTAAAAAATTGTTTATTTAATTTATCACTACCCATAAATCTAGCACAACACACACACAAAATCAAAAAAGACATCATTTTGTCACCTCACCAAACCCAAAATTACAAAACACAAACCATAATCCCCACATTCTCTAACCACACCTCGACATCCCAGAAGCATGACCACACATCCCAACACATTAAGATAATTCATTACAGATTTACAAAGGGGCTTTTATCACATTCCACATTATTTTAGGGGTGTTATCACACGATCCATAATCTTGGGGAAACCATTTTTTTTATACAAGTATAAGTAATTAAAAATTTTCCATTTAGGGTGATATCAAAAAAATCACAACCAAAGTAGCAATCATATCACAAATATCCATCATAAGAAAAGCCCCAAATTGTCAAAATTTTCAGTGGGGAGTCAAGCCCGAACAATCCACAATATCACAAATAATATCAAAACTGTAAAAATCATGGGAATCATACCCCTTTCACCCTTTTCAAATCAATTAACAAACTATTTATCTTTGATTAATCTGGTTTAACCATGATCCATAAAGAAATAAAAGTATACCCCTCTTATATGATACACAATAAAGAGAAAAGATAGATTCCCTACATCAAAGAATCTTTTCAACTCACTATGCATAGTAGGGAGAAGAAGAAACCGCATGAAAACCACCCTTGCATAAGAAACTTATAAATCGGACTATACTGAACCAAAGGGTCTTAAAAACAAAACCCAATAGCACCCCAAAACAAGGAAACACCACCATAGTGGAAACCCAAAATAAGAATGGAAGAAAATAGACGATAGTGAAATGAGAACTTGCTACAGATCGAAGACGGAAGCCCAAGGATTGACCCCTATCAAAAGGAATCTCCAAACACTAAAGGAAAAGGTATTCGAGAACCTGGAATGATAGAAGAGCCACTACCATAGGGTTTGTAAATATCAAGAGTGGATCAAACCATTAAAACTATAGAGCATCATGGAATTACACAATGTTTAATCCCCTTTCACGTCGTGTAATCCTAGGATTCCAGGTTCTACCAAAAAACACATCAACTTTTTATTATCTAACGCCAAAAATTCACATATTTTGAATCATCCCTAGAAAATCCAGGAAACCAACTTTCATGTCGTGTTATATACTTACATGATGTGTATTTCTTACCGCAATTTTGTTATAGCTACAGCTTCCACTGAAAACTCCTGGAACATCCCCTGAACACCTCCAACACTCAAAACTGAAAAATTGATGGATTGGGAAGGAATGAACCATTATATCAGATACCTATCAAAAGATCCTCACCCTTTAGAATCCAAAACCAATCCCAGAATGAAAAAGGGTCTGAATTACCACCCAATGAGATACCTCTCAAGGTTCTCGTCATACCTAAAATGCTACCATTGGCTAAACACACCAACCCAAAGGGCCAGAAGGAACACTGTAAAACCACTAGACACCACCTCTCACACAACCAAACTACCAAATCAATACTACATAGCTATCTCAAGCTCCACAGATCCCAAACCAGCAAATGCTATAACCAATGAACTACACCTTCCCAATCACATGAATCAACGAATACTTTCCTCCATGTCAAGATACTAACCATTTTGGATGACACTAAATCACCTACAGGGGTTTAATCGCATCATAATTAATCTGTATCGATTAGAAAATACTCCCCTTTTCATATGTTAGGACATTATATATCACAAATCACACCACATAGATCATAAACCAAGGAAAACTGTTCATTTCATAAATAGAAGGATCCATATATCACATCATAAAGAAAAATAGAGAAAGGTAAAACTCAGAACAAATATCAGTACTAGGTATGAATCTATGTATCTCACCCCCAAGTACTCTCCTCCAAGCCACCATGCCTCCACAATAAGAAAAAAGTAATGGTCTATCCACACAGTTCTTTCTCTTAGATATCTTAGATCTCTATTGGATTCTCCACAAACATCGCGTCATCCAAGATATCCAACTCTCCCCAGTCAATGACTTGAGAGTCATCATGAAGATATCAATGAATACAGGAGAAGTAGAAAACATTGTGGATTCTCTCCAAATTTTGTGGCAACACTAATGGATACACCACTTTTCTAACTCACCACAACACCTCAAAGGGTCCAATAAATCTGGGAGAAAGCTTACTCCCTCTTCCAAAACTCCACTACCCACATAGAGGGGAAACCTTCAAGAACACGTGGTTCCCAGACTCAAACTCCGAGTTCCCACTACCATGATCGGAAAAATAATTCTTCTAGTCCTGCGTTTCATTCATCCTCCCATGAATGAGATAAAATTTCTCTATCGTGCTCTACACCACATCGGGATCAAGAATGGATGTCTCCCCAACCTCCATCTAGCACAACGGTGAATGACATGGTCTTACATACAAAGCCTCAAATTTGGACATGTTAATTGAATAATGATAGAAATTATTATAAGAAAACTCCACTAAGGGAAGATGTCATGCCAAAGATCCACCAAAGTCCAAGATACATGACCTTAACATATCCTCCAAAATCCGGATATTCTATTCCATCATCCCATATATCTGAGGGTGGAAACCAGTGATGAGGTGTAACTAAGTTCCAAAAACTTCCTGAAGTCCCATCTAAACTCATGAGGTAAAATGTGAATCCAAATCAGAGACAATGAACCTCGAAACTCCCTGCAACTGCACCACCTCATCCACATACCTATTAATAATGGAATCTACTATGTCTGATTACTTGATTGCTAAGAAGTGACCCAATTTCATCAAATGATCCACAATCTCCCAATTTAACATCACAACCTCCTTGATATTTGGGTAACCTAGTGATGAAATACATTGATAATTAATCCCATTTCCTATTGGAGTAATATAAGGGCTACAACAAACCAACAGGAACACGATGCTCAAAATTTAGCTACTAGAAAACCCGACACCGATCCACAAACTCTACCACTACCCGTTTAATCTGGAGACACCAAAAATATATCCTCAAGCGATAGTAAATCTTGGATACTCTTGGGTGTACTTACAAATGTGATCTATGAATCCCATGTATGAATCCATTATGCATTACTACCCGAACAAACAAACTTCTATAAAACAACACCCAGTACTAACCATCCTTTGACCATCCCTACGGAGCATCATAATAGCCCACACGATCATACAATACCTCTTCCTCTAAGTCTCCCCACTAATAATCCCCCACCTACTGTATTATAGAAGACTACACCATCATCTGAAACAAACATCCATTACCATAATCCTCCCTTGCATCTAAGTATTGGTTTTCCAACTCCAACATCGCTCTCCAAGCATCCATAGATTCCCAAACAACATACTTCTGTGAATTTATTCTCCAAGAATCAGCCATGAAATAACCCTTTCTTAAGGTATAGGATATCTCAAAATCATAATCCTCAAAGAACTACATCCACCACCACAGTCGTAGAAGGAAGTAATGTGGGAAAAAGATATACCTCAAAATCTTGTGATCTTTGAAGACCGCAAAGTGATCTGTAACGAGGTAATGTCGCCACAACTTTAGCATAAACACAACTAATGATTTCTCAAGATCATGGGTGGAATAGTTAATATCATTGGGAAATAACTTCCTAGACCCATAAAATATCACCACTTACCATTTAATCAACATGAATCCCAATCATAAATGGTAAGTGCCACAAAACACCTCAAACATCACCCCTTTCCTCCAGAAATTGGAGCACTGGATTACTAAACAACATCCCCTTCAGGTAACTGAATGCTACCTGGAACTAATCACTCTACACAAATGCTTGGTATTTCTTTGTAAAAGTTGTCAATGGGGAAGAAACTTGATAGAAATTGGGTAAAAACCTCTAATAATTTCCAGTGAGACTAAGGAACTTGTGAACCTCTTCCACATTCTTGGGTACTTACATAGAAATAATTGCATCAACCTTTGATGGTTCTACTTCCACACCCTACTGAGACACCACATTCTTGAGGAAATTCACCTCTTAGGTCCAGAACAAACATTTGGACAACTTTACATAGAGCATATGGGGTCAAATAATATGCAGGACACTTCAGATATACTCATTGTGATCTTCCTCTGACTTCGAGTAGATTATGATATCATCAATTTATATGACAATGAACCAATCATGGAACACATAGAACATTATGTTCATAAGCCTTGTGAACATGTTTGGTGTGTTGGTAACACCAAATGACGTGACTAAAAACTCAAAGGTACCATACCTACATCTGAAGGTCGTCTTCAGGATATCGACCTCCTTCACCCTCAACTGATGAAATCCAGATCTAAAATCGATCTTAGAAAAACAACTCACCTCTATCATCTGGTTGAAAATATCATCTATCCAAGGAAGAGGGCAATGGTTCTCGAACTTCAACTGATTCAACCTTAATTATTCTATACACAACCTTAAACTACCATCCGCCGTCTTAGTGAACAACACTAGAGCACCCCATGGCGATACACTAGGCCAGATAAAACCCTTTTTCATTGAATCATCAAATTGAATCATCAAATCCCTCAACTCAAAGGGTTATATCTGATAAGGATCCATCAAAATTGGAGAAGAACCTGGAAGGAATTATATCCGAAACTAAAAATCACATAAAGGGGTAGCATTAAAACCTCATTATGGAAAACATCAAGGAACTCCCCAATGACCCAGAGAACTTATACCATATCAACATCCACTAATTCCACTGAAAAATTAGACAACAAGGAAATAAGGGGCTCCACACAGCAACTTCCCATCTAACAACATAGGTCACCAATAAAAACAAAAAATGGTCATCTACATCCAAAAACATGACTCTACCCTGGAATCAGTCGATAACAGCATGTATGGAATTAAACCAGTTTATATCGTGGATGACATTGTATGTTTGAATCCTTATAAAGAGATGATCCCATTGGGACTGATGCAGCCACATCATCAGTCTAAACCCCAGGCACACATCAAACAAGATAGTTTGGTCACCGACTAGCGTAGTCAACACTAGGAGAACGGGAATCCTCTCTACATATATTCCATGAGAATGGGATAGAGAGGTTGAAATAAAGAATTGAGAATTTCATGAAACAAATAAGGCACAAAAAGGGTATTAAAAAAACTGATTGTACCTATGATGATATCTGGACCCTTTGGAACTACTGCCTCAACTACATGCAATTGACCACAACCATCTCCTCTACCTCTCTGCTGATGACCACCTCCATGGGAACCATTAAGTAGTGGTCCCAGAACATGAGGAACATCCTTAGATCGGCCTTTATCTGCAACATCTCCCATTGGTAGAGCATAAGACTACTACCACTCCTGTTGAAATGGCATCATTGGAAAGTGATACTGAGGATATCACTGAACCTTTTCACCTCTACCAAATTAAGCTCAAGCAGCCACTGAGAACTGGCTCTAAATATAGTCACAAACTCCATAGAAGAAATGCATCTTCCCCAAGCCCATAGAAAATTCATGGAGACCAGAAGGCCGAAACAGAGTCTTCTAAGGTAATCTATCGGTTGTTCAAAACATTGAAGGTCCTAGTGCTTGAGACCTTCCACTATCACCTCTGCTACTCTTGGAACTGAGATAGTTCACCTCCCATGGAATAAATCATTGTGAATGAATCCTCTTGATATCCTATGCCTTATTTTAAACCTACAATTATGTCTAAAATGTAAAAGGAGTAACTTCATGATGGATAGAAGGAAGGATTGCCTCCTCAAGATTCCTCACAGAAGACTCCTCATCTAGAAAAAGATCATGGTAAAAATGAAGAAGGTTATTGAACTTGATTACCAACTCCCTCACTAACATGCTCCTCTAATGAAGAGAAATATGCTCATGACTCTTCACTTGCTTCATGGTTTATGAAAGGAACTCTACCTGGAACTCCTTTTGGAAGTCGACCCACAAAACATATGCCTCCCTCTTCTCTTCTAGATACAGTGTCCATCACTAATGAAAAATTCCTCACATCTGACTGATTGCTAAAGGGACCCAATACTCCATCAAGGTACGGATCAAATTTAAAGTGATCTTGAACTCCTCTAACTAGATATTTGTCTCCACATATGAAACACTTCCATCCTAATTCCCCAAATCATGCTATTGGAAATCTCGCAACATCTTCTACCAATGATCATCTTTCTTATCTAAAGCAACACTATAGTGTTCAACCAGATCATCCTACTGAACCTCCACTGCATGATCCACATGTGGACAATGACTATTAGACATAGATGAAAGGAAAATAAGGGTTTAAGAGTCCATAAAGTGTGTAATTTTTATTAATATTTATCTTAAACTCATTTAATTATTTTTTTATTCATTATTATTTTCTAAAAAAACAATTCAACCCAGAACCCAAGTCATTATGATGCATGTACCTTTCATAGGTCTCTACCCTGCAAGTAGTTCTATCTCACTTGACCATTCAACAATCTTAGAGTCCATGCACTGGATCATGGGGTCCTCAAAATAGTGGTTCCAAGATGGTCTCCCTATCATATATCACACAAAAAGTTCAACTGGCACTATTTCCATACCACCCACATGAAATACTCACTATACCTAACTCCAAAATCCATCTTATCTCTCAACCATCACCTATGAAACCACTATGTCATGACACCCTCCCTCCAAAGATACCTATCCTGGGATGGAAATGAATAATGGAAGGTAATGACCCCTGAGTCCCACCTCTAGTAGGTGCCGCACTGGCAACTAGCACCAACGGTGTACAAATATCACAATATGGGAGGCATTACCCTTTATGAGAAACAATATCGATAGATAGAATGAATCATACAAAAACAACTCCATGAAATAATATAAAAGAGATAATCAAACCATCCCACAAACATGTATAAATATAAGTGATATAGATAAAGTTTCCAAAGTAAGTACCCAAAAGTAAAACAAAAGCAGTCACCCAGAAACTGTCAAGGATCTGAGCTAGTAAGGTCTAGTATAGTCTACGAAATCCTCCTAGAAACCTGAAAATATTTTTATATATGTAGGGTGTGAATACAAGTATAATCATTAAGAAAACCAAAGTCCCTCATAAACTTGTGAAAGAAGCCTACAAATTCACCTGTGAGAAGAAAATATAACCAAACAACACCTATCAAGGTATACTAACCATCCCAATCTCACAAAGGCATGCTCACCAAATAATTAAATCCAAGTGATGTAATGTAATATAAAGTACATAAATGATAGAATACCCCACACCACTTTCCCACTGATTAGCTTCTCTCCCACTGTAATAGTAAACATCCTAGAGATCCCACCTCTTCTAAATATACCACATCGCATCTTGTCTACACACACAAGGGGACCACATCACATCCCACCCATAAACACTTGGGCCTCAAAAAAACACCCTCCCGCACACAACTAGGCCTCACGACACATCACATCTCATCCCGAAGACACCTAGGAAAGTACATCACAACTCATCCTGAAGACACATGGGACACCATGTCATAAATAATCTTGAAGACACCTGGGACACCACATCTAATCACATCCTGAAGAAACTTGGGATACCACATCTTATCAAATCTTGCACAAATAATCTTTGTTCGTCATCACCTGGAAGATGGAGTGGGGAAGAGTGGGTGGTCTTCCATCCATCCTCTGATCGAGATGTTGGTAGAGACACCCCCTTCTTGACAATGCGGGTGTTCAGAAAATAGTGCTCAATGTGGGTGGAGTGCATATATAAATCACATAGAAAATAAAATTATACATATATAGTACCAAACACTCAAGCCCAACCTATGGGTTTTCAAACAAATAACCAAATCACAACACTTTCCCCTTTGTTTCCACTTATTAATTCATAAAACCACACACCAAGTCACAAACCCTATTTCACATTTCCAACCAATTTTATTTAATCATCCCATTCTTTTCATTATTTTACATCAACCATGTTTCACCACACAACCCACCATTTAATTATCCATTAACCATTTCCATTCTATTAAACACACCAACCCAGTCCATCACAAACATATCTAAACAATTGTATATTTATTCCATCACTACATGAGAATATAGCACAACACAACCACATTTCACAAATAGATCATCATTCTATCACCTCACAAACCCCAAAAGTACAGAACACAAACCGTTATCCCCACATGCCCCAACCACACATTTCCATCCCACAAGCATAGCCACACATCACAACACATTAAGACCATTCTTTAAAGATTTACAAAGGGTATTTTATCACATTTCACTTTATTTTAGGGGTGTTGTCACACAATCCATAATCCGGGGGGAACTTTTCATTATCCAAGTAAATGTAAATAAAAAATTTCCATTTTGGGTGATATTACAACAATCACAACCAAAGAATCAATCACAACACATATATCCAGTGCAAACCAATCCCCCAACGATCACAATTTTTAGCAGGGCGTCAAGCCTAAACAATCCACAATATCACAAATAGTATCAAAACTATACAAAGAAAGTGAATCATACCCCTTCACCCTTTCCAATTCAATTAACCAATTATATATCTTCAATTAAGATGAAACAACCATAATTCATAGAGAAATATATTTAAACCCCTCCTGTATGATTCCCAATAAAGAGAAATGAGGTATTCCCTATATGAAATAAGCTTATCAACTCATTATACACTATAGGGTGAAGAAGAAACAGCCCAAAAACCACTTTTTCACAAGAAACTTGCAGATCAACCTATACTGCGTCAAAGGGTTGTCAAAACGCAGCCTAAATGCACCCCAAACCAAATAAAAACCATTTTAGTATAACCCTAAAGAAGAAAAGAAGAAAAAGGATGAGAATAAGAGGGGAAATCAGCGCAAATCAAATACAAAAGCCCAAGGATCAATCCCCATTGAAAGGAATATCGAAACTCTAAAGGGGAATTTTTTTAGACACCTAGAACGAGAGACGAATCTCTTCTGTTGTGTCCCAAAAATAACCTAAGTAGCTCAAAATTTTAAAACTATATAGCTTCAAGGAATTACACAGTGGGTAATCCCCTTTTATGTTGAGTAATCCTGGGATTCCAGGTTCTACCAAAAACCATATCACCATTTTCTTATTTAACCCTGATAATTTACACATCCTAAACCAGCTACATATAAGCCATGAAATCAACTTTCACATTATGTAATATACTTACATGACATATATTTTCTGTAGAAATTCTATTATACCTCCAACTTCCACTAAAAACACCTGGAACCTCCTCTGAACACCTCCAACAGTCAAAACTAGAAATAAAATCGATCGAGAAGGCATAGACCATTACAGTATCACAGTATGAGTTTCCCACCACATTTTCAATTATTTCTAATTTATTCACTATGTATATTAACTTTTCCTTAACCTTCAAAACAACTAATTTTGATATTATAATCATATTTTCATCCATTTTCTTTCTAAATTTAAAAAATTAAATTAAATTAACGATTTTTTCCATTTTAAGTAATATTCACACAATATAATCATATGGTTCTTTAATTCCAAAACAATCTAATAATAATTAAGTAATAAATGTGAGGCAATAAAATAAATTGAATAAAAAGAAAATATGATGATTTAATTTCCCATTTCACTTGATGTTTTTCCTAAAAATGAAACATTTCATAAATACGTTTTTAGGGTCCATAATGTGCCAAAACACCTCCAAAGGAGTAAAGAACCAAATATTGATGAAAATTAAATAAAATTTTGATAAAGTAAATATTATAATAAAGAATCCAGCCTCAACTGCAAAGAATATGGATTCCAAAAATTAATTCTACTTTAAGAAGTGTATAGAATTTGTTAAGAACATCATCCCCCACATGGAAAATGATCTCATAATCGTAACGGATAGTTTCATTATTCTCAGAACCAAGGTGGAATTTTATGGCACCACATAGTATATATCAATACTTTTCAGCCAAAATGAATCATTTTGGGCCCTCCTGAATATGATATTTGATCACAAAATATGGAAAAGGTTGGAATTCCTCATAGCATAGAGCGGAATAATATGAAGTGACTTACACGCTATGTGAAATTGATCATCCTCTATAAATAACCACACTTTACCATAAAGAAATTATTTTTAGAAAATTTATGGTGGAGAAATTTGAGACCACAAAGAACATCTAACATATAGCTCTTACATTATAGACACTTCTAATTTTTAATGACAATGTGCACCCCTATGTGACCCCAATTCCTTTTTTGAGGCCAAATACATTTTAGATAATGGGATGTTGATTTTATGTGACCATAAACCACTTTTGTAGACCTACAAATGGCCCCCCTTTTCTAGAAAAAAATAATTTAAATCACATATAAATACTCCACTATTTACTAAAATATGGGTGTGGGTTGGGATTCATAGGAGACACACAAGAAATTGAATAAACTTGGAAGAAGTTATGGGAAGTCTTACATATTTTTACATAGAATAAAACATAGAAAAAATAAATAACTTCACATCATCTTTCAAAGAACCTCTAAAACTCACCATTGAAAATAATTCTTATTGTGTCACCACTGTGAAAGAACTTATTTCATGAATGGTGTTTCATGGATGGTGTTTTGTAAAGGCTTTTTCATAGATAACCCTTCAGGAAGAGTTCTTCATGAAATGGATATTCCCTTATTTTTAGAAAATGCCCACTTTGCATAACACTTTCTCCTAGGAAAATGGGTAGATATAGAGGTGTTCATTACCCTCTCTTGCATGCTATTATTTGGTGAAGTATACAGATTTATTATGATTATTTCATGAATAAATAAAAATAATTTGACCCACCAGGTTTGAATCAACAAAAATGACCTCAGTGGTACCTATCTTCAGTGATTAAGACCCTTCATAGGGCCATGTTATTAGTAACACTACCTAAAAATTGAAGAATCTATGTAAACCTCACTATACCCACCACATTCATCCATTTGTGATATTTTGGATAAAGTTACATTAAGATAAAATTCATAGAATAACTTCCCCAAAGATATATGGTAAACTACATGGACAATGTCCATAGTGTAACAGATAAAACTATAATATTTCCCAATGAAATAAGAATAAGATGACTAATGGAACATGTATGATATTCATTATGTTGTGAAGTTTATATAACACACACCATGATAATTAAAACAAATTATGAAGAATATCAAATCATTACTTGGAAATAAACTATAAACCCATTTCAAATCAAGCAGGAAACATTGGTTTTAATTGATATGGACTATATTATGAAACCACCTACCTCAATATAGGTATCATCAAACACCCGATATGGTATCCACACTCAGAGAGATAAAGTGAGAATCAATCAATAAGGGATTTGAGAAACATAATTCACTAATATAGTTCCAGGTCCATCAATAACATGAGGATCCATAGGCCATGAATATAGAGATACATGTGGTAAAGAGGAATTCACAATTGAATCAAGGTTATACTTGCAGAAAGAGACTGAACACTTTAATTGACACTTTAATCCATTAATACTAAAGGCTAGAAGGTACCAAATCATATCAAGAGAGTCTCTAAGTTATTATTGGATGAATAGTGTTTTGAAGAAGTAGATATTAGAATTAAAAAGCAGTTTTTAGGAAAACAATTATTGGATTACCGTAGATTTTCTCACCCATAACAGTTTTACCGGCCAGCCACTGGAATCCACTGGCTATACAGTGGTTCCATACATATTTCTTATTCCATTGGGAACCCCAATGGATATTTAATGGAGTTATTAGAGGAACTCCATTCTTCCTTCCTTCCACCGGCTGGTCGGTGGACCACATTGGCTACACTATGGATGTCTTGTTGAAAGACCATTCTTCTATCATGAAACCGAATTAAACCTAGTCTATCAGACATGAATTAAACCCACTCCACTTACCCCAAAAAGGGTGAATACAAGTGGGAACAAATATGAATCAACAAGAAAAAATAGCAAGAGAAAAATAAACCAAAGGTCATACCTGAATTATAGATTTATGATATTACAAGAAAGATAAAGTATTAAAATATCAAATATTTTACATTTTTTCTTCTTTTCTTATGTATAAATTAATAATTTCAATCATTAAATAGATTTATAGAGTTAATTTTCTTATTTTTAATCATATCAAATTTATAGTCTCAAATAAGATCTCTATTAAAAGTCTTAGTATTAAAATAAAATATTTTTTCAATATTTTTTAAAAAATATGCCTTTCTTCTAGTATAAATACCCCGTCTCATTCCCATGAAAAATAACTTTCTAAGAAATTATAATTACCCAAGATATAACCATGTCACTTCTCCTAATCCTCCTTGGATTTATAGGGACATTCTGGTCTCATCTAAATCTTAGCCTCCAAGGCTATAATGTCTTATAAAAGGACTAAATTCAAAGAAATGTGTCACCTCTCTTGTTTACTCCTTTCAAATTTTACTTTTCCTATAATTCTATTCCCAATACATCTTTAAAAAAATCTTAATAAAATAATTATTGTTTATATAAATTTTATATAAATTTTATTGTGATACAGTATATTTTTTATATACTATTTATAAAATGTTTATTATCTCTCTCTATCTCTTTGACAATACCCTATTAATGGTTGGTTAACTGCCTATGGTGACATTTTCAATGATTTACATATCAATTCCTTATGGATTATTAGTGTAAAAAAATTATAATCTTTAAATATGTATCTTTAATTATTATTAATCTTTTTAAGGTTATTTGACTAATGGATAAATAACAACGAATCAAAACCATGCAAATGAAACAAAATGGGATAATTTAAAGAAACATGTCATCAAATCATTTCATCTTTAACAAAAAAATCAATACATAAAATATAATTAATATAATTGATCGATGATAACATATCTGATTGAAATTAATAATTTTAATCTTTTTCTAACAAAACTCGATTTATTATACAAGATGTATAAACATGATCTAACAAAATTGGACCTAAGGTAATGTGTCTTTCAAACCTGGAATTTTAATTTTTGTTTAGCTCAACCTCCCCTATCATTACTAATTATTCTTAGAAAAATAATTATAAATATATTTTAAACTTATTTCAATTTTCTTTTTATAAAGATATTCAAGTTCTTTCTTTGCTGGGATAAATTCTTAGTAATTGTCATAACTATTGATGAAGACTTAATTCTAAAAGTTTCTCCATAATGAAACATGTTTTTATTATTTAAATTATAAATAAATATGATATTTTCATTCTAAATAAAACCATTTAATTTGCAAGATGATATTTTCTAGTCTCCTTTTGGAACTTATAAGTTTATTCCTTATAATTTTCATTCTGACATCACTATGAAACCCATTATTTTCCCATGGTATATTTTCATATTTATGATTCAGAGGTGTTTCCTTTCTATATGGCATGACTGATATTGATAAATTTGTAATGTTATGGGTGGGACTAGAATTATATATGTCTCAAATGAATTTGGAATGGTGAAATATGTCAGGTTATTATTATACATTAACATGATGCAAGGTTTGTAGCATGATGTAGTTAGCTTTGTATACTTATATTATATGTAAACATAATGCTAGATTTTTTTACATTCTTCACAGGGTAATGATATGCCTATTTTTTCCAACATGTTATGATATTTCATTATTATGTATGTTCCACATTACATATCTATTTCAAATTATTTCTATATTATTATAATGATGATTTTATTATTTTGATATAATGATGATGATTATTCTCTCCCATATACTTATATTGATTTATGTTTCATAGTCCTCCATATCCAACACTGTAATATGATGTTAGTTAACAATATATTTAATGAATTTAACCTAGTGATTACATTTATTAATATAATTATGAAAACTAATAATAGAATCATATAAAATTATTCAAATTAACTTTTAATTTTTACATGTTACCATTATGTAGGAACCAAATTTTCCCAAGATACAAAACCTATCAATTATGGGAGTTTTGTTGAAAATTATTTTTATATTAAAAATAACTTAATAATCATGTACATAATTTATGTTTTATTTTACTGGTGATATGAAGCTTTAAAATATATAAACTAGTTCAATATATCACTCAAAATATGAAAACCTTTATTTCAAAAAGGCTCTATGTCACTACAAAATTCTTTATTCTGAACTCCCAACATTATTAAAGTATAAAATAGACTAGAAGATAGTATAATCTAATTTATATTATATTAATCATTGTCTACCATCACCCAAGTTCCTCTACCTTTTCTTATAAAGTTTCTTCAAAAATCAAAAAGTCATGAATATGATGGTTTACATTTTTACTATGCACCACTTTGTTGAAATGAGAATAAAATAATGTCATGTTTTAATATATGGAATTATAAAATATTTAATTCCTATCTCTCTAAATCCAAACCTAGGATAGTTACATAGATGGAAAATCCAAACACATAAAAATTAATACCACAAAAGAATGTGACAAACGTTTTTTCATTGATTCCATCATCATGTGTGTTCTAAGAGATCAATTGATCTATTTTAATGATTCTCACAAAAAAGGATAAATCTTGAGGCTCTCAAAAGATACCCAAATAATCATAATTGGATATTAAATCCCAAAATGATACAATAATAACCACTATGAAAAAATCATAATAAACCCTTAAATGTTTTTGATTCTCCTACTCCAAAATTTTTAGTATTCTTCTACCTCTTAATTAATAAAGTAAAACCCCATATTAGCCCAAATTATATATTGAAATTAATCAAAAATTAATAAAATAAAATTATTATTTAAATGTATCCATGTTTATATGAAAATATTTAAATATAATGAACAAATAAATCCTACATCCCAAATTTAAAAAAAAATTGAGTTTCACCCACTTAGAATTTCAACATCAGTGACCCCTTATGCCTAAAAATGAGATGAGTCTAAAATAAAACCATCGTATTCTTCCATTCCTTGAAAGACATCATAGAATGATACAAACTTATTTAAAATATAATGTCACCATAAACATAAATATCAATAGTGAATCTTTGATGGGGTGGATATAACCTTGTATTTTTTTAATATATCAAAATTTTGTTTAGTTATAAAATGTTTTATCATATGATTCAAAGAAAAAGATCAATATTATCACAAACACTATATATATAATGCATTTGGTATAATTAACCTACACAACTAATTGGGGTCAATTGGAAATCTTATATGAATATTTCTAAAAGGTAATGGAGGACATGATATAGGTATTGAGGAATATTTTTTAATAAACTAATAAATCACAACAAAAGAAATCTATTGATGTTCCTTTCAATAAATTTTATGATCGTTTTGGTGTAATTAGAGGATTACAAGAGATATTAAATGATAAATACATTTTAAGATAAATCTATATAAGATACATCTTCATTTTTAGTCGTATGGTATTAAAAATATATGGTAGAGACCTAAGAAAAGTTTCACTTGGTGATCTGCAAAGCATTCCAGTTTCATATGAGATGGGGATGAAATATGATACATATATATCAATTAGTGTTCAAAATAATTATTAAAAATAAATTACTATAAATTTAAGGTAGATTATTCCTATAAATGAATAATATCAAGATTATTAAGATGATTAAATGAGTTATTTCTCACTAGGTATTTATAATGGTGATGTTAAATTCATGGTGAAATATATAAATTTTTATTTTCATATAGGTAAAATTTAGAAAAATATAATCTATTTTATTCCATTGGTGTGAATTTAGAAGATATGATGTGGGAAATTCATGAACTCCCACAAGATTTTTTAATAATAGAAGAGTTGGAAGAAAATTCATGAAGAATAATTTTATAAAAAAAAGTAGTAAAATAAATATATTTTTAAAAAAAAACTATAAAGAAAATAGAGAATGTTAAATTATATAGGAATATTCCTTGGTGGAACTTACACTAAAATTCCAAGATTATGAATTTTTCGATGAAAAAGATAATTTTGGATATAGAAAATGTTAGTATTCAGAGTAATCTAAAGAACACGATTAAAAGTTTTGAAACAAGTGGGAAATATTTATGATATAGAATTATTAATTTATGAAATAAAAAGTATATCTTAGTGTAAAAGAAGAAGGTATCATAAATTAAGATGATATACTACAGAACATTTTGTCAAAGACCTCAAATAGAAGTAAAGATGTGACCAATATAAAAAGGTGGTATTAAAATCAAACTAAGATTATTGAAAAGTTTATTTTTTATATTAAATGAAGAAATTAAATTATAGATTATATATAAATTTATGTGAATTATACTATTAGTGTCACGACCCATCCTCGGGGCCTGTGCCGTGACTACCCCAAGCCCGCCTTCCATAGGCCAGGGGGTGGTGACTAGCACCAAGGCGTAAATACTGGTAAAAGGGAAGGCATTGCCTTTGTAAAATAAACCACAAACACCACAGAGCAAGCAGGCAGAAGTAAACACTGAGTAAAAACTGGTACAACAGTAATTGCGGAAAAGTAAGTGGGCCAGTATACAAACCCAAACAAAAAGTAAAAGTACAACTGGAAAGGGAAAATAGCAATTGAAAAGTAAAGCCACAACGTCGAGCTATCCACTGGAAATCCCACCTGAATGGTGGGTACATATAACCTCCACTGCTCCTCAGGTCCAGCCGACCGCTCTGAGTACGTTCCGCCCAGTGGTCCACCTCCAGGTACCATCCTGCTCTGCAAGCCTCAACCACGATCAGCGCTTTCCGTCGTCTGCAACAAACACAATGTAGTGCGGGCATAGCCCGTGCAGGGGTGAGTATAAGCTACTCAGTAGGGACCCCGAGACCCCTGATGGTCTCCCAGAATCCACAAAGTATAATCCACAAAGGAAAGATACAATCACGAAGTGACATCCGACACTCCTTAGGTATATCCCCATACATATACCTAAGTCATCAATTCTCGTTCGGCTCCAACATCCGAGCCCAAGTACAACCCAGTCCACACAGGAAAGCAAAACGTAAATCCACACAGGATAACACAACACAAACCACATAGGAAAGTAAAATAAGATTCATCTCACATAGGTATACTTCTTCGTAAGACGATATAGATGATCAGATGTAGCCACTAATTCATCTAAGCCGTCGGACCCACAAAGGATCGATCATGAAGTTGAAACCACAGCTATTGGGAAACTCCTTCTATAACAAGAACAGTGGGTATGTCTCTACAACCAAGCACTTCTCTCTAATCTTGGACTGCTGTAGTACTCCGCCTATCGAGTACTGTTGGCCTGCTGCTACAAGAAAGCGCTTCCCACCATGGGTCTGCCGCTACAACCAAGCGCTCCCCCTCAAAGTCTCTAGAGATACTCCTTCTGTTGAGTACCACGGGTCTGCCGCTACAACCAAGCACTCCTCTGCCATGGGTCTGCTGCTACAACCAAGCGCTCCCCCGTGCTGCTACAACCAAGCGCTCCTCCATCGTGGGTCTGCGGCTACAACCAAGTGCTCCCCCTCATAGCCTCCAGAGGTACTCCTTATGTTTTGTACTGCGGGTCTACCGCTACAACCAAATGCTTCTCCACCGTGGGTCTGCTCCTATAACCAAGCGCTTTCCACTGGTCTATCCGTTAACACACCGAGTCGTTCGATCAGCAGTCGTCAAGTCTCAACCGGCTCTAGGGTTTCCTCACACAGCATGCTCGTTCCGGGAGGGTCCAATCCACGAGCCAAGAGGTCAATGCATCAACTGACATGTATTCCGGAGTTGATGTATCCCAAAAAGTACCGTAGTGGTCACTACCGAACCCACGGAGGATTCCCGTATTGTCTTCATTGTCGTCGCAGACGCAGCCATCTCTAGGGTTCTCGCACACAGCAAGCGCGTTTAGGAGGGTCCTCTCCACGAGCCGAGAGGCTGATACATCAACTGAAACATAGTCCAGAGTTGATGTCTCCAAAAGTTCCGTATCGTCAACAGGAACTCAACGTCGGAGACAGCGCGTCAATCGGACGCCCGGTCCGAGAGTTATTGGCTTTTTCGCTCCAGGGGCCCAGTTGGTTTTTTAGGAAAAAACAACCCGATCGTACTCCACTTGCGTCCAAACCTCAAGCGAAGTATTCCAAAAGATCTGTCTCACATAGAGGAATCCATCAAAGTCGCTGGTACGTCATTCGGACGTCCGTAACTCAATATATGAGCATTTCCGCTCCGAGGGCCCGATTGGTTTCGTGTAGAAACCAACCCGGCCAAACCCAAAGTACCTAGAAACCTTGAGTTCGATATACTGAAACGACTGTCTCGATCCGAGGATCGCATCGCCACTGACGACGCATCGATCGGAGGCCTGTAGCTCAAGATAAGGGCAAAAGACCGAAAAGGTCCGGAAATGGGGGGTCTGGGCCCGGCCGACCCGGCCCAACCCCCCGGGGTCGGCCCGAACCGGGTCGACCCAACCCTGCTATGGGTCCAACCCGGATGGCGCGACCCGACCCGGACAGGGTGGCCCGGCCTGGCCTGGGCGCGACCCGGCCCGACCGTCAGGGGTCGGGTCGGCCGGTTACGGCCAAGCGGCGCAGGGGGCTTGCTGCCCCCGTGTGAGAGAACTGCGGCCCCGCGTGGGGCTGCCCTTGCCAACGGACGTGGCAGCCGGCCCCGTCCCATCTCTCATCGGACCCACGCGGTCGCGGTTCATCCGGCTGCCGCTGTGGCGGTTCTCCTCGGTGGCGGGCCGGGCGTCGCCGCCTTCCACCGCCGTGCCGGCGTGGCGCGCCAGCATTTTTCTCCGCGGACCACCGGATGAGTTCCGGTGGTCAGAAATCCTTGTCGTCTTCTCCAAAAGTCTCCCCAGGGTCCGTCCTTCACTGCGAGGACCCCGCATCGCCCGTGGGGTCGATTTTGTTGACGTCCGCCATTTCACACACCAAGAACGAAAGGGGCGGTGGGTTCAGACTTATTCGTTAGTCCGCACCCACTGCGCTAGCGGTTTTAAAAGTCTCTCAACAATTTTAATAATCAAACTCCGTGGTATAAATCACAAATATTCAATAAAACAAACCCCTACCTTGTAGTTGTCGTCGGACGAGAGTTCTTTGCGCGATTGACCGTCGCGGAAGAAGAGGATCGTCACGTCACAGAAGGGCATCACATCGTCGCGGTATACGGCATCGTGTTGATGATCTCCAAGGGTTAAAGAAAACACACAGATTTAATTTGACAAATTAAATCCATGTTAAAGATAAAATCCACAAAGGAAATTAAAAAGATCGGTATTCCCTACCTCAATCGGTGTTGATCGAAGATTATCGTGGGGAAGGACCGCCGCAGAAGAACGTCGGGGGAGGAGAATCGTCGGTGTCACGGTACACAGTGTCGCGTTGTCGATATCCGAGGTTCGGCGTTCTTCATCGCCTGTCGTAGAAGGCCGGCGTTCTTCACATTCTTCGCGTTCTTCGCGTTCTGCGCGTTCTTCGCGAAGGAGGATACAGATATAGATTCTCCAAAACATCTCAACAAACCGTGCCCAAGAAGAATGTGTGTTGGTCTTATTTTATTATTATGCCAATAGTTTGAAAACATGTTAAGAAATGAACCATTAATTCAGTGAATTAATGGTAATGACTTAACTGTCCATTTAATAGGGGCGTTAAGAGTTTAGAAAACGCACCAGTTGACTTTCATTAAAGATGAGTTTTCGCATGTGCGCTACTTAGAGGAAAAGAAATGGTGGGGCTCGTGTGGGTCCCACCTCACAATTATCCTACCAATAGGGTAGGATATTTTGGGTTCCACCCTATCTGCTTCAACCCAGCATAAGAAGCTTTAAGTGGCTTTAAGTGGCTTTAAGTGAAATAAAATAAAGTTCTTGCACCAATTTATTTTATTTTCTTCACATACCCCAAAAAGGGTGAATACAAGTGGGAACAAATATGAATCAACAAGAAAAATATCAAGAGAAAAATAAACCAAAGGTTATACCTGAATTATAGATTTATGATATTACAAGAAAGATAAAGTATTACAATAAAAAATATTTTACATTTTTTCTTCTTTTCTTATGTATAAATTAATAATTTCAATCATTAAATAGATTTATAGAGTTAATTTTCTTATTTTTAATCATATCAAATTTATAGTCTCAAATAAGATCTCTATTAAAAGTATTGGTATTAAAATAAAATATTTTTTCAATATTTTTAAAAAAATATGCCTTTCTTCTAGTATAAATACCCCCTCTCATTCCCATGAAAAATAACTTTCTAAGAAATTATAATTACCCAAGATATAACAATGTCACTTCTCCTATTCCTCCTTGGATTTATAGGGACATTCTGGTCTCATCTAAAACTTGGCCTCCAAGGCTATAATGTCTTATAAAAGGACTAAATTCAAAGAAATGTGTCACCTCTCTTGTTTACTCCTTTCAAATTTTACTTTTCCTATAATTCTATTCCCAATACATCTTTAAAAAAATATTAATAAAATAATTATTGTTTATATAAATTTTATATAAATTTTATTATGATATAGTATATTTTTTATATACTATTTATAAAATGTTTATTATCTCTCTCTATCTCTTTGACAATACCCCATTAATGGTTGGTTAACTGCCTATGGGGACATTTTCAATGATTTACATATCAATTCCTTATGGATTATTAGTGTAAAAAAATCATAATCTTTAAATATGTATCTTTAATTATTATTAATCTTTTTAAGGTTATTTGACTAATGGATAAATAACAATGAATCAAAACCATGCAAATGAAACAAAATGGGATAATTTAAAGAAACATGTCATCAAACCATTTCATCTTTAACAAAAAAATTAATACATAAAATATAATTAATATAATTGATCGATAATAACATATCTGATTGAAATTAATTATTTTATTCTTTTTCTAACAAAACTCGATTTATTATACAAGATGTATAAACATGATCTAACAAAATTGGACCTAAGGTAAGGTGTCTTTCAAACCTGGAATTTTAATTTTTGTTTAGCTCAACCTCCCCTATCATTACTAATTATTCTTAGAAAAATAATTATAAATATATTTTAAACTTATTTCAATTTTCTTTTTATAATGATATTCAAGTTCTTTCTTTGCTGGGATAAATTCTTAGTCATTGTCATAACTATTGATGAAGACTTAATTCTAAAAGTTTCTCCTTAATGAAACATGTTTTTATTTTTTAAATTATAAATAAATATGATATTTTCATTTTAAATAAAACCATTTAATTTCCAATATGATATTTTCTAGTCTCCTTTTGGAACTTATAAGTTTATTCCTTATAATTTTCATTCTGACATCACTATGAAACCCATTATTTTCCCATGGTATATTTTCATATTTATGATTCAGAGGTGTTTCCTTTCTATATGGCATGACTGATATTGATAAATTTGTAATGTTATGGGTGGGACTAGAATTATATATGTCTCAAATGAATTTGGAATGGTGATATATGTCAAGTTATTATTATACATTAACATGATGCAAGGTTTTTAGCATGATGTAGTTATCTTTCTATACTTATATTATATGTAAACATAATGCTAGATTTTTTTACATTCTTCACAGGGGAATGATATGCCTATTTTTTTCAACATGTTATGATATTTCATTATTATGTATGTTCCACATTACATATCTATTTCAAATTATTTCTATATTATTATGATGATGATCTTATTATTTTGATATAATGATGATGATTATGCTCTCCCATATACTTATATTGATTTATGTTTCATAGTCCTCCATATCCAACACTGTAATATGATGTTAGTTAACAATATATTTAATGTATTTAACCTAGTGATTACATTTATTAATAAAATTATGAAAACTAATAATATAATCATATATAATTATTCAAATTATCTTTTAATTTTTACATGTTACCATTATGTAGGAACCAAATTTTCCCAAGATACTAAACCTATCAATTTTGGGAGTTTTATTAAAAATTATTTTTATATTAAAAATAACTTAATAATCATGTACATAATTTATGTTTTATTTTACTGGTGATATCAAGCTTTAAAATATATAAACTACTTCAATATATCACTCAACTTATGGAAACCTTTATTTCAAAAAGGCTCTATGTCACTACAAAATTCTTTATTCTGAACTCCCAACATTATTAAAGTATAAAATAGACTAGAAGATAGTATAATATAATTTATATTATATTAATCATTGTCTACCGTCACCCAAGTTCCTCTACCTTTTCTTATAAAGTTTCTTCAAAAATCAAAAAGTCATGAATATGATGGTTTACATTTTTACTATGCACCACTTTATTGAAATGAGAATAAAATAATGTCATGTTTTAATATATGGAATTATAAAATATTTAATTCCTATCTCTCTAAATCCAAACCTAGGATAGTTACATAGATGGAAAATCCAAACACATAAAAATTAATACCACAAAAGAATGTGACAAACGTTTTTTCATTGATTCCATCATCATGTGTGTTCTAAGAGATCAATTGATCTCTTTTAATGATTCTCATAAAAAAGGATAAATCTTGAGGCTCTCAAAAGATACCCAAAGAATCATAATTGGATATTAAATCCCAAAATGATGCAATAATAACCACTATGAAAAAATCATAATAAACCCTTAAATGTTTTTGATTCTCCAACTCCAAATTTTTTAGTATTCTTCTACCTCTTAATTAATAACGTAAAACCCCATATTAACCAAAATTATATAATGGAATTAATCAAAAATTAATAAAATAAAATTATTATTTAAATGTATCCATGTTTATATGAAAATATTTAAATTTAATGAACAAATAAATCCTACATCCCAAATTTAAAAAAATTGAGTTTTACCCACTTAGAATTTCAACACTAGTGACCCCTTATGCCTAAAAATGAGATGAGTCTAAAATAAAACCATCGTATTCTTCCATTCCATGAAAGACATCATAGAATGATACAAACTTATTTAAAATATAATGTCACCATAAACATAAATATCAATAGTGAATCTTTGATGGGGTGGATATATCCTTGTATTTTTTTAATATATCAATATTTTGTTTAGTTATAAAATGTTTTATCATATGATTCAAAGAAAAAGATAAATATTATCACAAACACTATATATATAATGCATTTGGTCTAATGAACCTACACAACTAATTGGGGTCAATTGGAAATCTTATATGAAGATTTCTAAAAGGTAATGGAGGACATGATATAGGTATTGAGGAATATTTTTTAATAAACTAATAAATCACAACAAAAAAAATCTATTGATGTTCCTTTCAATAAATTTTATGATCGTTTTGGTGTAATTAGAGGATTACAAGAGATATTAAATGATAAATACATTTTAAGATAAATCTATATAGGATACATCTTCATTTTTAGTCGTATGGTATTAAAAATATATGGTAGAGACCTAAGAAAAGTTTCACTTGGTGATCTGTAAAGCATTCTAGTTTAATATGAGATGGGGATGAAATATGATACATATATATCAATTAGTGTTCAAAATAATTGTTAAAAATAAATTACTATAAAATTAAGGTAGATTATTCCTATAAATGAATAATATCAAGATTATTAAGATGATTAAATGAGTTATTTCTCACTGGGTATTTATAATGGTGATGTTAAATTCATGGTGAAATATATAAATTTTTATTTTCATATAGGTAAAATTTAGAAACATATAATCTATTTTATTCCATTGGTGTGAATTTAGAAGATATGATGTAGGAAATTCATGAAATCCCACTAGATTTTTTAATAATAGAAGAGTTGGAAGAAAATTCATGAAGAATAATTTTATAAAAAAAAGTAGTAAAATAAATATATTTTTTAAAAAAACTATAAAGAAAATAGATAATGTTAAATTATATAGGAATATTCCTTGGTGGAACTTACACTAAAATTCCAAGATTATGAATTTTCTATGAAAAAGATAATTTTGGATATAGAAAATGTTAGTATTCAGAGTAATCTAAAGAACACGATTAAAAGTTTTGAAACTAGTGGGAAATATTTATGATATAGAATTATTAATTTATGAAATAAAAAGTATACCTTAGTGTAAAAGAAGAAGGTATCATAAATTAAGATGATATACTACAGAACATTTTGTCAAAGACCTCAAATAGAAGTAAAGATGTGACCAATATAAAAAGGTGGTATTAAAATCAAACTAAGATTATTGAAAAGTTTATTTTTTATATTAACTGAAGAAATTAAATTATAGATTATATATAAATTTATGTGGATTATACTATTAGTGTCACGACCCATCCTCGGTGCCCGTGCCGTGACTACCCCAAGCCCGCCTTCCATAGGCCAGGGGGTGGTGACTAGCACCAAGGCGTAAATCCTGGTAAAAGGGAAGGCATTTCCTTTGTAAAGTAAACCACAAACACCACAGAGAAGGCAGGCAGAAGTAAACACTAAGTAAAAACTGGTACAACAGTAATTGCGGAAAAATAAGTGGTCCAGTATACAAACCCAAACAGAAAGTAAAGTACAACTGGAAAGGGAAAATAGTAACTGAAAAGTAAAGCCGCAACGTCAAGCTATCCACTGGAAATCCCACATGAATGGTGGGTACAGATAACCTCCACTGCTCCTCAGGTCCAGCCGACCGCTCTGAGTACGTCCCGCCCAGTGGTCCACCTCCAGGTACCATCCTGCTCCGCAAGCCTCAACCACGATCAGCGCTGTCTGTTGTCTGCAACCAACACAATGTAGTGCGGGCATAGCCCGTGCAGGGGTGAGTATAAGCTACTCAGTAGGGACCCCGAGACCCCTGATGGTCTCCCAGAATCCACAAAGTATAATCCACAAAGGAAAGATACAATCACAAAGTAACATCTGACACTGCTTAGGTATATTCCCATACATATACCTAAGTCATCAATTCTCGTTCGGCTCCAACATCCGAGCCCAAGTTCAACCCAGTCCACACAGGAAAGCAAAACGTAAATCCACACAGTATAGCACATCACAAACCACATAGGAAACTAAAACAGGATTCATCTCACACAGGTATACTTCTTCGTAAGACGATAGAGATGATCAGATGTAGCCACTAATTCATCTAAGTCGTTGGACCCACAAAGGATCGATCATGAAGATGAAACCACAGCTATTGGGAAAATCCTTCTATAATAAGTACAGTGGGTATGCCGCTACAACCAAGTGCTTCTCTATAACCTTGGACTGCTGTAGTACTCCGCCTATCGAGTACTGTGGGCCTCCTGCTACAACCAAGCGCTTCCCACCATGGGTCTGCCGCTACAACCAAGCGCTCCCCCTCAAAGTCTCTAGAGATACTCCTTATATTGAGTACCACGGGTCTGCCGCTACAACCAAGCACTCCTCTTCCATGGGTCTGCTGCTACAACCAAGCGCTCTACCGTGCTGCTACAACCAAGCGCTCCTCCATCGTGGGTCTGCGGCTACAACCAATCGCTCCCCCTCATAGCCTCTAGAGTTACTCCTTATGTTTAGTACCGCGGGTCTACCGCTACAAACAAGTGCTTCTCCGCCGTGGGTCTGCTCCTACAACCAAGCGATTTCCACTGGTCTATCCGTTAACACACCGAGTCGTTCGATCAGCAGTCGTCAAGTCTCAACCGGCTCTAGGGTTTCCTCACACAGCATGCTCGTTCCGGGAGGGTCCAATCCACGTGCCAAGAGGTCGATGCATCAACTGACATGTATTCCGGAGTTTATGTATCCCAAAAAGTACCGTAGTGGTCACTACCGAACCCACGGAGGATTCCCGTATTGTCTTCATTGTCGTCGCAGACGCAGCCAGCTCTAAGGTTCTCGCACACAGCAAGCGCATTCGGGAGGGTCCGCTCCACGAGCCGAGAGGCTGATACATCAACTGACACATAGTCTAGAGTTTATGTCTCCAAAAGTTCCGTATCGTCAACAGGAACTCAACGTCGGAGACGGCGCGTCAATCGGACGCCCGGTCCGAGAGTCATTGGCTTTTTCGCTCCAGGGGCCCAGTTGGTTTTTTAGGAAAAAACAACCCGACCGTACTCCACCTGCATCCAAACCTCAAGAGAAGTATGTCAAAAGATCTGTCTCAATTAGAGGAATCCATCGAAGTCGTCGGTACGTCATTCGGACGTCTGTAGCTCAATATATGAGCATTTCCGCTCCGAGGGCCCGATTGGTTTCGTGTAGAAACCAACCCGGACAAACCCAAAGTACCTCTAAACCTTGAATGCCATATACTGAAACGACCATCTCGATCCGAGGATCGCATCGCCGCTGACGATGCATCGATCGGAGGCCCATAGCTCAAGATAAGGGCAACCGACCGAAAAGGTCCAGAAATGGGGGGTCTGGCCCCGGCCGACTCGGCCCAACCCCCCTGGGTCGGCCCGAACCGGGTCTACCCAACCCTGCTACGGGTCCGACCCAGATGGCGCGACCCGGCCCAGCCAGGGTGGCCCGGCCTGGCCTGGGCGCGACCCGGCCCGGCCGTCAGGGGTCGGCTCGGCCGGTTACGGGCAAGCGGCGCGGGGGGCTTGCTGCCCCCGTGTGAGAGAACAGCGGCCCCGCGTGGGGCTGCCCTTGCCAACGGACGTGGCAGCCGGCCCCGTCCCGTCTCTCATCGGACCCACGCGGCCGCGGTTTGGCCGGCCGCCGCTGTGGCGGTTCTCCTCGGCGGAGGGTCGGGCGCCGCCGCCTTCCGCCGCCGTGCCGGCGTGGCGCGCCAGCGGTTTTCTCTGCGGACCACCGGATGAGTTCCGGTGGTCAGAAATCCTTGTTGTCTTCTCCAAAAGTCTCCCCAGGGTCCGTCCTTCACTGCGAGGACCTCGCATCGCCCGTGGGGTCGATTTTGTTGACGTCCGCCATTTCACACACTAAGAACGAAAGGGGCGGTGGGTTCAGACTTGTTCGTTAGTCCGCACCCACTACGTTAGCGGTTTTAAAAGTCTCTCAACAATTTTAATAATAAAACGCCGTAGTATAAATCAAAAAGATTCAATAAAACAAACCCCTACCTTGTAGTTGTCTTCGGACGAGAGTTCTTTTCGGGATTGACCGTCGCGGAAGAAGAGGATCGTCGCGTCGCGGAAGGGCATCACATTGTCGTGGTATACGGCATCGTGTTGACGATCTCCGAGGGTTAAAGAAAACACACAGATTTAATTTGACGAATTAAATCCATGTTAAAGATAAAATCCACAAAGGAAATTAAAATGATCGGTATTCCCTACCTCAATCGGTGTTGATCTAAGATTATCGTGGGGAAGGACCGCCGTAGAAGAACGTCGGGGGAGGAGAATCGTCGGTGTCGCGGTACACAGTGTTGCGTCGTCGATATCCGAGGGTTCGGCGTTCTTCGTCGCCTGTCGTAGAAGGCTGGCATTCTTCACGTTCTTCGCGTTCTTCGCGTTCTTCACGAAGGAGGATACAGATACAGATTCTCCAAAACCTCTCAACAAACCGCGCCCAAGAAGAAAGTGTGTTGGTCTTATTTTATTATTATTCCAATAGTTTGAAAACATGTTAAGAAACGAACCATTAATTCAGTGAATTAATGGTAATGACTTAACTTTTCATTTAATAGGGGCGTTAAGAGTTCAGAAAACGCACCAAATGACTTTCATTAAAGAGGAGTTTTCGCAGGTGCGCTACTTAGAGGAAAAGAAACGGTGGGGCTCGTGTGGGTCCCACATCACAATTATCCTACCAATAGGGTAGGATATTTTGGGTTCCACCGTATCTGCTTCAACCTAGCATAAGAAGCTTTAAGTGGCTTTAAGTGGCTTTAAGTGAAATAAAATAAAGTTGTTGCACCACTTTATTTTATTTTCTTCACTTAACCCCAAAAAATAAATACAACACCCGAGCAAACGTAACTCCGGAATATGCGTTTCTAAGCAAATATCGGCGATGCGATTCCATCGGTGCCCTCGGAATTCGATTCTGAGCATTGGTTCAAAAGTTAGAAAAACCTGCTCATTCGTTAACTGAACGTACCTGAGAAAAACTTCGGAAAATGATTCCAGCCACACTAGGCCTTAGAATCAGGTGCCGTCAGAAACTGCGTTCTTGTAAAATTCCAAAGAAAATTAAGAAAGAAATTTCCTTGAATTTTACGGGTCTTTATATTACTCCCACCTCAGGTCTTTACGTCCCCATAAAGATACATCATAAACTCGGGAAACAAATGTGGGTACTGAGCATGCATCTGAGCCTCCCGCTCCCAAGTGCTCTCCTGGAGGTTCCCGTTCTGCCATCTGATGCGCACTAGAGGAATCGACCATCCACATAGGACCCGCTCCTGTCGATCCTAGATCTCCACCAGAACCTCCGCAAAAGTCTCCCCATCATCAACGTCTAGCTCCCCATGGTCAAAGATATGCGTCGGGTCATGCTCGTATCTCCCCAGTTGAGATACATGGAAGTTTTCGTGCACCTGGTGCAACTGAGGTAGGTGGGTCAAGCGGTAAACCACCTCGTCTACCCTGCCGAGGACCTAGAAAGTTCCGTTGAACCTCAGAGATAACTGGTCGCCTCGGCCACATCTCCGTAACTCACGTCGAGGTGAGACCCGTAGGGAAACGTGGTCACTAACATCGAACTTTAGTGGTCTCCGCCTCCTGTCATCACAAGACTTTTGTCAGCTCTGAGCTATCCTCATCCGCTCTTGGATGACTTGGACCTTTCTGGTCTTATAAGAGCTATGGAGATTTCTTCATTGCTGAGAAGAGAAATCCGGTCTAATCCCCTGGATGAACCACTTTATTCGCCTAATACAGTCAATCTCGTCATGGATGATACTAACCCATACCAGGGATGACGTCATAAGGCATCGACGCTACTACCAAGAGATCCAACCGTTACTCTCGCCTCCAAGGGCTGAGTCACACTGTCGGCATCAGTGTGTAGTCACTGGGTCTCCTCCAGTAGGTATCTAAAAGTGAGGGTCAATTCAACGGTTTTTAAACCAGAACCTCTTAGTAACAACATAAAGAGAGGACAATAAGGTAAACGCCAAAAGAAATGTGTCTTTTTATTACTGCAGCTCAAAGTACAAAGACACAAAGCAACAATAAACAAACATCTACAAAGCTGGAAGCAACATGAAAAAAAGTCTCCAGGTCTAGAGCTAGTCCTGCTCCTGTCCATCTGCCCCTGGAGCTCCATGATCGTAGGCCTCAGCTACTTGCAGCTGAGCTCTCCCACGTCCACCAGTTTCCTACGGTCGGGGTGGACCTCCTGGTGGTGGTGCTGGCAACACCTCGAAGCGTCGCCCACCTCCAGCTGTAGGCCCAGCTCCCCTGCCACGGTCTCCTGCTCCATGTGGTCCGCCTCGATCGAACCTCTGCCTCTACCTGGGAGGTCCTTCGTTCATCTTCTGGTCATCTATATGGCGATTCGGACAGTCACGAGCCATGTGACCAACCCTGCTGCAGGAGTAACACTGGCCGAGCATGGTAAGTCGTTCTCCACCCCAGGTGCCTCACACAAACGATCCGGTGTCATGTGGTCGACAACCTGTAGGTCTATTCCTCTTGGACCTCTGTGTCATCTGTTTACTGCCTGCTACAGAAGACTATGCCGCATGTTGGATAGTGGTGGGTCCTGCTGCTGGATACTGCTTAGCAAGGAAACTCTCCACTAAGAGGGCTCACTCCAACACCCATGTCTGTGTCGGAATGATGTGAGAAACAACTAATGCTCTGATCTCTCGCCTGAGCCCCTGCTCGAAGGTTCGGGCCCTGAAGAACGGGTCTCGTACCATGTCTGTCGAGTAGCGCCAGAGATCCGTAAACCTCGCTGCGTACTGGGCTACCGTCAAGCTTCCCTACTGCAGCTGAAGAAGCTCCTGGATGCGCACCACACGGAGGATGGCTGGGATGAACTCCGAGTGGAAGAGGCTCTCAAAGTCATTCCAGAGGAGAGATGCATCATCATGCACCTGGAGCATCAAACTCCACCATCGGCCTGCTGCCTCGTGCAGTAGGCTCGCTGCGAGGATCACCATGAGGTCTGCTGGTGTCCTCACTAACCGGAAAACTCATACCACTGCCTCCAGCCAGTCCTCGGATGCCTGGGGGTCCGTCTCCCCGCGGAACCTGGGTGGTCGCTGGCGCTGGAACTCATGAAGTGCACTAAGGCGACGTGCATCGTCAGCGGTTGGGGCTGGATGCATCGGTGGCTCGGCGGGTAGAGGTACCGCTGGTGCCTCTGCTGTCAAAGGGCCCTGTACCGAGGCCTCGTCGCTCGGTGGGCTGTCGTCATGCTCAACCCTTGAAACCCTAGCTGGCTGCCGTTGTGGGGCCATCCTAAAATGGAAACAGGTGTGCCACGATCAGAACAGTATACCTGGTGAGCTGACACAAAGTAATCACAAAGAAAACTTGAAACACACATGCAATCAATGTTTTCGTGCATCAATTCAGAGATCAGAAGTCAGGGCCCTGGTGTACAGATACGTCGGCCGCCGCACCAACACTGGACTCCCTGGACTGATAACCATACCCAATACGCTAAACAATATTTCCTCACATAGAAAAAGATCAGAGTCCTGAGTTCTGCGGTAGAACTGAACTCCTCTAATACCAATAGTCACGACCCGTCCTCGGGGCCCATGTCGTGACTACCCCAAGCCCGCCTTCCATAGGCCAGGGGCTGGCGACTAGCACCAAGGTGTAAATCCCGGTAAAATGGAAGGGATTGCCTTTGTAAAGTAAACCACAAACACCACAGAGCAAGCAGGCAGAAGTAAACACTAAGTAAAAACTGGTACAACAATAAGTACAGAAAAGTAAGTGGGCTAGTATACAAACCCAAACTGAAATTAAATTACAACTGGAAAGGGAAAACAATAACTGAAAAGTAAAACCACAACGTCGAGCTGTCCACCGGAAATCCCCCCTGAAGGGTGGGTACAGATAGCCTCCACTGCTCCTTGGGTCCAACCGACCGCTCCGAGTACGTCCCGCCCAGTGGTCCACCTCCAGGTACCGTCCTGCTCCGCAAGCCTCAACCACGGTCAGTGTTGTCCATCGTCTACAACCAACACAACGTAGTGCGGGCATAGCCCGTGTAGGGGTAAGTATAAGCTACTCAGTAGGGACCCCGAGACCCCCAAACGTCTCCCAGAATCCACAAAGGATAATCCACAATGGAAAGATACAATCACGAAGTAACATCCGACACTACTTAGGTATATTCCCATACATATACCTAAGTCATCAATTCTCGTTCGGCTCCAACATCTGAGCCCAAGTACAAACCAGTCCACACAGGAAAGAAAAACGTAAATCCACACAGGATAGTACGACACAAACCACATAGGAAAGTAAAACAGGATTCAGCTCACACAGGTATACTTCTTCGTAAGACGATCGAGATGATCAGATGTAGCCACAGATTCATCTAAGCCGTCGGACCCACAAAGGATCAATCATGAAGTTGAAACCACAGCTATTGGGAAACTCCTTCTATAACAAGTATAGTGGGTATGCCGCTACAACCAAGCGCTTCTCTCTAACCTCGGACTGTTGTAGTACTCTGCCTATCGAGTACTGTGGGCCTACTGCTACAACCAATCGCTTCCCACTATGGGTATGCCGCTACAACCAAGCGCTCCCCCTCAAAGTCTCTAGAGGTACTCCTTCTGTTGAGTACCACGGGTCTGCCGCTACAACCAAGTGCTCCTCTGCCGTGGGTCTGCTGCTACAACCAAGCGCTCCCCCGTGCTGCTACAACCAAGCGCTCCTCCGACGTGGGTCTGCCGCTACAACCAAGCGCTCCTCTGCCGTGGGTCTGCCGCTACAACCAAGCGCTCCTCCGCCGTGGGTCTGCTGCTACAACCAAGCGCTTCCCACTGGGCTATCCGTTAACACACCGAGTCGTTCGATTAGTAGTCGTCAAGTCTCAACCGGCTCTAGGGTTTTGGCACATAGCATGCTCGTTCCGGTAGGGTCCACTCCACGAGCCAAGAGGTCGATGCATCAACTGACATGTATTCTGGAGTTGATGTATCCCAAAAAGTACCGTAGTGGTCACTACCAAACCCACGGAGGATTCCCGTATTGTCTGCATTGTCGTCGCAGACGCAGCCAGCTCTAGGGTTCTCGCACACAGCAAGCTCGTTTGGGAGGGTCTGCTCCACGAGCCGAGAGGCTGACACATCAAATGACACATAGTCCAGATTTGATGTATCCAAAAGTTACGTATCGTCAACAGGAACTCAATGTCGCAGACGGCGCGTCAATCGGACGCCCGGTCTGAGAGTTATTGGCTTTTTCGCTCCAGGGGCCCTGTTGGTTTTTAAGGCCAAACCAACCTGACCGTACCCCACCTGCATCCAAACCTCGGGCGGATTAAGCCAAAAGATCCGTCTCACTTAGAGGAATCCATCAAAGTCGACGGTACGTCAGTCAGACGTCCGTAGCTCAAGATATGAGCGTTTCCGCTCCGAGGGCCCGGTTGGTTTCGTGTACGAACCAACCCGGCCAAAATCAAAGTACTACGAAACCTTGAGTGCGATATACCGAAATGACCATCTCGATCCGAGGATCGCATCTCTGTTGACGGCGCGTCGATCAGAGGCCCGTAGCTCAAGATACGGGCAAAAGACCAAAAAGGTCCGGAAACGGGGGGTCTGGGCCCGGACCGACCCGGCCCAACCCCCCCTGGTCAGCCCGAACTGGGTCGACCCGACTCGGGTCCGGGTACGACCTGGATGGAACGACCTGACCCGGCCCGGGTGGCCCGGCCCGGCCTGGGCGTGACTCGGTCCGGCCGGCGCGGGGGGCTTTCTGCCCCCGCGTGAGAGAACCGCGGCCCCGCGTGGGGCTGCCCTTGCCAGCAGACGCGGCAGCCGGCCGCGTCCCGTCTCTCGCCGGACCCGCGCGGTCGCGGTTCTTTCGGACGCTGCCACGGCTTCATCCGCGGTGGTTCTCCTCGGCGGTGCGCCGGGTGCCGCCGCCTTCCGCCACCGTGTCGGCGTGGCGTGCCGGCGGTTTGCTCCGCGGACCACCGGATGAGTTCCGGTGGTCAGAAATCCTTGTCATCTTCGCCAAAAGTCTCCCCGGGGTCTGTCCTTCACTGTGAGGACCCCGCATTGCCCGTGCGGTTGATTTTGTCGACGTCCACCGTTTCTCACACCAAGAACGAAAGGGGCGGTGGGTTCGGACTTGTTCGTTAGTCCGCACCCACCGCGTTAGCAGTTTTAAAAGTCTCTCAACAATTTTAATAATCAAACGCCGAGGTGTAAATCACAAAGATTCAATAAAACAAACCCCTACCTCGTAGTTGTCGTCGGTGAGAGTTCTTCGCGGGATTGACCGTCACAGAAGAAGAGGATCGTCGCGTCTCAGAAGGGCGTCGCGTCGTCTCGGTATACGGCGGCGCATCGACGATCTCTGAGGGTTAAAGAAAACACACAAATTTAATTTGATGAATTAAATCAATGTTAAGGATAAAATCCACAAAGGAAATTAAAAAGATCAGTATTCCCTACCTCAATCGGTGTTGATCGAAGATTTTCGTAGGGAATTATGGCCGCAGAAGAACGTCGGGGGAGGAGAACCGTCGACGTCATGGTACATGGTGTCGCGTCGTCGATCTCTGAGGGTTCGGCGTTCTTTGTTGCCTTTCGTCAAAGGTCGGCGTTCTTCGCATTCTTCACGTTCTTCGCGAAGGAGGATGAAGATACAGATTCTCCAAAACCTCTCAGCAAACCGCTCCCAAGAAGAAATTGTGTTGGTCTTATTTTATTATTATGCCAACAGTTTGAAAACATGTTAAGAAACGAACCATTAATTCAGTGAATTAATGGTAACGACCTAACTGTCCATTTAATAGGGGCGTTAAGAGTTTAGAAAACGCACCAGTTGACTTTCATTAAAGAGGAGTTTTCGCGGGTGCGTTACTTAGAGGAAAAGAAACGGTGGGGCTCATGTGGGCCCCACCTCACAATTATCCAACCAAGAGGGTAGGATATTTTGGGTTCCACCCTATCCGCTTCAACTCAGCTTAAGAAGCTTTAAGTGGCTTTAAATGAAATAAAATAAAGTTGTTGCACCACTTTATTTTATTTTCTTCACTTAACCCCAAAAATTAAAAACCACAGCCGAGTAAACGCAACTCCGGAAGATGCGTTTCTAAGCAAATACGAGCGTTGTGATTCTATCGATGCCCTCGGAATTTGATTCCGAGAACTGGTTCAAAAGTTAGAAAAACCTGCTCGTTCGTTCACTGAACGTACCCAAGCCAAACTTTGGAAAATGATTCCAGCCACACCGGGCCTCAGAATCATGTGCCGTCAGGAACTGCGTTCTTGTAAAATTTCAAAGAAAATTAAGAAAAAAAATTCCTTGAATTTTACAGGTCTTTACATTTAGGGAAAAAATAACAGGGGATGTATGGATACCCCTGACTCTTTTGAGATTTATATTTCATCAAATAGATTAATGGGTCATATTGAATCAAGAAAAATGAAATCAAATAAAAAATATCATGGGATAGTCAGAAAATGATTCCAAGAAGATTTTTATTCATGAAGGGTTAGTGTAATCACATATTAGGTGTTGTAAATTTACAATTATATGTGAGAACATGAATTTTTTCAGTCCTAGAATAACATTTACAAATAATCATTCCCTATTTTTATTATTCAATTTATATTGTTTATTGTAATAAAATAAATCATTTTCTAGGTTTCCTAATAGGTACTAGTATATTTGAAGGAATTATTTTATTAAATGGAAATATCTATGAGAATAGATCAAATTTGAAATAAAGTAGAAAAATTAGTTTGTATCTATGAATAATAAGAGTACCCAAAAAATTTCTAGTATAATAAAATAAAATAAACATCCAATATACCATCTGATGGGATGAAAGAGAAGAACAATCTTGGGAAAATAAAAAAGTTTTGGGTATCATTTTAATCAACTATTACTAAAGAATTTAAATATTAGACAGTGGTTTTTCCACTGGCATGAAATGAAATTTCTGTATGTTTAGTAATAATATGCATAAAATAGCAAAACATTAAACATTTGAAACATACATTCCATAAAAATTAGAGTAAGTGATAAGGAACATATTAGAAATATAGATATTCTTAAGTAAAATATATTTTATATAAAATAAAAAATAAAAATTTTATCATCATGGGTAAGGTTTTAGATTTTGAGTATACCATCGATTTCAAAAGAATGAGTTTTATGGAAAATGGGAGAGAAGAAGGTGTGATTGAGAATGTAACATGTTAAAAACTAACCCTATAATATCTTTCCTAATCACATGTCACCTCCAGGAGGATTCCTAATTGTGTCCTTCCCATGATACATCATTTTTTGGGTCTCTCCATCCTCTATACTGGGTATCTCTTCCAAGATAAACCCTTTCCCTTCACTATTTCTCCTTATTTCTTGTTTTCATCTTTTCCATTCTTATAGGTTAGTGATATAGAAACCCAAAGTGGGGTTTTTTTCATAAATTCTTGTAGATATGTAACACCCCAAGCTTCCACAGTACGTTTCCCTTTGAATAATGCAGTAGCTTGCGTTGTCTGCAACTTTGAGTTTTAACAAAACACGACCAATCAAACTAGCCGTTATGAATAGTAATACCCACTTTTTTAAATTTTATAAATTTTATTTTTCAAAATGGACTTCATTTTTGGATTCGGAATATCAAAATTAGCTTAGGGTGAGTATTTGGTATTTTTCTGAAAACTTTCAATTTTTGATGAATAGTGAAAAGCACAACGTTATTGTTTAAAACTGACTTTTTATTTAAATAATTAGTTATTTTATTTTATTTTATTTTAGGTCAAAATATATACATGATACCTATATATTTTCAATGAAATTAATTGGAGTCATTTTATAACACGTTTAGATGTATAAAATTTTATTGAACTTTTTACCGTCTTTTACCAACCTTCTAGGAGCATTTGAAAGTTTTCATAAAACTTAATTTTACAGCTTCTATGAGTTGAATTTCAAAAATCCAATAGACATTGTTAATATCATTAATTATAATGTGGTTCAATAAGATGAAAATAATTTTTGGTGAATAGTAACTTTTGACTTTTATTTACCACGGTTAAAAGTAAATAGGGTAACTAAAGGTAAAAATGATATTATAATTACCCTAACACATGTCCTAATTCTATTGGATAAGTGTAATTTGACCCAAAACAACCTAAGGAATAAAATATGATCCTTTTGGTCCACTTTTATTAGATTAGGACATTTATTATTATTTTATTTAAAGAAGAGTTAAAAGTGTTAAATTCAAAGTTTAGTAAATAAATTTTTTTGAATATAGTGTTAAACACAATATAAATTAAAATATAAATATTAATAGAAATAAAAAAATATTTCCTACATAATGGTATTTTATTTATAATTTTTAGACATTAAATAATTTAATTTATTTATGTCACAATGATGATGTAGTAATTACCTTATTAATGAAATATTAAAATAATTGGTATTATAAATATCCAAATAAATGTAAAATGAGACTTATGATGAATTAAAATAATTTAATAGGTTAATATGACATGTTAATTTTGATTAAATAAATTTTATTTTAAGTGATAAAGTTTTTATGGCTTTTAAAAAAACCAAATACTAAATAGTGTCAAAATTGAAATAATTTTTTTTAAAAAAAAAATACTATATTATTAATTGATATAATATTCCTAAAAATATATGTTTCGTCCAAAGGACTTAAATATGGTTATATATACTAATAATTAACATCTTGGGGTTTTCGTGGTAGTTTATAATAAGTTTATTAAGCATGTAATATAAACATACAAAGAGACGTGGTAAATGTCAAACTATTTAACTAAGAGTTAAATATAAAAGATAAGGTTAATATGATGACCTAAACCTATATAAAACCTATTTATTGATATATTTTGGACCCATCACTGCCTTATCTTCTAAATAAATCATTTTGGAGCCATTAGACACCGAAAATAATTTTATTATAAAATAATATTTCAAGCTTTTCCTAAAGTGACCCTTACCTCACTTATAAAGAGTTACTTCCCATTCTCTTCATTTTACACCTCCAAATCCATTTTTCTCAGCCAAAACCTATCCAGATATCCTCTCAACTTTCCTCAAATAAACGTAGAGTCCTTACTTTGATCATAAATCCAACCTAATGATCCCTTTTGATCAACTCAAAAGGAAACACCCAAAGAAGAGGTAATAATTTCACCACCCTCTTTCAAGTTTTTTTATTCCACTTCCTCTTTCTTTGTTGTTTCTAGACCAAAATAATAACTCCATTACCTCCTACATACTTTAGTGTTATTATAAATATTGTACAATCCTATTATTTATTCTATTCATCCTATGAATGACAAAGTCGCCATACGTGTGTGCGTACGGCTTACCGTCTCCACGTCGTGGTGTAGTTTGTTATTCAAACACTTAATTATTTGGATTGATATAATAATGAGTATAATTGAGGTAAATAATAAATATAACATGTTAATTATTCTTTATATATGATATAACATCCAATTACATACAATTTCACCATCAATATAATGATATTGTTGCTCGTGTGTACGTATGGATTACCGTCTCCACGAACGCAATGAGATTCATTCCCCATCATAATCATTCAAGAATAATTTTCATTTTATGCTTAAAAATATTGTTTATGAATATAATATCATTCTGTATATGAATCAAATAAATCCTATCCATAACAAACATGGCTTAGGTAACCATTCATATAAAGGAAAACGAATCATTTAACACCCAAAACAATGATACTACTAAAATATTATTAACAAAGCAATATTAGAGGATCATATATGATATCATATTTATGTATATAGTTCTTGTATAATTTAATAATTTTATTTGAACTATTATAAAGGAGGTTAACATACCATCGACTAAGGAAAAGTACAAGGTAAGGGCTAATTCTACAATCTCTTCATTATCCAAGGTTATTTATACGTGAGTATCTACTAGAACCTCTTTATCATCCACATACATGTTTCTTAAAAATATATTTCAAATTTTTTTTAATATTTTCTAGACTATGGGTTAAATTCTTTTATACCCTTGTTTGACTTTTTTTAAAAAAATTTATAAAGGAATCTTTACGTCATTTTCCAAACAAGGTCCTTTACAACCATTTCGACAAAATTAAGGAAAGAATTTTTTTTTAACTTATACGGCGGGTGTGGCTATTTTCCGTCGTTATAACACCTTAAAAGATTACCTTACAAGATTATAAAAATATTTTCAAAATAAATGTTTTATTTTATAAATACATGACTTCTAAATGATTTCAAAATAGAAAGAGATATTTCTCTCAAAAAAATTTGATTTCATCTATGTCAACATCCTTTGATAGATTTTAAACTTTTTTGAAGTTGATTTATTATGATACAAATCTTCCATATTATATTGAATGTTTTGTGATATATTTGACTATGGATGTGTTATTTTATACTAATCATTGTTTAAATATAAATTATTGACATTTTGTATGCTAGTTTTAATACGAATGTTTATGTTATGTTTAAACCTTTTCATATGAGGAATGTACTGGACTTAATAAGTGATGGGTGGATCCTGCTATTGCTCCTCGATGCATCGGTAGGTCTCATGAGACAAACTAGTTTCTTGGCACTAGGCCTTGACAAAATCCTAGTTGTAGTCTTGGCACAAGGCCTTGACTATGTGGTTATGAAGTCTGGCATTATGCATTCCATCATTATAAAATTGTCTATTGATATTTCATGTGATTATTCTACTAGTAGAATATCAATGTGAATAAGTAAATGGAATTATTTGATTTAGATTTTCCATATTATACATAATTTTATGTTTAAAAGGCTTATATTTTAGTCTTATACATTGCCTTAAATGTTTATGCTTATTTATAAAAGTTTCCACTATATCGTTATTCTTATTGAGCATCTGAGCTCACCCCTTTCTATGTTTTAGTTTTTCTAGTATGCAAAGAATTATATTAATACTGGCCTATATGGATAGTTTAAGGGATATTAATGTGTTCAATGGAGAATTTTTTTTTGTTGTTTTTCATTTTATAATGTAATGTAAAACTTATGAATGTATCTAGTTCATCCAAGGCTACTAAACTGATCGGTATTTCGGGATTTTATCCCTTGTAATCATGCCAATGTTATGTAATAATGCACCGACTCTAGGTTACTGGGGTCGGGGTGTTACATTTAGTATCAGAGAAAGTTTAGTACAAACCGTGGAAGCTATATTTAGAAAAACTATGATTAGAGAACATTACCCTGAGATAGACTTTGAAGATTAGTATAGAAGAAATTCTTGGAATTTTGGTAATGTAGATATTTTGTGAGTTTTCTAAGAAATTCATCCTTGTATGGATACAAGCAGGTAGAGGCCGCTCTGGCACAAATATACCTAGGGGTAAAACCTGAAAACACTACTCTGATCTAGACTCGAACGGGAACTGGTGCATGACAACAGGCATTACTATACTCTTGGTTACAACACTTCAGGGGATATGCTTAGGATAATTTAAATTTTATTTACAAACCATTATGAAGGATTTATTAGTATATACCTCCTCAATAAAACCATTTTTATGATTATGGATTATATACATAAACTATTTAATTTATGTTAAGTGTTTTACAAGTTTGGAATTATGTTTTGAAATTCCTAAACTAAACTACTATATGCCATTGTTTAGAAATGGAACCGAGTGGAAAGAATGGAAACTATATCAATGCATATAATCCATGTTGGGATTTACCTACTACTCAAGATAATTATAGTGGATCTGGTGATGCAACTGGTGATGATCATCTTATCACCATACTGGGACAACTCACTCAGGTTATGAATAATAACCTTAACCGTATGTATCACCCTGATCCACAGCATGGAGGATTAATGTTAGACATCTTCATGAGGTAACAACCACAAAAATTCAATGGGATTACAAATCCATTAGTATCTGATCAATGAATAAATTCCTTAGAGAAAATATTTCATGCTTTGGGGAGTCACAAAAGGGAAAAAGTTGTCATCGCAGTTTATCGATTCACAGGAGATGCAGATCAATGGTGGTAATTAATCCAAAATACAAAGGAATATGAAGAAGTATCAAACATGGAATGGTGGGAGTTTAAAGATATTTTCATAGAAAAATAATTTCCTCATGACCATTGAGCAGATATGAAAAGATAATTTCTGAGTCTGAGGCAAAAGGAGGATAAGAATGTCACAATGTATGAGGCTAACTTTTCAAGGTTATAAAGGCATGAAAAAGATTATATACATAACCCAAAGAGTAAAATTGATCGATTATTTGATGGGTTAAAACTATTTCTCCATCGAGCATTAGTCTCACAATCCTTCTCATCGTAATAGATATTGTCTCATAAGCTATCGAGACAGAAAAGGAATTCTCTAAGTATTATGACTTTAAAGCAAAGAAAGAGAAAACAAGATCTGTTGAACACTCTAGAAATTGAAATAAGGGGAATAAGGGAAGAGTTGGATATCCATCCTGCAGCAAATGTGGGAAGAAAGACCCTGGTACTTGCCAGAAGGGAATGAGAGTCTGTTACAAGTGTGGTGAAAAAGGCCACCAAGCTCGTGATTACAAGGGGAAGAAAGATGATGTCAATGTTTAATGCTAAAATTGTAGAGAAAATGGGAATTATGAAAATGAATTTCTTAAGAGCCAAGGGAACTTACCTCAAAAAAGGTCAAGGGAGAAATGTTAAGCTTATGTGATCACTATCGTTGTGGTTGAAGCTCCGAAAAACATTATGGAAAGTAATTTAATGGTTTTCTTAAGTTTATCCAATTATTTATTGGATTTTGGATCATCGCATTGTTTCATATCATCCCAGTTTTCTAAGAAAATTAGATCTTTCCAATTTGACTTAACAAGGGAGTTGTCAGTCGATCACCTAAGGGAAGTATCATCGCAATAAAGTTTTGTGAATCAGTTCCCATTAGGGAATATAAATGGTCTTTATCTATTGATCTCACCATCATACCCATGATTTAATTTTATATAATCCTTATAATAGATTTTCTTTCATACCATGATGAAAAAAAAATTGTAAGAAGAAGAAGGTTACAATTTTTTGTGTCGATAAGGAGTGCCTTATCTTTAGAGTAGAAACGTCACCACCTGATTCTTATCTAGATCCACCCCAAGTAGCTCTACTAAATTTAATTGTTAGGGAATAAGGGAATTAAATAGCTATGGGTGAGGAAAATAATGTTCGAATAGAGGACATACCTATTGTTCAATAATATGTTGATGTGTTTCCAGAGGATTTACCAGGAGATCCTTGAAAACGAAAAATTCAGTTTTCTATTGATTTAATTCTTGGTGCAAATCCCATATTAAAGACCCCTTATAGTATGGACACAATGGAATTAGTGGAACTAAATAAGAAACTAGATGAATTGAGTAACAAGGGATTTATTTACCCTAGTGTTTCTCCATGGGGATCCCATGTCCTTTGTTTTAAGAAGAAAGACGTATTTATGTGGTTGTGCATTGACTACAGGGAGATCAATGCTATAACAATAAATAAAAAGTATCCCATACCATACATTAATGATTTATTCGACCAACTTCATGGAGCTCAATATTTTTCAAAGATTGACCTTCTATCTGGATATCATCAGTTGTGTGTGAAGAAGGAAGACATTCTGAAAGCTGCATTTCGAACCAGGTATGGGCATTACGAGATTACAATAATGCCTTTTGGATTGACTAATGCAGCCTCTGTCTTCATGGATATAATGAATATAGTTTTTAAGGAATATATTTATGACGTTTTAGTGGTATTTATTGATGATATCTTGGTATACTCAAAAATCTATGAAGATCATGAAAATCAATTGGGAACTATTCTAAAAACCCTCAGAAGAAATGAATTATATGGAAATTTAGCAAGTGTAAATTATGGATTCAAGAGATTTCTTTTCTTGGACATATTTTCTCTAAGGATGGAATATCTGTTGATCTTTTAAAGACCATGGAAATCCAAGAATGGCTAGCACCGATTAGTGTAACTAAGGTATGCAGTTTTATTGGTTTAGCAGGTTATTATCGACACTTCATCCAGAATTTTGCCAAGTTGGCTAACCCATTAACCAAGATCACATGTAAAGGGGTTAAATTTTTTGGGGAAAAGAGTGTGAAGAATGTTTTGAATAACTAAATAGAAGATTAGTCAATGCACCTATATTGACTCTACCATCATGTATCAATGGTATTGATATTTATAGTGATGCTTAAAAGAAAGGACTTGGTTGTGTCCTTATGCAGAATGATAGAGTTATTTCTTATGCATCATGACAGATAAAAATTCATAATAAAACTATCCTACTCAAGATCTTGAGTTAGCAGCTGTAATCATTGCTCTGAAAATATGGAGACACTATCTCTATATCGAAAATTTGAGATTTATACAGACCACAAGAGTTTGAAGTATATTTTCTCACAGAAAGAACTCAACATGAGGCAAAGACGATGGCTTGAACTACTCAAGGATTATGATTTCACTATACACTACCACCCAGGGAAGGCAAATAAGGTGGAAGATGCTTTGAGTGGAATGAATCATGGAGTTTTGAACAAGATGAGAGTTGAAATGGGTCCTATTTTCATGGATCTAGTAAAGATAGATATGGGAATAACCATGGAAGGTGAAGCATAAATACTTTTTCAAATGGTTTCCAAACCATCTTTACTAGAAAAGATAAAGAGTTATCAGACTGATGATGAGGATTTCCAAAAAATATTAAAGTTGTGAATGATGGTAAATTGAGTGACTTCATATATGAAGATGGAATTTTCAAATTTGGGATGATACTTTGTGTTCCTAACATACCTGATCTAAAAAGGGAATTGTTGGTTAACGCTCATAGATCCAATTTCTCTATACACCCTGGGAGCACCAAGATGTATAGAGATTTGAAGGAACATTTTTGGTCGGACAACATGAAGAGGGAGATTTCTGCTTTTGTGTCAAGATGTATGGTTTGTCAACAAGTGAAATCTAAAAGACAACAACCTGGAGGAGTCATGAAACATCTTCCCATACCTGATTGAAAATTACATAATATTATTGTGGACTTTGTCATGGGGCTACCAAAGAATCCTAGAAGGAATGATGCAATATGGGTCATTATTGATCGTCTAACCAAGTCAGCACATTTTCTTGCTATAAGAGAAGATTTACCACTTAAACATCTGGTAAGACTATATATTAATGACTTTTTAAGACTCCATGGTGTACCCCTGTCGATTTTTTCTAATCATGATCCCCATTTTACATAAAGATTCTGGAAAATTCTTCAGAAGGCTCTGGATACTGAACTTTGTTTGAGCACTGCCTACCACCATCAAACTAATGGATAATCATAACGGACAATTCAAACCTTAGAAGACATGTTGAGATCTTTCTCACTTGACATTCAAGGTATATGGGATCAATATTTACCTCTGGTAGAATTTTCCTATAACAATAGATTTCATTAAAGTATTCAGATGGCACCATATGAAGTGTTATATGGCAAGAGATGTCTCACACCAACTTGTTGGGATGATGTTGGTGAAAGAAAACTCGTAGGCCCAGAACTTGTTGAGGAAAAAATGTAAAAAGTAAAGATTATCCAAACCCATATCAAAGCATCCCAACGTAGGCATAAGATCTATGCCGATAACCGAAGGAAGAATTTGGAATTTCAAGTAGGAGACCATGTTTTCTTGAAGGTATCTCCATGGAAGGGTGTTATATGTTTCAGTGAGAAGGGAAAATTGAGTCCCAGGTGCATCAGACCTTTCAAAATTTTAGAAAGAATTGGAGTTGTAGCTTATCATTTGGAAATGCCTCCATGTCTCTCCAAAGTTCATGATGTTTTCCACATATCACTATTGAGAAAATACATGCCTGACCCAATGCATGTACTCAGCTATGAAAAAA